>CM041777.1:454798787-455398787 GCA_023374045.1 Limonium bicolor
TTTACATGAGTCAACCAGATTTCTAGCTCTTCTTCAACCCACTGCGACACTCATATAGTCTCTGTACCAGTTACACATAGACAACTACAAATGAACACTTAGAAGAAAAGAAAACTGAAATTGTGAACTTCAACCCATGAAGCTGATATACATCTATACGTTTTTCTGCTGTTTCAGTATGTCAAATGACTCCACAACTGGTTTAGCTATTTAGTTAGAATCCCAATACAGCTTCTATCTTCCAAAACAGGCCCAAAGCATTTCTGAAAAAGGTCACACAGAAACCCAGTTCTTCAGTAAGACTATAAGTCTGAGATATCGAATCCTGATATCCTTATTCTCATTCTTTCCTGTTATTAGCATATCTGTCCCTTCATTTATCCCCAAGCACTTACCCACTTAGAAGTAAAGCTAACCAGTTCTGTTAACTCCAGTGGTGCGTTCTAGGTACTGAATAGAAGGGAATGAAAACTGCAACAGAACTGATGTGGAGTTCCTATTTTTTTTGCTATTGTTTTCTTCTATTCTTTTGATCTCTCTTATGTTTGTTAGTAATCTGTCTTTCAATTCATCCCAAGGTACTCTCCTACTTAATTAAGTGTTCTAGCTCTATTTTAACCCAAGGTAACTGGTTGAAGCCACTGAATGTCCCAATCCTGATAAGAAAAGAAAAAACTGAACTATTAACCTGCAATACCAGGTGGCCATGTTTCTGCGGTCTTTCTGTTTTTCTTGATAACTGGTTTGGTTACCAGTTTTCTCTCATTATCTAGTTATTTGATTACATGACTAAACAGTTTCCAAACTCCAAAACAACCCAACACACCATTAGCATTTATAGAGCATCATCGTATCAAAACTGGTGAGTATTTCTAAAGAATTGAAGCATCAGTCTGGTAACTCATCCATCTGTGTGTTTTTCTTGTGCTCACTGATTAAGTTTCCCTGTTTTCCCAACTTGCTGACACAGCTGTTTAGTGTTCCACTAAAGTTTCCATTCACAAACATTTGGTTATTGTTACTAGATTAATTGTATACTGAGCCTCGGGACTGATCCTACTGAAATAAAACTGAATCACTACCTTCTGTGTTAATATGTTGCCTGTTTCTCCTAGGTCGCCTAGTCATCTAGTTACATCGGTTAATATGGTTTAGAGTCTTAGTAAAGTTATAAGCTCGAAGCAACCCAACATAATGCCGCTATTCCTACTGAGACAGGTTTACATAGAAACCAGAAAATCCAGAAACTGATAACCTAAACCTGACCTTCTTCTGTTACTTACTCATGTTCTAACATGTTGACTGATCTTCCCTAGATTCCCCAGCTGTTGGTTATATATATCTTAATATAGTTTTGGCTTTAAACAACTTAAGGCAATCAAGGGCTACGCTACTGAAACTGCAATAGAAACAGAGGGTATAACTGGTGCATATGTTTCCTATTCTTTGAAGGTGTTATCTGTTTTTGCTTCTTGTTCTTCAAACACTCTCACTTTTAGATACTTAGTCAGGTGCACCAGTAATGTACTAGTTGTGTTAGGTTCATAGACAAATTCACAACACCCCGTGACAATCCGTATACAGAAGCCTGTTGTTACATGTTTCAAAAATTCTACAACTAAAACCTAACAGTTTGTCTGGTTTCTAGTTATTGCATCAGTAATTACTAGTTCCATATGCAACATTTATCTCCCAAAACAGCACACAGGTAAGAACTTCTTGTTAGTTCAGAAGTTTGCTACCTCACGGTTTTCTTTTTCTGAGTTGAAGCTGGAGTTCCCTTGTTGATCCTTGGCACATTCGAGACTTCCAGCATCAGTGGTCACGTGACAGCTACTGTAAAAAGTTACTCAGAAGTCACACTGTGATAATTCAGAGAAAGGATTTGTTTGGTCTAACTCCCTCACTAAGCTGAGGTAAATGTGTTGTTACCTTGTTTTTTTGTGTCTTACCGACAATGGCATAACAAAAAGATTTGTTTGGTCTAACTCCCTCACTAAGCTGGGTCTGATCATTGGTCTTTTACATGAAGAAAAACAGGAAGGAGAGTTCAACTCAGCTGAGATAGTTACTGGTAGCAATGAAGAAAGTAGTGCTCAAGGCTTACCGAAGTGATCAAGGAAAACAGGGTGTACACTTGGGTCTTTCCTTCCTCCTCCATCTGGGTATGTTCCTCTGATCTTTCCACATAAAAGAGTAGGGAATAGAGTTTAGTAACAGCTGAGGTTGTAACCGAAAATGGAGAGAAGAAGTTTTGTTGGTTTCTGGCTGGTTTTACCTTGGAGAGTCGCCTAGTTTGCTCTCCCTGTCTTCTTCCAGTTTCCAACCGAGGTTTCCCTTGCCTTCACCAACTCATCTCTGTCGTAGCATCTTTAACCACCCACCATGGTAGTGGAGTGTTGGTTCACGGTGAGAGGAGTCGCAAGAGTGGTGCTGGCTTCCGACTGAAGAGGAGAGGTGAGGTTTTTCGATTCTGTGTGGGCGTGTCCAGGTAGAAGTGCATGTCGAGGGAATTGAGAAGATTGAGGAGATTGTGGTTATTCTTCAATGCAATGCCCATACTAGCAGGATGGAGGGATGTCGGGTATGCCATCTCGAGTCACGCATTTGTATGGGGAAGAACAGTACACAACAGAGGTTTGTTCTGTCGGTAGCTTAAGCTTGGAGTTCAGGGACTGTTTGGTAGTAAAATAGTAGTTCAGTGTGGAGTAAGTGAGTAGCTTGCTACTTGTTATAATTCGCTGGAGCATAATACCGAATTTGAGCACAGCTCAACCGGTTAAGGCTTCGGGAATGGTATGAAAGGTCTCAGGTTCAAATCCCGGTTAGAGCATGGTTGCTCTTTTTTTTTCAGCATTATTTATCTATTCTTGTATAAGTGACTGTATTAACATGTCGCGTTATTTGTTATATGTACACATATATATAAGCGACTATTTCGCTGTGTCTCGTTGATGATTATAGCCTTATATGGTTACGACTATTTAATTTGTCGTGTTTTAGTTATACATACAACGTTATAATATTGTAACGTTGTGTATAAATATTTTTCATGTACGTATATATATATATGCACGCGACTGTATTAATATGCCACGTTGTCATGTTTTCGGACATGTATATGCCCGTACTAAATCTAATTGTTCGCAAGTTGTCACCTACTCATAATAATGTAACACATTCTCTTAGATGTAACCTTATGCCATAAGGTTTTTTTTTACATGCTTAATTGTTTAGGCCTTAATGTGATTAATTATATGTTTAAATCATGTTTAATTAAGTAGGGGTATTTCATTACCCCCCTCAAAAAGACTTCGTCCCGAAGTCGCTTTATTTAAATAGGTGTATTAAAACTACCCATATAACCCCCTAATGTATATCTATGTGATATATCGTTTACACACATTGTATTGCACTTATACAGCACATAGCCATCATTTGTGGCGTTAATTCAAACATATATGGATATAGGCGATCCATCAGCACCATCATTTCCTATCAGTTCTACCAAAAGTGACAACCTCCACGAGGTGTCATACCATATCATCATTCCACATTTTGTATCTAATTATTCATTTCGTATCTAAGCGATACCCTAAGTAATCAATCTTCAAGGTACTATAAATATATATATATCACACATATCATAAAGAAAAGTACTACATTCGTGGATGTAACCACATCATTCCAACAAGTATTCCATAAGATACATACAATAAGTGCACATCATACGCAGCAATTAACAACGTACGCCCCGCGTACCACACAACACCAACAAACAGCATATGCCCCGCATACGAAACAAGCCAACAAACAACATCGTATGCCCCGCATACCAACAACCATACCAACAAACTACTGTGAACAACAAAATTCAGTACGAACATGTGCACAGCCAAGAGGCTCTACCCCCCTTAAAAAGGGTTACGCCCCCGTACCCCGCAAGTATTCAACAGCCGCTCCACAAGGAGCGCTGGATACTTGGCTCTCATAGAGTCCTCTAACTCTCATGTTGTATCTTCCATCTTTGGAGTAGATTATCCTCACATTAGAGAGACGGGTATGACTCTAGCCCCTTCGGGCTCTTAAATATATAAAGGGTGAGGCACGTGTTTGTGCTCTCTCCCAAATTCGTTCTAATGGGCCCACTCACTCTGTATGAGGTGCAGACCCATGAACATAGGCTCAATTTCCCTCTTTCCATTACTGTGTATCCTCTTATTTGGATCACTAGCATACATTCGTGTGTCTTCTCCCACTGATATTCAGCTTGAGGTATACTATGACATTGGCTCTTGTTAGTACTTGGTGCTCTTTGCACTTGTCTTTGTAATACGAAGACGTACCAGCCTACATGTCCACGTAGATGATGATTGTCATCCGTGTCTCCTGGTGGTTTTGTTTCAGAGTAATACACCGTTGTAGTTCTTTGATACACACTCTTGTTGATATCCATTGCATCTTTCTGTATTCCCACTAGATTAATAACTGCACAAGTGCAATACCAAAACACTCAGTCCTACAGAGTGCAGAGGCGTAAACTCTCACCAGCTAATATCTAAAGAGCCAAACAGATAAGATGAGCGAATCATCATGTGAGTGGTACATTCCAAGTCCATTATTTCTTCTCAAGGTATCTGCTAGCATTTAGCTTGTCTCTCATCATTGCGTAGTCACGCGTTTATGTTCTTGTTAAAGCATCTGCTAGTATACTGGCTTTGTTTTTCCATTATTGCGTAGCTACGCGTTTAAGTTCCCATCACTTGGTAGATTCCTCTGGATTGCTAGAACTTGCATGATCCTTATGAGGGTTCTACGTATTATTTGTCCATACTGTGGGTTTCCTGTTTCTGTCATCAGCGTCGTTATCTTCAAAGGGTCTCTTTGTGTTCACTGTTTCATCCGCTACTCTGTGTTGTCGGTTCTTAGTTTCTGTAGCCCGTTGGTTAACTGCGGCTCTTCTCGTCCATCTTCGAGGTAATCTGCATCACTATCCGTAGCACGGAGTTGACTACTTCTCGTGTTCCTAACACTACTTGTCTACATGCATGGGGTACCATACTGATACATTACTACTTACCTGACTAACCTATAAATAAGTCTGTCAGGCCCACATGCTCCTATCGGAGTGCGGTCGTCCCATGTCTCATTTAGTAAACTGGTAGCGTCCGTCACACGACTATTGTGAAGTATTCTATTGTCAATCTCCCTTTTTTTGGATGTCCATGTTGTAGTTTGATGTTGATTGGTCCGCAATGTCGGTTATCTTGTCGTAGGTGCTAATATTCCAGTAGTATGGTGGTAAAGTGGTTAAAAACATTATTTTTTTGTGTTCCCTGGACTCATGTCCTTAGTGATCCACTAGGGGTAGTACTTGGTTGTTAACCAGTTAAACGTTAAACGTTGGTTCGTCAGTATGGCTGCAATCGATCAATGTAATGTTCGTGCTGAGCTAGCAATGTCAGTTCTCCTATCTCGATCTCCATGAGTACATACATAATTGTTCCTCCAGATTTAATCATTATCATATCTTACCTATGCTTCCCGATACGGCGTGGGGTAAGTTCTCATACTTGGGTTTTTATATGCGTTCCCTCTTCCGTATAATTGGGTGTATTGTAGATTGCATGATTGCTTGAGCAATTTGGCTCTTCACTTCCCAACCATTCTCATTGATGGTACTGCAAATGAGTTATTTTTACAAATATTATAAGTGGATCCTTGTATGCCACTTCTCATATGATCAGGTTTGTCCATAGGACTAAACATTTATCACTATTAGTGATTAGCATTACATGCTGGTATATACTCCTGGTATTCAGCTAGTAAGTAATGTCTTTGCTGTTACTTATTGTTTAGTGCTAGTTACTTGTAACTGCAGTTATTTATTTTTCAGGTGCGCGGTATGGCGCCTGCTAGTAATTCATCATTGTTATTCACGTTGCTTACGGTATGTACCGTAGCTCCCTTGTTTCATTATATTAACTTTGATCTTGTTATTTTAGTACTATACCTCGAAAGGTAATTGGAGTCGGTATTCTCGGTCTCTTAGGCTCATGCCCTTTTATTGTCTATTAGGTACTTGCGTACTCGTGTTATTTAGTGTTTGGTTAAGTGTTTGCCATTGTTTTGATTTGAACATTCGTTCATCACTGACAGTCGTCACAACAGTGAACGACATGTTTTTAATATATATCAATAATGATTATATTCACATGGTCGGACGCCAATGGCGGTAGCCATTCTTCCACTTAGGACTTGTTTCATAATCGGTATGATATTGATAATACATATAAACTTAATCTTGATGTTGATTAGTTGAAATTGTACATAACAGTATATGGCACTCCCTGGTAAGGTGGTGCTCAGAGGTGGCAATTATTCATGCGTCCAGTGTTGATTCGCGTTCATTGTTGCGATGGTATTGGTAATGGTCGTATTACGGTAGAATTGTTCTTTTCACTCTTGGTCCATCTGTGGACTGATACGTTTCACTAATTTTCTTGAAGTGTTATAACGTATGATATGTATAACATTTTATTAAATATGTGGCAATACTGTAATAATGGAAAAGTATTAGGAGTTGATGGAAATAAGAGTGAAAAGAATTTTGATGTATATGCCCATTGGCAATAATATAGTTTTTTTATTATTATTAAAAGTATGGTTTATAGTATTTAATGAGAAAAATGGAATTATAACCTAAGGTTAGTAATAAATAAAACCTTAGGAATTATAATTATATGTCTTGAAATGTTACAGAATAGTAAGATAAAGTTCTTAATATATATTGCATAATAGTATGCATCAAATCAAATAATCATCTTACATTAAGATGATGGTGAAAATGTGATATATAATATAGGAGGGTTTATCATGAAATATGAATATAAGTGTATATATATAAGTGATGCGCACACATATGTGAATAATTATAAATACTAAGCATATAATATAGTTGGAAACTATATGGTAGCGGTCGTTATACGATCGTATCCTCTTCATAGTTTTATTTGTATGATTTAATGTATACAACGTAAACTGTTAACCGCAAGTTCCCTTATTTAATATGTTATTGCTAAATTGTTGCTAGTTGTTTGTAACTAGGATACTGCAGTTTTGTTTATCCTTACTATAATTAATTTTGGCAACTTGTGAAGAGTCTCAGGAGTCATACGACTATGGTGTGATCAGCACCAGTGTTGAACTATCCTTCTACCAAATTTGTGGTTGGTTTCCTCTGATCCCCGGGAATCAGGTTTCACCGCCCACTTCCAACGCAGCCATTGAATGGTTTGATAATTAAATTATGTTATCTGGGCTCTTAGCCTGTGTCATTTGATTCGTTCTCGTTTAGTAGTTAGAATTTGTTATGGGCTGGTGTGCCCTTTTTATTGCGTTAGTCGGACTCGTCGGTCCCTTCAGAGGTTGTAGGCCTCGTATCCTAGCGGTTTATTGCAACAATTGTAGTTCTGTAGTTTATATTAGAGGTGTACAATTGTTTGGTGGTTATTGGTAGCCTTGGTGTCGTATCATAGGTCTACGCAGTTTACAGTATTCGTTTGTAACGATAATAGCAATGGTAACTGCAGTAGTAATTGTTTGCAGCACTTGCAGTGGCAAGTGCGCGGGGTAGACGAAATTATTAGTACATTGTTCAATTCAGCGCCTGCAGTGGCAAGCGCACCATGCAAGTAGAGTTGTCGGCTTCTGACTTGTTGTCTCGCTGCTGCATGGGTTGCCTAAGTACCTTTAAAATGATTGTTCGTGAATAAGACGGTGTTTGGATTTGGGAAATTTTCCTGACCCCCTTGTCATTAGAATAATCAAGTCCCCCCTCACATTATATTTATAATAGCGTAAACGTTTGGACTTTGTCTCCCTACAGGTACCGCCACGACAGGGTCCTAGTGTCACTGTATTGGGTGCACACAAGTTTAGGATTGAAGTTTGAACATAACAGGACGGTCTCACAAGGTTCCTCCACGTTCGCAAGATAACTTCTTTTTACAATTTGGTGGTTAAAGTTCCCATTACGGGTGACGGTCTCGCGGAGTTCATGGTGCTCCCGGTCCGCTTGCCCTGGTGTTCTTGGGTGACCCTTTCCACGACGTTATAGTAGTAGTGACGCTCGCCTCTGGCAGTCCCTATTGATACGGCGCTTGGTCGTCAATGGAGGTATGACATTGAGGTTGTATAAATGTTACAGGAGCAGGAATTATTCATTCGCTGGGAGAGTGTTTAGACAGTCCGTTGGGCTTGGTAGCCCTTCTCCCTATATTCGGGGATTATATTTCTTAGTTGTATTTTACTCATTGGGTTGTGGCGGGAGGGGTACTGTCGGTGGTAGTTCGTACTGGATTCCACATGAAAGTGGACTGTCGCCAATGTACTTATGACGTATGTGTCTCCTCCTGGCTGAGCTCTCAGCTGATCCTTAACAGGGGTAATACTCCCGGGCCTTTATGCCCTTGGCCAACTTCCTGGCTCACGCCACCACTAGATGTCGGTATTACCGTTCGTCTTCTCAATAACACACCATAATACAATCAACTCATTTGTGCGCCCCAAGGGCTAACACTTGCAGGCCAAAGGCTCTGCCAACACATAATTTCATTAAGACACAGACGTTTCGTACCTCACAACGTTTCTCGTGGTTCCCAAATCCTAAGCTCACTGTCTTAACCTAGTATCTCGTCATCAGAGCGGTACTCCGCTCTGATACCACTTTTGTAACACCCCTCTCAAAAACACACGTAATAGTCACTCACGTCAACAGATAAAATAAGGCGTCTTACAGCGGAAGAATAATTAACATCATTAAAACTCACTCGGGTGTCACCTGCCATTACTCGCCCATGCGAGTAACGGAGCAGAAACTAAATCCAACACTAAACAACAACACTACTAGCCGCTGTGACAACGAGATATACTATACATCATACTAAGTCCGCATCCTATACATCATTCTATCCAAGGGTAACTTTACGACAGTGAGCCTCTACTCAAGTCCCAATAAATACAACCATTACCATGCCACACTCGTAACTGACGGTGTTATACAAATAAACATTGTGTACAGTAATTTAATTCACCCTGACTACCCGGTACCCGCACTTCGGCTTCACGTTGATCAGCAACCTGCACAATAAGTGTAGTCTCAGCGATAGATGCTGAGTATGTCGGATCTGGACCCTATTCGTCACTTGTCATTTTTAACTGTCTTGATATTAGATTGATTTCATGCTTTACCATTTTACAGATATAATAGATACTGTAACAGCATGCATGATTATATAATCATTCATCCAATCCAATCAGTCATACATGAATATACACAGTAGTGTCATACATCATACAATACAATAGCATTGAGAACTCATTCATCGTATGTTAACATCATCACGTAATACATCACTCGGCCCTCCGGGCCTTCACAAATCATTTGTTTTAGTTAGCACAGTCGGGCATCAGTTAGGACAACCCGAAATATACTCACTTGGACAGTAGTCCCATGTACACACAAAGGTGCTCACTGCCCTGATCATCCGAAGACTCTGGGACTTATTCACTTTGCCTTTGTAAAGGCGTCCATTTAGGTGGCCAAGGGCCTGGTGCCGACGGTAGCACACTCCGTCTGATGATCTATGTAGGCTCGTTCAGGATTAACTAGGGTAAAACCCGATACGGAATAACCCAAGAGATCTCTACGCACGACCAGCAGCCAGTGACTATCTAGATTAAGGTACATCATCACATTCATTCACACTCCACTGTTAATTTTGTTAGTTAGATAGTCAGTTACAGTTTTTCTTATGGAGAACATCACTTAATTTGTTGGCTGCCCTATGGGTCTTACGCATGCCTAGAATTATTCTAGGTAGTATTCACGTTCGAGTCAAAGCTCTAGAGACCGACAATGTCGTGTCACGTTCCTAAGTTTTTTACTTAGGTTATAACTACATACTTGTAATACTTATCGTATTAAGTCAAGCAACAGTGGTCTCAATCACACATTTCGCATATGTAGTTTTGTATAAGTCGATCTATAGTCGACGTAGTATTAGTCCCGTAGGACGTTCGTGCATAAATAAATAATGCAGTGAACATAACTACACATCACACTCATAAATCACATACATACATTCACACAAGTTATTTATCAAACAAATCCGAGCCCGAGGAATTCCTCAGGACAACCCGGATCAAATCCCTTTACATACCGTACACCGTGTCAAGGTCGCGCAGTGTAGACCACTAAGTTTTTCTCGAGCGCGCACACGTCTGACGCGCGATCTAACAATACAGAGAACGCTAAGTGTCAATCCACATGACATTATGTTTCGGTATTTCCGAATAACATCAGTAACCCCGGTAATACAACTGTTATGAGTTCCGGTATTGTTAACTTTAAGCTTTTTTTTTACTCGTAGTGTGAGTTAATACTCGGTTTACTCTAGAGTATGGAACCTTCCATTATACACTTGTTATCTTTCATTCAAGGTTTGTTTATCATACTAAAATCGTATGTTGACTATAGTATTTTCATGTCATTGTATACTATAGTTTACATCTTTATTCTTGACATGTGTTTACATATACACATGCGCTCAGTATGACGGTTCTATTAAACTATGGTTTTGCTCACATACTATTGTTTAGCGTTGCACTTATTTCTCGATGTTTTATAGTATGATATTTTATGTGTCATTCAACTTTATAACATATAGTTTTGGCAACTATATGTATGTACTGAAAATAATGGACACGCACATATATTATACATGTGCTCCTTAATTTACATAATTCTTATTGATCACAATATAACTGCATACCTATCATATGTTGTAGGTACTTGATTTTATAACATCAAGACCTTGTAGTAGAATGTAGCCCAAGATTTTTTTGGCACTTGTTGTAATTACCGGAAATGTATGTATCTTGATTCCATTTCCTACCAAATCCCATACTCTCAATATCTCAATTTCACCACTCACTTATATCATACTGCATTCATCATACATTATAAAATTTTGCAACTATATTGTATCTTAATCCCTACTGCAGCTCAGCTACAAAGAGCAACTTATACATGAAGAACTGAAACAATCGACTACACAACCCTTCTTGGTTCTTCATTTAGTTTGTTGATTGGTTCTTAAACTTCTCAAAACTTTTACACCACTAGACAATTTCATAAGGAAGGATTTGGGACTCAAGATAACTCAAAACAAGTCTGTTATTATCTCTGGAAGTCGGTTTTACAGAAGACAGAAAACATGCAGAAACTGTAAATGTATGCTGTGTGACTCTTCTTTAAGCTTTCCTCTTGATTTAGTTATTGGCTTCCAAACTCACCCAAGGTGTTTGTAACTTCACTTGGGTATATTAGGTTTGTTTTAGGGTCATTAGCCACACAGTATTACTCTTTATGTGCCCTCTGTATGCAGTTATACAGAACCGAAATTGGCGAACCAAGGCTGAACTGTTAACCCCTTTATATGTCCTTTCCTCTTGTTACCAATCTGGTTTCTTATTCCCATAGTTAATTAGATCCTTAGTTAAGGGTCCTAGTATAATTCCATCCTCCAAATGAGCCCACACCATATCATTAACACCACTAAAAAAAAAAAGTTTATACAGCAACCACCTTGTTGCAGAAACAGGAAGTATAAAACTGACATGGCTTATTCTTTCTCTCAACTCTGTCCATGAACTTGACTTTCATTCTCTCCCAATGTCTAGCTACTTAGTGAACATCTTAGTATAGTGTTTAATCCTCAAACAGAATCACCACAGCCTCATTAAAACTACTGTAATCATCCCCGCACTAATTAAAACTGAAACAGAAGCCAAAAACAGATGTAACTCTTTTTATCTTTTCTTCCCTTCTGATTACTTCGATTTCCATCTTTCCCACAGTGTCTCTAAGTTTACTTAAGTGTATTAGATATACTCTAGGTTCATTGGTAACTCAGTACGCCACCATTACTGCTCTGAAGTTCATTCTACATAATCGTAAATCTGGAAAAAAAACTGAAACCATGCAACTGTTGCATTCTTGTATCCTGTTTCTTTTTCTGTTTATCAATCTGGTCCTTATCTTTCCCTCACCTTATTTACATGAGTCAACCAGATTTCTAGCTCTTCTTCAACCCACTGCGACACTCATATAGTCTCTGTACCAGTTACACATAGACAACTACAAATTAACACTTAGAAGAAAAGAAAACTGAAACTGTGAACTTCAACCCATGAAGCTGATATACATCTATACGTTTTTCTGCTGTTTCAGTATGTCAAATGACTCCACAACTGGTTTAGCTATTTAGTTAGAACCCCAATACAACTTCTAACTTCCAAAACAGGCCCAAAGCATTTCCGAAAAAGGTTACACAGAAACCCAGTTCTTCAGTAAGACTATAAGTCTGGGATATCGAATCCTGATATCCTTATTCTCATTCTTTCATGTTATTAGCATATCTGTCCCTTCATTTATCCCCAAGCACTTACCCACTTAGCTAAGTGTAGTATCTATTTTTTTTTTAAACTCAGAAGTCAAGCTAACCAGTTCTGTTAACTCCACTAGTGCGTTCTAGGTACTGAACAAAAGGGAATGAAAACTGCAACAGAACTGATGTGGAGTTCCTATTTTTTTGCTATTGTTTTCTTCTGCTCTTTTAATCTCTCTTATGTTTGTCAGTAATCTGTCTTTCAATTCATCCCAAGGTACTCTCCTACTTAATTAAGTGTTCTAGCTCTATTTTAACCCAAGGTAACTTGTTGAAGCCACTAAATGTCCCAATCCTGATAAGAAAAGAAAAAACTGAACTATTAACCTGCAATACCAGGTGGCCATGTTTCTACGGTCTTTCTGTTTTTCTTCGATAACTGGTTTGGTTACCAGTTTTCTCTCATTATCTAGTTATTTGATTACATGACTAAACAATTTCCAAACTCCACAACAACCCAATGCACCATTAGCATTTATAGAGCATCATCGTATCAAAACTGGTGAGTATTTCTAAAGAATTGAAGCATCAGTCTGGTAACTCATCCATCTGTGTGTTTTTCTTGTGCTCACTGATTAAGTTTCCCTGTTTTCCCAACTTGCTGACACAGCTTTTTAGTGTTCCACTAAAGTTTCCATTCACAAACATTTGGTTATTGTTACTAGATTAATTGTATACTGAGCCTCGGGACTGATCCTACTGAAATAAAACTGAATCACTACCTTCTGTGTTAATATGTTGCCTATTTCTCCTAGGTCGCCTAGTCATCTAGTTACATCGGTTAATATGGTTTAGAGTCTTAGTAAAGTTATAAGCTCGAAGCAACCCAACATAATGCCGCTATTCCTACTGAGACAGGTTTACACAGAAACCAGAAAATCTAGAAACTGATAACCCAAACCTGACCTTCTTCTGTTACTTACTCATGTTCTAACATGTTGACTGGTCTACCCTAGATTCCCCAGCTGTTGGTTATATATATCTTAATATAGTTTTGGCTTTAAACAGCTCAAGGCAATCAAGGGCTACGCTACTGAAACTGCAATGGAAACAAAGGGTATAACTGGTGCATATGTTTCATATTCTTTGAAGGTGTTATCTGTTTTTGCTTCTTGTTCTTCAAGCACTCTCACTTTTAGATACTTAGTCAGGTGCACCAGTAATGTACTAGTTGTGTTAGGTTCATAGACAAATTCACAGCACCCCGTGACAATCCGTATACAGAAGCCTGTTGTTACAGGTTTCAAAAATCTACAACTGAAACCTAACAGTTTGTCTGGTTTCTAGTTATTGCATCAGTAATTACTAGTTCCATATGCAACATTTATCTCCCAAAACAGCACACACGTAAGAACTTCTTGTTAGTTCAGAAGTTTGCTACCTCACGGTTTTCTTTTTCTGAGTTGAAGTTGGAGTTCCCTTGTTGATCCTTGGCACATTCGAGACTTCCAGCATCAGTGGTCACGTGACAGCTACTGTAAAAAGTTACTCAGAAGTCACACTGTGATAATTCAGAGAAAGGATATGGGTTGGACCAATCTGAGGTAAATGTGTTGTTACCTTGTTTTTTTGTGTCTTACCGACAATGGCATAACAAAAAGATTTGTTTGGTCTAACTCCCTCACTAAGCTGGGTCTGATCATTGGTCTTTTACATGAAGAAAAACAGGAAGGAGAGTTCAACTCAGCTGAGATAGTTACTGGTAGCAATGAAGAAAGTAGTGCTCAAGGCTTACCGAAGTGATCAAGGAAAACAGGGTGTACACTTGGGTCTTTCCTTCCTCCTCCATCTAGGTATGTTCCTCTGATCTTTCCACATAAAAGAGTAGGGAATAGAGTTTAGTAACAGCTGAGGTTGTAACCGAAAATGGAGAGAAGAAGTTTTGTTGGTTTCTGGCTGGTTTTACCTTGGAGAGTCACCTAGTTTGCTCTCCCTGTCTTCTTCCAGTTTCCAACCGAGGTTTCCCTTACCTTCACCAACTCATCTCTGTCGTAGCATCTTTAAGCAGCCACCATGGTAGTGGAGTGTTGGTTCACGGTGAGAGGAGTCGCAAGAGTGGTGCTGGCTTCCGACTGAAGAGGAGAGGTGAGGTTATTCGGTTCTGTGTGGGTGTGTCCAGGTAGAAGTGCATGTCAAAGGAATTGAGAAGATTGAGGAGATTGAGGTTATTCTTCAATGCAATGCCCATACTAGCAGGATGGAGGGATGTCGGGTATGCCATCTTGAGTCACGCATTTGTATGGGGAAGAACAGTACACAGCAGAGGTTTGTTTTGTCGGTAGCTTAAGCTTGGAGTTCAGGGACTGTTTGGTAGTAAAATAGTAGTTCAGTGTGGAGTAAGTGAGTAGCTTGCTACTTGCTATAATTCGCTGGAGCATAATACCGAGTTTGAGCACAACTCAACCGGTTAAGGCTTCGGGAATGGTATGAAAGGTCTCGGGTTCAAATCCCGGTTAGAGCATGGTTGCTCTTTTTTTTTTCAGCATTATTTATCTATTCTTGTATAAGTGACTGTATTAACATGTCGCGTTATTTGTTATACGTACACATATATATAAGCGACTATTTCGCTGTGTCTCGTTGTTGATTATACCCTTATATGGATACGACTATTTTATTTGTCGCGTTTTAGTTATACATACAACGTTATAATATTGTAACGTTGTGTATAAATATTTTTCATGTACATATATATATATATATGCACGCGACTGTATTTATATGCCATGTTGTCATGTTTTCGGACATGTATATGCCCGTACTAAATCTAATTGTTCGCTTGTTCGCAAGTTGTCACCTACTCATAATAATGTAACACATTCTCTTAGATGTAACCTTATGCCATAAGGTTTTTTTTTACATGCTTAATTGTTTAGGCCTTAATGTGATTAGTTATATGTTTAAATCATGTTTAATTAAGTAGGGGTATTTCATCATTAATTACATACTAATTACCTTATATTATCATGACCACTCAATTCCTCATCTTAAAATTCCATTTTTACACTTTCTGTAGCATTTTTGTGTTGGTCCGGGTTTGTGTCTGAGTTTGTAAACCCGGACCAACACTTTGGGAACGTTCTGTCAAGTTTTTATGGTGGTTCGGGTTTGTGTACCAGTTTACAAACCCGGACCATCACTTTAGAAAACCTTCTGTCGTATTTTTAAGGTGGTTTGGGTTTGTGTACTTGTTTGCAAACCCGGACCATCCTTCAGCGATACTCTCTGTCAAGTTTTTGAGGTGGTCCTGGTTTGCGTACTTGTTTGCAAACCAGGACCATTCCAGCAAGAAGGCATTCTGCCAAGTTTAAGAGGTGGTCCTGGTTTGTGTACTTGTTTGCAAACCAGGACAAATCTAGTGTGTTGCAAATTTCCAGTTTTAAAGCTTTGTTTCAACTTCAATCTCTTACCAACTTCTTCCCCAAGCTTCCTACATATAATCTAGCACATTTTAGCATTGATTAAGCACTTTAAACTAGCCTAATCCACCTCTATCAAAATCTGTTACAAAATACACTCCACTGTCAGTTTTTCTCCCCTGTTACATTTTTCTTCTTCCATAATGCTACAGATTTTCCCTTAAACCTTTACCATTCAATACTCCCTCTAACAATGCTTCTCCTAGCATTCTAAATCCATTACTTTGCCACTCTAGTTCTCCTCATTACCTAGACCCTCTTCAAATCTGTTTTCAAGGTACTAAACTACTCACTTAAACTCTCCAAGTACACCTAGTTACCACCTAGGTTATCCTATCTTCTTCCACATCTAAGTCCTTCAATTTCCATACATATTTGGGCAGAGGTCCCCCTATATTTTAACATTGCCCACATGCATTCTCAGCCCACACATTCATTTCAATTCCCATATCAGTACCAACATCAAACAACACTATCTCACACATACATTCCCTACACAAACATACTCATTATCCAATGTTTTCCCAAGCTTTTAAACATCTTTTAAAACCTCCAAAACTGTCACATTCTCTTCCTCATTATACTACAATATACTTACTACTCACACTTAACAATTTATTTACTTATTTTCGAAAGCTTCAAACTACAAATACCATTGCAGAGGGTTATTTTCTGAGTGGTTAAACTGGTGTAAAATTAAAAGAAAAGAAAAGAAAAGAAATTAAAACTCAAATTAAACGTCGGGCTGCAAACAAATCCCGGTCGTAGTAGTATAACGAGTGTCGTATCCACAGGGAGATTGTTCAATTTATCCTAGTCTTGGTAGTTACTTAAAAAAACTGTAAAAAGGGGTTTAGCCGGAGGCAAGCTTGATTTGTTGTTGGATCAGTGCAAATATAATAAAAACAGTAAAAAGGTGAATTAACTGATGTGAATGGAAAAATGTATCCTAGGATAGCGGGGGAATTTCCTAAATTACTTAAACATATTTATAACCATGTCTCAATTATTTATTGCCTATTAGAGTTAATAATTGTCAGTTACGAACTCTTAATAAAAGCCTTAATATTTTCCTGCTCAGTCCGGAGTGTAAATACTAAGATTAATTCCTTTGTGGTACCTAGACTATCTCAAAATCATATGTTGATAGTTACCAAATAAATGGAGTCGTTTGTCGCGCAAAGCATTTAGCAAATTTAGTTTAAAGGAATTAAAACAAGTTAAAATAAGAGAGACAGGTGATAAATATTAATTTACGTAATATTAGAAATAAACCCCCATCCTAGGATACAAATGAAAATTACTCAGACATTAACGGAGATAAGAAGATTACACAGATAGATTTTGACATTAATTCAGAGGAAGAACTGGTCTGCTCTCGCTCTCACTGCTGCTCTTCTATTCTTTTGTTACTGCGTGAGTGTGGAATGTTGTGGTGTTACGGGAGGAAAATAAGTGGAAGGGAATGGATGAGTGTGGTGAGCGAATTCTTCAGACTCCCGTCGTGCGTGCTGTGTGTGGTGTGTATTATGCAGTTATGGTGCTGGGTTTATATAGAGATTTGGATCCGTACGAATTTGATTGCAGATGAAGAAGAGCATTGATTGCTTCATTGATTGCGCAGGGGACAGAGCTAAATACGCGTGCGGAGTAGATGGATAAGTTGCAGACAGTGGGCGAGTTGGGCGAGTTGCAGACGACGACGGCGCGAAGAAGATACTGGTCACGACTGATAATTAGTCACGGTTGCTGTTGGTGTCCGCCTGTGGTACCGCCCAATAAGTGGCGGTTGTGTGCCTCTGGTCCGCCTCCAAGACCGCCCAAAACGGGGCGGTTGCTTGTGTGGTGTCCTCCGGGCGGTAGCCTGTGTGATGTTCGCGTGTTATCGCGATGTATGGGTTGTCTCTTGTCCGCCTATTATCACGATGTACAAGCTTATTTCTTCTACTAGCTCTAGATTCTTCGTTTGGGCTCCGTTTTCTGAGCCGTCTGCGCCTGTACGTTCGTCTCTTCGTGTACTTTGCTCCTAGCTTGGTTGTCCCTCATGTTTAAACCAATAAATTTGTGAGATATTCAATAAAACATAAACCAGAGGAAAAACATACGATAAGTGAGAAATGAGCAGAAAAGTGCTGATATAATATATGAAATACACCCATAAAACATGCTCATTTAGACACTTATCAACCATCCACATTAATATACCCATACTCTTCCTATTGTTACGGTGATTTCTAAACCTTGTTACAGCAATGTATTTATACATACACGACATCAAAACTGTATAGAGACTTCTCTTTACCTTGAGTTTCCTTGATTCCTTTTTCTTTCTCTCCTTCTCCTTTCTTGCTCCTCTTTCCTTCTTTGTTTTCTTGATTTATTTAAGCCAAGCTACACCAAGTAACAAGGCACACGCATACACACCAATACTAGTAAATTTTCTATCTCACGTATTAAACCCTAGATTATGAGAAACCACTTAAAACACTTAGTGGGTCTTACCTTGAGTTTCTAATGGAGTTTTTGAGTAGAAAATGACAAGGCTTCAACTCCTCTTTGAAGTGCCAAACTGGTTGAGTAATGGAATAGTGGTACATTACGTGAGTTTTGTATTTTTGCAAGGAAAAGATGAAAAGAGTGAAGCTTTGGTCTACTTCTTACCTTAGAACATGGAGACGAAGGTAGATCTTGAAATGGTGCTCCTGGATCTCTTAAAAGATAATACCCTCAGAAATAAAGTTGGAGGTTTTAGATTTTTGAAGGGTGTAGAATAATCTCCTAAGCGATACGAATCCAACGGTATAATTTTTGTAGCATTTGGTGGTGGTTTAGGCTTTCAAAAATGGAGAGAAAGTGGGCTGTTTGTGAGTGGCTCTCAAATCGCCATTACAGTCGAAGGAAGGAGAAGAAAGAACCAGAGAGGGGTGTGGGTGTTCTGTACGTGAGTGAGAGAAATGTGAGGGGTGAGAGAGAGTTTTACTTTTTGACTTGTTTTTATTTCTTTTGTCCTTTGTACATAGAGGGGAATTAAGAGAGTGTGAGAGAGTAGTGTAATCAGCTACCCATAGAGCCCATATGGGCTTTTAAAATTTTAATTGCAATAGTGGACACACTAGTTTGCTTTATTTACACTCTCACCCCACAACTTCTCGATTTTTACAGTTTTTACTATTTTCTTGTTTAATTGATTTTATTGGTTCTAGACCTTCATTAATGTTTATTAATGACTATTTGGTTGACCAAAATTGTTACGAGTCTATTTAACCCGCTTAAAGTCGCGTTTTCCCGGTTTCCTCGAAAAACGTGCTTTAAGGTTCGTTTGTGGTTTTAACCCATTTTATGGATCCGTTTTCTTTGGGAGTTGTTCCCATATATTATTTAGGCCTTATTAAGCCTTTAGAATCCATATAATATGCTAACCGGGGTCTCATACCTCCTATGGTTATTTAACGCTTATATAGCGTTTTTCACTTTTCAAGCGTTTCTTCATTTCTTTTGGATTTATTTTTCCTTACTAATATTACTTAGGCGTTATTAGGCCCTTAAATATGGATTATAATAATCTTAATCACTATATTTAAGTTCGGGGTATTTCACTTACGAGACAAAAGTGAATAGTCAGGGGCCTCCGGACCTCTGGCGAAATGAGCACCTATGTGTGTACGGGAGGACTACTGTCCATGATGAGGTTATCAGGTTGTCTTAACATGATGCCTAACTGGTATTAATTAAACATGGTTGGATGGGGCCTTAAAGGCAAAGGTAAATTAACTATGGAAACTGTACGCTACGGCGATTGTACATTGTACATTATACTGTTATTATTTCGATACGTTCGATATACAATTGTTGTTGGTAATATTAAATGAATGTTTGAATTGGATGGATGGTTAAGTGTTATGAATGTTTGGATGGATGATTATGTATATTTTTGCATATATATTACAGTACTGATTATAACTGTAAATGGAAAAGCATGAAACCAATCTAATAATAAGATGGTTAAAATGACTAAGTGACCATTAGGGTCCAGGCCCGGCATACTCAGCGTCTATCGCTGATACTACACCATTATGCAGGTTGTTGATTATTGTCGAAGCCGAAGTGCGGGAACAGGGTAATTAGAGTTTATTTCGATTACCACACAAGGAGTTTATTTGTATAGCAATGAAGATGGTGAAATGTATTATGGTACAATTATGTATATTTGGGATTTGGGTAGACGCTCACTTGTCGACGTTTATGAGTATGGACTTAGTATGATGTATAGGATTTATCTCGTTATCACAGCGGTTAGTAGTTTGTTTTGGTTGGTTGTTGGATGTAGTTTGGCTTTGTTGCTCGCATGGGCGAGTAAAGGCCCGTGACACCCGAGTGAGTATTGTTTTTATTATTTATTCTTCCGCTGTAAGACGTTTTATTTATTGCTACGAGAGAGATTATTACGTGATTATGGATAGGGGTGTTACAGCCAATGTTTGTAAACTCTCTCTCATGGGAGTTCTGTCGGGATGATTCCACTGCACCAATGGGCTGACCTGGTCCTCTTAGCTATCGAACCATGTTTACCTCATGATGTTTAGTCCTTTTTCGGGTACCACTTTGGATGCAAACTGCTGTCTTTGTACCATTTTCGATGTTCTTTAAGTTCCCAAACTTTAATTCTCCATTATGGATCTTTTCCTCGAGGACACCAACTTGTCCCATCAGCATGTCAAAATTAGGAAAGTATGTGAATTTCAGCTTGTCATTGTATTGCTTCTACATGTTCTCGATTACCATTCTAATTTGCTCCTGTTCGTCCATCCTTGTGAGCGTAGCAGCTGCCTTCTTCCTCCAACGCTTGATGAAGTCGGACATTAATTCACCTTCTGTTTGTTGCATGCTTGCAAGATCAGCCCTAGTGACTCCAAAACTTCTAGCGTACTCGAAATGGTGCAGAAAAGCTTCACAAAACTCCTCATAGGTCTTGGCATTCATCCTTTGAGTTGTGTACCAACGCTGAGGAGTCTCGTCAAGGTAGCGAGCAAATAGCATGCCGTTTAGCATAAGGATGGACATTTCTCTATTGAACATTGCCAAATGAAGCTGTGGGTCGGAGGAACCTTTGTACAGAGGAAGTGTTGACAACTTCAACTTTGGAGGGAGATCAACCTTGGGATATAATCCAGTGGAAAAGTAGTCAAAACCGGGTGGCTTGTTGGCCCTCTCCATGCGCTCAATCTTTTTCTGCATCCCATTGAATTCCACAGCTAACTGGGCATGCGTGTTGATCGGACTTCCTCCTTCTGCCATACTTGGGATTCGGGCCTACCTGTTTTCAAAGTATCGTCTGTCAGAAAGCAAAAGTGGACTGGGCTGAATTTCCGGGCCGCAAAGAATTTTTTGGTTAGAACTTGTCTGGGCTGTGAGAAAAGCACATGATCTGGAATGTTTTGAAGATTGTGGATAGGTACTAAGGCCCAAATGAGTTGGAAGAGAGACACATGGGCCAGAATGATTCATGAGTTGTGAACCGGTGCGCAGGCCGAAATATTTGGAGGATGTGACACTTGGGCCGGAATGTTATGAGACTTTGGCACTTAGGCCATAATGTGTTTGGGCTAGAAATAAGGCGTATGGGCCGGAATGATTTCTAAACCGTGTTCTAGATGTGAGTTGGAATTTAGGCCGAGTGACTTTGGTTGGGCCTAAAAGATTACACATAGATCTAGGATTTTGGTTCAGAGCCCGAGTGAAGAGTTTTCCTAGACTAGAATGAGCCTTGGGCCGAAAGAATTTCAGTGAAAAGGCTTGATTGATTTTTCTCGAGTTTTGTGAATTACCTCAAATTTATGTGAATTTCTTTTCCATGGGCCTAAAACTAAATGGAAATATTGGGCTGAAAAGGGGAAATCACCTAAGTCTAGGCTTTTCGGCCAAAGCCCAAACAAACAATTCACTCATTTAAACCAAACAGGGCCTTTGGGCTGCAAATAATTAAGCTGCGAATTTCGGGTTGGACTGAGTTGATGCAGGGAAAGTTCCTATCAATTTCTAGGCTGTTAGTGGGCCGGTCGTACAAGCAAACAAGGCTCACACAAATTTAACATGTCCTCACAAGACGCTTAAATCAAACCCGGTATGGATCAATCCGGAGAGGTGCTTGGGGCGTGGGCCCAGGTTACCACAAAGGAATAGGGCTTGTACGCTATTCTCTTTGGGCTTCCCCATTCTTTTCACATCACCTGAAGGTGTGCGTCTACAGTCGGGTCTTTGAATGACCAAACAAGGCTAGGTAAGGGCATTGCCAGGAAAATGCTTGGGGCTAAAGCCTAGGTATTAAGGGGATGTGGTTAGACGACATCCTCCTCTTTCCCCCACTTATTCACATCACCTAAAAGGTGTGAGTTCCTGACAGGGGACCCTAAGGCGGGTCCCAGGGTGAAATCGGCTTGTGTGGACCCTCGCTTTCATATGATACAAAGGTGCAGAAATTTAAATTGCGCATGAAAGTAAACAAACAACATAATAAAAGCCATAAATAAACAATCTCGAGTTAAGCCCTGTTTCTTAAAATTAAACAAGTTAATATTAAGAGTTTGTCCCCAGCAGAGTCGCCGTTCTATGAGCCTCGATTTTTGAACCCTATCCTATGTTGATTTGATTTGATTAGGATCTGGTCGGGTTCTAGGTCCACTTATAACCTAAGTTTAATAACTAAGTCTTATAACTATAATTATTCAAGCCTAAGTTAGCTCACTAGAACCTATTAGAGTCGTGTAGGATCGGACAGCTGACTCAAACCAACTCAAGGTGTGAGTCTGTGAGATGGTTTGACTTAATCAAAGTAAGAATACTGAAGTACTTATGATATGGAAACACTTAGGCGAACTAAGTGTGCGGAAGCGATTAATTTGAAGTGAAAGTGTTACACGGACTCAGTGGAACTTATTTGAAATAACACTTGAAAGCTTGAAGGACTTAGGGAAACTCAACGAGATACACAAAATAAGTTATTTTATTTTCTGGCCAAACAAAACAACTTACAATGCCCACTCCGTAGATGAGATATACTTCGTGGTTTCTCACTTACTTACCCTATACAATATCTGATCACCATCATGACAAGTGTAGTGAAACTAAGATCTTCCTATAAAGGGTCTATCTAGAAGCTCTAACAATATTTGGTACAAATTCTCTCTTTAAAACGGAAAGTGGCTCTCTCTCTAATCTCTTACAATCTCTATCTTAAAAAGCGTAAGTATAAACTAATTATTACATTCCTAATTATTTCAATTCTAAGTACAACGGCTAAGGGAGTCAGTTCCGAATTTATCAGAACTAACTTAGTGGATGTGTGTGGAGAAATATCGTGACAGTCTTAGGCCGCAAACTTCTGAGTCGACTGGAGCAGTCTTGTGACTATTAGGGCTTTTGCGCATTAGCACATTCGTTAAGTAATTGTCGCAACGGTGTGACTGAGTCCTTCGTGCTTCTTAGTTTGTACAGACTCCGTTGTGCTTTGTGTACGAGATTCCTTCTTTGTGTTTTGTCGAGGGCGAGTGACTCCGTCGAGGTGATTGACTATCTCAGCAACATCTTTATGCTCCAACAGTTTCCCCCTTGTTGCTGATGATAGCAAACCTTCGTGAATCCCGATTGAGTTGATTGAGGAAATCCTGAAAACAAAAACACAAAGAGCTAGGGGAACCGACCCTGTCGAAGTTCCCCCTTAAACAAAGCAGAAATTTTAAAGACTGTTTAAAAAACAATTAGATTTGCCTGTACACCAGACGGGATTCACCGCTTCCCCCTTTTGCTTTCATCAGAGGGAAGCCTTGCAGTTAGAGAGAGTCAGTTGCAGTATTCATGAACAGTAAAAAATAGTGTTTAGAACTTACAAACATCCTAAGTTCTAGCACTACATACACACACGGGGTAATCTAGGGATCTGATATGGGGTTAACTGCAGCGGAAAGGTCAATGAGGGCTTCCTCATCGAAGTCACAGCCGTCTCAAGTCTAGTGAGTCCCTCCATCATCCTTGAGGTACTCTGGGCTAACTCTCCCGCCTGAGTGATGAGTCGGTCGACCTTCTCCATAAGTTGAAGGAGTCTGTCTGGATCAGCCGTCTCCTGTGGAGTGGAAGGTGTAGGCGTCAATTGTAGGATCAGACAGCTGACTCAAACCAACTCAAGGTGTTAGTCTGTGAGATGGTTTGACTCAATCGAACTAAGTATGCGGAAGCACTAGAGATGTGGAAACACTCAATCGAACTCAAACAAATACACAATATATGTTATTTTATTTATTTGTAAAATAAAAATAACTTACATTGCCCACTAAGTAGAAAGGATCTACTCAGTGGAACTCACTCACTCACCCTATACATTATCTGATCAGCTCTTTGATGAGATTTGTAAGCCTTGGAACACCCTAGATTGAGTCCGTCGATAAAGCACAGACTATCTTAACTAGAAATGACAGTAAAAACTCTTGTTCTTGGTGACTTTTCCCTAACATAGGATGTATTGGGGCTGAAAAGCACAAATGTAACTGAGAATTCTATCTCTTTATATAGCAAAGCCTTTCAAGCCGTTGAGGGAGTATGTTTCTGAAATTTATGCTTTCTGAACGTTGTAGTTACTTGTAGTTGCTTAAAAATCAGTCCTAACTTCTTTGTGAACGTTGCTAAGCATTGGCCCTTACTTTTCAGACAATTACCAAGCCATTGGATGACTTGGTAACATTCAATGATGATTCTCACGTCTAATGTACCTGACTGACTCTGTCAGTTATGAAATTTTAGGACCTCAATGTCCATATTACTATATTTTCGGATTTAACACGTTGCTCAATTGACTGAGCTTACTGAAGCCAATATTTATGGCCAAAGGGAGTAAACATTGCTCCTTATTTTGCGCAACTGATTGACGGACTCTCTCGAACTATCAGAAAGTCAAGGCTTCGAATATTACTCACATTTGCAAGAATTTAGGTTTAAGGCTGATGGTTGATAACCATTGTGGTTTAGTGAACGTTGCTCCTTAAATTTCTCAACTGATGGATGAACCCACACGGATAGACTTACACGATCTATCAGTAAAGACGGAGACTCGTTCGACCGAAGGACTCACTCGATCTTTCAGCAGGGACGAACACTTCTCTTTTTGATTGACTTGTTCGATTGTAGGACTATCTTAGTAACACCTTCATTCCCCAACAGTAGCATAGGATAATAATAAGATATATTATCCGAGATATCTAAGAACTTACTTAGATACAGAGCAACGGCCCTTTTAAAGCCGCTCTTGTATTATTACTTTCGAACGGTATGAATCACCTAGAGACACTAGGTATAAGACCTTGATGGAACACATTTGAATTGTATTTACCTAGACCTAAGCGATACTTATGATTTAGATTAAGAGACCTTAATCTTTCTGTAATATGTTATGGAGGTAGTGTATGGAGAAATCCAAGAGGATGTGGCTCTTGGTGCACGCAGTTATCACTAAACATGATACGAAGATGTCCGCGTACGGGTCCTTACACTCAATAAAATTCCAACGAACTAAGATGGTTTGTTGATCAGATACTCTACCGTTAGAGTGGCTACTGCAGTTGATGACCCGCCGAATATAGGGGTATGGTGTAGGGGCACGTCGTTTTAATGAGACATTATCATAGGCATGAGACATTCTCAACTGAACAAAATACGAACAGCTAGGTAGCTCGTATGATTGGCGAATATTATCTAGGGCTTTAAAGCCGAGAGTGAGAATAAATTGTATATTTATAACTCTTGTTTTATTCCGTCTTGTTGTTTAGTATGCTTATATTATATTGATGTGTGCTATGTGAAAAGCATCACTTATGTGTGTTTATTGTATCTTTGTTACAATTGTTTTACTTTACTGTTATTATTAAACGGTGATGCATGTAAAGTGAACTGCATGCTCTCGACCAATCAATTGGGGGGTTCGAGGGGGGCATGATAGTCATATAGTAACATACTTAGCAGGGGCTGATTCCATACATACAAACTGATTTTTCAGGAGAGTAGCTGATTGCCGACGCGGAGGCGCGACTTTTTGATTAGTGGTATGCTTATGGGAATTTTCATATACTTATGATTTTAGACTCGGGCTTGGTGAACCGAGGTTGGAAATATTCGTAGATGCTCACGTGTGTGGAATTTACTTATGGTTTATATTATTATAGAATTATGACTGCTATCTATCTCTTGTGATCACTGCGGGAATGTTTCGTATGTGTTCTTTTTGAGTTGGAAGCTTTATCACTCGCATGGGCGAGGGAGAGCGGTAACACCATAGTTGCGATAATATTTAATTTGGGCTGCGATTCGTTTATTTAAGTACGACGATTAGACGACAATTAAGAGGCGTTTTAGTAGGGGTGTTACAAGTTAGGAGAACTCGGATCAGAGTAAGCAGTAGCAGATGAATCAGATGAACCAGATACTCCTCAATCAGCAACAACAACATCAACAACCTGGCACATTTCCTTCCCAACCTCATCCAAACCCGAATGAATCAGCTAAGGCGTTGACAATGTGTGATGAAGTTGTATCTCCTGTGGTTGTATTTGAAGATGAACCCAGATCCGCTGCAGTAACATTGAGAAGCGGAAGATAGTTGGAAGATAAGCGAAAAGAACAAGTGGCTGAGGAACACACTGGTGAAGAGATCAACCCTTCTTCTGTTGATGCACCATCAGGGTCTTCAGTTCCTCTTGTGAGGAGATCCAGGCTCCTATTCTTGCTACTCCCTCTCACTCTTCTCGTATTACTATTGATGCTTCTTCTTCCTCTCCTAAGCATTTTGAACTCCCATTTCCTAATTGGATGAAGAAGAAACATTTAGATGAACAATTTGCTAAATTTTTGAGCATTTTTAAAAAGTTAACTATCGATATCCCTTTGATTGATGCTTTTCAGGAGATGCCTAATTATGCCAAATTCTTTAAGGATCTTCTGACAAAGAAAAAGAAGAAAGAGGACGAAGAGACAGTTCATCTGACAGAGGAGTGCTCTGCTGCTCTCTTTCGAGCACTTCCTCCTAAGCATAAGGATCCAGGCAATCCCGTTGTCCCTTATTTCATTGGAGATGTAGATTACGGCAGTGGCTTGTGTAACTTGGGTGCTAGCATCAACATCATGCCCAATGCCACCTTCTTAAAGGTAAGAGGTGGAGAGTTGCAACCAGTCCCCTCTCAAGCTCCAGCTAGCCAACAAATCTGAGAATAAACCAATGGGTATTGTTCGTGATTTAGTAGTTGGGGTGGACCGTTTTATTTTTCCTGCAGATTTTGTTATTTTAGACATGGATGATGATGTAGAGGTTTCTCTTATTTTGGGTCGACCTTTTCCGAGTACTGCTAAAGCTATTATTGATGTTCATGATGGTAAGATTACTTTACGGTATGAGGATGAAAAGATTGAGTTTGACATGAAGAAGATGATGAGGTCAACTTCTACTTCTGCTCATTCTGTGATGTCGGTAAGTCTTGTTAATGATGATGGGGAAGAATGTAATCTGTTAGATGATGATGACATGTATTTTTTTCCTTCTTTCTGACGTACTGATTCTGAGCCATTGGAGCAAGTTTGTTATACCCAAAATTTTAACCCTCAGGAAGGGCCCAGGCGCTCAAATGCGAAGACAAGGGTAAAATGGACAAAATGCATCAAGGCGGGATTTTCCAAGGACATTCTCAGGATTTTCTATTTTCATATGACTTGCTCACTATCTATAAATACTTCTAAACACCATTGTCATTATGGAAAGTATTTTGTAATTTTTAGATAGTATTTATTTTGGAAATTTAGCTTTTAATTCACATTATAAGCTAATTTCCTTAATAATAACACATGAAGTAGCCTTAAAATGGAAAGAAAAGGTCTCCAAAAATTAGAATAAAAATTCCACATGGTTAAAATGGCTACATGCAGTCATCAACCTGAAAAAGTTTTATGTAGAACCTTAACCCAAAATTCAAAAGAGAAATTCAAACATTCTTGCAGTTTTCTCTCTCCTTTGGAAAATATCCAAATAACTCCAAATATCATGAACTTTTAACACAAGTTAGAGGATGAATTTTAGAGACTAACCCGTTGAAGTTCGTAAATTCGACTTTCCAATCATAAGTAATAAATTTTGACATGTTTCAGATGGTAACATTTTTATCTAATCGGTTATTTATTTAAATAACCCGATTCTAACTCTCAAAATTTCTAAAAATTGTCTTTTGCCTCTGGTTAAAATTTCAGAATTTTTATCGACCTATAGTATATTTTAAAAAATCAGATTCTCTTAGAGCACAAATCAGGGTTTTAGATAAAAAAATTTGTTCTATAAGTTTGGCCATGCTCTTTCTATAAAAGGACCTTCCAAAAACGACCTACGACAGAGGATAACGCTCCCAAAGTCAGAAAACACAGCCACCGACCTTCTCCCCACGTTTTTGCAATCCCGACCCTCAAATCTATATCGAAACTCTATTGAAATCACCCCGAAACTTCTGAAAACGTAATCTTTCTATCCCAATCAGATTTCCAAACATCAAAAACACACAGAAACAACACAAATACAGAAGAAAAATGTCCTTAACAACATAAAAAAGAAGGAGTCAGAAGCTCAATTCGAAGTCAATCCGGAACCGACATCAACTAAGCTGTGAAAGAATCTAGACGTGAAAGGTCACCTCAATTCGAAGATAAAAAAGGTTAGAACTCAGGTTTTCTAACTCTCCTTGACTTCACCAAGTCTCTATTACAACTTCGAATCAAACCGAACTTTTTCGGCTCTCGAATTAGCATTTTTCTTTGCCTCTGTCCAATAACTTGTTCATTACGTTTCGCCATTAATTCGAAGTCAAATTGAAATTATTTTATTACTAACGTGTTTAGAATCTTTCCATAAAATTTGAGCCAAAAACACCACCGGGAACCACTAGAATGCCACCGTCTGAGGGTAGTCCATGCCTGCGGACTGCATGTCCGTGGCCACGGACACCCCCGGACCGCAGCGGGAATTTATGTAACACCCCATCTCGATCCAATCGTGGTTATCACAAACTTATCACCATATATACAACTCTGCAGCGGATACAAATACATTCCAGGACCTTGCCACGGTCTGACTACAGAATATACCGAACATTAGTACGCACAAATCTTAACCAAATACATATCCTTCTTACAAACCCCTCACATCCTATACATCTTACTAACTCAAATGTCATACGAGTGTACATGCACACCTCGTAGGCCACACTTAACCCGTAGCGCTTGTACCCCATCTTACCCTCGTGACGGCCGCCTCCTGACGTTCACATGTGTAGTAAAAACAGCCCCCAAAGGGGGTCAGCACGAATGCTGGTACGATCCTCTCATGGCCCCCAAGCTAACGTGGCTACGACGACTAATTGTCGATAGCATGGAGGTTGATTAGATGCACAACATAATAGAAGGTGCAATAAACAATCAATCCAAATATGAACAATCAAGGTTCGAACACAAAGAACGACTTAAATGCGTTCCCTTAATTAGTGAGTCAATTATTTCACTCCTTAAGTTACATTTCCTCTTAATCTTAGTCCATCCTTATCTTACCTCAATCTTAGTCTTATCTTAATCTTAGAAAAAACCATCCTTTAAAAAGGAATGGATGTAGCTTATCTCAGTCTTATAATACAAACCATCCTTTTAAAAGGAATGGTTGCAACTTATCTCAACCTTATCTTAATCTTAGAATACAAACCACTCTTTAAATAGAAATGATTGTGTCTTATCTCAATGTTTATTTTTGTCGGGTCAAAAGCAACCCTAGCCAATGAGCTATTAACTTCATTGGTTGAATAAACAACTTATCTTATAATTTAGGATTTAGGTGATCCTACCGCACCATCTTAATGCCACCTACCTTGGACTGTATGCCCAATGTAGCTGAGCCGACAACCGACCCTAGGCAACAAGTCCATAGACAAGTCCTTAAGCGGAAGTCGGTTCTGCTATAGATACCGACCCCCTTTTCCTTAGCATGCATGACCGGAGTCAGTCCCGGGTTCCTCACTCCCCCCTTAAGTTCCAGTTAGTAGAAGTCTCAAGACAATGTTTGTTGGTTAACCTCTTTCGGTTTATAACAAACTAATATTAGGGAGCGTTCCTTAGTCTCACTCAATTCCTTACTAAACGTTGGTTAGTAAGTTCTCACGGTAAGTTGTGTTAGTTTTCAAACATCACACCACAATACAATAAACATAATGTTCCGGTTGCATGCTTTATCTTGTTTAGTGAGCACACAAAAACAAATAGCACACAAGCCGAGGGACACCTCGTTAGCAAGCAGGTCACAAGAAGAACTGTACCGTTCACCGTTGGTCGTTCGGTTGCTTACTCTCTTCTGGAGTCCAAACTTTCAAGTCCTAAAATTCATCCAACTTAGATTATTAATTATTTGTGTGTTACTTAACTTATTTAACTTACTTAACCCTTAATAATCCCCATCTAATACCTCTTAAGATTATAGCTTAATCTTATAACTTAACTTTAAACATGTAAGCTTATACTTAACTTAATCCCCTAGGTCTTTAGGTTTCTAATCTCCATTGCCCTCTCAATGGTGTACCATTAACGCCATTAAGCACCCTTAAAATTTCTTTTTTTTTGTGTTTAGAGTCGTCCGACCCAACCAACTGGGTCAGACCATCCTAGAAATTTTCCCGTCTTCTAAGACTCACCCGTCCGACCCAAGGGCCCTGGGTCGGACCATTCCAGAAAAATTACAGGTGACTTAACAAAGGACGTCCGACCCATGTCCGATCCAACCAACTGGGTCGGACCATTCCAGCACAAGCCCAAAAATTGTCCAATCTTCTCCAAACTTTTCCTCAAGCCTCATAATGTGTTCTGACATCATTTAGACCCTTAAACCCACCTTTAATCATCCTCCAAACTCATTAAAATAACCTCCAAAGATCATTCCAACCTTTTACTCAATTCTTGCAAGAAATTCCTAACACTTGTTAATTAATTCCTTATATTTCCAGCATGTACATTTTGTCTAAAACTTCAACTAACCAAAGTGTTTCTTTTCAACCCATATAACTCCTCCTTAACATCATTACACTCCATCTTTGCTTTGTTAAACCTTCCAAGGTCATCTTGCATGTCCATGCACAATTTCATTTCTTTTCATTTGTTACTCATCACTCCTAAACTCTTGAGCTTACTTATACATTTCTTTCCATTACCTTAACACCTTGACATATTCTTCATTTACCTTGACCATGCAACACCCTCCTTAGACATTTCCACCTCTTTTATGCAACTTAATTACTCACCATTCTCATGATCATACACTCTTATACGTTTCTAGTCATTTTCCTTGACGACTTACAACATTCTCCTACAATTTTCACTTCCATCACCCAAGTCCACACATTACCATTTAAACTAAACCTTTAGTCAGTCCACTACTAACATCACCACCTCTTACACAAACTTCCCGAAACTCTCATTGTTTTACTCTCTAGTTCATACCTAAATCATCTCAAAGCATTATACATCATTTCCTCCAGATTTTTGCACAGGTCCTACCATTCCTCTAACTGACTTTGGTGTGTTCAATACACCCACCAATCCTCTAATTTCCTCCTAGACAATTCTAGGTCATTCTAAACCTCAAGAACTCCTTAGTTAACTCATTTCTACTCAAATTCCTTTTTATGACTCCTAGTAAATCTTAGGTCATATTAATTCACCACCATCACCTAAACACTTATTTTCTACTCAAATTTCGCCATAGCTTCTCTAGTATTTTATCATGCCCAAACACATTATCTTCCTCATTCAACCATCTCACACACATCAAGTTCTTTCTCATCATATCTCATCACCCAAACCAACTCATTCACAAAAAACTCAATATATTGCAATAATCTTAAATTGCATAGCACTAAGGCTCTTAAATGGCATGGCTCTTAGGCCCTTAAATAACTTAAACTTAAACACTGAATTTCCCACATATAAAAGCCTTCAACCTGCAAATACACCCATCAATCTCATAGTAGTTATAATACTCTTAAAATCCATCTTAAACTTATCTACTAACTCATTCCCATTGGCTCCTTAGTCATAAGTTCATAAGCTTGTTTAAGTTCTTTTTCTTAGGTTACATAACCCATTACCTAATGTAGCTTAAAGCTACATTGGTACTTATCTAAATACCATCCCTTAAAACTTAAACCACCATTAGGTAAAGCATTTTACCTTGTTCTCAAGCTTATCTTAACTTCCTCCTTAGACCTTCTTCTTGAATGAATCTCGGCCACCCATTAGATTTCCTTTTCCTATGTTCTAATCAATATTCAATGACTCACATGAGTGCTAAACAATACACTAACCTTAAGGAATGAAAACCTAGGTTAAAAATCTGTTCTAAGGTATAAAAGTGGATTATTACCTTTGAAGTCTCAAGGTAGACTTGGGCATTGAATGAAATAAGACCACCACTAGTCCTTGGTAAATAAAACTAGCTAGAACAAGGCATAAAAACAAAGCCCCATGAGTAGTAATTTTCGGTCATGAAGAAGAAGTGATGGAAACATGGTTTTTCTTACATTTTCCTTACCTTGAATGAATGGAGAACCAAATGGGCTCTTCAAACTTGATTTTCCTCCATCAATGAAGTTTTTCCATGGCTTCAAAATGAGGCTTTCCCAATTTTGAAAAGATAGAAAGCTAGAGCTTGAGCTAACTAAGAATAATATGTGTTTAGTTTTTGATTTGGAGCTAAAATGAGCAAGTTATGGACAAGGCAAGGTGAGGCAACCATGGGGGCTGCTCCTACGTGAATGAAGGGAGGAAGAAGATGGTGAAGCCGGTGGGAAGAAGAGAAATGAAGAGAGAGAAGAAGAAAGGTAGCTTATAAGAGATATTTGCTTTTAAAAGTAAATAGTAACTTCTTACTTTTTCCCTCTTCTTTTCTAACATTATTTGACTACTCATGGTGACTCATCCTCCCATAGAAAAAGGCCCCCTATTAGTTAAGGCAAGTCATGGTCTTGTTTGACCAACTAATTAGACTTAAGTGATTAAAGACTAAACTAGGCACTATTTGGTTACTATTCATAAACTAGTGCACTTATTTGTGAAATTTTTGATTTCCCCTTGATTTAGACCTCCTAATGTGATACTAAGTATCACACATGTTAATTAAAGAGTAATGATGGACATTTAGCCCCTCAAAACCCATTTATAAGACAATTTTTCAAAAATGTGCTTTAAGACTCCTTAAAGCACATTTTGTGTTTTAACTTGTTTTCAAGCTTGGTTTTCTTTGGTAATTGGTTTAAAATGACCATTAGGATATTACTAAGGTCTTAGCATGATATTTGGGTACTCACCCAAGTCTCTCCAACTTAGAGCACATTTTTGCCTTAACTGCCCTTAAGGCATTTTCTTGTGTTTTCCTTGGTTTAAATTGTCTACCTTACCACATCATAATTTGATGTTTACTTAGCATACTTAGGTTTGGGGTATTTCAATTTAATTTTCAAATGTTTTAGGTTTTTTTCGAACCATGTTCGGGCCCGAACACCCTTTCCGTGGCTCCAGACTTTTCAATTTTTTGCTTTCTTGCAAATTTAACTTTTCTGCATATTTAGGTTAACAAGGGTCCATGGCCTCGGACATTAGGTCCGTAGCTATGGACGGAAATAAAATTTGTCTTAATTCTGCCTCCGAACCCCTAGTTTAGGTAATTTTAATTTCCACTTTAATTTTAAGTCAAAAAATATCAAAAATACAAAAAAAAATCAGAAACATGTGCGCTTAGTTAAAACAAGCTCGTAAAAGGCCGTAAATAACCTAAGTAGAGGAAAACGAACTATGAGGGGTAATGAAAGTAATTTGAACCCTAAATAGGCGTATACCAATTCCCCGAACCCGAACTCTCCTTTCCTAATTTAATCTAGGTTAAAATTAGGTGGCGACTCATAATAGGTTCCAGTGAGCTAACTTAGGCATTAATAATTATAGTCATATAACTTAGTTATTAAACTTAGGTTATAAGTGGATCTAGAACAAGATCAGATCGTAATCAACCCGAATCAACATAGGACATCGGTTCAAAATCGAGGCTCATAGAATGGTGACTCTGCTTGAGACAAACTCTTAATATTAACTTGTTTAAATTTAAGAAAGAGGGCTTCACTTGAAGTTTGTTTATTTACGGCTTCTATGTTGTTTGTTTACTTTTGTGCGCAATTTATATTTCTGCAATCTTGCATCATATGAGAGGGGGGGTCCACACAAACCGATTTCACCCCGGGACCCGCCTTAGGGTCCCCTATCAGGGACTCACACCTTTTATGGTGATGTGAATAAGTGGGGGAAAAGATTAGGATGTTGTCTAACCACATCCCCTTAATACCTGGGCTTTAGCCCCAAGCATTTTCCTGGCAGTGCCCTTACCTAGCCCATTGTTTGGTCATTCAAAGACTCGACCGTAGACGCACACCTTTAGGTGATGTGAAAAGAGTAGGGAAGCCCAAAGAGAATAGCGTGCAAGCCCTATTCCTTTGTGGTGACCTGAGCCCATGCCCCAAGCACCTCTCCGCATCGATCCTTACCCGAATTGGATAAACGTCAGGCGAGGACATGTTGAACTTGTGTGAGCCTTATTTTCTTATATGATCGGCCCACTACCAAGCTTAGAAACTGATAGGAACTTTCCTACATCAACTCAGCCCAACCCGAATTGGCCGCTTTATTGTTTGTGGCCCAGAGGCCCGGTTTGGTTTAATATGAGAGTCGTTTGTTTAGGCTTTGGCCTAAAACCTTAGATCTAGGTGATTTATCTTTCAGCCCAATTTGAATGATCCATTTAGTTCTAGGCCCACGAAAAAAAAAGAAATCCACCCAAACTTGAAGTAGTCCACAAACTTGAAAATCAATAGCTTTTCATTGAAAACTTTTTTGGCCCAAAGGCTCATTCTAGTCCAGGTAAACTTTTTGTTCGGGCCCTGGCCCAAAATCCTAGATTTAAGTATCATCCTCAAGGCCCAATTAGAATTATTCGTTTAGTTTTCAGCCCAAGTTCCAATTCACATCTAGGTATGGCTCAGAAATCATTCTGGCCCATGTGCCTCATTTCTAGCCCAAACACAATCTGTCCCAAGCGCCACATTCCCAAACACATTCTGGCACAAGCGCCACGTCCCTAAACACATTCTGGCCCAAGCGTCACATTCCCAAACACACTCCGGCCCAAGCTCACATTCTCAAACACATTTAGGCCCAAGCGCCACATTCTTAAACACATTTTGGCCCAAGTGCCACATTCTCTAAACATTCCGGCCCAAGCGCCAAGTCATAGTTCAGAAATCATTTCGGCCCAAGTGCCACATCCACAAACCTTTTTGGGCCCAAGTGCCAATTCACAGCCCTATGAATCATTCCGGCCCATGTGCCTCACTTTAAATTCATCCAGGCCCAAAGGCCCATCCACATTCATGAAACTATCTTAGCCCATGCACCTCACTCTCGGTTGGAAAAGATTAAGGACCAAGTACCTCATGCACATCCTACAGGCATTCCTAGTTCAAAATTTTCATAGAGCCCACTCTGAGTCCAAGAAGAATATGGTGACAGTCATCTCAATGGCGTCTCGACGGTCTAGAGTTCGAATCTTCAGTATGCTAGCATCACACAGTCAGCAGCATCAAAATTCAGTGGAGAGTCTGGGGATCATGTGCATGACTTGATATCACGCCCATCATTCATGTGCATCTTTCAAGAGTTATTTAAGGAACGACTACATTTAACTGAACAGTTTTTGTTATCACCAATAAGAAGCATCGCTTTCATTAAATCATCTTCTGTAAAAAAAACAACAACGAAATAATGAATTTTTCAAGTCCAATTTCACAATGACTTTTAAGACAAGGTTAAATTTCCCGACAATGGATTACAAAGACTTGTGTTTTGTTTCTGAAATTTGAACACGCCTTACTGAACACCACAACTCACCACAAAAACATCAAACAACATGCGAAGCGGTTCGAAATTCACGTCTTGTAAAATTGTTTTCATTAACCCCAAGCAAATACTGGAGGCAATCTGAGTTTAGGTTCGTCATCTTTCGTTTAAACATGTGAACAAGTCTCCGAGCGTGAATTCAAGAGAGTGTCTTGAGTGGAAAAACCATGAGCAAATGATCATGTCATTTTTACACGACTCCAGTGACACCACATCCAAAGGTAAGGTAAACGGCATAATTCCAACCGAAGGAGATAATTTGTAGATTTACACTTAGACCTGTGAAAAGTAACAAAGAATGGATACACAACTATCAGAAATGACGAAGCACCTAGGTACAACACCACACAGCCAAAAAGCTTGTGAACCCTGAAATTAAATCCTAGGCACCCCCGCTCAGCCTTTCATATATCTCTTTTCGATATTATAAGCTCTATAAAACAAGCAAACCCGTGATGCATATCCGACCCGGTGACCAACGGAAACAAAAAGCCTGGCTCTTAGACGATGACACCACAAATGCCAATAAAAGTTAAATTTTTGGGTGATAGTCCTTGTGAATATTTAGAAAACTAAGCCTGATGATAACCTCTAGAATTTTGTTGCTCAAAGTTGTTTGATTGTATTGTTTTCTTTAAAACAAATCTATTTTCCCTAAAACTCAGTGGTTTAGCTAATTGTGGAAGCTAACCGGTTTAACCCGGTGATCTTGGGAATGATACGAATGCTTAAAATGAATGATAAGACAAGGTACTCCTCTGATCATGAATTTTCTGAAACAAAACAGGCCTCGTTTATCCGATCATTAAGCCCACAGGGTACTTTATCACCCATCTACCTAAGATTCAGGGATCTGGGATAGTTGGCCCAACACCGCTACCGGGATAAAGAGAAAAATCTGAGTGACAGAATAATCATGCAATCAACCATAAAATCGTTTGTTTTGAAATTCTTTAAAGAAGAAAAGTTTTTGCATGCGAAAAAGGTTAATTGCTGTTTTTGATCATGAGTACATGGTGTTGAAAGGTATTGCGGAACAAGGTAATCTAAAAGATAATGGAAAAAGGAATGAAACTAGTGGAAGGTCCCGAGCTCTACAACGTTTAGTTTTTACAGTTAAACTTCTCCACGCTTTTGATAAAACCATCATTTTTTACTGTTTATGAAAATTGACAGATAAGAGCAACTTGATTCTTTTGATTATCATTTTGCTTGATTTCCTTTTGCACTTGTTTGATCCCACAAGTTCAATACTACGGATTTCGAGGAAAAGTAAATATGAGAGACGGTGCAAGTGACAGCTTTGGTCACTTTAATAGCTCCACATACCCCAAATATTCCTCCATGGTCCCGTTGTTATTCATCACATCCCACGGCCACGTTATAAGCTTAAAGACTTCCGACTTAATAGTTGGGTATCCAATCATGTGACAATAGCAAGTCGAATGCGTAAATCCAACAAATATTAAATTCAATGGTCCAGAAGTTATGACCGTAAGCAAGAAACGAGTGCAAACACCAAACACATCGAGTGTAGGATAGGAAGCACCACTTAAACACAAGCCTTAACCCTGTGAGGACAAAACTTGTTCACACGTTTAATTAAACAAAATACTGGGGGCAATCGATTGTCCCGATCGATTTCCATAAACTCTAGCTTAGATTATCTTAAAGAAAAATACTGGGGGCAATTGTTGGTTCCAACAATTGCTATGGCAACATCAACTGAAACCCAAAAGCTTAAGCACCACTAACACCACTACCACATAGGCACACATAAGCCCTAACCTTGACACAAACACTCTCAGGCATGTCATTAGCCTAACCTCCACAAAAACATCACGTTCGTCATAATCCCGATCACCAACCAATATCATAACCCAACCCCAGGCTTGTCATAAATCCTAAACACTAGCAAAAGGTTTTAGCACGATAGCAAAAACCACACTTCTACCAGCGGCATGTTCATGTTCAAAGAAATAAAGTACAATTTCAAAGTCTTTAATCAGAAAATGATTTTCACTTTCCTTTTTCAGTAGAGCTTTTTCCCAAGCATTGTCGCGTTTGGCACATTTTCAGTAATTTCTTGCTTTGGACAATCTTCAATCCTCATCATTGCCACGTTTGGCATATTTTCAGCAATTTCTTGCTTTAGACAATTTTCAAGCCACGTTTGACACATTTTCCAGCAATTTCTTGCTTTGGACAATCTTCAATCCTCATCATTTCCACGCTTGGCACATTTTCACCAATTTCTTGCTATAGACAATTTTCAAGCCATGTTTGGCACATTTTGCAGCAATTTCTTGTTTTGGAAAATTTTCAATCCTCATCATTGCCTTGTTTGGCACATTTTCAACAATTTCTTGCATTGAACAATTTTCAAGCCACGTTTGGCACATTTTCCAACAATTTCTTGTTTTGGACAATTTCAATCCTCATCACAGCCATGTTTGGCATGTTTTCCAGCAATTTCTTGCTTTAGACAATTTTCATACCTCATCATTTCTTTCACAATAAGTTCTTATCATAATCATTTATACGAGACCGTTATCATTGGATCACCTCATATGTGAGAATCTAGCCCAACTTTAGTTCGAGACCTAGCATCATTCTTACTTCGAGACCTTGCAACAGTTTAGTGCGAGACCAATACGAGACCAAGTATCAACATCATTGCGAGACTAGTACGAGACAGTGCGGGATCCAAGTCAGCGGGGTAGAGGCAATAAGTCCCCATTGTGATCCTCGATTTTTGAACCACTACCCTATGTAGATTAGAGTTGTTTAGGGTCTAATCGGGTTCTAGGTCCACTTATAACCTAAGGTTAATAACTATTTCATATAACAATAATTATTAAATCCTAAGTTAGCTCACAGGAACCTATTATGAGTCGCCACCTAATTTTGACCTAGATTAGATTAGGAAAGGAGAGTTCGGCTTCGAGGGCTTGGTGTACGACTTATTTAGGGTTCAATTACTTTCATTACCCCTCATAGGTTGTTTTTCCTCTACATAGTTTATTTACGGCTTATTACAAAGTCGTTTTAACCTAAATGTGAAAGTTTATGATTTTTTAGTGTTTTTGATATTATCTGACAGAAAATTAAAGTGAAAATTAAAACTACCTAAACTAGGGTTTTGGAGGCAGAATTAGGTCAAATTTTGATTATGTCCGTAGCCACGGACCTAATGTCCGAAACCACGGACCCTAGTTAAATTACATGATTACGAAAACCGAACTAAAATAAAAATGTGAACTTGAAAAGTACAGGGCCACGGACAGGGTGTCCGTGGGCCCGGACATGTACTGTTAAAAACCCTAAAGTTTGAAAAATTGAAAAATAAGAAATCCCGCCACCGTCCGTGGGTGTCCGTGGTCCCAGACCATAGGCCCGAGGTCTCGGACAACCCACGGACGGTGGGTTTCTGGTGGTTCCCGACGGTGTTTTCGGCTCAAAATTTATGCACGCGTAGCCTAAAATATTTCCAAGATGTTAGTAATCAAATCTTCACAATTTGAAGTTGAATTAAGCACGAAACTTAACAAACAAGTAACAAGGCAGAAGCAAAAACAATTGGCAATACAGAAGCTGAAAAGAGTCGGTTTGAACCCAAATTTTGAGATAAGATTAATAAAGTCATGGAGAGTTAGAAAAGTAAAATTCCCACCTGTTTTACCTTCGAATTCATAATGATTCTTCACGTCGGGATTCGTCGGGAGCTTCGTTGATGGCAGATTCAAAAGGACTTCGAACCGAGCTTCTGGTCACTGGTTGGTCTTGATGTTTCCCCCGTTTTGGTGATGTTTTTGTTGGATTTTGATGATGGTTGATGCTTTGGGAGTTGGAAAACAAGTTTAAGTGGTGATTTCGATGGAATTTTGGTATGATTTTGGTGGCCGGGTGTTGAAAAATGTGAGAGGCTGTGTTTCTGACTCCTTAGGGTTCTAGAGCTTGTGTGATTCCCTTTTTATCAAGAGATTTGATCCTTTTTATAGACTTTCTTGAAGATAGAAAAAATCTAGTAAAAACGAGATTTTTTGGAATCTTAGTTAAGTGACTTCCAAAAAGGATCTTGCTCTGAAATTTTAACCACGTGTCAAGGATGATAATTGTCATTTTTCTGAGGTGAAATCTAATTTTTTTAAAATTGGAATATTTTTAAATTCAATTTCTCGTCAGATTCGATCAGAAATTGCTAGAAATTTATTGGAAATTAAAAAAATCAAAATTCCAATGCCATTATGTTCAAAATGTCATCCCATATCATGGGTTAAAATTTCTAAGCATTTTGAATTGATTTGACCCTTCTTCGGAGGAGAGAGAAAGCCTATAGGAGGTCCTAAGGGCCTTGAAAATTACAAAAATACCCCCGAAGGTGATTGAGCTGCCCCTATGGCTCCAAAATGCACCGATCAGACCGGGAATCACCACCATTTGACCAAAGTGCCCCTCACAACACTAAAGTTTAACAAACCCTATACCGGGGGGTTAAAATTTTGGGTATAACAGATTCCCCCCATCAACTAGATTTTGTAATGGATATGAAAAGTCTAGTGGATGCCTGATTGATACCCCAAAATTTCGGATCTTAAAGACCCTGCATGCAGATTGTGTCGAGCTATTCTAAGGCGCTGACTACCTATGAGTGAAAATGAAATGATGTCAAGTGATTCTAAGGCGTTGACTACCTAAAAGCGAAATAATGAAACAAATTTCAAGCGATTCTAAGGCGTTGACTACCTAAAAGTAAAAAATGAGATAATGTGTAGATGCAAGAATGCGTATATGATAGCGATGCTGATAATGTGTATGATCCTGATGATGTTCGGATGCTTCTAGGGACCAATACCCATGCCGTTGCTCTTAGCTAGACCAAAAGTGGACTTATTGCCATTGCCCCCCAAGCCGGTGTGCAGGGATAACTCCTGGTAAAAACCTTGAGGACTTATTGCCATCACCCACCATTCATTGATCTCAAAATAAGTTGACATAGCTTAGGAGGATTTATTGTCATCACCTTGCCAACTTTTTTGTCGCTAGGTCTTATGACGCGCCTGGATAATGCAGATCGGTCTTGTGACGTGCCTATATGAATGAAATGAATGCAATGTGTTTAATGAAACCAGGTAAATTAAGGAGTGGTGCTAGGTCTCACTACGAGCCTGAAGGGAGGATTTTAGGTCTTATGACGAGCCTAAGGATAATTCTAGGTCTTATGACGAGCCTACAAGTGGAACTAGGTCTAATGACGAGCCTAAGGATGGATATAGGTCTTATGACGAGCCTAAGGGTGTATCTAGGTCTTATGACAAGCCTAAAGGGTGGATCTAGGTCGTATGATGAGCCTAAGGGTGGATCTAGGTCTTATGACGAGCCTAAAGGCGGATTCTAGGTCTTATGATGAGCCTAAGGGTGGATCTAGGTCTTATGACGAGCCTAAAGGTGGATCTAGGTCTTATGACGAGCCTAAAGGTGGATCTAGGTCTTATGACAAGCCTAAAGGTGGATCTAGGTCTTATGGCGAGCCTAAGGATGGTTCTAGGTCTTATGACGAGCCTAAAGGTGGATCTGGGAAGCAAAGCATGTTTTATGCAAATGATTGTGATGAAATTTGATTATGAAAGTGCCATACATGGCAATGATAAGGTGTATGAAGTCCAATTGCTAATAAGGATCGAAAATTGCCCAAAACCTGAAATTGCTGGAAGATGTGCCAAACGTGGTTCTGATGAGCATTGAAAATTGTCCAAAACAAGAAATTGCTGGAAAATGTGCCAAACGTGGCTATGATGAGGACTAAAAATTGTCGAAACAAGAAATTGCTGAAAAATGTGCCAAACGTGGCTACGATGAGAAAAACTCTATTGAAAAGGAAAGTGTAATAACCATTTCCTGACTAAGAATTTCAGATGTGCAATTTATTTCTTAGAAAATGAACGTGCCGCTGGTGGGAGTATATGGGTGAGTGGTGGTTGTGGATTATGACTAGCCTGTGGTGTATGATGTGGAGGTAAAGGGCTTTTGTGTGCCTGTAATGTGAGGGTGGTGGTGATGTTTGAGCTGTTGGGTTTCAACTGTGCTTGCAATTGTTGGAACCAAAAATTGCCCCCAGCATTTTCCTTAAGGCAATATGAGTTTCAGAGCTTATGGCAATCGATCGGGACGATCGATTGCCCCCAATATTTTCTTTGATTAAATGTGTGAACGATTCTCGTTCTCACAAGGTCAAGGCTTATGTTTTGATATGGTGCTTCCTAACCTACACTCAATGTGTTTGATGTTTGCACTCGTTCTGTACTTACGGTCACAACTTCTAGACCATTGAATTTGATATTTGTTGAATTTATGCATTGATCTATTACTTTCATGCCATTAGATACACAAATACCAAGTCGGAAGTCTTTAAAGCTTATAACGTGGCCATGGGGTGTGATGAAAGACAGCGGGACCATGGGGGGATGTTTGAGGTATGTGGAGTTAAAAGGGGTGACCAAAGCTGCACCTTGCGTCTTCTCTCGGATTTGTCTTCCTTGTCTTGAAGTCGTCTAGCTGCTTTGTGTTGACGTTGTTTTCGAGCTTCTGGATTTGGACTTTTGAAGTCGTCCTTTACCATTTCTCTTTTTTGGTCATTTGGATTTCTTCGAGGCACCTCGGGTTTGCCTTTTTGTTTTATCCTTTCTTGACTTTGCCTTTGGGGTTCTTGTGTCTCCCGGTTTTTGAATTTCGAGAGCTGTTTTGATGTAAGCTCTTTGGATCCTGTACGGCTTTGGGACCATTTGCAGATCATTTCGTCATTTTGATAGCAGGTTGCTTCTTTGGACTTGTGAAGTTGCCGTCCAGAAGTCGGGCTCCTTGCATTCCTTTGGTCACTGGGTCGGTAATTCATCATCGGCTGGCTTGTTTTGTGGAGTTTATAATGTTGCAAAAGAGGAGATATATGAAAAGCTCAGTGGGGGTGCTTAGGCACTACTGGAAAAAAAATAATAAACAATGCCCCTTTAAAAACGGTTGTATTAAAATCGTTTTTTATCATAGGCAGGACATCTTAATAAACGCTTTGCTTACAAAGCGTTGTTTATGTTATTGCGCCCAAAGACAAAAACAACGCTTTGTAAATAATCGTTCTTTAAGAGATATGTAAAAAAACACTTCACAAAGGAAGCATTTTTTATGTGTTTGGGCTCGATAACATAAAGAACGCTTCAGTTAAGAAGCGTACGGTCAGCATAAAGAACGCTTTTTAAGTGAAGCGTTCTTTATGTTACCTAAATTAATAAACACTTTTAACCCTCCTGCCCAGTCAATCAAATCACGACTTTTCCCCTACCACACTCTGTAAACCTCGCTCTCTATAAACACTAAGCTCTTTCTCAATAGAAACCACTGAGCCCAGAAATTATCATTTCCGTCGCGGCGCCTTTCTCTTCCTTTCTCCCGATATCTGCGCTCTCCATCTTCAATATTCTATCTTCTAATCTCTGCAACCCGGCCAAACTGGTGATGAAGGCAGGCCACATGCATGCATCGATATCAATCTGCGCCTCTCTCGCTATCGGTAATTTTGTGCTGCGAACAGTATACATATATATGCCTATCCTTATTTTTCATATACTCTTTCGATCGGTAATTAATTTTTGCAAAATCGCACGAACAGGAACATGCCCTGTCGCACGCACGACGCCTCTGGATTCACTCTAGCTAGAAATATTTTACAACCCCAACTAGCGAAAGGAACAACATACATGCGCGCTAGATCTATCGGCTCTATTCTTCTGCCGATGAGGTAATTTTGCAAACCAAACTTGTTAATCAGGAACATACATGCTCTGTTTGTTTTGGATTAAAAGGCGTGAAATAAAGTTTGTGTACTGTTTGGGAATAATTTTGCATGCAAACCAAACTGTGTCGCGCGCATTTATTGTTAACTTATGTGCTGATTTTTATCGCCTCTATTATGCTATATATGTGGTAATTTTGCAAACCAAACTTGTTAATCAGGTACATATATACTCTATTTGTTTGGGATTAAAGGCGTGAAATAAAGTGTACATGTGTTTGGGAATAATTTTGCATGCAAACCAAACTGTCGCACGCATCTATTGTTGTACTATGTGCTGATTTTTACTTGCTGGTTGTACAATTAATGAACTTGGGAATATATTAATGTGTTTATTAGGCATCAAACATAATGTGTTTCGGCATGCATAATATAGTAACGTAGTTATATGGCAAAATTAATTTGGTTATATGATTATAGGGTGTATTAATTAATGTTATATTATATTATAGTATAACCTAGGGTGCAAATATTAGATGACTATATAGGGTGTATTAATTAATTAGAAAGACATAGCATTACGGCATGGTCAGCTTGCCTGACGTCCCCTTCCCCATATTGCTTTTAAGTTCCTTCACATTCTCAAATTTGTATCCGGTCAAGCTAGGCATTCCAATTAACCCTCTAATGTTTGGAAATCTATATGACCAGCATTGGCCATATTAAAGACCTTACTTACAGCTTCTTAAGTTCTTGTAGTTATTATTTAGTATCCCTCTACATTTTTTGGCTAGCGCCTATGCACCTTCGATCGTCATCAACTGTAATAAAAAAATTGAACTCGGACGGCCCACCAACTTTATTTTCCTTCACGAACTTCCTTCTCTCCTTTTCCTTTAGTCACCTCTGACTAATATATATGTTGTGAATCTTCAGTAGATCTAACAATCAGAACTGGACACACTGAAAAAATTTTGGGGACAGACAAAAGGAAGCCCGATATGTGGAATTCCGATACAGCAGAGACCGAGTGGTTATTGATCTTCAGAAAACATCACAGAGAAAATCGGATAAAAATCCAGACGAATTTGGCCGATGGAGACAGTTGCTGCTCTATTGAAGATCAAAGTACCGACGATCATGAAGATTCTTCTAACTGATACAAAAGAACAGAAGAAGAAAACCATTGTACAAAGAGACAGAGGCAGATACAGATGAAAGGATAAATGAGAACTTAGAAACAAAGAGGTTGAAGAAATTGGCTAAAAAGTTTAAGTGAGGCTGCCACGAGTAGAGTCCGGTGCGATTAACGAATTACTGGCCCACTTCCATGACCTTGAATGAAGAAAATGGTTTTCTAGAATAGTTATATGAGGTGAAAGAGAGGAACTTAGTCGATTATATGGTGGCATGGGTGACTATATGAAGATAAAGTGGAAACCAAATCGCCCGGTTGATGAGTTTCATGTCTTATGGATGGAGATGTAGATGGAGAAGCTAGGGACTTCTCCATCTCCAGTTTCAATGGATTCGCATCTTCTTTCAGTTTTGAACATCGATAGGTCTGGAAATCTTTAAGCACATGGACATGAATGTCTAATTGCATGCCTCAATTGGAATACTAGCCACACATGAAGTGGGGTGCATCCTATCTTTTTTTAAAAAACTAGATGAAGGTCCCTTGGCAATTAAAAAGATTGAGAGATTCCCCCTAAATAGGATTCCCCTGAGTTTGGCATGTTAGAGCGTCTTTAAACATGATAGCAATAAGTGACAACGTTTATGCACAATACGTGACAGCTTTTATGTTATACTATAACCGTAGAGAAACTTCTACTATGGTTATAGCATACATAAAATTTGTCAGGTATTATGCAATAAAAGCTGGTCACTTATTCCTATCATTTGTTAACGACACTTAACATGCAAACTCGGGGGGAATCCTACTTAGGGGAATATCTCAATCTTTTTTAATTGCCAAGGGATCTTCATCTAGTTTTTTTAAAAAGATAGGATACCCCCACATCAACTTGTGTGGCTAGTTATTCTAATTGACTGCATGCAATCTACAGACATTCATGTCCAAGTGTTTGAATATTCTCAGACCTATGCATGTCAAAACTGAAGAAAGATGCAAATCTAATCGAAACTAGAGATGGAGAAGTGCCTAGCTTCTCCATCTCCATCTCCATCCATAAGTCATGAAACTCATCAACCGGACGATCTGGTACCACTTTATCTTCATATAGTCCCTCATGCCACCATATAATCGACTAAGTTTCCTCTTCTCCACCTCATATAACTATTCTAGAAAATCGTTTTTTCATCAAGGTCATGAAGTGGGCCAGTAATTCGTTAATCGCCACCGACTCTACTTCGTTGCAGCCTCACTTAACTCTTAGCCAAATTTCTTCAATCTCTCTGTTGCTGAGTTCTCAATCATCCTTTCATCTGTATCTTGCCTCTGTCTTTTGTATCATGCTTTTCTTCTTCTGTCTCTTTTGTATCAGTAGAAGAATCATCATGATCGTCGGTACTTCATCTTTAACGAGGTAAGAACTCTTCGCGAATTGAAAATTTCTTCTCAGGTACGTATTACAAGTACTTTTATGTTTGAATTGGTAATTTAACTATTTGTGCATGTTTGGATAAGTTTAAATGGTGTACTTAATTGCTTTTATTATTCTCGCGTGCAGCTTGTTGATTTCTTCTCAATACTTTTTCACAAGCCGATCTCAAGTTTGCCAAGGAGCACACATGTGTTGAAAGCACTAAATTGATCAGAAGAAGTCATGAGTTGTAGCTAGCTATCTTTTCTTTTTTCAAATGGTTGTATTGTTATGATCAAATTTGAACCATTTTTAGTAGTTTGGTTTATAACTAGTTACAAATGTTGTAGTTGATTGGTACTACAGTTAAGCCTATGTGCACTGGTATAATGCAAACAAAGTACTGTTGTTGATCTGTTATAATTCACCAGTTTGGTTGATCTGGTATATATAATGCAAACAGGTTGTGAATGACAATTTGTGATCTGTAGCGCGCATTTAATTTTGTGTTATGCGCAGGGTAATAAATTGTATAAAAAATAAAATAAAAAAAGGACCATATAAGAAACACTTATATGTATAAGCGTTTCTTATACTCTCGCGCCAAATGTCATAAAGAACGCTTATGAATATAAGTGTTTTTTTATAAAACGTCATAAAGAATGCTTATATTAAACAAGCGTTTTTTATATTCAGACATAAAGAACACTTCAAGATGAAAGCGTTCTTTATGCCTCGTAGATTCCCACCGCCTTACACACCTTAAAAAACGCTTTAGCAATAAGCGTTCTATTAAATTAATGTATAAAAAACGCTTACAACGCGTTCTTTAAGAGGTTCGACCATTTGCGTCGCTGGCATAAAAAACGTTTATGAAACGTTCCATAAGACAAATAAAAACGTTGTGTTATACCCAAAATTTTGACCCCCTGGGTTAGCGTTTACGGGGTGTTAGTGTTGTGAGAGGCATTCTAATCAAGTAGTGAGGGATTCCGGCTTGAGCGGCGCATCCCATGGCATGAGGAGCAGTTTCGTCATTTTCAGGGGCGTTTTGGTAATCTTTAGAGGCTCCTAAGACCTCCTATAAGCTTTCTCTCTCCTGCAAAGGATGCCCAAATCAGCTTGAAATGCTTTGATATTTTAACCCATGATAGAGGATGACATTTTAAGCATAATGGCGTTGGAATTTTGATTTTTTGAGTTTCCAATAAATTTCTAGCAATTTCTGACTGAATCTGACGAGAAATTCAATTTAAAAATATTCCAACATTTAAAAAATCCGATTCCACTTCAGAAAACTCATAATTTCCATCCTTGACATGTGGTTAAAATTTCACAGCAAAATTCTTTTGGAAAGTCTCTTAATTAAAATATCAAAAAATCTTACTTTTACTAGATTTTCTTTATCTTTAAGAAAGTCTATATAAGGGGATAGGTTTTTGGATAAAATCAGAACCTCACATGCTCAAGAACCCTAGAGAGTCAGAAAAGGCAGCCACCTCTCCCTCTCTCACGTTTTCCAACACCCGGCCACCCAAATCATACCGAAAATCCCCCAAAATCACCATCTAAACACGTTTTTTCCAATTACCAAAGCACCAATCATCATCAAAACCCCACAAAAACACCACCAAAGCGTGAAGAACAGCAAGAACAACCAACAACCAGAAGCTCAGTTCGAAATCCTTTCGGGTCTGCCATCAGCGAAGCACTCGACGAATCCCGGTGTGAAGAAACGTTGTGAATCCGAAGGTAAAACAGGTAGAAACTCCACTTCCCTAATTCTCTACGGTATTATCTGTCTTGCCTCAAAATTTGGGCTCAAACTAACCCCTCTACGCTTCTGTATTGATGTTTGTTTAAGCTTCTGTCCAATAACTTGTTTACCAAGTTTCGTGCTTAATTCGAATTCAAATTGAGAACTTTAAATCACTAATGTCTTGTATACCTTTCAGGCTACACACCCATAAAATTTGAGCCAAAAACACCTTCGGGAACAGCCTCAACGCCGCCGTCCGAGGGCGGTCCGCACCCACGGACGTCATGTCCGGGGTCCCGGACTCCCTGTCCGTAAGCTCGGACACCCACGGACGGCGGCGGGATTTTTAAATTTTAAAAATTAGGTTTTTTTTATAATGTCCGGGCCCACGGACAGCCTGTCCGTGGCCCCGGACTTTACAATTTTCTGTTTTCTGTTTAATTCGACTTTTATCTTCATATAGGTTAACTGGGGTCCGTGGTTTCGGACATTAGGTCCGTGGCTACGGACGGAAACAAAATCTGACCTAATTCTGCCTCCAAAACCCTAGTTTAGGTAATTTTAATTTCCACTTTAATTTTCTGTCAAAAAACGTTAAAAAATAAAAAAACAGAAGCGCGCACCTAGGTTAAAAACAACTTTGTAGAAAGCCATAATTGAACCAAGTAGAGGAAAAACGACCTAGGAAGGGTAATGAAAGTAATTGAACCCTAAATAAGTCGAATATCAAGCCCCCGAACCCGAACTCTCCTTTCCTAATTTAATCTAGGTCAAAATTAGGTGGCGACTCATAATAGGTTCCAGTGAGCTAGCTTAGGTTTTAATAATTATTGTTATATGACATAGTTATTAATCTTAGGTTATAAGTGGACCTAAAACCCGATTAGATCCTAATCAACTTAATCCACACAGGATAGGGTTTAAAATCGAGGCTCACAGACTGGCGACTCTGCTGGGGACAAACTTCTTAATTTTAACATGTCTAATTTTAAGAAAGAGGGCTTAACTTGAAAACGTTTATTTATGGCTTTTACTATGTTGCTTGTTTATTTCTGTGCGCACTTTAATTTTCGCACCCTTGCATCATATGAGAGCGAGGGTCCACGCAAACCAGTTTCACCCCGGGACCCGTTTAAGGGTCCGCTGTCAGGGACTCACACCTTTTAGGTGATGTGAATAAATGGGGGAAAAGAAGAGGGTGTCGTCTAACCACACCCCTTTAATACCTGGGCCTTAGCCCCGAGCATTTTCCTGGCAGTACCCTTACCTAGCCCATTGTTTGGTCAGTCAAAGACCCGACCGTAGACACGCACCTTTAGGTGATGTGAAAAAAGTGGGGAAGCCCAAAGAGAATAGCGTGCAAGCCCTATTCCTTTGTGGTGACCTGGGCTAACGCCCCAAGCACCTCTCCGGGTTGATCCATACCCATTAATCAAGGTCGTCGGGTGAGGGCATTTTGAATTTGTGTGGAACCTTGTTTGCTCTTGTGATGGGCTCATAACCAGGCTTAGAACGGATAGGGAATTACCCCCACAGTTGGCCCAACCCAGTTCGAAGTTCCAGTTGTTTGAGGCCCATAAGCAAGGTTGAGTGCTGACTGATACCCTCTGTATGTTTTCTTTTCTTGGAAAAAACAGGAAAAAGTCCATGGCCCACAGCTTCGAATTCGACAAGTCCTGTGACAGAACTATGAAAGACGTGTTCAACTGGTCAAAGAAGGTCAATAAGTTGTCTATCCTCCACACCCTGGCATATTTATCCCAGACACGATTGCATGAAGGTTTCCTGAGAGCGGCTATTAACCATTGGGACCCGGTTGAGCATCTCTTCAAGTTTGGGGATAATGAGCTGACTTTACTGCCTGAGGAATTTGACGCGCTTCTAGGGGCCAATACCCTAGCTAGCCCAGTAGTACCGAACTTGACACCCTCACCGGTCGAGGCCCATTCCCATTTACTTGGGCTAAGTCCGACCCAGTTGCTAGGAATGGTAGGGCCCGAGGGATTGCCGGTGGAGGCTCTTTCAGATTTCGTTACCTCTGAGACTTCTTTAGAGCACAAGAGGAACTTTCTCGATCTCGCATTGCTGGCAATCTACCTTTTCAGAACCCCATACATGGCTATACACCGAAAAGTTTTCCCTTTGCTTCTACAGGTTCGAGCTGGCTTCGCCTTGGGACCATTGATAGTCGCGCAGATTATTCAGAGTCTGGATTCATGGCCTAGTCAAAGGATACCCTTACTTCTTCGAAGGGAGCATTTATCTTCTGCAAGTCTGGCTTCTCGAGCGGCTCAAGCTGATTCCTGAGTATAACCAAACGTTCACGATCCAGCATCTCCTAGAAGGCGCCCCCGAGGAGCCGGTTGATGGATGGCAGACCCTTTTGAACTCCATACAGCAGGGATCAAGTCCGATGGACGGTCTCGGCTTGGAAAATTGAAGGAGTTCGAATGTGTGGAGGTTACTATGGAGGGATCTCGTTACCCGGTTTTGAGAGCTTTTATGTCATCCACCGTGGCGTTCCAGCCGTCAGATTGGGCGAGCCCAGAGCCGACCAAGGGTTTGTTATATGAAGCACCAAGGAAGGCATACGATCATGAGGCTCTTCATGCGATCATGATGGATCGACTCGAAGGGGAAGTTCAAGTGGTGAAGCCCTAGCACTTGAAGACTTGGAGCTCTCAGCAAGTTACCGGAAATGGCTATACGGTCGAAAGGAGGAGGTGGATGCATTCAAACGAAGAAAGGAGGGGTTGGCCGAGCCAAGAGTTGTCAAGAGGAAACTTGCGTTCTAGACACTTAATCCTAGGCATTTCCTGTTTTCTTAGAACTCTATAATTTGTACTTCTTCTAACTTCGAGATGAATAAAGAGAATATTTTGTTTTGTTTAGTCCTCTTTTATTTTAATCAATCAATTTTCGGAAAAAAAAGGGGGCGTCCGTGACCCCGGACGCGCCGTCCGTGGCCCCAGACGTTGACTCAGACGCGCCCGTTTGACCTCCAAACGACGCCGTTCCACTTAGTGTCTTCCCCCAGCCGATTCAAATCGGGAATTCATCCCAAATTCACCATTTTCATTCCAGCAACCCCCATTTCCAAAACCCTAACTTCTCTCCTCCATATCTCACTCGTTTCTTGACCAAATCACTCCATTCCACCGCCATTTTGCTCACAAAACATCCCTCTTTCAATTCTGGGCATTTCCATACCAAGATCTCTCCATTTCGAGCACTTACGGAGGCTGAAAGTCGCGTCCGAGCTAGGTCCGGGGCGAGTGGTTTTTGTCCGTTTTCAGCACTTTCCCGACTCCCAATCCAAAATACTCCTCCACCATTGTATTTGGGTAAGTTTTCTCTACATTTTGGCTACTCATTTGTCCATTTTGGTGAAGAAACGAAGAAAAACGAAATTTGGAGCTAGGAAGAAGACGACAATGGTGGTTCTCGGGTCAAATTTTCGAAGTTTGATTTTTTATGTTTTAAATGGCCAACTAGCTTTAGAAGGACATTTTAAAATGTGAAAAGTTCGTTTGGAAGGTTAAAACTGCTTGTAATTGCGAGGGTCGCCCGTTTTAGTTTAGTGCGTTTTAAGTGCGAAATGAGGTTCCCTGCGTTTCTAGCTCATGGAATGTTTAAAGTTTGCATAAGTGATAGATCCTAGGACTGATTATATGGTGTGGAGTGCATTTGGAAGCACGGGATTCGTGAAAAATCTAGGGGAAACTCTGTCAAAATTCCTGCAGAATTATATGTCTTTTGTCTCGTTGAATCCACAGGCATACCATGGAGGGTCGTAGGAGTTCCCGTGGGGTAGCTGGGGTTGGGGCGTCAGGCCCTCAGCCACGTCGCAGGCGCCGCAGAGAGACATCCCCTACCTATGATCATACCCGTTTCAGAGGAGCTCAGCAGGAGCGCTGGTTTTATGAGAATCAGGATATTTCCATTCAGCAGGAGCGTCTCTTCAGCGATGACGTGATTGCCACTTTTGACCTCGATCACCTGTTTCAGCACCTTCACTGGGTGGGGGTGCTTACTTGCCCAAAGAGCTATGTTAGGGAGTTAGTCATAGAGTTCTATGCTAACTTGGACCAGGATGATACTGGGGCTGTGGTATCCTATGTACGTGGTCAGCCCATTACTGTGGGCCTAGATGATTTTGTGCATTTTTACGGCTTGCATCCTAGTGACCCAGAGCACAGGGGATTAGAGACGATTGCAGCCTTGGAGAGCGAGGCGCGCCAGTTCTATCTGCAGCACTCTACTCTGTCGGAGCGTGTTCGTTCTTCCACGAGGGATCAGCCAAGGAAGCAGGTGATCCTCCCCTCCGCTTTACCTACTGCTCTTGACAGGGTGTTATTGGAGGTCTTGTCCCGTAACGTGCTACCGAAAGCGCGTAATGACGTCTCCACTCGCTACTGCTTCCTCATGAGGTACATTCAGCATCCACCTGACTCAGAGGAGGGCTTGATCCCGTTGTCGATTTTGATGAGAGACCACCTGATGGTAGCAGCCCGGGCCGGTCGCCATGCCTTAGTTTACCCGAGTTTCATCCAGTGGCTGTGTGAGTGCGCACAGGTCCCGATGGGGGATGACGATTGGGAGCCTCTATATCCTACCTACACCATGGACATGCTGAGGTCCCTTGGCTACTCACCGATCAGGGTTGGGCCTTCCCACAGCAGGCCAGAGTCTTTTCTCAGAGACCAGTCCGGCCCAGGCAGAGACAGCAGGCACCGGAGCCCGAGGACGTCCCACACCACGAGGACCCGTCAGGAGGATACACCTACCAGGGTGAGGGGTCGAGCTACATGGGCACCGAGTACCCTATACCACTCTCCTCCTACTACGCCCTACCGCCTCCACCACCGCAACCGGCTACGCTTGAGAGCTTACAGAGGGATATCAGATCTCTTCACATCACTCAGGGTCGCATGGAGCGTAGGCAGATACGCATGGAGGGCCGTATGGACGATTTCATGACTCATATGTACTTGGCCTTCCCACATCCTCCGTAGCCGTAGTCTTAGGATTTCATGTTTTCTCTATGTACTTCATGATCAGAGTACTGTCTTTTCTTTTATCTGTATTGTCTGACATGAGCTCTCTCTCGATGTTTTTGTGCTTTGACATTTGCTGCATGTTTTGTTTAGTGTTATTCGAGAAATCTCTTGCATGTAGAAAATTATTGTTCGCTATTACAAGTTAGGTATGCATCTTTGTTGTCAAAACAAGGTCAAAGATAAGTCATCTCATCATTCCAATCACCCTCATCACCACCCTTACCACTTCATCAAAGCTTAAACCAAAAAAAAATTGCTGAATCATTCGACAATCACCTCACCATACGAACACCACCCTCATCATATACATCCCATGCGTCTCACCAATCCGTTTTCTCAACATTTCACCAAATGCACAAAGCCAAAATTTGTTGCTGCAAGATCACCCATCACCTCTTCACAAGAGTACCCCATTACCACTCACCGCTACACATGCAATCACCCTCCACAAATAACTTGGGCATTCTAAGGTTTATTAAGTACACCCCACAACAATACTGGGGGCAATCTGAGTTAAGGAACGATAATGTTTAAATGTGCAAACAAGTCTCTAAGTGAACGTCTCGCGAGAGTGCCTTGAGCGGTAAAACCAAGAGCGAAAGAGCGTGTCATTTTTACACGACTCCAGAGAGGTCACATTCAAAGGTGAGGTGAACGGCATGACTCCGACTGGAGGAGATAATTTGTAAATTTACGCTTAAACCTCTGAAAAGTAACAAAGAACGGATACACAACTATTAGGGATGACGAAGCACCTAGGAACAGCACCACAGCAAAAAGCTTGTGAACCCTGACATTACACCCTAGGCACCCCCGCTGAGCTTTCATATACGTTCCCCTTACAACACTACAAACTCCACAAACAAGCCAGCCAATGATGAATAACCGACCCGGTGACCAAAGGAAGCAAGGAGCCCGACTTCCGAATAGCAACTTCACAAGTCCAAAGAAGCAAAACTGCTACCAGCATGACGAAACGATCCGCAAATGGTCCCAAAGTGACACAGGATCCAAATGAGCTAACATCAAAAATAGCTCTCAAAGTTCAAAGCCGGGAAACACAAGAACCCCGAAGGAAAGGAAAATTCAAAGAAGGCAAACTTGAAAAGCCTCAAAGAAATCCAAAATCGGAAAAAAAAAAGAAGATGCAAGGAACAATTTAAAAGTCCCAAGTTCATAAGCGAAGTCATCACGAAGTAGCCAAACGACTTCAAGGCAAGGAAGACAAGTCCGAGAGCCGGTGCAAGTTGCAGCTTTGGTCACCCTTAAGCTCCACATATCCTAAACATTCCTCCATTATCCTATTGTCATTCATCACACCCCATGGCCACGTTATAAGCTCAAAAGACTTCCGACTTAGTAGTTGTGTATCCAATCAAGTGAAAGTAACAGGTTGAACACGTAAATCTAACAAATGTCAAATTCAATGGTTAAGAGGTCGTGACCGTAAGTGGAAAACAAGTGCAAACACCAAACACGTCGAGTGTAGGATAAAACCACATCAAAGCATAAGCCTCGACCCTGTGAGGATGAGACTTGTTCGCACGTTTAATCAAAGAAAATACTGGGGGCAATTGATCGTTCCGATCAATTGCCATGAACTCTGGCTCAGATTGTCCTAAGGAAAAATACTGGGGGCAATTGTTGGTTCCAACAATTGCCATGACAACACCAATTGAAACCTAAAGCTTGAGCACCACCATCCCACCACAGGCATAAGCCCTTACATCCACATCAAACACCTCAGGCCCGTCCTAAGCCCTACCTCCACATCAAATTTCCTCAGGCCCGTCCTAAGCCCTACCTCCACATCAAATTTCCTCAGGCCCGTCCTAAGCCCTACCTCCACATCAAATTTCCTCAGGCCCGTCCTAGGCCCTACCTCCACATTCAAACACCCGCAGGCCCGTCTTGAGCCCTAATCCTTTTACATTCTTCTGGACCCATCATACACTTGACTCACTTCCACCTAGATCCTTCCTTTAGGCTCGTCATAAGACCTAGATCCGCCATTTAGGCTCGCCGTAAGACCTAGAACCATTTTTAGGCTCGCCATAAGACCTAGATCCTTCCTTTAGGCTCGTCATAAGACCTAGATCCGCCCTTTACGCTCACCATAAGACCTAGAACCATTTTAGGCTCGCTATAAGACCTAGATCCTTCCTTTAGGCTCGTCATAAGACCTAGATCCATCTTTTAGGCTCGCCATAAGACCTAGAACCATTTTTAGGCTCGCTATAAGACCTAGATCCTTCCTTTAGGCTCGTCGTAAGACCTAGTTGCATTTCCTTAGGCTCGTAGTAAGACCTAGCGTTACCCTTTAGCTTACCCGCTCTTATCAAGCACATTGCATTCATCTCATTCATATAGGCTCGTCGTAAGACCTAGTTGCATTATCCAGGCGCGTCACAAGACCTGGCGACAGAAAAGTTGGCGAGGTGATGGCAATAAATCCTCCTTTTGCGATGTCAACTTATTTTCGGGATCAACGAATGGTGGGCGAAGGCATTAAGTCCCCAAGGTTTTTACCAGGAGTTATCCCTGCACACCGGCTTGGGGGGCGATGGCAATAAGTCCACATTGGGTCCAGCCAGGAGCATCGGCACGGGTTTCGGTCCCCAGAAGCATCCGAGCATCATCAGCGTCATCAGCATCATCAGCATTATCATCAGCATCATCAATATCATCAGCATCATCAATATCATCAGCATCATCAGCATTATCATCAGCATCATCAGCATCATCAACATTTCAGCATTCTTGCATTTGCATACCGCCCAGTTATCACATTTTAGGTTGTCAACGCCTTAGAATCGCTTGACATTATCTCATTTCCACATTTTAGGTTGTCAACGCCTTAGAATTGTTTGACATTACTTCATTTCACTTTACTTGTAGGTAGTCAACGCCTTAGAATAGCTTGACATCATCTCATTCGTCACAGGTAGTCAACGCCTTAGAATTGCTTGACATTACTTCATTTTACTTATAGGTAGTCAACGCCTTAAAATCGCTAGGCATCGCATCATTTCATGTATCATAGGTAGTCAACGCCTTAGAACCGCTTGACATTATTCCGTTTTCGTCACCTAGGTAGTCAGCGCCTTAGAATAGCTTGACACATTTTCACTTATAGGTGGTCAGCACTTTAGAATAGCTCGACAGCGTTTTTGTTGCTTAGGTAGTCAGCGCCTCCGAATAGCTGCACGCAATCAACGTGGTTTCACACAACATGGAGAATTTCGTGAGGTCCAAAATTTTGGGGCATCACTCAAGCATCAACCAGACTTTTCACATCCATTACAAAGTCTAGTTGACGGGGGGCAATCTGTTATACCCAAAATTTTGACCCCCTGGGTTAGGGTTTACGGGGTGTTAGTGTTGTGAGAGGCATTCTAATCAATTAGTGAGGGATTCCGGCTTGAGCGGAACATCCCATGGCATGAGGAGCAGTTTCATCATTTTCAGGGGCGTTTTGGTAATCTTTAGAGGCTCCTAAGACCTCCTATAAGCTTTCTCTCTCCTCCAAAGGACGCCCAAATCAGCTTGAAATGCTTTGATATTTTAACCCATGATAGAGGATGACATTTTAAGCATAATGGCGATGGAATTTTGATTTTTCGAGTTTCCAATAATTTTCTAGCAATTTTTGACTGAATCTGACGAGAAATTCAATTTAAAAATATTCCTACATTTAAAAAATCCGATTCCACTTCAGAAAACTCATAATTTCCATCCTTGACATGTGGTTAAAATTTCACAGCAAAATTCTTTTGGAAAGTCTCTTAATTAAAATATCAAAAAATCTTACTTTTACTAGATTTTCTTTATCTTTAAGAAAGTCAATATAAGGGGATAGGTTTTTGGATAAAATCAGAACCTCACATGCTCAAGAACCCTAGAGAGTCAGAAAAGGCAGCCTCCTCTCCCTCTCTCACGTTTTCCAACACCCGGCCACCCAAATCATACCGAAAATCCCCCGAAATCACCATCTAAACACGTTTTTCCAATTCCCAAAGCACCAATCAACATCAAAACCCCACAAAAACACCACCAAAGCGTGAAGAACAGCAAGAACAACCAGAAGCTCGGTTCGAAATCCTTTCGGGTCTGCCATCAGCGAAGCACTCAACGAATCCCGGTGTGAAGAAACGTTGTGAATCCGAAGGTAAAACAGGTAGAAACTCCACTTCGCTAATTTTCTACGGTATTATCTGTCTTGCCTCAAAATTTGGGCTCAAACTAACCCCTCTACGCTTCTGTATTGATGTTTGTTTAAGCTTCTGTCCAATAACTTGTTTACCATGTTTCGTGCTTAATTCGAATTCAAATTGAGAACTTTAAATCACTAATGTCTTGTATACCTTTCAGGCTACACACCCATAAAATTTGAGCCCAAAACACCTTCGGGAACAGCCTCAACGCCGCCGTCCGAGAGTGGTCCGCACCCACGGACGTCATGTCCGGGGTCCCGGACTCCCTGTCCGTAAGCTCGGACACCCACGGACGGTGGCGGGATTTTTAAATTTTAAAAATTAGGGTTTTTTTATAATGTCCGGGCCCACGGACAGCCTGTCCGTGGCCCCGGACTTTACAATTTTCTGTTTTCTGTTTAATTCGACCTTTATCTTCATATAGGTTAACTGGGGTCCGTGGTTTCGGACATTAGGTCCGTGGCTACGGACGGAAACAAAATCTGACCTAATTCTCCCTCCGAAACCCTAGTTTAGGTAATTTTAATTTCCACTTTAATTTTCTGTCATAAAACGTTAAAAAATAAAAAAACAGAAGCGCGCACCTAGGTTAAAAACAACTTTGTAGAAAGCCATAATTGAACCAAGTAGAGGAAAAACGACCTAGGAAGGGTAATGAAAGTAATTGAACCCTAAATAAGTCGAATATCAAGCCCCCGAACCCGAACTCTCCTTTCCTAATTTAATCTAGGTCAAAATTAGGTGGCGACTCATAATAGGTTCCAGTGAGCTAGCTTAGGTTTTAATAATTATTGTTATATGACATAGTTATTAATCTTAGGTTATAAGTGGACCTAAAACCCGATTAGATCCTAATCAACTTAATCCACACAGGATAGGGTTTAAAATCGAGGCTCACACGTTGTTTATTCTTTTTTTTTTCCAGCAGTGAGGGTATAGCGTCAGGGTTTACAAGCTTTTGGCTATGTGGTGTTGTATCTAGGTGCTTCGTCATTCTTGATATTTGTGTATCCGTTCTTTGTTACTTTTCGTAGGTCTAAGAGTAAATTTACAAATTATCTCCTTCGGTCAGAGTTATGCCGTTTACCTTGCCTTTGAATGTGGTCTCACTGGAGTCATGTAAAAATGACACGCTCGTTCACTCATGGTGTTTCCGCTCAAGATGCTCTCGTGAATTCTCACTCTAAGACTTGTTCACACGTTTAAACGAAAGATGAAAGATGACGAACATAAACTCAGATTGCCCCCAATATTGATTTGGGGTTTATGACATGAAAATTTAGAAGATGTGGATTTGGAACCGCTTTGTGGGTTGTTTGGATGTCTCAGGATAAGCTGTGGGTTTTGGCAAGGCATGTTCAAAATTTTGGAAACAAAATACAAGTCTTTGCATTCCATTGTTGGGAAATGATTACTTCATGATCCATTTTCAAATGAAACTTGTGTGAAACAAAATCTTTTTTACCATTTAGACTTGAAGAAGTCATCCAATTGTGAACATTAGGAATGAGATGATTTGACAAAATCGTTGCTTCTTACTAGTGGTTTGAAAATGATCATTCTTGGAACACTCTAAGTGATGCATTTGAAAGACGAATGTTTTAGAAAGTTATGCAGTAGAATGCATGAGAACCCTAAGCCCACTATTGAATTTGAACTCTGCCGAACTATCCGACACCTGCATGCTGAAGACTCGAGCTCTCGACCATTAGGACGTCACAAAGATGACCGTGATCGCCTTCTTCTTGGGCTCTTATTAGGCTCTACGAAATACCTGAACTAGGAATGCCTATTTGAGCCTGAATGTTTTACAAACTGAATGTGATGTGCATGGGTTGGAACGGTTTCATGAATGTGGACTGGCACTTGGGCCTGGATGAATTGAAAGTGATGCACACAGGCAAGAATGATTCATAAGTGGGTTGGCACTTGTACAAGAAACATTTTGAGGATGTGGCGCATGGGCCGAAGTGTTGTGAGAATGTGGTACTTGGGCCGGAATCTGTTTGGGGTAGAAATGAGGCACATGGGCCAGAACGATTTCTCAACCGCATTTAGATGTATGGGCCTGAATACCCTAAATCTGGAAGTGAGGCACATAGGCCGAAGGAAACTGTTAGAATTATGAATGGGCCACTGGGCCAAGAGAAGAACTTTGAAGTCCAAGATTCATTTTGAAATTGTTGTAGGGCCTATGGGCCAGAAATTGGAATGAATGACTTATGCAAACTATCCTGAATTCAAATGGGCCAAAAACAAATGGTTCTGATTGGGCCTATAAGATGGTACCTAGATCTAGGAATTTGGGCCAGGACCCGAATAAAAAGTTTACCTAGACTAGAATGGGCCTTGGGACGAAATGGAAATGCCTGATTGATTTTCATGTCTTAAGGATTACTTTAAGTGGATTTGTTTTTCATAGGCCTAGAACTAAATTAATAATTCAAATTGGGCTGAAAGAGAAATCACGTAAATCTAAACATTTTGGCCAAAGCCCAAATGACTCACATACTAAACCAAGCAGGGCCTTTGGGCCGCAAACAATAAAGCTGCCAATTCGAGTTGGGCTGAGTTGATGTAGGAAAGTTCCTATCAACTTCTAAGCTTGGTAGTGGGCCAATCATACAAGCAAACAAGGCCCACACAAGTTCAATCATGTCCTCACTTGACGTCTTAACCAATTCGGGTATGGATCGATCTGGAGAGGTGCTTAGGGCTTGGGCCCAGGTCACCAAAAAGGAATAGGGCTTGCACGCTATTCTCTTTGGGCTTCCCCACTTTTCCCACATCACCATGAGGTGTACGTCTACGGTTGGGTCTTTGAATGACCAAACAAGGCTAGGTAAGGGCACTACCAGGAAAATGCTTGGGGCTAAAGCCCATGTATTATGGGGATGTGGTTAGACGACATCCTTCTCTTTCCCCCACTTATTCACATCACCTTAAAAGGCGTGATCCTCTGATAGGGGACCCTAAAGCGGGTCCCGGGATGAAATCGGCTTGGTGGACCCTCGCTCTCATATGGTGCAAAGGTGCAGAAAATTAAATTGCGTACGAAAGTAAACAAACAATGTAATAAAAGCCGTAAAAACAATTTCAAGTTAAGCCCTCTTTCTTAAAATTAAACAAGTTAAAAATTAAAAATTTGTCCCCAACAGATTCGCCATTCTGTGAGCCTTGATTTTTGAACCACTACCCTATGTTGATTAGAGTTATTTAGGGTCTGATCGGGTTCTAGGTCCAGTTATAACCTAAGGTTAGTAACTATGTCATATAACACTAATTATTAAATCCTAAGTTAGCTCACTGGAACCTATTATGACTCGCCACCTAATTTTGACCTAGATTAAATTAGGAAAGGAAAGTTCGGGTTCAGGGGCTTGGTATACGGCTTATTTAGGCTTCAATTACTTTCATTACCCCTCCTAGGTCGTTTTTCCTCTACTTAGTTTATTTACGGCTCATTACAATGTCGTTTTAACCTAAAAGCACAAGTTTCTGATTTTTTTAGTCTTTTTGATATTATTTGACAGAAAATTAAAGTGAAAATTAAAACTACCTAAACTAGGGTTTTGGAGGCAGAATTAGGTCAAGTTTTGATTATGTCCGTAGCCACGGACCTAATGTCTAAGACCACGGACCCCATTTAAATTACATGATTACGAAAACCGAATTAAAATAAAAATGTGAACTTGAAAAGTACGGGGCCACGGACAGGGTGTCCGTGGGCCCGGACATGTACTTTTAAAAACCCTAAAGTTTGAAAAATTGAAAAATAAGAAATCCTGCCACCGTCTGTGGGTGTCCGTGGCCACGGACAACCCGTCCGTGGTCCAGGACCATAGTCCCGAGGTCTCGGACAACCCATGGACGGTGGGTTTTTGGTGGTTCCCGACGGTGTTTTCGGCTCAAAAATTATGCACGCGTAGCCTAAAAGATTTCCAAGATGTTAGTAATCAAATCTTCATTGTTTGAAGTCGAATTAAGCACGAAACTTAACAAACAAGTAACAAGGCAGAAGCGAAAACAAATAGCAATACAGAAGCCGAAAAGAGTCGGTCTGAACCCAAATTTTGAGATAAGATTAATAAAGTCGTGGAGAGTTAGAAAAGTAAAATTCCCACCTATTTTACCTTCGAATTCACAATGATTCTTCACGTTGGGATTCGTCGGGAGCTTTGTTGATGGCTAATTCGAAAGGACTTCGAACCAGGATTGTGGTCACTGGTTGTTCTTGATGTTTCCCCAATTTTGGTGGTGTTTTTGGGAGATTTTGCTGATGGTTGATGCTTTGGGAGTTGGAAAACAAGTTTAAGTGGTGATTTCGCTGGAATTTTGGTATGATTTTGGTGTTCGGGTGTTGTAAAACGTGAGAGGCTGAAGAGAGGTTGTGTTTTCTAACTCCTTAGGGTTCTAGAGCTTGTGTGATTCCCTTTTTATCAAGAGATTTGCTTCTTTTTCTACACTTTCCTAAAGATAGAAAAAATCTAGTAAATGCAAGATTTTTCGGAATCTTAGTTAAGTGACTTCCCAAAAGGATCTTGCTGTGAAATTTTAACCACGTGTCAAGGATGATAATTGTGATTTTTCTGAGGTGGAATCGAATTTTTTAAATATTGGAATATTTTTAAATTCATTTTCTCATCAGATTCAATCAGAAATTGCTAGAAAATTATTGAAAAATTCGAAAAATCAAAATTCCAACGCCATTATGTCCAAAATGTCATCCTCCATCATGAGTTAAATCTTCAAAGCATTTCGAATTGATTTGACCCTTCTTCGGAGGAGAGAGAAAGCCTATACGAGGTCCTAAGGGCCTTAAAAATTTCAAAAATACCCCCGAAGGTGACTGAGCCGCCCCTAGGGCTCCGGAATGTGCCGATCAGACCGAGAATCACCATTGTTTGACTAAAGTGCCCCTCATAACACTAAAGTTTAACAAACCCTATACCGGGGGGTTAAAATATTGAGTATAATACTCATCTTCATGTCAACTTTTTAGGGAGAAACAACTAGTGGGCAATGACAATAAGTCCCCTTGGTAATCTAGAAGTTATCTCAGCACCCCAGTTGGTGGGCAGAGGCAATAAGTCCCCATAGTATACCAGCCAGGAGCATTGGAACGGGTTTCAGTCCCTAGAAGCATCCGAGCATCATCAGCATATCATATCATCTTCATCTGTATATCATTGGCATGTCATCTACATTTGCACTACAGGTTCCCGACACCTTCATGTTCTGCATACTTTATCCATTTTAGGTTCCCGACACCTTAATGCTCAGCGTAGTTTATCCATTTTAGGTTCCTGACACCTTCATGCTCGGTGTAGTTTATCAGTTTTAGGTTCCCGACACCTTCATGCTTGGCGTAGTTTATCCATTTTAGGTTCGCAACTCCTTAATGCTCGGCGTAGTTTATCCATTTTAGGTTCCCGACACCTTCATGCTTGGCGTATTTCATTCACTTTTAGGTTCCTCACACCTTAGAATGCTCAGTATAGTTAATTAATCCTTAGGCTTTGACACCTTAGAATAGCCCAGCAAACTTAAGCTTCTCTTTTAGGTAGTCAACGCTTTAGAATAGCTTCACATCATATCATTTTCCATCGTTTAGGTAGTCAGCGCCTTCGAACAGCTCAACAACATTTCATCACTTTAGTTAGTCAACCCTTTAGAACAGCTTGACATCATATCATTTTCCATCGTTTAGGTAGTCAGCGCCTTAGAATAGCTCGACAAAATTCAGGGTTTTTGGTAGCATTTCGAAAAAAGGGAATAGTCTTACCAAAGTCAGGCAAAATTTTGGGATGTCACCCAAGCATCTACTAGACTCTTCATATCCATTACAAAGTCTAGTTGACCGGGGGGGGGGCAATCTGTTATACCCAAAATTTTGACCCTCAGTAAGGGACCAAGCATTCAAATGCGTAGACAAGGGCAAAATGGTCAAAATGCACCAAGGCCGGATTTTCCAAGGACATTCTCGGGATTTTCTATTTTCATATGATTTGCTTATTATCTCCAAATACTTCTAAACACCATAGTCATTATGAAAAGTATTTCATAATTTTTAGATAGTATTTATTTTTGAAATTTAGCTTTTAGTTCACATTATAAGCTAATTTCATTAATAATCAACACATGAAATAGCCTTAAAATCGAAAAAAAGGTCTCCAAAAATTAAAATACAATTGCCACATGGTTAGCATGGCTACATGCAGTCATCAACCTGAAAAAGTTTTATATGGAACCTTAACCCAAAATTCAAAAGAGAAATTCAAACATTCTTGTTGTTTTCTCTCTCCTTTGGAAAATATCCAAATAACTTCCAAATATCATGAACTTTTAACACAAGATAAAAGATGATTGTTAGAGACTAACCCCGTTGTAATTTCGTAATTTTGACTTTCCAATCATAAGTTATGAATTTTGAGATGTTTTAGATTCTAACATTTTTAACTAATCGGTTATTTATCTAAATTACATGATTCCAACTCTCAAAATTCCTAAAAACAGTCTTTTATAGCTGGTTAAAATTTCAGAATTTTTTATCGACCTATAGCATATTTTAAAAACAATCAAATTCTCTTAGAGCACAAATCAGGGTTTTAGATAAAAAAAATTGTTCTATCAATTTGGCCATGCTCTTTCTATAAAAGGACCTTCCAAAAACTACCTAGGGCTTAGAGAACACTCCCAAAGTCATAAAACACAGCCACTAACTTTCTCCCCACGTTTTTGCACTCCTGACCCTCAAATGTATACCGAAACTCCACTGAAATCACCCCTAAACCTCTGAAAACGCAATCTTTATATCCCAATCAGATTTCCAAACATCAAAAACACACAAAAACACCATAAATACAGAAGAAAAACGTCCTTAACAACATAAAGAAGAAGGATTCAGAAGCTCAATTCGAAGTCAATCCGGAACCGACATCAACTAAGCTTCAAAAGAATCTCGACATGAAAGGTCACCTCAATTCGAAGTTAAAAAAGGTTAGAACTCAGGTTTTCTAACTCTCCTTGACTTCACTAAGTCTCTGTTACAACTTGGAATCAAACCGAACTTTTTCGGCTCTCGAATTAGCGTTTTTCTTCACCTCTACATATTTAGGTTAACAAGGGTCCGTGGCTATGGTCGGAAACAAAATTTGACTTAATTCTGCCTCCAAAACCCTAGTTTAAGTAATTTAATTTCCACTTTAATTTCTGTAAAAAATATCAAAAATACAAAAAATCATAAACATGCGCGTTTAGGTAAAACAAACTCGTAAAAAGCCGTAAATAACCTAAGTAGAGGAAAAACGACCTAGGAGGGGTAATGAAAGTAATTTGAACCCTAAATAAGTCGTATACCAAGCCCCTGAACCCGAACTCTCCTTTCCTAATTTAATCTAGATTAAAATTAGGTGGCAACTCATAATAGGTTCTAGTGAGCTAACGTAGGCTTTAATAATTATAGTTATATGACTTAGTTATTAAACTTATGTTATAAGTGGACCTAGAACCCGATCAGATCCTAATCAACCCGAATCAACATAGGATAGGGGTTCAAAAATTGAGGCTCACAAAGTTCTTATTGCTTCTGTGGAAGAGAAGACTGCAAATCTTGAGGTCAATGCAGCGCTTGGTCATGTGGAGTGAGGAATGGCTAGTTTTAAAGCTTATCGCCCTCAGTTGAAGAGGCTTGATAGAGAGATTCAGAGACACATTCCTTCTGTGGAGCAGCCGCCTGAACTTGAGCTCAATGAGCTCCCTTCTAACCTTAAGTATTATTTTCTTGCTGATAATAATTGTTTGCTTGTCATTGTTTCTTCTTCTTTGACTTCTGGGCAGGAAAGCAAGTTATTTGAGGTCTAGAAGAGAAACAAGAGAGTGATTGGGTGGATGTTAGCTGACATTAAAGGCGTTGACCCGGCCTTCTGAACACATCACATCTATATGGAGGAGGATTACAAGCTTGTCAAACAGCCCCAGCATCGGCTCAACCCCAACATGAAGGAATTGTCAAGAAAGAGGTGTTGAATCTCCTGGATGCGGGGATCATCTACCCTATATCGGACAGTACATGGGTAACTCCAGTATAGGTAGTTCCTAAGAACGGGGGTTTTGAAGTTGTTCTAAATGATAAAGGTGAGTCTATTCCTCAGAGAAAGATCACTGGGTGGCGTATGTGCATTGATTATAGACGTTTGAATTCTGCATCCAGGAAAGATCATTTCCCTCTCCCTTTTATTGATCAAATGTTAGAAAGGTTGGTTGGGTAGGAAAATTATGTTTTTCAGGGTACTTTCAGATTCTAAATGCGCCGAAGGACCAAGACAAGACCACTTTCACTTGTCCATATGGTACCTTTGCATAAATAAGAATGCCCTTTGGACTGTGCAATGCTCCTGCCACCTTTCAGCGTTGTATGCAGGCGATCTTTGCTGACTTCATCGAGTAGAGCATTGAGGTATTTATGGATGATTTTTCTATTTATAGCTCTAGCTTTGATGTTTGTTTGGCACAACTTGATCTAATCCTAGGCCGATGTAGGAGACAAATCTGGTTCTCAACTGGGAGAAGTGTCACTTTATGGTCAAGAATGGGATTTTGCTAGGCCACAAAGTTTCTGCTAAGGGGATTGAGGTTGATCAATCAAAGGTGGAGGTAATTGAGAAATTGCCAACACCTACTTGTGTGAATGAGGTAAGAGCTTTCTTAGGGCATGCAGGTTTTAATAGACGGTTTATTCATGATTTTTCTAAAAATGCAATACCGTTGACTGATCTGCATCTGAAAGATGCCCCCTTTGTTTTTTTCTAAAGATTGTTTATCTGCTTTTGAGTTAATTAAGCAAAAACTGGTAGCTACACCCATTGTTGTTTCACCTGACTAGTAATTACCTTTTGAGATCCTGTGTGATGCTAGCAATTACACAGTAAAGGCAGCTCTGTGCCACCGGAAAGATAAAATTCTCAGGGTCATTTCTTATGCAAGAAAAACCCGGAATGGCACCCAGAGGAACTACACCACCACTAAAAAGGAGCTTCTAGCTGTGGTGTTTTCCCTACACAAGTTTAGATCATATCTTTGGGGGAGTAAAGTAATTGTTCATACTGACCACACTAGTCTTAGATATTTGTTTGCTAAGAAGAGGCCAAACCTCGCTTGCTTCGTTGGATTCTTTTGTTACAGGAATTTGACAATGAAGTGAGGGATAAGAGTGGCAAATTGAATGTGGTAGCTGAACATCTTTCTCGGTTGGTAGTTCCTGATGATGGTGTACCTATTAATGAATTCTTTCTTGATGAAAATGTTTTTGTTTTGCATAAGGTGCAAGAGTCATGGTATGCTGACCTGGCTAATTATCTTGTTTCTGGGATGGTACCTCATGATTTATCTTATGATCAAAAAGTGAAATTTTTATCTTATGCTAAGCATTATATCGGGGAAGACCCTTATCTTTTTCGAGTGTGTGCAAATGGTTTAATTCGTAGGTGCCTTCCCAATGATGAGATGAACAGTGTGCTAGAGTTTTGTCATTCTAAAGAGGCTGGAGGTCACCATGGTTCTCAGAGAACAGCTGTAAAGGTTTTAGAATCCGGATTTTATTAGCCCACTCTGCATAAAGATTGCCAGACTTTTGTAGCCAAGTGTGATAGTTGTGAGAGACTAGGCAACACTTCCAAACGACACGAGATGTCTTAGCACGGTATTTTGGAAGTTGAATTATTTGGTTGCTGGGTATTGATTTCATGGGACATTTTCCTTCGTCTCAGGGTTACCAGTATATTCTCATGGCCGTTGACTATGTGTCAAATGGGTAGAAGCTATTCCTTGTTAGCAAGCTGATTCAAAGACTGTGGTTAAGTTTCTCAAGAAGCACATCTTTACTCGCTGCGGGGTGCCTAGGGCAATAATTAGTGATGGAGGATCATATTTCTGCAATCGTTCCTTTGATGCCCTGATGGCTAAGTATGGAGTGCGCCACAAGGTTGATTTGCCCTACCATCCATAGACGAATAGACAAGCTAAAGTGTCTAATAGAGAGCTCAAGTGGATTATTCAAAAGACCGGCAGTTCATTAAGGAAGGATTGGTCTCAGAAGCTTGATGACGCTTTGTGGGCCTATAGGACCACTTTTAAGACACCCATTGGCATGTATCCCTTCAAGCTCGTCTATGGAAAAGCTTTCCATCTACCAGTGGAGTTAGAATATAGGGGTTATTGGGCGCTAAAGGCCCTTAATTATGATTTGAAAGCCGTTGGGGAGAAGAGGAAATTTCAGCTCTCAGAGCTAAAGGAGTTAAGGGATCAAGCTTATGACAATGCAAAAATTTACAAGGAGCGCACCAAGAAGCTCCATGATAAGATGATCTAGAGAAGAGACTTCAAAGTTGGAGATTGAGTGCTGCTCTACAATTCACGATTGAAGCTTTTTCCTAGGAAGCTTAAGTCCCACTGGGCCGGTCCATTCCAAAGTAGTTGGTATTACTTCTTACGTGGCCTACGAGCTTGAAAATATAAAGGGTGAATGGGTCTCGATTGAAAAAGCATATTGGTACTGCTGATGCTAATCTAGATTTGCATACAGTTTCTTTTGTGCGGGATCAGCGGGACGCCCCATATGCTTCAAGCCTCCCTATGTATAGAAAAAAAAGAAGAAAATTCCTTGGAGACTTCGACATGCATTTAGGGAGATTCGAGATCTCACTCTAGGATGTTGTGGTATTCCCAACCACACTACCTTTTCTCTTGATCAATAAGCTTGATGAGTCTAGCTGGAAACTTTAAAGCACAGCAGCTTGGTGGGAGGCAACCCCGCCTTTTATCATTTTCATTTACTTTCATTTCAATTACTTACTCTTTTGTTGTGTATTTCTTTCCTTTTCACACTTAAGGTTGAGTTTTAAGTGCACTTGAGTTCTTCTGGCCGTGTAGAATAATTTTGCATGAACACTCTCTTTATTCCACAGCTGAACTCAAGTGTGGGGGCGTTTCGAAGACTTGTGCATTTAGGGGAGTTTTTCTCTCTCCTTTTATTGTTCTTTATTTGATTTTGGTTGGTGAGGATTGTGCTTAATTGTTATTTATTTTAGTTCCTTTAATTTATTTATTTTAAAAAAATTATTATTCATGTCCGGATGAGCATCCGGCTCATTTACACGGACGTGTTGGAGGAATATAATGCTGTGTCCGGACTTATTAGGGTGGACGCCCTGTGCGGAAGGGTTTCGTAGTGTCCGACCAATGTACCCGGATGTGCCGGCTGGACACACACATTTCTTCAACAAATTGGGCACGGTGAACTCATCTTCTTCCTCGTTCTCTTGCCAACCTGATATTTTCCTTCTTCTTCCCCCTTTCCAGTCCTGAACCAGCAACTTCAATCCACTGCCCCAGACACCGTCGCCCTGCTCCGGTGTTCCGATGCCGCCATTGGCCTCCAACCGACACCAACCTCCGGCTACCCGACGCTTCCAACCACCTACACAACACACGTCTTCATTTCTTCAAATCCAGGTTCTGAATTGGAATTTTGTAAATTTACTTCGAAATACGCATATTTCGGTCGATTCATACCCAGTTCGTGCTGCTTTTACGCAATTCAATGGATTTGAACTTGCTCTGGTGTGATTTTTGTGACATTTGAATGAATTTGGTGATTTCTTTGTGGGGTGGTCGATTTAGGGTTCTTCGACCCGTCCGGTTGGGCTGTCCGGACAAATTCACCCGGACGCATGTCCGGACATGTTAAAAATTGGAAGTTTCTTGAGTTGATTTCTATATGTGGATTCTACTATGCTATGCTATCTTTTGCTAATTTTTGGACTGCTTTAGCTTCGTTTGTGGTAATAGTCTTCGATTACATGAAATTTTGTTTAGTTTCTGATTATGGTTGCTGGCTAGCCCTTTGAATTATTATGTGCTTTATTTTGGTTTTGAATATTGCTTTTTGTTGGTTTTTTTGTGTTTTGGTTTCTTGTTTGTTTGTTTATTTAATATCAGATGGCTAGTAATCATGGTGGAGGTTGTGGTGATTCTGCTAGGGGCAAGTGCTCGACTGATGCTTCTTTTTTTGCCCCTCCTCCTCCACCCCCTCCTCTTCGTGAGGATGGGTTTATTTTGGATGCAGCCCGTGCCTGGTTCGACCAGGGCGGGAACTTTGTTATGAAGAGGAGAATTTCTACTGAGGTCACGATAGCTGTTGGGCTTGATGCCATATTTGAGCCATTCGGATTCGGCAAGGTTCTTCGGATGGGTGAGGGCCTCTTATCTTCGACGCTGGTCCACGAATTTTATGCTAATGCTCAGGCGAGTGACTCAGCGCTTATGGTCACTTCTTATGTTCAGCATTATCCTGTGGAGATCACTCCCGCTTTGTTCAGCCTCCCGCTCGACATTCCTGTTAATGAGGAGGCTCACTCAGAGTTTCTTGAGGATTTTCTCTGGAGCACGAAGGTGAAGTGGATTAGAGAGGTTGGCCGCATCACGTGCCACATAGGAGAGGAGAACAAGGACTTTCTCCCATATAATAGTTTCCTGATGCTTATGTAGAGGCTTTTGGTTGAGATCCTCAGCCATCGGATTCGACCTCAGGCTGGAAATGATGCTTCTGATGAGGATTGCGTCGTACTGGATTACTTACTGACTGCTCCCCTTCCTCCCACTCTACGCATCTTCATCCCCTTCGTTATGTTTCACCATCTACATAAGGTGGTCAGTTATCTACGGTCTAAGAAGAAGAGGGTCACTCCTATCTTTCCCTTCTTCATTTACCACTTCTTAGCTGCTACACTTGTAGAGGACGTCTTCACAGGTTTGGATGCATAAGATGGGGAGAGTCATGTCACTCTAAATACTATCAAGATGTAGGGCATCATTCGACTTGACGATGGCACCTGGGTGCGAGTTAGCTCAGGCCTTTCTGATGCTGGATCATCTTCTTCGGGAGGATCTCGGTCTCGGGCACCTCCCACTTCGTCATGCAGCCTCCCACTCCCCCTGTGATGATTGTTCCTCTAGAGCTTGAGGCGCAGTTGAGCGACATGCAGTGGATGTAGCAAAAGATGTATCAATCACATCAGCGGATTACCCAGCGTTTAGACCGCAGTGATGCTATCCAACAGGAGACAGAGTGATGATGTTCAGTGGCAGATGGTTGAGATTCTGCAGCGCCTTCTCGCTAGCTTTGATCAGGGAGCTCCGCCACCGCCTCAGCCACCGTAGTCATCCATCTTTTATCTTTATTTTCTTGTTTATGTTCTTTATTTTGTTTGCTTTACTTTTGTATTTTACTTTCTTTAGTTATTTCTTTTTATTGTATTTTCTGTTTTCGAAAAAAAAGAACACAAAACCAACTCCTTGTCTGAGTACTTCCTCTTATATCATTAATATATTTACTACTAATTGTTATGTTATTTTGTTTCTTTTTTTATTCTATTTGCAACTTTATTTTTTTCTCCTGCTACTCTTTTCTATTTCTGATGGATCATCTGTGGCACTTTTCTCTATTATGTCCACGCTTATACTCTATGGAACCTTGGGTGTATTCTTTTCATCATCTGATTATATTATTTTGATGATCCCCTTTGTTTTGTTCTTCTGATTTATCCCTATGGATTACACACACTTATTGAGTTAATTCTTCCTATGCAATGAGGGCATTGCTTTGATTTAAGTGTGGGGGACATTTGACTCCATCATAACTTGTTCTTGAGTTTGTCTTTCTTGTACTTGTTTAAGACTTGTTAATGGTGATAACAGAAAGGGATACACAAAATAAGCTAAGCAAGTTAACAGGTTTGGGGGTGTGAAATATTTTTTGAATTATTGTGGTTTTATTGAAGTCTTTGTCTACTAATTAATGCTAATATGATTGAGAATTTTTGCCATCTGAACTTTGTTTTTAACTTTGAGCCTTGGAATGAATGGAATGAAAGGTGGAAAAGAACAAAGACAAGGTACTCCACTGATCCTTTAAGGCATTTTTCTAATCCTAACACAGGCGTCTTCCACTCGTTTATTAAGTCCTTTGGGGTGCTTTATCACCTAGCTACCTAAGGTTCTCCGAATCTTGGATAGTTGACCTAAAGCTGCTAGCTACATGGGTGGAGAGAAAAGTCTAAGGTGAAAGAAATTAATGCACTTCAATTGAAGTATCTATGTATCTTCTGAGCTGAATGTTTTCAATATCTTCTATTTGTGGGATCATGAGTGTGTGGCATTGAAAGGTAAAATGAAATAAGATCTTCCTTCCTGCCCCTTGTCATTCGAAAAGGAATGTGAAGCAAATGGTTTTTTGGCTCATGGTTAAATGCTCAATTCTTATGGTTCTTCTTCTCTCTCAAGCTTTGTATGACTTCTTGCACTTCTTGTTTTGTTATAAAAATTCTTTTGTTTAGAGTTGTAAAATCTAATCCCCCGGGCCGAAAGACTTGCAAAATATTCATCTGTGCTCTCTCTCTTTGGTTGTTATCTATTGACTTACTTGCACTTTTGTTTGAGAGATTTGCTTGGGGACAAGCAAAAGATAAGTGTGGGGGAATTTGATGCACCGATAATTGATATACTTTTCAGTGCTTTAACCCCTTATCTTTATTGTATTTGTCCTAGTTTTATGATTCAATGACGTTCATATATTTGTTGAAGTGAAAATACCTCACACTAGCTTGTTTTGGTGTTTTTATAACTTAGGACGCAATCCAAGAGGAATTCGGCATAAAAACGCAAAATTTGGTCACGTCCGGACCTGCGTCCGACCCTTTGGTCCGGACAGGCAAGGTGTGTCCGACCCTATGACCCGAACGGAAGTCTGGACGCACCCCGAGTTCTTCCCTTTGAATCGTTCACGTGTCTAGACGACGCGTCCGAACCTGTGGTCCGAACGCCCTCGGAAGGACGACTATATTTATGACCACGAGTGGAGTGCTGAGATTTCCAATATATATTCATCCAGCCCGCTCGTCCGGCTAAGTGACCTGGACACAAGGTCCGGACGTCTCACAACTTGAAAAATTTCCCCTGACAGCGCTGTGACACGTCCGGCTCTCCTACCCGGACAGGTGAGCCGGGCGTGTGTATTTTATGTTTAGAAATTCTATTTAAACAACCGTTCGTGAGGACATAAAAACACATAATTCAGAACACAATTGAGACTTAGTCGACCGTCGCACTCTTATTTTCTCTTCTTCAGCCGTGCAACCCTACACAGCAAGAAGGAGGTTTTCTGCTCCGCTTTCACCAATCTGTTCACCCTAACTTCTAGCAAATCCTTGGATTAACTTGGAGATGATTTATAAACCTTTCTCTCTTGTTATTCCTTCTCTGGAAATGCTAGGCTAAGGGATTATACTCTGGGGGATGGTAGTTGTAAATAGTTAAGATTTTATAGGATTATTATCAGTTGATTTGGGATTTACTCTAGGTTGGTTTCAGATTATTAATTGTCTTTGGGATACTAATAAAAATTTCTAATTTATTTGCAGCCTTACGAATGTGGTCAAAAACTGATCGGTAATTGATGGATAGGTCAAAATAACCTGTTAGTCTGTGGAAAAACTTTATCTGATTGATGAGTTTAACCTTTAGATGCAATTAAAATTCTTGTGCCTAATCCCTCTGCGTTTGTAGTGATAGGTTCATGATTTAGTTTATCATGTTCTATGCAGGGGAGTTCTAATGGGCTAGGATTTAGTCCTAAGAAATTGTAAGAATTTGTCAAACCCTTTTCCCTAATCGATTGGTAATAGAACTGCAGGATTTAACTAGGATTGACCACCTGAACCCAAGGTTCCGCTTTTATTATTTGAATATTAGTTTTCTTTTCCTTTGCTCTTTGACTTATTAATCGACAACTTCCCCCGATTTACAACTTTTGCTAGAATTAGATTAGTCTGTATAGTCCCCTGGTTCGACACTTGGTTACTTGTCAAATACACTTTACTACGTGACCAGGATTTATTTTGCAGCCCGTAGGCTTTTGATTAATTAATTTCTAGGTTTATTTTCTTAGTTTTTGGTTTATCAAAAATATTATTTGCAAATTAATACCATTCAAATGTAATAATTATAAGAGCGGTTTTATGGAACCGTTGCTTTACATCTAAGTATGTTCTTAGAAGTCTCGGATAATATATTTCATTATTATCCTATGCCATAAAGTTTATTAATACACCTCTTATCTTAATATAAGGTAGCATTGTTTCGCCTTAGTTCGATTTATAAATGCAAACGATCAATATCGCATAACATAAGCAATTAATACAAGGCAACAATACACAACCGATCACAAAATGATAATTCCTATCAATCACAGATATCCTCTTAGCAATTAAGCACACAGATATCTGAACCCGTGGAATCCTCAAGATCATCGGATCACACAATAACATATCTTTCACCGTAATAGATGCTAGCATGAAGTCTCACGCTCGCCGCTAATCCTCGAAGTTCATCCTCTAACATATGTCCTCTAAAGAACTCAACTTTGGAATATGAGGGTACATATTAGCTCCCTGTAATATTGACAAATTAGGTATCCCTACAAGTCACAAATCCCCCCGGTAATTAATCCGACACAACCTGGATGTGATGCACATTGAGAAAAATTGTTTTGTCAACATATTCAACACTATACTCAATGTTAAACATAAGACAAAGGATCATGAAAAATCACATCAAGAACTCAATGACTACTGTGAGCGTCTTGAGTTGGCATTTGATACATGGAGTAAGAGATATCCAAAGGCATCTTATGTAACACCCCTCACCACAAACACGACATAATCTCTCACGTAGCAATAATTAAAACGTCTCGCAGCGGAAAATAAGTAACAATTACAAAACTCACTCGGGTGTCACCGGCCATTACTCGCCCATGCGAGCAACGTAGCCAAACTACATCCAACTTCCAAAATAAACAAACTGCTAACCGCAGTGATAACGAGAAATTCCTATACATCACACTAAATCCATAAATCATAAACATCGACAAGTGAGCATCTACCCAATCCTAAAAATACACAACCTTACCATAAGAACATACACCATCTTCATTTCTATACAACATCTCCAATTACCCTGTTCCTGCTCTCCAGCTCCGACAATGATCAACAACCTGAAATGGTGTAGTATCAGCGATAGACGCTGAGTATGTCGGGCCTGGACCCTAATGGTCACTTGTCATTTTAACCATCTTGTTATAAGATCGGTTTCATGCTTTACCATTTTACAGTTATATTCAATACTGCAGTACACATGCATAGAAAATTTAACCATCCATCCAAATATCCATAGACATTCATTTAATATTGCATACAACATTTATATATCGAACGTATCGAGTAATAACAATATAATGTACAATGTACATTCGCCGTAGCGTACAGTTTTCATATTTGATTTACCTTAGCCTTGTAGGCTCCATCCAACCATCAACACACAATAAAATAACCACAAGTATATCCAATGAACAACAAAGCGAAACAACGAGAATAATAAACAAGTATTAAGTCTCGTCCATGTATTGTTCGCCACTGTATAAGTCTCAATTGTTTTAGTTGTTCAGTTATACCTAGTGACAACGTCTCGTTAAAACGACACGTCTCTAGTTACCCAAATATTATGGCAGGTCACCCACGGCAGTAGCCACTCCAACGGTAGAGTCTCCGACCAACGAGCCATTCTAGCTCACGGGAAATTTTCTTGATACTTACGGACCCGTACGCGGACATCCTGGTATCGTTTTTGTGATCACAGCGCGCACCAAGAGCCACATCCTCTTGGCTTTACTTCCATTCCATTAATTAATTATTTATACCATCACATCGCATTACCAAATTTTCTAACACAGCAGACTAAGGTCTTTAGTCCAATCCGGAGTTTGTAAACTCGGGATCCAGTGTCAGATACGAGAGCGGCGTATAGAAAAGGCCAATGCTCCGTACAAAAGTCTTAGATAATATGTATGTGTTATTATCATAGTGCTACAACGTTTTACTTACGTTCCTTATATTTCATATAAGATAGCACCATAGCCGCTAGTCCGTTTTATATATATAGGTTCATATATACGAACCAATACTGTTAACTCAACAACAGTAAATAATAAGCAGCTATAAATATACAATTCATGCATATTAATTAACACATTCAGACAAACAATCTTATCACAGATCGCACAGAAGTCTGAACTGAGGAAACCCTCAGAGACAACCAGAGACACATAACAACATACAAGTTATATCAACCAAATCCGAGCCCAAGGAGCAACCTTAGGTCAACTCGGCAAACCCCTTTACATACCGTTCACCCTGACTGTATTACGGTGGAGTATGAATCAGCAAGATCCTACGCTCCGTGTAGTCCGTTAGCTCGTCAAGCGTCCTTGTCAGAAGTATACTCTAAACGGTAATAAAACAATAAGTCAGTCTCCATGACTAACTACATCCGGTATTTCCGAATAGTAAGTAACCCCGACAGTTCACCCCTGTTTTCTACAGTTTGGTTACGGGTTTCTCTAAAACAGTCGGCTTTGTTACTTAAAACGCGTACGTCAAAACTATTTCAACTGTTAAGTTTAATTCCTTATATTTCTTTTAATCTTATCCACATCTAGTTTAGGTACGTAACCTATAGTTGCATGTATGCATGCATTCTTATATTATATTGCATTCTAAAAGTCATAACTTGTAGTTCGCAACTATATTATTTTTTTTAATAACCACCACCATTAAATCATATGGTTTTCAACCAAAATATATATATCCACCTTATATACATTATTCTTGTGTATGTATATATTTACCACGTAGGTAATTCCCATGAGTTTAATAAACTCTTATATTTTATGTTACACTTTATCATCTTTTATTAGATGATTATTCCCATTAGTTGTATTATATTATACAACTTATATTAAGATTATTATCCTAATATCATGTAACATTTTATGTTGTATAATTACAACTCCTAAGGTTTATTCCATAAACACCTTAGTTTATAAATCCCATTTATTTATAGTTTGTCACACTATTTTATGTGAGCACCCTTCCTTATATTAATTCCATCTAAACCACCTTAATACCATTTAATTGTCATAACATTTATAACATAGTAGACCGTAGTCTAAAATTCATCTTTCAACTCTTATTAACTCGGTATAGCCCTTGAATTTATTTAAATTCCCTTTTTGACCACATAACATTATGCAATGTTATACCAAAATACTAATATCATTTGCTATGATATTCTTATTTCCTTTAACTTATAGTCTATAGTTTTTATACAAAACTATTGTGTATTGCCTCATAGGCATATATTAAACCTTATACTTTTCCTTAAACCATAATTTCCTTTATTTACCAAATCACCCCTTTCTTTTTACCATGTTATATATACCATTCAATATAACATTTCTAACTTATAAAAGAGTATAACCTATGGTTATTTTTTGTAAATTTCGAACAGCCCTTGTGCTATTCTATAATTGTCATTTGGCCCTATTTATAACATATAGTTTTACCATATCATTAAAATCATATCTTATACACATATCTCAATAGATACTCTTATATAACTCTAAAAATCTCCAACTTTTAACAAAGGGTTATAAATATCCTTATTAACCCATATACTCTTGGTGTTTACCATTCCACCATTTATTTTTCTCCAAAGTGTCATAATGACATAATAACTATATATAGTTTATTTTAATTCCAAAACCACCAAATAATTTCCTAAAAATTCCTAATAGCCCATGGGTGTTTAAAATACCATTGTACACCCTTTATTTTAGTAATAACATATTTACCACATATGTAAAAAAATATAAAATACTTATCTTATAAGACCTTAAATAAGTTATCTAACTTATCTAATTTGGTCAAAACCTAGCATATGGTCAAGGTTGACCACCTTAATATTTCCTTGACCACCAATTCCTTATAATTACGGTTTTCACCGAAACTTTCTAGAAATCACCATTTAACCCCAAAACTTTATAAAATCTATAAACTTTATTTTAACTCCTTTTTAACTCTAATTTTCGGCCTTATTATTCTAAAGCCCCCAAATTTAATTTAATTACACCTAATACCCCATTTATTTTCGGTAATGCATTTATACTACTTAATCTTAATTAAAAGCTTGTAAATGCATAAATAAAATGGCCTAAAATACATGGCCTTATTACAAACATTGTCTTGCAAAATAAATTACACATAAATGTCCCAAAATACATGTAAATTTCGGCCTCACCATATAATTTTCATTTATTTGCCAAACTTCCACATAATGTCTTAAATTTGACATTTATGCTTGTTTAATTAGTTATAAAATTTATTAAACCATTCCTTAAACATTTTAAGGTCAAACAAGACCTTGTTTTTCTCCTTCACTCACGGCAATTAATATACACACACTTAAACTTGTGTTAATGTATCAAGTTAAGGTTTTAAGTGATTTATACCTTGATTTAGCTTAGGTAAAGCCTTGTTTGAGTTCGCCACCTTAAGGAGAAATTCTCCACAGCTTGTTTTACATGTTTTCAACAGAAACCAAGGCCTGGTTAGTCTCCAAGAAAGATCTAACCATAAGGAGTAATTTAATGTAAGATTTAAGGCAAAAATCACCTTAAGACTGCAAGGAGAGTTCAAGATGGTTCAACCTGAATCAAACACACCACAAGGTGTTAGATCTACCATATTGACATAGGAAATAGCTAGATCTCAACAAGCTACCTTGTTATTAGGTTTTACCTTGGAAAATGCCTTAAAAGAGGGTATTTCCTTTGGATCTCGGCCACCCTTGCTCCAAATGGCTTACCAACAGATTCCACATGAAAAGAAGAAGAAGAGGAGGATATGAGCAAATTTTCACAGCCGAACTTGAAGGGAATCAAAAGTTATGAGCTTAAAGCACATTTTTACCTTAAATGGTCAAGACATGAACTTTCCTCCTTAGATCTGGTTATGTACGAAACCAAAACTTCCTATAACCTCCAAATCACTCTACATAGATGTATAGAAAAGGTTGGAGTGTAGATCAATCGAAAAATGAAAGAAAGATGAAGAAAATGGGCATTTTTATGCCTTAAGAGCTTACCTAGAGCTTGAAACCTCATCAATGGTGCTTGGGAACCTTACCTACGGTGGAGGGGAGCCAGAGAGAGCTCAAGGGGTGAGCCATCTCGGCTGAAGAGGAAGGAATGAAGGGGAAAGACCTAAATTAAGCTTAAAGCACCTTTTTTGCATTTTTTATGATTTCCTTGCTTTGATGACTCATCAAGTCTGATTGGGGTTGGATAATTGAATGTTCAATCAGTGGAGAAAGCAATAGGGGGCAGCCGTCCTTGATTGAAAGAGGTAGGGCTTGATTGATTCAAATTTGAATCAAAAATGAGATAATAATGTGACTTTTAGCAAAAGTGAGAGGTGACTCATCTTGCCTTGTCTTGTACTGCTTGGGAGCCACGAAATTTCAAGGAGGAGGAGGAGCAAATGGAGGCTCCAAATCAGTTGGCTCACATGGGTAAGGTAAGTGGAGCCCACTTGTTTTGTTTTATAAGGTAAAGTTTGTCTTTTTTGTTGTTTTATGTAAAAGTAAGAGCATTTATTTAATTGTCACATGTCTCTTGTCTCTTGGTCTGTTAAGAGACTTAATTATCTGATTTCTTGTAGTCCATTTCGTGGTCAATGGTCAACATTGACCCACTTAGTCAATGTTGACCCAAACGGGCCCCACATTAGGGTTTTATTAATATTTTAATATTAAATTTGTAAAAATTCGTAAATTTCTGGAATTAAATTCCTAATATCATATAAATGATATTTTATTATATTAAAGGTAATTATAACCTTTTAGCCCATTTAAAACCAATTTAAAAGACAATTTCACAAAAACGTGCTTTAAGGAGTTTTAGCGCACATTTTGTGTTGCCTGGTGTTTCTGAGCTCTGTTTTCTTTGACAACTGTCTTGTTGTGTTCCTTACATGATATTTGATCATGTAATTCAATTTTATATCATTTATAGGTCATTAGACCTTTAAGGTTTCTTAGAGCACACTTTTGCCCTTTTTGACCTTGAGGCATGAAAGTGCTTTTTGTTTGTGTTGGAATGTTGCCCAACAATTGTAATATTTTTAGTAATGTTTTAATATGCTTAGGACAAATTTTTATGTCCTAAGTAGTTCATTTGGGTATTTGTTTACCCTTAACAGTCAAAGGGTGCAACATCTTGTTTTATGTTGACCACTGTTGTTCTCAGTTGACTTTTAAGGCATGTTTAGGCCTTAATTAATGTGATTAAATATTTAATCCATGTTTTATTAATTTGGGGTATTTCAATCTACCCCCCTTAAAAAGACTTCGTCCCGAAGTCTCTTAATCAAGTAGGTAAGTATATATAAATGTATAACTACCCATTGTTCCCATAATGTATATCTATGTGATATATCATTTACATACTTCGTGTTGCGCTTATACATCACATAGCCATCACGTTGTGGCGTTAGCTCAATCATATATGGATATAGGTGATCCATCAGCACCATCATTTCCTATCAGTTCTACAAGTCCTGACAACCTTTCTGAGGTGTCCATATCATTCCATTGTTCCACATTCCATATCTAATGATTCATTTCGTATCAAGGCGATACCATATGTAATCATTCTATAAAGCAATATGAATACATATCACAAATAGCATAAGCAAGGTGTTACACGCCTGGTGTAACCACAACATTCATACAGGTATCTCGTAAGATACGTACATACAAGTGTACATTCACACACAAACAAACCAAACAACGCACGCCCCACGTACCAACCATAACCAACAAAACCAATTCACTGTATGCTATGCATACTAAATAATTCACATACTAGCCAAACAAACCTCGTATGCCCCGCACACCACCAATTCTCTATTTTTTTGTATGCAATGCATATCAAACAGCCAAAACTTAGTGCAAACATGTGCACAGCCAAGAGGCTCTACCCCCCTTAAAAAGGGTTACGCCCCCGTACCCCACAAGTATACAACAGCCGCTCAACAAGGAGCGCTGGATACTTGGCTCTCAAAGAGTTCACCAACTCGTGGATTATCTTCATATCAGAGAGACGGGTGTGACTCTAGCCCTTCTGGGCTCCACAATTCGTAAGGGATGTGGCACTAAACAATTTGTGCTCTCTCCCAAATTCATTCTAATGGGCCCACTCGCTCCGTATGAGGTGCAGACCCATGAACACAGGCTCAATTTGCCTTTCTTCTTTTTTTTCCATTGCTGTGAATCCACTTGTTTGGATCACTAGCATACATGTGTGTGTCTTTTCTCACTGCTATTCAGTTGAGGTATACTATGACATTGGCCATTGTTAGTACTTAGTGCTCTTTGCACTTGTCTTGTAATACTAAGACGTACCAGCCTAAATGTCCACACAGATGATGTTTGTCATCCATGTCTCCTGGTGGTTTTGTTCCAGAGTAACACACTGTTGTAGTTATTTTTTTTCTCACACACTCGTGTTGATATCCACTTTATCTTTCTGCGCTCCTACTAGATTAATAACTGCACGAGTGCAATACCAAAACACTCAGTCATACAGAGTGTAGAGGCGTAAACGCTCAACAACTAATATCTCATGAGTCAAACAGATAAGATGTGCTAATTATCCTGTGAGTGGTACATTCCAAATCCATTGTTCTTTTCTTAAGGTATCTGCTATCATATAGCTTTATATTTTCTCCTTGCGTAGTCACGCGTTTATGTCCATATCATCCGATAGATTTCCTCTGGATTGTAAGCATTTGCTTGATCCTTATGAGGGTTCTACATATTTTCGTCCATAATAGGTTTTCCTGTTGCTTTTTTTTCTGGTTTTCCTGTCCTTAAACGGTTCCTTTGTCTTCTCTGTATACTGTCCCCTGTTCTCTGTTGAAGGTTCTTTTTTTTTTCTAGCCCGTTGGTTTAACTGCGGCTCTTCTCGTCCATCTTCGAGGTAATCCGTCTTACGGTCCGTAGAATGGAGTTGACTACTTCTCGTGTTCCTAACACTACTTGTCTACTTGCATGGGGTACCGTACCGATACATTACTACTTACCCGACTAACTCATAAATAAGTCTGTCAGGCCCACATGCTCCTAACGGAGTGCGGTCGTCCCATGACTCGTTTAGTAAACTGGTAATGTCGGTCACACGGTTGTTGTGAAGTATTCTGTTGTCAATCTCCCTCTGATGGACATCCTTTTTTTTCTTCCTCTTCTGCTTTCTTCTTCTTTTTTGTTTTGTTTTTCTTCTTTTTGCTTGCTTCTTTTTTTTGTGTAATAGTTCATGTATCAGTTATCCTGTAATAAGTGATATTGCCTTCGTGGCAACCGTGGTAACTTGTATCATAGACTAGTATTATTCAACTCGGTGTAAGTAAAATCCGTGCTATATTAGCAACTTGTTTCTCTTTTTTTTTATCTCATTGAGTACAACACATTTTTTTCCTCCCTGTATTTTTTTCTCAAATCTCATCCATAGTTCATATTCATTCCCTCATCCGTGTAATTGGATGTATTGCAGATTGCATAATAGCTTGAGCAACTTGGCTCTTCACTTCCCAACCATCCTCACTGACGGTGGTGCATCCGCAAAGGGTATGCTCATCCATAAGGACTAAACATGTATCACTAGTAGTGATTAGCATTAAATGCAAGTATACTCTGATGGTATTTGGCTAATAGCCCGGTCTGAAACTTCCTCGAATGTTTAAACTGGTGTGTGTTTTTTTTTACAGTCATAGTGGCTGTATAATGTGTCCAGTTGCAGTGGTCGGACTAACGGTCCTTCCAAAAGGTTGCATAGGTTTCTAATCTCAAGGTTTGTAAGAAAAGTTTGAAAAACAGTTTTTTTTATAAAGGGTTAAAAGTAGTAGTTGTTGCAGTTGCATTTGCATTTGCAGTAGTTGTTACTGGTGCTGTTGCTGTCGTTGCACTTGCTGTAGCAAGTGCGCAAGGCAGATGGAAAGTTCAGTGGTTTACTGTCATAGCGCTTGCAATAGCAAGTGCGCCATGCAGGTGGAAATTCTGGTTCAGTAATTCCCGGTCTCATTGACTCTTCGTCATTTGAGTATAGGCTACATGATAATGTAAGCATTAACATCCTGTTCAATATATTATCCTTCAAGTTCAAAGCTTATTGGTAATGAGTAACACAACTAATCCCAAAGTCTTACACAAAAGGCGAGTGGTCAATGACACACTCCCACATACTTATAACATAGCTCCTTCTAACATCAAAGTAAGCACACACATAGTAAGTAAAGTCTTCCACCAGGTCTTATGGAGTTGGGTACTCATGCCCTATCTACTCCTTGCCTTTATAGGCTCCAGATCAGTAGATGTTGGCCATCCTGACCGCCTCGTGGTACTCCAGATCCTCCAGTGAGGTCTTCTGAGTATTCTTTGGTGGCCTGTAATTACGGCTCTCTGGGTTCATCCAGCATTCAAATTCCCTATGGCCCTCTTTGTGGCAGCACCGACACTCGACTTTGCGGCCTTCGCAGTCGACCCCTGGATGGTCCTTCCCACAACGCTTACAGTAAAAATGGCGCTGGGGCTGTCCGGTGCCTGATGATAGCATTTAGTTTAAGTTAAAATCTGTTGATATAGGGGTTAAGTTATATTTGAATTTAAGAGGTAGGTGTTCTCACCCTTAGGAGGTGCAGATCTCAGAGGCTTAGCATCAATAGCTGGGCCGTCAACTGCAGGAGGGCCTCTTTCCCTTTCTTTCCCTGGTGACCCTGCTGCCCTTTCTTGGAAAGAATTTCCTGTTTAAGGTTTCGGGTCAGCATTCGAAGGTATTTAGTATGATAAGTATTTAAGCATGGGATAAGTCCTTACTTTCCCTTTTTCTGGCCTCCTCCTGGAGATGCTCCTCCACCCTCAGACTCTCCTTCAGGGTTCTTCCTTTTCTTTGCCCCTAGAGTCTCTTCCCGAGTTTGGAGCATTAGCTCAGTCCTCGAGGCAGCCTCACGACACTCCTGGAATCTCTTGGTAAGTTCTCATAAAGTTAATTGGTAATGTAGTAAGTAACGAGTCTTATGGCTTTCATGTTGGTACCCGGATGGTAGTGTAGAGGGTAGCACCCATCGCCATCTGAATGCGAAATAATAGTCCTCCTCGGGACTTCTTGACCTTCACGGTCTCTGAGTAATCCACACCAGGAATGAAGTCCAGCTGACCAATGAATCGAGTGTAATACTCATCCACGGTCAGACCTCCTAGGGTCAGTGTCTCGGACTCCTGGCGCTTCTTATGTTTAAGATGTGCTGGGTAGTACTTCCCTCTCAGCAACTCGACAAAGGAAGCCCACGAAAAGTCGGGCGTAGCCAGGTGATGGTCTTTGACCAACCTCTACCAAGTGCTGGCTGCATCCTTCAGATGGAAAGCAGCAATGGCGACCTTCTTGTCGCCAGGTACTTGTAAAGCTTCATATGCTTTCTCATGTTCAACGATGTAACGCTCCAAAGCCACGGGGTCTGGTTCCCCTGAATATGTAGGTGGTCGGGTCTCGCTAACTGACTTTAGTCAGTTCGTTTCCCGGGGCTGTGGCGGGTGGGCTGGTGCTCTTCCTATCTAAGTACCCAGCTGTGCAAGAACGGCTGCAACCGTCTCAGCAACTCCTGGAATGCCGGGGTCACCGCCTCCACCTCTACCAGTACCACGCCCTCTAGTTCCACCAGACATCTATAGTACAGTATGTCACATAAATACTCGGTAATTTACCTCCTAAATGTTTCCCAAGTCCTAAGCTCACTGCCTTAACCTATTTCCTCGTCATCAAAGCGGTACTCCGCTCTGATACCACTTTTGTAACACCCCTCACCACAAACACGACATAATCTATCACGTAGCAATAATTAAAACGTCTCGCAGCGGAAAATAAATAACAATTACAAAACTCACTCGGGTGTCACCGGCCATTACTCGCCCATGCGAGCAACGTAGCCAAACTACATCCAACTTCCAAAATAAACAAACTGCTAACCGCAGTGATAACGAGAAATTCCTATACATCACACTAAATCCATAAATCATAAACATCGACAAGTGAGCATCTACCCAACCCTGAATGAAATACCCCAAACCTTGATATGTGGTTTAAATAGCAAACTATGTTATATAAAGGCTAAAAAGTGCCTTAGAAACATCAGTGGACAATTTAAAACATAGTAAAGTGCAATAAAGCACTAAGACACAGTTTGAGCAAAAACATGCTCTAAGCTATGAGTGAACTTGGTTAGGACCCAATGAGCCTACCAAGACTTAATAATATTCAATTATGATTTAATAAGGCTAAATAAGTCCTTAGGAAACCTTGATGGACAGTTAAACCAAATAAAACACAAGAAAATACCTTAAAGTCAATATGAGCAAAAATGTGCTCTAAGCTTGGGATAAATTTGTATAAGACCTAATGGTCATACCTATACCTTATAAATATGTTAATGAACATATTAAATCAATTACCAAAGAAAACCAAGCTTGAAAACAAGTTAAAACACAAAAGTGCTTTAAGGAGTCTTAAAGCACGTTTTTGAAAATTGTCTTGTAAATGAGTTTTGAATGGCTAAATGTCCATCATTACTCTTTAATTAACATGTGTACTATATAGTATCACATTTGGGTGGCTATATCAAGGGGAAATCAAAAATTTCACTTCTATGTGCCTTGTTTTATGAATAGTAACTTTTATAAGCTAATTGTAACATATGTTGTGTATAAGTAATTAAGTTGGTCATAAAGACTTATACCCTCCTAAGTATATGGGGGCCGGTTTTTCATGCTGTGAGTCACCAACATGTAAAAGAAATCAATAAGTAAAGTAAAGCTAAAGTAAAGTACTATTTTGCTTTATAACATAAATATCCCAAAAGCAAACTTACCTTCTCATTTCCTTCTCTTCTTTCATTTCACGGTTTCTTCATCTTCCCTCCTTCATTACGATTTGCTACAGCTCCTCTCTTCTCCATCTTCATTTCCTTGCCAAATCCAACTCCATGCTCCAAATCAAATTCTAAGACCATATTGTGTTAGTTAGGTCAAGCTCTACACTTCTACCTTTTCAAATCTTCAAGAACTCAATTTTGGTGCCATGGAGAATCACCATTGATGGAGCTTGAGCTTGTGTTTCTACACTTATTACTCTCCTTGCTTCTAGGTAAGGAATCTCAAGAAAAATCAAGTTTCCTCTCCTTTTAGTACATGGCGAAAATTCACCTCACCATGGTGTCTTTACCTTGCTTGTTTTAGTTCATTTGAATCTTCCAAGGGCTAGAGGAGTCCTCTCTTGATACTTATTCAAGTTCTCTTCCAATTCCAAGGTAAAACAATTACCTTAATGTGTTAAAACAATATGTGTAACTAGGGTTTACATGAGATGAAGCATAATGCTTGAATACTCATTCTTATTTGTACATTGTTTAGAAGTTGACAAACAACCAAACACCCCACCGGTTTTACAAGGAAACAAGAAAGAAGTTTGTGAGGAAAAAGAGGTAAACAAGCTATCTCAATGTAGTTTAAGTTCCTTAGGAAAATGAGCTTGATTTGCTTAATAAATACCTAAGGAGCCAATGGTTAATGACCTAGTGAAATGCTCTCAAGGAGTTTATTAAAGGAATATGTATTGTTGGATGTATTTGCAGGTCAAAGGCATTATTATGTGGGAAATTCAGTGTTTATGGTTGATGCAATTTAAGGGCCTAAGAGCCATGTTATTTAAGGGCCTAAGTGCCAAGCAATTTAAGTTATGCACTATATTGTGATGTAGTGCTTAATATGTGAAGTTTGTGTGTAAAAATGTTCTTGATGGATTTTAGGTGTTCTTGAATGAAATAAGGTAAAAACCTAAGTGTTTGGATGTGAGTAAATCCAAGAGAAGCTATGGCCAAATTTGGGAAAATGTGTAAGAAGTTCTAAGTGTTTTAAGTAAGTTTTGGTGAACTAGGAAGTATTAAAGGTGAATAAATGTTTACTTGAGAAGAAAACATGTATTAAGGTGTTCTAAGGTGCTATAAGGATTTAGGCATTGTCTTGGAAGTTCTAGAAACCAATGAGTGTATTAGGATGTATTTAGTCTTGGAGAAGTTTGTTTAAGGTTTGGGTAATGTTGATGAATAAGGAGAGAATGATGTTTAAGTAAGGTTTGAGAAAAGAATTCAAGAAGTTGTAAAAAGGAGATTTAGTTAGTAAGAAAAGAAGTTGAGAGATGATGTTAGGTGTAGAGGAAACACCTTGGTGTAGTGGTCATTATTGGTAACTACCACTTAGAAATCTTAAGGAGAAAATCCCAAGTACTAGGAATTTTGTAAGAAAATTTGTGAATGATAAGATGGTTTTGGTGAGTGATTTAAAGAGTTTAGCACATGGCAGAAGGTGTGTTTGAAGTGCCCAAATGAGGTTAGGATATACTAGGATATGTGGGGTGAAGTTTGGAGTTGAATGTAAAAAGGAAAACAAAGATCTGGGGGCAGACCGGACTTGCGACCGGACTTGCAAGTTCGGTCGGGCCCAGTTTACCCTGTGGGAATTAGTTTCTGGAATGGACCGGACATAGGACCGGACTTACAAGTCCGGTCGGAGTAGAAAAATTTTGTCGGAAATGTGTTCTGGAATCGACCGGACTTGGGTAAGTCCGGTCGGCAAGTCCGGTCGGACCAAAAAAACATGGTTTAAGGTTATGAAATGATATGTAATGATGGGGATTCATAGGTAATGATGTTATGAGGTTGTAAGGACATGTTAGGTGAGTGTTAAATGGCGATTAAGTGGGTGAAAAGTTGTATCAAAATGTAAAGTAAAACAAGTTAAAATGTAAGTTATGTAACTAAGTTAACGGGGAAAGTTAAGCATTAGACATTAATAATCAAGCAAACCCCGATGTTAATAAAAACACATGTGATGTTAACAGTTGTTCGAGAATCGCTCGAGGAACTAGTGGACGTGGTAAAGTGGACTCCGGTGACAGGTATGGTTTTCTTGCAACTGTGTTCTACGGATACACGGCTTGTATGCCAATGTTTTTCTGTATGTTTGCCACGTTGTAAGATAAAACATGTAATGAGTTTACAGTAATTCATATATGTGGGTGTTCAACTCCGATACCATTTAACCTCGGCTGTGTTAACCTTAGTTAACTGAGTCTAGGATCACATGAGAGTCGGTATTCGGAGTAAACGACCCGAACCATGGGACGTACTAACCACGGCTATGCGTGTGTTAAATGTGTGATATGTGTATGTGAATGTAGGGATCTCCCTTGTGTGTCTAACACAGTTGTAATACTGTATGATGTTAAGATGTGATAGACTCCATAGTGGGGTTCTAACTAATATCTAAAGTAAGATGTACTAACAGTAGTGAGGAATCCGGTTTGGCCGGTCGCGCGTTGTTTGGGAGAGGGTATCCTTCCTAGCCTTACCCTTCTCTTTGTTATGGTGTTTCCCTCACGGGTTATGATCTCCCATTAGCTTACTCCAAAGCTTAGCTATTCTGACTTATGATCGGTTTAGGGGGAACATGTGTTCGTGTGGTGTGTTCGGGCCTCCAAACCCGAACCGCCTTAACTTAAGTTACTCGTCCAACTATTAGGACGGTAATGAGTGTTGTTGTTATTGTATAACGAGCTATCATGAGACTGGCAACATTCTCTAGGCTCACCAGTGTATAAACAATGTTTGGTCGGTTCTAAGAGAACCACTCCAGTTATGTTATGTATTTTTGTTGTGATGCAATATCTATTGCGGTATTATGTTGTCACGTGGAAACGTGCAAAGTGTTGTTAAGTGTTGTATGTAGTGTATGTTGTAGGTTGTATAATGTGGAGTGTGTGGATCATGGATATGAATCCCAGTTTGTGTAAGAGGCGTTTAAGGATAACCGATTTAAGGGTATGTGTCGTCTATTAAGGAAGTAGCTCCATTAGAGGAGGAACACTCTAGGGATGATGAATACCATGAGTGACTTATTAAGTAAGGATATATTATCCGTTTGTTGAGCCCATTGAGGCGAATGATTATGTGTTGTGTGTTACAGTTGCATGTATGATTTAAAAATAATCAACCGCATGCTAAGACGACAATAGTTGTGCGTGGCCCGGTAGCATGTGGGCTGCGGGATTACCATACCAGCAAAGTGCTGAGCCCCTTGGGGGCCACCCTTTCTTCTTATTTTCCTATTTCAGGTACGAAGTGCTGGAAGCCGTTCGAGAGTAGGACGGGTAGTCATTGTACATGGGTAATCGTTTATGTTGTATATATACAGTAGGTGTAGTAAGACCGAAATTGTTATCGGCATTAGTATAAATACTCGGTATAGTGAAAGTTGTACGTTGTTGTTGTTGTTAATGGAAAGGGATAGTAATGTGTAGTCGCTCGGGAATTAGCCCATCAGACCGGTACAATGTGTATGTATTAGCCTTGTTAGCCACGTGGTGGCTAACGGCGTGTAACACCAACGAGATAAGTAATGTGATGAGGTTGTTTTTCCGCTGCAGTTTACTGTAAGTGTAATTGTTGGATGGGGTGTTACAAAAGTGGTATCAGAGCGAAGTATCGCTCTGATGACTGAATTACCGAGCTTAGGAAGTACCGAGTTAGGATTTTAGTACTTGGGTTAAGGGTTGAGTGATAGCGTGAGAGATACGCTAGTTAGGAACTACCAGTGACTACTGGAAACCTACAATATCCATCCCACCCTCCACAATCCCTGTTTGATAACTTGGGAAAGAACGCCAGAGAGATGGAAGCCTCTCTTACTCGGGAATACCGATCTGGCTGTTATTAAGTACCTCTAAAGGTACGGAGAACCTGTATACGGTAGATCCCGAAAACTGGGAATCCGGAGACGGTCTCCATCTGAACAATGTTAACCGCATTAAATAGCGAAGAATGAAGGATTTTGTGTATAGGAGAATAGAATTTCCGGCAACCTGGGTCGACATGCCAAGCAGTCGAGAATAACCAACTTGCAACGCACCAACCGTGCAACAGGCAAGAAATGGATTAATAAAACCCGAGACGAGTGTCTACGGAACCACAGTTGATAAATAATACACCAACGGTATACCAACCGACAAGGGAACTACAACGTAGTGCCCAAATACGTGGAACGGGCTACGAAGAGAATACAATACCAAGAAAAAGGGGTCTCCCAGAATGGGAAACACCCTAGTTGATGATCGTCATGTGAAGACAGTGAGAAGTCACCTAGAAAAGTTATTATCAAGACAGTAAGATCAGTGAGGGCCAACAAGGCCACTGATGACAGTATGGGTAAAAACAATACCACAACTAGTATGTGTTAAACTGATAGCCAGTTAGCATGGCGCACTTGCCATAGCAAGTGCTGCTATAACAGGGCTGTTCGGGAAATTTATAACCACTACAAGTACTTAGTAAAGTACCACGAAGTTAAGTGTGAACATTATAACCATGGAAGGGCTTAACAGCCTGACCTTTGTAATTGGAAGTACACCAGTCAGCAAGAAGCTAGACTTGGTTAAGGTAAGAAGATGTTGTGAACCATGAAAATTTTTCTTTAAACCCAGATTTATTCAAACCCTTTTCTCTTCAAAACCAGATTTTCTTTCAAACCAACACTTCTTTCCAGCCTTCTTTTAAACCAAACCAGTAAAACCAAGGACAGTGACAAGGATACAACAATGGATAAACTTTCCCTCGATAAGTTCGGGAAGTAAGGAATGATATTGTCACGGGACATATAAGGGAGTTAGACAACAGAATACTTCACCTAGGCGTGTGACGGACACTACGAGTGTACCAACTGAATTGTGGGACGACCGCACTCCGATAGGAGCTTGTGGACCTGACAGACCTACTTATGGGTTAGTTGGGTAGGTAGCAATGTATCAGTATGGTACCCCACATATGTATACGAGTGGAGTCCGAGACACGGGAAGTAGTCGACTCCGTCTACGGTCAGCAGCGTGAATCAAACAAGAACTAAGGATTACAAGGAATGGTTGAAGTTAAGGAACTCAGTTAAGTTAACGGGACTAAAGGAATTAGTGAATTCATTTCAAGGATATGCTTAAGAGTCAAGAGGTGCGAAGTGCACTAACTGTTATATAAAGACATCACACATGTCTTAAGAATTGAGGAAAACATGAAGCTGGAACGGTGACCCAGCCTGTACATGGCAAGCAGATGCCTAATGTGGACATTAATGTGCAAAGAACGGGATGAAACTCCCAATGAGTACTCCATACCAGGAAATATTGATCTTCACAGAAGGAGATAATAAGCCATTTAAGAACGCAAATGGCGTGGCTAACTCTATATCAATAAGTGTGAACTAAATGTAAAAGCATAACTTAACAACACCAGGAGCAATCCTTGAAGGGTGTTCACACACAATTGTTGCTCGAATAACATGACAGAAACACAAGGGTTGAAACTAACACCCAGTTTAGACATAAGTTGTCAGGAGACGGACTGACAATCCTAAGGGGCATCCCGTAAAGGAAACGATGTAACGACCTTGTCATGGAGCTCAATATAATATCCAAACCATGTAATGTTGTACGGAGAAGTACATATGTGTGAACAGCTACAATGAGCCAGCTCAAGGCAATAAGGCTTATAAGCCATAAGAAAGATGCGTTATATAAATTCGATTGATTGTAGAAGTTTATGTTGTATAAGTGAATAGAGTGGTAAACGAACCACTGCATTAAGAGTGGGGATACCTCTCGATATTGTGAGACCGCAGGAGCGGTAGTTATGTGAATCAAGTTCAGGAAATATGTTAAGGATGGACGACGTTATTATTGAAAGGGAGCAGTTAGCTTAGTAGTATGTGTGTATAAGGTGAAACACCGAGCTGAATAATACCGGCTTGTGACTTGAATGATCGATGCTCAAGGAGCATTCGGTAGTCAGCCAGATGAATGATGAACCATAATATAAGTATGGGTGTGGAAGTTAATGTGACAGTAAATACCATGCAAGTTAGTGTTATGTTATACAATAAGCACGGTGCGCAGTAAGCGACCGTTGTATAAGTATTGTTAAACGATAATGTAGCAGATAAGACCAGTTATGAGTTAAACTCAGTGGAGATGCAAGATAAGTGATGTTAAACAAACTGAGCAATAAGCCAGTGGTAGGTACTGTGTGATGAGGAACTCAGTGTGAATTCCATGGCGAATCGCATAAGGGATTTATTGTCAAGAGTTTACACCTCTGCACTCTGTATGACTGAGTGTTTTGGTATTGCACTTGCGCAGTAATGATCGAGTGGGATAGCTAGGAATTGGAAACATGTTAATTGTGGAGCAATAATGTTATATGCCGATGCATAGGAAATGCAAGGCCACACCAATAAAAAAAAAGTACTTGTACAGTAAGTGACATGATTAACAGTAAGTGACTACAGTAGCACTAACTGCCAAATATCGGTATGGAATATACCCCAAATGTTGTAAATAGCTGAGAGAGCACTACACACTAGATAGTAGCTCAATCTCAACCGACAATAAGTCGGAAGGGAACAAGTCAGTCATTGTGAAATACATAGCTGTATACACAGTAAATTGTTATGGAAATGGATAGAAAGTTTATAACTCACCGAATTCGCTAACGGTAAGAGATACCACGCGTCGGTTGAGAAACCAGTGTTACCAAGATGAAGGTGACAATTGGGAATGTACAATACAGTATGAATAACAAATGGGGCAATTAAGCTCTACAGTTATTAGAGTTTCAGCAGAAGAAACTAGTGAGCCAGTGATTCAAGTGTTGATGTACATGGTGAACACGATGAATGGGCTAATAATATTAACGCCTAGAAGCCTAACAGCCAGAATCGAAACCAACTAAGAGTTTAAACAAACTCCAATGAGATTCTTGGTTTAGGAACTAAACCGCCAATATGGTTAAGATCTCTAATCAGAATCCATTGTGAATAGACCGCGTGGAAGTTAAAAACTTCACGACGGCAGAACTTTAAGCCAATGTTTAGTGATTGATTACGTGGGCGTAATCCTTTTAAGGGGGGTAGAGTAGAAAACAAACCTTAGTGTATATTACCGTACAAGTGTACGTGTGTATGTGATTTTATTGTGCTAGCACAAAATTATATTATTGTTTTGATGATTGGTGTGTGTGTTACGTAAACATACACATTCTTCATGGTTAATAGTGGTAATTGGCACAGAAGATGCGAATACCATTGTGATAAGTGTGGTTGATTTATTGACAGTTGTGAGTGATAGTACAAGTGTAGAGTAGAGAACTCCGGGGGAACAAACCCCGACGTGTATAAATGTGAAATTGTGTGTTGTATTTTGATAAAAACTGTGTATATATATATATAGTGATTCAAGAAGGGCATGATACCGACATAGAACCTAGTGAGAATAAGATTCCCAGGAAACAGGATTAAAGTGAGTGGAGGGAACTGATAGACGGGAGTCAGGCTATCCTTGAGATGTTATGATCATGATTAGAATGATTTAGAAGATAGAAAATTGGAAATGAGTGATTTATTTGATGCTTGAAAATGAAGTGGGAAGTGGAACTTGATTTGCATGTGATCAAGGGAAGCCGAACACAAATTGGAGTGGAAGGATAGTTCAACATTGATGCTGATCACATCAGGGTTGGATGACTCTTGAAACTCCCTATAAGTGGTCACAAATAACCACGCTAATAAAAGAAGCAAAGAGCTTAAGTTGGACTTGGAGTTGTGTGTGTTTTCAAAAGGATTTTCAATTGGTATTTATAAAACGTTGATAGATACTTTACATAATTAAAGTTCTCTTACTTAACCTCATAAGGAAATTTTAAATTTAAGTGATTGTTTTGACCTCCCAAAGGCACGGGGACAGAAGGTGTCCATCGCGACCGGGTTCTGCGGGATCACAGTGTATATCAAGGATATTTTTGATTGCTATACATGCTCTGACATGTTGTGTGGTATGTGTAATGAATGTTGTTTTGACTTGGATTTCCTAAAGTGTATACTATCAAGGCCTATGAGTCTAAATGTGTTGTGTTACATAGACCTAAGTGTCTGAAGACTATTATGTTACCGGGACCTATGTGTCCAAATGTTGTTATGTTACCCAAGACCAGTGAGTCAAAGGGGTTGTTATGTATGTGTAAGTGTTGTTAAGATACCCGGACCATAGAGTCCGAGGTTATCATGTGGATATGTTATGTTATGTGTGGATGTGAATGTGTTGCCCGGACCATTAAGTCCGAGGTTGTGATGTAAAGTGTGTTTGGTTATGGAAGTTTATTTCCAAGTGATTCCTGTGTTCTAATCTAATGATGTGTGGGAAATGTGAACTTCGAGGATGAAGTTCTTTTAAGGGGGGTAGATTGAAATACCCCAAACCTTGATATGTGGTTTAAATAGCAAACTATGTTATATAAAGGCTAAAAAGTGCCTTAGAAACATCAGTGGACAATTTAAAACATAGTAAAGTGCAATAAAGCACTAAGACACAGTTTGAGCAAAAACATGCTCTAAGCTATGAGTGAACTTGGTTAGGACCCAATGAGCCTACCAAGACTTAATAATATTCAATTATGATTTAATAAGGCTAAATAAGTCCTTAGGAAACCTTGGTGGACAGTTAAACCAAATAAAACACAAGAAAATACCTTAAAGTCAATATGAGCAAAATGTGCTCTAAGCTTGGGATAAATTTGTATAAGACCTAATGGTCATACCTATACCTTATAAATATGTTAATGAACATATTAAATCAATTACCAAAGAAAACCAAGCTTGAAAACAAGTTAAAACACAAAAGTGCTTTAAGGAGTCTTAAAGCACGTTTTTGAAAAATTGTCTTGTAAATGAGTTTTGAATGGCTAAATGTCCATCATTACTCTTTAATTAACATGTACTATATAGTATCACATTTGAGTGGCTATATCAAAGGGAAATCAAAAATTTCACTTCTATGTGCCTTGTTTTATGAATAGCAACTTTTATAAGCTAATTTGTAACATATGTTGTTATAAGTAATTAAGTTGGTCAATAAAGACTATTACCCTCCTAAGTATATGGGGGCCGGTTTTTCATGGTGTGAGTCACCAACATGTAAAAGAAATCAAATAAGTAAAGTAAAGCTTAAAGTAAAGTACTATTTTGCTTTATAACATAAATATCTCCAAAAGCAAACTTACCTTCTCATTTCCTCTCTTCTTTCATTTCACACGGTTTCTTCATCTTCTCCCTCCTCCATTTACGATTTGCTACAGCTCCTCTCTTCTCCATCTTCATTTCCTTGCCAAATCCAACTCCATGCTCCAAATCAAATTCTAAGACCATATTGTCTTAGTTAGGTCAAGCTCTACACTTCTACCTTTTCAATCTTCAAGAACTCAATTTTGGTGCCATGGAGAATCACCATTGATGGAGCTTGAGCTTGTGTTTCTACACATTATTACTCTCCTTTGCTTCTAGGTAAGGAATCTCAAAGAAAAATCAAGTTTCCTCTCCTTTTAGTACATGGCCGAAAATTCACCTCACCATGGTGTCTTTACCTTGCTTGTTTTAGCTTCATTTGAATCTTCCAAGGGCTAGGAGGAGTCCTCTCTTGATACTTATTCAAGTTCTCTTCCAATTCAAGGTAAAACAATTACCTTAATGTGTTAAAACAATATGTGAACTAGGGTTTACAATGAGATGAAGCATAATGCTTGAATACTCATTCTATTATTTGTACATTGTTTAGAAGTTGACAAACAACCAAAACCCCACCGGTTTTACAAGGAAACAAGAAAGAAGTTGTGAGGAAAAAGAGGTAAACAAGCTATCTCAATGTAGTTTAAGTGCCTTAGGAAAATGAGCTTGATTTGCTTAATAAATACCTAAGGAGCCAATGGTGAATGACCTAGTGAAATGCTCTCAAGGAGTTTATTAAAGGAATATGTATTGTTGGATGTATTTGCAGGTCAAAGGCATTATTATGTGGGAAATTCAGTGTTTATGGTTGATGCAATTTAAGGGCCTAAGAGCCATGTTATTTAAGGGCCTAAGTGCCAAGCAATTTAAGTTATGCACTATATTGTGATGTAGTGCTTAATATGTGAAGTTTGTGTGTAAAAATGTTCTTGATGGATTTTAGGTGTTCTTGAATGAAATGAGGTAAAAACCTAAGTGTTTGGATGTGAGTAAATACAAGAGAAGCTATGGCCAAATTTGGGAAAATGTGTAAGAAGTTCTAAGTGTTTTAAGTAAGTTTTGGTGAACTAGGAAGTATTAAAGGTGAATAAATGTTACTTGAGAAGAAAACATGTATAAGGTGTTCTAAGGTGCTATAAGGATTTAGGCATTGTCTTGGAAGTTCTAGAAACCCAATGAGTGTTATTAGGATGTATTTAAGTCTTGGAGAAGTTTGTTTAAGGTTTGGGTAATGTTGATGAATAAGGAGAGAATGATGTTTAAGTAAGGTTTGAGAAAAGAATTCAAGAAGTTGTAAAAAGGAGATTTAGTTAGTAAGAAAAGAAGTTGAGAGATGATGTTAAGGTGTAGAGGAAACACCTTGGTGTAGTGGTCATTATTGGTGAACTACCACTTAGAAATCTTAAGGAGAAAACATCCCAAGTACTAGGAATTTTGAAAGAAAATTTGTGAATGATAAGATGGTTTTGGTGAGTGATTTAAAGAGTTTAGCACATGGCAGAAGGTGTGTTTGAAGTGCCCAAATGAGGTTAGGATATACTAGGATATGTGGGGTGAAGTTTGGAGTTGAATGTAAAAAGGAAAACAAAGATCTGGGGCAGACCGGACTTGCGACCGGACTTGCAAGTTCGGTCGGGCCCAGTTTACCCTGTGGGAATTAGTTTCTGGAATGGACCGGACATAGGACCGGACTTACAAGTCCGGTCGGAGTAGAAAAATTTTGTCGGAAATGTGTTCTGGAATCGACCGGACTTGGGTAAGTCCGGTCGGCAAGTCCGGTCGGACCAAAAAAACATGGTTTAAGGTTATGAAATGATATGTAATGATGGGGATTGATAGGTAATGATGTTATGAGGTTGTAAGGACATGTTAGGTGAGTGTTAAATGGCGATTAAGTGGGTGAAAAGTTGTATCAAAATGTAAAAGTAAAACAAGTAAATGTAAAGTTATGTAACTAAGTAACGGGGAAAGTTAAGCATTAGACATTAAATAATCAAGCAAACCCCGATGTTAATAAAAACACATGTGATGTTAACAGTTGTTCGAGAATCGCTCGAGGAACATAAGTGGACGTGGTAAAGTGGACTCGGTGACAGTATGGTTTTCTTGCAACCTGTGTCTACCGGATTACACCGGCTTGTATGCCAATGTGTTTTTCTGTATGTTTGCCACGTTGTAAGATAAAACATGTAATGAGTTTACAGTAATTCATATATGTGGCGTGTTCAACTCCGATACCATTTAACCTCGGCTGTGAACCTTAGTTAACTGAGTCTAGGATCACATGAGAGTTCGGTATTCGGAGTAAACGACCCGAACCATGGGACGTACTAACCACGGCTATGCGTGTGTAAATGTGTGATATGTGTATGTGAATGTAGGGATCTCCTTGTGTGTCTAACACAGTTGTAATACTGTATGATGTGTAGATGTGATAGACTCCATAGTGGGGTTCTAACTAATATCTAAAGTAAGTATGTACTAACAGTAGTGAGGAATCGGTTTGGGGGTCGCGCGTTGTTTGGGAGAGGGTATCCTTCCTAGCCTTACCCTTCTCTTTGTTATGGTTGTTTCCCTCACGGGTTATGATCTCCCATTAGCTTACTCCAAAGCTTAGCTATTCTGACTTATGATCGGTTTAGGGGGGGAACATGTGTTCGTGTGGTGTGTTCGGGCCTCCAAACCCGAACCGCCTTAACTTAAGTTACTCGTCCAACTATTAGGACGGTAATGAGTGTTGTTGTTATTGATAACGAGTTATCATGAGACTGGCAACATTCTCTAGGCTCCAGTGTATAAACAATTTGGGTCGGTTCCTAAGAGAACCACTCCAGTTATGTTATGTATTTTTGTTGTGATGCAATATCTATTGCGGTATTATGTTGTGCACGTGGAAACGTGCAAAGTGTTGTTAAGTGTTGTATGTAGTGTATGTTGTAGGTTGTATAATGTGGAGTGTGTGGATCATGGATATGAATCCCAGTTTGTGATAAGAGGGGTTTAAGGATACCCGATTTAAGGGTAGTGTCGTCTATTAAGGAAGTAGCTCCATTAGAGGAGGAACACTCTAGGGATGATGAATACCATGAGTGACTTATTAAGTAAGGATATATTATCCGTTTGTTGAGCCCATTGAGGCGAATGATTATGTGTTGTGTGTTTACAGTTGCATGTATGATTTAAAAATAAATCAACCGCATGCTAAGACGACAATTAGTTGTGCGTGGCCCGGTAGCATGTGGGCTGCGGGATTACATACCAGCAAAGGTGCTGAGCCCTTGGGGGCCACCCTTTCTCTTTTTCCTATTTCAGGTACGAAGTGCTGGAAGCCGTTCGAGAGTAGGAGGGGTAGTCCATTGTACATGGGTAATCGTTTATGTTGTAGATATACAGTAGGTGTAGTAAGACCGAAATTGTTATCGGCATTAGTTAAATACTCGGTATAGTGAAAGTTGTACGTTGTTGTTGTTGTTAATGGAAAGGGATAGTAAGGTGTAGTGTCGGGAATTAGCCCATCAGACCGGTACAATGTGTATGTATTAGCCTTGTTAGCCACGGGGTGGCTAACGGCGTGTAACACCAACGAGATAAGTAATGTTGATGAGGTTGTTTTTCCGCTGCAGTTTACTGTAAGTGTATTATTGTTGGATGGGGTGTTACAAAAAGTGGTATCAGAGCGAAGTATCGCTCTGATGACTGAATTACCGAGATTAGGAAGTACCGAGTTAGGATTTTAGTACTTTGGGTTAAGGGTTGAGTGATAGCGTGAGAGATACGCTAGTTAGGAACTACCAGTGACTACTGGAAACCTACAATATCCATCCCACCCTCCACAATCCCTGTTTGATAACTTGGGAAAGAACGCCAGAGAGATGGAAGCCCTCTCTTACTCGGGAATACCCGATCTGGCTGTTATTAAGTACCTCTAAAGGTACGGAGAACCTGTCATACGGTAGATCCCGAAAACTGGGAATCCCGGAGACGGTCTCCATCTGAACAATGTTAACCGCATTAAATAGCGAAGAATGAAGGATTTTGTGTATAGGAGAATAGAATTTCCGGCAACCTGGGTCGACATGCCAAGCAGTCGAGAATAACCAACTTGCAACGCACCAACCGTGCAACAGGCAAGAAATGGATTAATAAAACCCGAGACGAGTGTCTACGGAACCACAGTTGATAAATAATACACCAACGGTATACCAACCGACAAGGGAACTACAACGTAGTGCCCAAATACGTGGAACGGGCTACGAAGAGAATACAATACCAAGAAAAAGGGGTCTCCCAGAATGGGAAACACCCTAGTTGATGATCGTCATGTGAAGACAGTGAGAAGTCACCTAGAAAAGTTATTATCAAGACATTAAGATCAGTGAGGGCCAACAAGGCCACTGATGACAGTATGGGTAAAAACAATACCACAACTAGTATGTGTTAAACTGATAGCCAGTTAGCATGGCGCACTTGCCATAGCAAGTGCTGCTATAACAGGGCTGTTCGGGAAATTATAACCACTACAAGTACTTAGTAAAGTACCACGAAGTTAAGTGTGAACATTATAACCATGGAAGGGCTTAACAGCCTGACCTTTGTAATTGGAAGTACACCAGTCAGCAAGAAGCTAGACTTGGTTAAGGTAAGAAGATGTTGTGAAACCATGAAAATTTTTCTTTAAACCCAGATTTATTCAAACCCTTTTCTCTTCAAAACCAGATTTTCTTTCAAACCAACACTTCTTTCCAACCTTCTTTTAAACCAAACCAGTAAAACCAAGGACAGTTGACAAGGATACAACAATGGATAAACTTTCCCTCGATTAAGTTCGGGAAGTAAGGAATGAATATTGTCACGGGACAATATAAGGGAGTAGACAACAGAATACTTCACCTAGGCGTGTGACGGACACTACGAGTGTACCAACTGAATTGTGGGACGACCGCACTCCGATAGGAGCTTGTGGACCTGACAGACCTACTTATGGGTTAGTTGGGTAGGTAGCAATGTATCAGTATGGTACCCCACATATGTATACGAGTGGAGTCCGAGACACGGGAAGTAGTCGACTCCGTCTACGGTCAGCAGCGTGAATCAAACAAGAACTAAGGATTACAAGGAATGGTTGAAGTTAAGGAACTCAGTTAAGTTAACGGGACTAAAGGAATTAGTGAATTCATTTCAAGGATATGCTTAAGAGTCAAGAGGTGCGAAGTGCACTAACTGTTATATAAAGACATCACACATGTCTTAAGAATTCCGAGGAATCAACATGATAGCTGGAACGGTGACCCAGCCTGTACATGGCAAGCAGATGCCTAATGTGGACACATTAATGTGCAAAGAACGGGATGAAACTCCCAGAATGAGTACCTACACTACCAGGAAATATTGATCTTCACAGAAGGAGATAATAAGCCATTTAAGAACGCAAACGGCGTGGCTAACTCAATATATCAATAAGTGTGAACTAAATGTAAAAGCATAACTTAACAACACCCAGGAGCAATCCTTGAAGGGTGTTCACATCAACAATTGTTGCTCGAAATAACATGACAGAAACACAAGGGTTGAAACTAACACCCAGTTTAGACATAAGTTGTCAGGAGACGGACTGACAATCCTAAGGGGCATCCCGTAAAAGGAAACGTGATGTAACGACCTTGTCATGGAGCTCAATATAATATCCAAACCATGTAATGTTGTACGGAGAAGTACATATGTGTGAACAGCCTACAATGAGCCCAGCTCAAGGCAAATAAGGCTTATAAGCCATAAGAAAGATGCGTTATATAAATTCGATTGATTGTAGAAGTTTATGTTGTATAAGTGAATAGAGTGGTAAACGAACCACTGCATTAAGAGTGGGGATACCTCTCGATATTGTGAGACCGCAGGAGCGGTAGTTATGTGAATCAAGTTCAGGAAATATGTTAAGGATGGACGACGTTATTATTGAAAGGGAGCAGTTAGCTTAGTAGTATGTGTGTATAAGGTGAAACACCGAGCTGAATAATACCGGCTTGTGACTTGAATGATCGATGCTCAAGGAGCATTCGGTAGTCAGCCAGATGAATGATGAACCTAATATATAAGTATGGGTGTGGAAGTTAATGACAGTAAATACCATGCAAGTTAGTGTTATGTTATACAATAAGCACGGTGCGCAGTAAGCGACCGTTGTATAAGTTTGTTAAACGATAATGTAGCAGATAAGACCAGTTATGAGTTAAACTCAGTGGAGATGCAAGATAAGTGATGTTAAACAAAACTGAGCAATAAGCCAGTGGTAGGTACTGTGTGATGAGGAACTCAGTGTGAATTCCATGGCGAATCGCATAAGGGATTTATTGTCAAGAGTTTACACTGCACTCTGTATGACTGAGTGTTTTGGTATTGCACTTGCACAGTAATGATCGAGTGGGATAGCTAGGAATTGGAAACATGTTAATTGTGGAGCAATAATGTTATAATGGCCGATGCATAGGAAATGCAAGGCCACACCAATAAAAAAAAGTACTTGTACAGTAAGTGCATTGATTAACAGTAAGTGACTACAGTAGCACTAACTGCCAAATATCGGTATGGAATATACCCCAAATGTTGTAAATAGCTGAGAGAGCACTACACACTAGATAGTAGCTCAATCTCAACCGACAATAAGTCGGAAGGGAACAAGTCAGTCATTGTGAAATACATAGCTGTATACACAGTAAATTGTTATGGAAATGGATAGAAAGTTTATAACTCACCGAATTCGCTAACGGTAAGAGATACCACGCGTCGGTTGAGAAACCAGTGTTACCAAGATGAAGGTGACAATTGGGAATGTACAATACAGTATGAATAACAAATGGGGCAATTAAGCTCTACAGTTATTAGAGTTTCGCAGCAGAAACTAGTGAGCCAGTGATTCAAGTGTTGAATGTACATGGTGAACACGAGTGAATGGCTAATTATTAACGCCTAGAAGCCTAACAGGCCAGAATCGAAACCAACTAAGAGTTTAAACAAACTCCAATGAGAATTCTTGGTTTAGGAACTAAACCGCCAATATGGTTAAGATCCTCTAATCAGAATCCATTGTGTAATAGACCGCGTGGAAGTTAAAACACTTCACGACGGCAGAACATTTAAGCCAATTTAGTGATTGATTACGTGGGCGTAATCCCTTTTAAGGGGGGTAGAGCGCAAAACCACTTAGTGTATATTACCGTACAAGTGTACGTAGTGTATGTGATTTTATTGTGCATAGCACAAAATTATATTATTGTTTTGATGATTGGTGTGTGTGTTACGTAAACATACACATTCATTCATGGTTTAATAGTGGTAATTGCGCACAGAAGATGCGAATACCATTGTGATAAGTGTGTGTTGATTTATTAACAGTTGTGAGTGATAGTACAAGTGTGGGAGTAGAGAAACTCCCGGGGGAACAAACCCCGACAGTGTATAAATGTGAAATTGTGTGTTGTATTTTGATAAAATACATGTGTATATATATACTATATAGTGATTCAAGAAAGGGCATGATACCGACATAGAACCTAGTGAGAATAATATTCCCTAGGCAACAGGATTAAAGTGAGTGGAGGTAACTGATAGACGGAGTTCTATCCTTGGAGATGTTATGATCATGATTAGAATGATTTAGAAGATAGAAAATTGGAAATGAGTGATTTATTTGATGCTTGAAAATGAAGTGGGAAGTGGAACTTGATTTGCATGTGATCAAGGGAAGCCGAACACAAATTGGAGTGGAAGGATAGTTCAACATTGATGCTGATCACATCAGGGTTGGATGACTCTTGAAACTCCCTATAAGTGGTCACAAATAACCACGCTAATAAAAGAAGCAAAGAGCTTAAGTTGGACTTGGAGTTGTGTGTGTTTTCAAAAGGATTTTCAATTGGTATTTAAAAACGTTGATAGATACTTACATAATTAAAGTTCTCTTACTTAACCTCATAAGGAAATTTTAAATTTAAGTGATTGTTTTGACCTCCCAAAGGCACGGGGACAGAAGGTGTCCATCGCGACCGGGTTCTGCGGGATCACAGTGTATATCAAGGATATTTTTGATTGCTATACATGCTCTGACATGTTGTGTGGTATGTGTAATGAATGTTGTTTTGACTTGGATTTCCTAAAGTGTATACTATCAAGGCCTATGAGTCTAAATGTGTTGTGTTACATAGACCTAAGTGTCTGAAGACTATTATGTTACCGGGACCTATGTGTCCAAATGTTGTTATGTTACCCAAGACCAGTGAGTGAAAGGGGTTGTTATGTATGTGTAAGTGTTGTTAAGATACCCGGACCGTAGAGTCCGAGGTTATCATGTGGATGTTATGTTATGTGTGGATGAATGAATGTGTTGCCCGGACCATTAAGTCCGAGGTTGTGATGTAAAGTGTGTTGGTTATGGAAGTTTATTTCCAAGTGATTCCTGTGTTCTAATCTAATGATGTGTGGGGAAATGTGAACTTCGAGGATGAAGTTCTTTTAAGGGGGGTAGATTGAAATACCCCAAACCTTGATATGTGGTTAAATAGCAAACTATGTTATATAAAGGCTAAAAAGTGCCTTAGAAACATCAGTGGACAATTTAAAACATAGTAAAGTGCAATAAAGCACTAAGACACAGTTTGAGCAAAAACATGCTCTAAGCTATGAGTGAACTTGGTTAGGACCCAATGAGCCTACCAAGACTTAATAATATTCAATTATGATTTAATAAGGCTAAATAAGTCCTTAGGAAACCTTGGTGGACAGTTAAACCAAATAAAACACAAGAAAATACCTTAAAGTCAATATGAGCAAAAATGTGCTCTAAGCTTGGGATAAATTTGTATAAGACCTAATGGTCATACCTATACCTTATAAATATGTTAATGAACATATTAAATCAATTACCAAAGAAAACCAAGCTTGAAAACAAGTTAAAACACAAAAAGTGCTTTAAGGAGTCTTAAAGCACGTTTTTGAAAAATTGTCTTGTAAATGAGTTTTGAATGGCTAAATGTCCATCATTACTCTTTAATTAACATGTGTACTATATAGTATCACATTTGAGTGGCTATATCAAAGGGAAATCAAAAATTTCACTTCTATGTGCCTTGTTTTATGAATAGCAACTTTTATAAGCTAATTTGTAACATATGTTGTTATAAGTAATTAAGTTGGTCAATAAAGACTATTATACCCTCCTAAGTATATGGGGGCCGGTTTTTCATGGTGTGAGTCACCAACATGTAAAAGAAATCAAATAAGTAAAGTAAAGCTTAAAGTAAAGTACTATTTTGCTTTATAACATAAATATCTCCAAAAGCAAAACTTACCTTCTCATTTCCTTCTCTTCTTTCATTTCACACGGTTTCTTCATCTTCTCCTCTCCTCCATTTACGATTTGCTACAGCTCCTCTTCTCCATCTTCATTTCCTTGCCAAATCCAACTCCATGCTCCAAATCAAATTCTAAGACCATATTTGTCTTAGTTAGGTCAAGCTCTACACTTCTACCTTTTCAAATCTTCAAGAACTCAATTTTGGTGCCATGGAGAATCACCATTGATGGAGCTTGAGCTTGTGTTTCTACACATTATTACTCTCCTTTGCTTCTAGGTAAGGAATCTCAAAGAAAAATCAAGTTTCCTCTCCTTTTAGTACATGGCCGAAAATTCACCTCACCATGGTGTCTTTACCTTGCTTGTTTTAGCTTCATTTGAATCTTCCAAGGGCTAGGAGGAGTCCTCTCTTGATACTTATTCAAGTTCTCTTCCAATTCAAAGGTAAAACAATTACCTTAATGTGTTAAAACAATATGTGTAACTAGGGTTTACAATGAGATGAAGCATAATGCTTGAATACTCATTCTATTATTTGTACATTGTTTAGAAGTTGACAAACAACCAAACACCCCACCGGTTTTACAAGGAAACAAGAAAGAAGTTTGTGAGGAAAAGAGGTAAACAAGCTATCTCAATGTAGTTTAAGTGCCTTAGGAAAATGAGCTTGATTTGCTTAATAAATACCTAAGGAGCCAATGGTGAATGACCTAGTGAAATGCTCTCAAGGAGTTTATTAAAGGAATATGTATTGTTGGATGTATTTGCAGGTCAAAGGCATTATTATGTGGGAAATTCAGTGTTTATGGTTGATGCAATTTAAGGGCCTAAGAGCCATGTTATTTAAGGGCCTAAGTGCCAAGCAATTTAAGTTATGCACTATATTGTGATGTAGTGCTTAATATGTGAAGTTTGTGTGTAAAAATGTTCTTGATGGATTTTAGGTGTTCTTGAATGAAATGAGGTAAAAACCTAAGTGTTTGGATGTGAGTAAATACAAGAGAAGCTATGGCCAAATTTGGGAAAATGTGTAAGAAGTTCTAAGTGTTTTAAGTAAGTTTTGGTGAACTAGGAAGTATTAAAGGTGAATAAATGTTTACTTGAGAAGAAAACATGTATTAAGGTGTTCTAAGGTGCTATAAGGATTTAGGCATTGTCTTGGAAGTTCTAGAAACCCAATGAGTGTTATTAGGATGTATTTAAGTCTTGGAGAAGTTTGTTTAAGGTTTGGGTAATGTTGATGAATAAGGAGAGAATGATGTTTAAGTAAGGTTTTGAGAAAAGAATTCAAGAAGTTGTAAAAAGGAGATTTAGTTAGTAAGAAAAGAAGTTGAGAGATGATGTTAAGGTGTAGAGGAAACACCTTGGTGTAGTGGTCATTATTGGTGAACTACCACTTAGAAATCTTAAGGAGAAAACATCCCAAGTACTAGGAATTTTGAAAGAAAATTTGTGAATGATAAGATGGTTTTGGTGAGTGATTTAAAGAGTTTAGCACATGGCAGAAGGTGTGTTTGAAGTGCCCAAATGAGGTTAGGATATACTAGGATATGTGGGGTGAAGTTTGGAGTTGAATGTAAAAAGGAAAACAAAGATCTGGGGCAGACCGGACTTGCGACCGGACTTGCAAGTTCGGTCGGGCCCAGTTTACCCTGTGGGAATTAGTTTCTGGAATGGACCGGACATAGGACCGGACTTACAAGTCCGGTCGGAGTAGAAAAATTTTGTCGGAAATGTGTTCTGGAATCGACCGGACTTGGGTAAGTCCGGTCGGCAAGTCCGGTCGGACCAAAAAAACATGGTTTAAGGTTATGAAATGATATGTAATGATGGGGATTCATAGGTAATGATGTTATGAGGTTGTAAGGACATGTTAGGTGAGTGTTAAATGGCGATTAAGTGGGTGAAAAGTTGTATCAAAATGTAAAAGTAAAACAAGTTAAAATGTAAAGTTATGTAACTAAGTTAACGGGGAAAGTTAAGCATAGACATTAAATAATCAAGCAAACCCCGATGTTAATAAAAACACATGTGATGTTAACAGTTGTTCGAGAATCGCTCGAGGAACATAAGTGGACGTGGTAAAGTGGACTCCGGTGACAGGTATGGTTTTCTTGCAACCTGTGTCCTACCGGATTACACCGGCTTGTATGCCAATGTGTTTTTCTGTATGTTTGCCACGTTGTAAGATAAAACATGTAATGAGTTTACAGTAATTCATATATGTGGCGTGTTCAACTCCGATACCATTTAACCTCGGCTGTGTTAACCTTAGTTAACTGAGTCTAGGATCACATGAGAGTTCGGTATTCGGAGTAAACGACCCGAACCATGGGACGTACTAACCACGGCTATGCGTGTGTTAAATGTGTGTATGTGTATGTGAATGTAGGGATCTCCTTGTGTGTCTAACACAGTTGTAATACTGTATGATGTGTAGATGTGATAGACTCCATAGTGGGGTTCTAACTAATATCTAAAGTAAGTATGTACTAACAGTAGTGAGGAATCCGGTTTGGCCGGTCGCGCGTTGTTTGGGAGAGGGTATCCTTCCTAGCCTTACCCTTCTCTTTGTTATGGTTGTTTCCCTCACGGGTTATGATCTCCCATTAGCTTACTCCAAAGCTTAGCTATTCTGACTTATGATCGGTTTAGGGGGAACATGTGTTCGTGTGGTGTGTTCGGGCCTCCAAACCCGAACCGCCTTAACTTAAGTTACTCGTCCAACTATTAGGACGGTAATGAGTGTTGTTGTTATTGTATAACGAGCTTATCATGAGACTGGCAACATTCTCTAGGCTCACCAGTGTATAAACAATGTTTGGGTCGGTTCCTAAGAGAACCACTCCAGTTATGTTATGTATTTTGTGTGTGTGATGCAATTCTATTGCGGTATTATGTTGTGCACGTGGAAACGTGCAAAGTGTTGTTAAGTGTTGTATGTAGTGTATGTTGTAGGTTGTATAATGTGGAGTGTGTGGATCATGGATATGAATCCCAGTTTGTGATAAGAGGCGTTTAAGGATATCCCGATTTAAGGGTATGTGTCGTCTATTAAGGAAAGTAGCTCCATTAGAGGAGGAACACTCTAGGGATGATGAATACCATGAGTGACTTATTAAGTAAGGATATATTATCCGTTTGTTGAGCCCATTGAGGCGAATGATTATGTGTTGTGTGTTTACAGTTGCATGTATGATTTAAAAATAATCAACCGCATGCTAAGACGACAATTAGTTGTGCGTGGCCCGGTAGCATGTGGGCTGCGGGATTACCATACCAGCAAAGGTGCTGAGCCCCTTGGGGGCCACCCTTTCTCTTCTTTTCCTATTTCAGGTACGAAGTGCTGGAAGCCGTTCGAGAGTAGGACGGGGTAGTCATTGTACATGGGTAATCGTTTATGTTGTATATATACAGTAGGTGTAGTAAGACCGAAATTGTTATCGGCATTAGTTATAAATATCGGTATAGTGAAAGTTGTACGTTGTTGTTGTTAATGGAAAGGGATAGTAATGTGTAGTCGCTCGGGAATTAGCCCATCAGACCGGTACAATGTGTATGTATTAGCCTTGTTAGCCACGTGGGTGGCTAACGGCGTGTAACACCAACGAGATAAGTAATGTGATGAGGTTGTTTTTCCGCTGCAGTTTACTGTAAGTGTATTATTGTTGGATGGGGTGTTACACTGAAAATACACAACCTTACCATAAGAACATACACCATCTTCATTTCTATACAACATCTCCAATTACCCTGTTCCTGCTCTTCAGCTCCGACAATGATCAACAACCTGAAATGGTGTAGTATCAGCGATAGACGCTGAGTATGCCGGGCCTGGACCCTAATGGTCACTTGTCATTTTAACCATCTTGTTATAAGATCGGTTTCATGCTTTACCATTTTACAGTTATATTCAATACTGCAGTACACATGCATAGAAAATTTAACCATCCATCCAAATATCCATAGACATTCATTTAATATTCCATACAACATTTATATATCGAACGTATCGAGTAATAACAATATAATGTACAATGTACATTCGCCGTAGCGTACAGTTTTCATATTTGATTTACCTTAGCCTTGTAGGCTCCATCCAACCATCAACACACAATAAAATAACCACAAGTATATCCAATGAACAACAAAGCAAAACAACGAGAATAATAAACAAGTATTAAGTCTCGTCCATGTATTGTTCGCCACTGTATAAGTCTCAATTGTTTTAGTTGTTCAGTTATACCTAGTGACAATGTCTCGTTAAAACGACACGTCTCTAGTTACCCATATATTATGGCGGGTCACCCACGGCAGTAGCCACTCCAACGGTAGAGTCTCCGACCAACGAGCCATTCTAGCTCACGGGAAATTTTCTTGATACTACGGACCCGTACGCGGACATCCTGGTATCGTTTTTGTGATACACAGCGCGCACCAAGAGCCACATCCTCTTGGCTTTACTTCCATTCCATTAATTAATTATTTATACCATCGCATCGCATTACCAAATTTTCTAACACAGCAGACTAAGGTCTTAGTCCAATCCGGAGTTTGTAAACTCGGGATCCAGTGTCAGATACGAGAGCGGCGTATAGAAAAGGCCAATGCCGTACAAAAGTCTCAGATAATATGTATGTGTTATTATCATAGTGCTACAACGTTTTACTTACGTTCCTTATATTTCATATAAGATAGCACCATAGCCGCTAGTCCGTTTTATATATAGGTTCATATATACGAACCAATACTGTTAACTCAACAACAGTAAATAATAAGCAGCTATAAATATACAATTCATGCAATATTAATTAACACATTCAGACAAACAATCTTATCACAGATCGCACAGAAGTCTGAACTGAGGAGGAAACCCTCAGAGACAACCAGAGACACATAACAACATACAAGTTATATCAACCAAATCCGAGCCCAAGGAGCAACACTTAGGTTAACTCGGCAAACCCCTTTACATACCGTTCACCCTGACTGTATTACGGTGGAGTATGAATCAGCAAGATCCTACGCTCTGTGTAGTCCATTAGCTCGTCAAGCGTCCTTGTCAGAAGTATACTCTAAACGGTAATAAAACAATAAGTCAGTCTCCATGACTAACTACATCCGGTATTTCCGAATAGTAAGTAACCCGACAGTTCACCCCTGTTTCTACAGTTTGGTTACGGGTTTCTCTAAAATAGTCGGCTTGTTACTTAAAACGCGTACGTCAAAACTATTTCAACTGTTAAGTTTAATTCCTTATATTTCTTTTAATCTTATCCACATCTAGTTTAGGTACGTAACCTATAGTTGCATGTATGCATGCATTCTTATATTATATTGCATTCTAAAATTCATAACTTGTAGTTCGTTACTATATTATTTTTTTTAATAACCACCACCATTAAATCATATGGTTTTCAACCAAAAATATATATCCACCTTATACATTATTCTTGTGATGTATATTTACCACGTAGGGAATTCCCATGAGTTTAATAAACTCTTATATTTTATGTTACACTTTATCATCTTTTATTAGATGATTATTCCCATTAGTTGTATTATATTATACAACTTATATTAAGATTATTATCCTAATATCATGTAACATTTTATGTTGTATAATTACAACTCCTAAGGTTTATTCCATAAACACCTTAGTTATAAATCCCATTTATTTATAGTTTGTCACACTATTTTATGTGAGCACCCTTCCTTATATTAATTCCATCTAAACCACCTTAATACCATTTAATTGTCATAACATTTATAACATAGTAGACCGTAGTCTAAAATTCATCTTTCAACTCTTATTAACTCGGTATAGCCCTTGAATTTATTTTAAATTCCCTTTTTGACCACATATAACATTATGCACATGTTATACCAAAATACTAATATCATTTGCTATGATATATTATTTCCTTTAATTATAGTCTATAGTTTTTATACAAAACTATTGTGTATTGCCTCATAGGCATATATTAAACCTTATACTTTTCCTTAAACCATAATTTCCTTTATTACCAAATCACCCCTTTCTTTTTACCATGTTATATATACCATTCAATATAAACATTTCTAACTTATAAAAGAGTATAACCTATGGTTTTTTTTTTAATTTCGAACAGCCCTTATGCTATTCTATAATTGCCATTTGGCCCCTATTTATAACATATAGTTTTACCATATCATTAAAATCATATTTTACACATATCTCAATAGATACTCTTATATAACTCTAAAAATCTCCAACTTTTAACAAAGGGTTATAAATGTCCTTATTAACCCATATACTCTTGGTGTTTACACCTTCCACCATTTATTTTTCTCCAAGTGTCATAATGACATAATAACATATGTTATACATATATAGTCTATTTTAATTCCAAAAACCACCAAATAAATTCCTAAAAATTCCTAATAGCCCATGGGTGTTTAAAATACCATTGTACACCCTTTATTTTTAGTAATAACATATTTACCACATATGTCATAAAAATATAAAATACTTATCTTATTATAAGACCTTAAATAAGTTATCTAACTTATCTAATTTGGTCAAAACCTAGCATATGGTCAAGGTTGACCACCTTAATATTTCCTTGACCACCAATTCCTTATAATTACGGTTTCACCCAAACTTTCTAGAAATCACCATTTAACCCCAAAACTTATAAAATCTTATAAACTTTATTTTAACTCCTTTTTAACTCTAATTTTCGGCCTTATTATTCTAAAGCCCCCAAATTTAATTTAATTACACCTAATACCCCATTTATTTTCGGTAATGCATTATACTACTTAAACTTAATTAAAAGCTTGTAAATGCGTAAATAAAATGGCCTAAAATACATGGCCTTATTACAAACATTGTCTTGCAAAATAAATTACACATAAATGTCCCAAAAAATACATGTAAATTTCGGCCTCACCATATAATTTTCATTTACTTACCAAACTTCCACATAATGTCTTAAATTTGACATTTATGCTTGTTTAATTAGTTATAAAATTTATTAAACCATTCCTTAAACATTTTAAGGTCAAACAAGACCTTGTTTTTCTCCTTCACTCACGGCAATAATATACACACACTTAAACTTGTGTTAATGTATCAAGTTAAGGTTAAGTGAGTTATACCTTGATTTAGCTTAGGTAAGCCTTGTTTGAGTTCGCCCTTAAGGAGAATTCTCCACAGCTTGTTTTTACATGTTTTCAACAGAAACCAAGGCTGGTTAGTCTCCAAGAAAGATCTAACCATAAGGAGTAATTTAATGTAAGATTTAAGGCAAAAAATCACCTTAAGACTGCAAGGAATTCAAGATGGTTTCGACTGAATCAAACACACCACAAGGTGTTAGATCTACCATATTGACATAGGAAATAGCTAGATCTCAACAAGCTACCTGTTATTAGGTTTATCTTGGAAAATGCCTTAAAAGATGGTATTTCCTTGGATCTCGGCCACCTTGCTCCAAATGGCTTAAACAGATTCACATGAAAAGGAGAAGAAGAGGAGGCTATGAGAAAAGTTTCACAGCCGAACTTGAAGGGAATCAAAAGTTATGAGCTTAAAGCACATTTTTACCTTAAATGGTCACGACTTGAACTTTCCTCTTTAGATCTGGTTATGTACGAAACCAATACTTCCTATAACCTCAAAATCACTCTACATAGATTATATAAAAGGTTGGAGTGTAGATCAATCGAAAAAAAGGAAAGAAGATGAAGAAAATGGGCATTTTTTGCCTTAAGCGCTTACCTAGAGCTTGAAACCTCATCAATGGTGCTTGGGAACCTTACTACGGTGGAGGGGGAGCCAGAGAGAGCTCAAGGGGTGAGCCATCTCGGCTGCTGAAGAGGAAGGATGAAGGGGAAAGACCTAAATTAAGAGTTAAAGCACCTTTTTTGCATTTTTATGATTTCCTTGCTTTGATGACTCATCAAGTCTGATTGGGGTTGGATAATTGAAGGTTCAATCAGTGGAGAAAGCAAGAGGGGGCAGCCGTCCTGATTGAAAGAGGTAGGGCTTGATTGATTCAAATTTGAATCAAAAATGAGATATAATGTGACTTTAGCAAAAGTGAGAGGTGGACTCATCTTGCCTTGTCTGTACTGCTTGGGAGCCACGAAATTTCAAGGAGGAGGAGGAGCAAATGGAGGCTCCAAATCAGTTGGCTCACATGGGTAAGGTAAGTGGAGCCCACTTGTTTTGTTTATAAGGTAAAGTTTGTCTTTTGTTGTTTTATGTAAAAGTAAGAGCATTTATTTAATTGTCACATGTCTCTTGTCTCGGTCTGAAGAGACTTAATTATTGATTTCTTGTAGTCATTTCGTGGTCAATGGTCAACATTGACCCACTTAGTCAATGTTGACCCAAACGGGCCCCACATTAGGGTTTTATTAATATTTTAATATTAAATTTGTAAAAATTCGTAAATTTCTGGAATTAATTCCTAATATATATAATATGATATTTTATTATATTAAAGGTAATATAACCTTTAGCCCATTTAAAACCAATTTAAAAGACAATTTCATAAAAACGTGCTTTAAGGAGTTTTAGCGCACATTTTGTGTTGCCTGGTGTTTCTGAGCTCTGTTTTCTTTGACAACGGTCTTGTTGTGTTCCTTACATGATATTTGATCATGTAATTCAATTTTATATCATTTAGAGGTCATTAGACCTTTAAGGTTTCTTAGAGCACACTTTTGCCCTTTTTGACCTTGAGGCATGAAAGTGCTTTTTCTTTGTGTTGGAATGTTGCCCAACAATAGTAATATGTTTAGTAATGTTTTAATATGCTTAGGACAAATTTTTAGGTCCTAAGTAGTTCATTTGGGTATTTGTTTACCCTTAACAGTCAAAGGGTGCAACATCTTGTTTTATGTTGACCACTGTTGTTCTCAGTTGACTTTTAAGGCATGTTTAGGCCTTAATTAATGTGATTAAACATTTAATCCATGTTTTATTAATTTGGGGTATTTCATCTTATGTGTTGGACTGACAACAGAAGGACATTTTTTGTGAATGGGTTAATAATGTAAGGTTCCCAGATGGGTATGTCTCTAATGTTGGTAGATGTGTCGACATGACGAGTAGGAGAGTATTCAGGATGAGGAGTCATGATTGTCATGTATTTATGTGATGCACCGATTATTGATTTATCTTTTAGTGCTTAAACCCCCAATCTTTCTTGTCTTCTTCCTAAGTTTATGATTTTATGATGTTTATATCTTTGTTAAGAGTGAAAAAACCTCAAATTAGCTTGTTTTGGTGTTTTTTGTAGCTTAGGATGCAATTTGGGAGAAATTTGGTACAAAAGGGAAAAATCTGGGTCACGTCCGGACTTACGTCTGACCCTGTGGTCCGGACGCCTTGTACCTGTCCGGCACACTCACCCGGACGTGACTAAACTTTCACCAGTCAAAGCCTGAACGTGTCCGGATGGCGTGTCCGGCCCTGTGACCCGGACGTGCTCAGAAGGACAGAAATATTTACGACCACGAGTGCAGCGTAGAGATTTCGATATATATTTTCGTCCAGCCAGGGCGTCCGGCTAACTGACCCTGACGTAGAGCCGGACGTCTCACAAACAGCAGAATCGCCGGACAACTCTATCTGTTGTCCGGCTAACTGACCCGGACGGGTGAGCCGGACACGTGCATTTTAGATCCAAAATTTTTATTTTAAAGCGGTGTGCACGAGACAGATGGGGGACATTTAGAAAATCAGAGACTCAAGATTGTTCGAAGACAGAGATGAGCGCGTGAACCCTTTTCTACACTAGGAAGAGAATTTCTGATCCGATTTCTTCAGTCTGTTCAACCTGACTCCTTGCAGATCTTCAGATTAACATAGAGATGATTTCTACACCGTTGCCGGGGATTAGATTTGTTCGCTTAGTCCCTTGGTTTGATATCCCGGTTGCTCATATTACTTTACTGCTATGACCGGGAATTATTTTGCAACCCGTAGGTTTATTTTATTTATTAATTTCTAGGATTAATTTCGTAGTTTTGAGCAGATCAAAATAACCGTTTGCGAATTGGCGCCGTTGCCGGGGACTAGATTTCTATCTAGTCCTTAGCCTTGGTTGTTAGTTTATTTTGTTTTTGTTTTTGTTTTATTTTACTTTGTTTTCTTTCTGTTTATTTTATTTTATCTATTAGCTTAATTTTATTTTTGTTTATTTCGGTATTTTACATTTTCTATCATTTATTTTATTTTAGTTCTAGTTCCCTTATTTTGTTTTTGTTTCGTCTTCTCACCTTTTGCAGGTAGTTGATGGTACATACTCGTTCTCGGTTGGACACTTACATCGATTAAATAAGGTTCTGGACCTAGAGATCGAGCGTACTTTTCAGCGAGCCAGACGCCAACAGGGGTTCCAAAGACAGTTAGAAATGGCGGCTCTAGTGAATGGTGCTCAGGCGATGAGTCAATTTAATCGACCTGAAGCTGTGCCTAGAAGAAGTCTGGTAGTCCTTCCTGTGCTCACACCTGCGCTTACAGAGGAGTGGAAAGGCCTAAAGCCTTTTCACCAATCCAAGGTTGTTCGGGAGCTACCTGAAGGCACCTTCGATGGCACCAATCCTAATAACGCTTTAGATTAAGTAAATCGGTTCCTCATTCATATTGATCATATTGGGTGTTCTGAAGGTTTGGTAGAGTTTGTTTGGTTGAGTCTCTTCCCTAATACTTTATCTGGTGAGGCTGTTAATTGGTTCTATCGTCTTCCTTCTGGCATTATCACGACATGGGAGCGATCTAACCAGGTTCTATGATAAATATTTCCTATTTTCTAGAACTATTGACTTTAGCTGCTCTGCTTGTGCTTTTAAAAACAACAGGATACGAGACGATATGTGAGGCATGAGATAGATTTAAGGAGAAGCTCCGCCAGTGCCCACACCATGGCCAAGATTTGACCTGCATAGCCATGACGTTCTTCCACGGGCTCCACCATATACATAAGGCTGAGGTACGATCAGCTTTGGGTGGTGACATCCTCAATAGATCCGACACCGACTTCATGGCGGCCATGGAGACCTACATTGGGGAGGTCCACCAGTGGGGATCTGAAGGTAGCAGGACTATGTCTGTTGGAGTGAAGGGTGTGCTGAATCTTGATCCTTGGATGGCACACATGGAGGAGACTCAGGCTCAGCAAACTACTTTGGTAAGCTCTCTGGTTAAAAGATTTGATGAATTTATGATTAGCAGGTAAAGAGGATAGCTACCAGCTCATCAGACCCACTTTGTTGTCAATGTGGGGGCGCTCATGCTTTTGAGATGTGCCCACAATTGAAGGAGATGAGACAAGCTGAGGAAGCTCATTTTGTGGGGTAGGGGAATTACCAACCATGGAACAAAAATCAACATCCAAATCTCAGGTATGGTAATCCGAATAATGCTTTGAATTCTAACCTTTTGCAGGGCAATCAGTAGGGACCACCTGGGTTCTCTCGGCCTTCTTATAATCAAGCCTACCCACAAGGCCAGTTTCAGCAGGGCCAGAGTTCCTATCAGCCCGTTACACCTCACAATCTGCCAAATCCTCCTCTGATGCAAAGATGGACCAAATTCATGAGTTGATTGCATCCATGGCGAGTACTCAAAAGACTCACACTGAGACGTAGAACAATATCAATTAATCCTTGATGGCTGGTCAGAAAAACTTGGAGAACTCGGTTCAGAGTATGCAACAGCAGATAAACCAGATACTTCTTAATCAGTAACAATAACGCCAACCTGGCACATTTCCTTCCCAACCACATCCAAACCCGAAGGAATCAGCGAAGGCGTTGGTTGTTTGTGAAGAAGGGGTATCTTCTGTGGTTGATCTTGAAGATGGTCTTTCCTCCACAGCAGTAACATTGGGAAGTGGAAGACAGTTGGAAGATAAGCAAAAAGATCAAGTAGCTGAAGACCAAACTGGTGAAGAGATCAACCCTTCTTCTGTTGATCTACCATCAGGGTCTTCAGTTCCTCCTATGGTAAATTCTGAGGAGATCCAGGCTCCTATTCTTCATACTTGCTCTCCTTCTCGTATTACTATTGATGTCTCTTCTTCCTCTCCTAAACATGTTGAACTCCCATGTCCTAATAGGATGAAGAAGAAACATTTAGATGAACAATTTGCTAAGTTTTTGAGCATTTTTAAGAAGCTAACACTTGATGTCCCTTTGATTGATGCTTTGCAGGCGATGCCTAACCATGCTAAATTCTTGAAGGATCTTCTGACAAAGAAAAAGAAGAAACATGACAAAGAAACAGTCCACCTGACAGAGAAGTGCTCTGCTGCTCTTCTTTGAGCACTTCCTCCTAAGCAGAATAATCCAGGCAATCCCATTGTCCCTTGTTTCATTGGAGATGTAGAATGCGGCAGTGGATTGTGTGACTTGGGTGCTAGCATCAATATCATGCCCTATGCCACCTTCTTGAAGGTAAGAGGTGAAGAGTTGCAACTAGTCCCCTTCAAGCTTCAGCTAGCCGACAGATCTGAGATCAAACCAATGGGTATTGTTCGAGATTTAGTAGTTGGGGTGGACCATTTTATTTTTCCTGCTGATTTTGTTATGTTAGATATGGATGATGATGTAGAAGTACCTCTTATTTTGGGTCGACCTTTTCTGAGTACTGCTAAAGCTGTTATTGATGTGCATGATGGTAAAATTACTTTACGGTATGAGGATGAAAAGATTGAGTTCGATATGAAAAAGATGATGAGGTCAACTTATACTTCTGCTCATTATATGATGTCGGTAAGTCTGATAAATGATGATGGAGAAGATTGTGATTTGCTAGATAATGATGACATGTTTCCTTTTACTTCTTTTTCACTTACTGATTCTGAGCCATTGGAGCAAGTTCTTGTTGCTTCTTTGTAAGAAAAGACTGCCAATCTAGAGGTGAATGCAGCACTTTCTCATATGAAGAGAGGAAAGGCTAGTTTTCAAGCTTATTGCCCTCCATTGGAGAGACTTGATAGAGAAAGATTCAGAGGCCTATTCCTTCTGTCGAGCAGCCACCTACACTTGAGCTTAAGGATCTCCCTTCTAACCTTAAGTATTCATTTCTTGCTGATAATAATTGCTTGCCTGTCATTGTTTCTTCTTCTTTGACTTTTGGGCAGGAAGGCAAGTTACTTGAGGTTTTGAAGAATCACAAGAAAGCAATCGGGTGGACGTTAGCTGACATTAAGGGCATTGACCCAACCTTCTGTACACATCACATCTACATGAAGGAAGATTACAAGCCTGTTAGACAGTCACAACGTCGGCTCAACCCCAACATGCAGGAAGTTGTCAAGAAAGAGGTGTTGAAGCTTCTGGACGCTGAGATCATCTACCCTATTTCTGACAGTACATGGGTGAGTCCAGCACAGGCAGTCCCTAAGAATGGTGGGCTTGAGGCTGTTCTGAATGAAAAAAATGATTCCATTCCTCAAAGAAAGATCACTGGTTGGCGTATGTGTATAGGTTATAGGCTTTTGAATTCTTCCACCAGGAAAGATCATTTCCCTCTCCCTTTTATTGATCAAATGCTTGAGAGGTTGGCTGGGCAGGAGTATTACTGCTTTTTAGATGGTTTTTCAGGGTACTTTCAGATTCCTATTACGTTAGGGCACCAAGACAAGACCACTTTCACTTGTCCTTCTGGTACCTTTGCGTAAAGAAGAATGGCCTTTGGACTGTGCAATGCTCCTGCCACCTTTTAGCGCTGTATGTAGGCAATCTTCGGAGACTTCTTCGAGCAAAGCATTGAGGTATTTATGGATGATTTTTCTGTTTATGGCTCTAGCTTTGATATTTGTTTGGCACTGCTTGATCAAATAGGCCGATGTGAGGAGACAAATCTGGTTCTCAACTGGGAGAAGTGTCACTTCATGGTCAAGGATGGGATCGTGCTAGGTCACAAATTGTCTGCTAAGGGGATTGTGGTTGATCAAGCCAAGGTGGAGGTAATTGAGAAATTGCCAACACCTACTTGCATGAAAGAGGTAAGAACATTCTTAGGGCATGCAGGTTTTTATAGACGGTTTATTTAGGATTTTTCCAAAATTGCAAAACCGTTGACTGATCTGCTTCTGAAAGATGCCCCATTTGTTTTTTTTGAAGATTGTTTGTCTGCTTTTGATTTGATTAAGCAAAAATTGGTAGCTGCACCCATTGTTGTTTCACCTGACTTGTCATTACCCTTTGAGATTATGTGTGATGTTAGTGATTATGCAGTGGGGGAAGTTCTGTGCCAAAGGAAAGACAAAATTCTCAGGGTCATTGCTTATGCAAGAAAAACATTGAATGACGCCCAGAGGAACTACACCACCACTAAAAAAGAGCTCCTGACTGTGGTATTTTCCCTAGACAAATTTAGATCATATCTTTGGGGGAGTAGAGTAATTGTTCATACTGACCACACTGCTCTTAGATATTTATTTGCTAAGAAAGAGCCCAAGCCCCGCTTGCTTCGTTGGATTCTCTTGTTACAGGAATTTGACATTGAAGTGAGGGATAAAAGTGGTAAGTTGAATGTCGTGGCTGACCATCTTTCTAGGCTGGTAGTTCCTGATGATGGTGTACCTATTAATGATTTTTTTCCTGATGAAACTGTTTTTGTTTTGCATAAGGTGAAAGAGCCATGGTATGCTGACCTGGCCAATTATCTTGTTTCAAGGGTGGTACCTCATGACTTTTCCTATGCTCAAAAGAAAAAAAAATTATCTGACGCTAAGCATTATATTTGGGAAGACCCTCACTTGTTTCGAGTGTGTGCATATGGTTTGATTTGTAGGTGTCTTCCTGATGATGAGGTGAGCAGTGTGTTGGAGTTCTATCACTCCAGAAAGGCGGGAGGTCACCATGGTTCCCATAGGACAATAACAAAAGTTTGGGAATCTGGTTTTTATTGGCCCACCCTATATAAAGATTGCCAAACTTTTTAGCCAAGTGTGATAGTTGTCAGAGGCTAGGCAACACTTCTAGATGGCACGAGATGCCCTAGCACGGTATTTTAGAAGTTGAATTATTTGATAAATGGGGTATTGATTTTATGGGCCCTTTTCCTTCTTCTCAGGGTTACCAGTACATTCTCGTGGCCGTTGACTATGTCTCAAAGTGGGTAGAGGCTATTCCTTGCCAGCATGCTGACTCCAAACAGTGGTCAAATTTTTGAAGAAGCACATATTTACTCGCTTCGGGGTTCTTAAGGCGATTATTAGTGATGGTGGATCACATTTCTACAATCGTTCCTTCGATGCCTTGATGGCTAAATATGGAGTGTGCCATAAGGTTTCCCTTCCCTACCACCCACAGATGAATGGACAAGCTGAAGTGTCCAATCGAGAGCTCAAGTGGATTCTCCAAAAGACCGTCAGTTCTTCCAGAAAGGATTGGTCTCAAAAGCTCGATGACGCTCTTTGGGCTTACCGAACTGCATTCAAGACTCCCATTAGGATGTCTCCTTTCAGGTTAGTTTATGGTAAGTCTTGTCATTTGCCTGTGGAGTTTGAGCATAAGGCATACTGGGCACTTGAGGCCCTTAACATTGATATTCATGCTGCTGGTGAGAGGAAGAAGTTTCAGCTCTCAAAGCTAGAAGAGCTGAGGGATCAAGCATATGATAGTGCATAAATTTACAAAGAGCGCACTAAGAAGCTCCATGATCAGATGATCCAAAGAAGGGACTTCAAAGTTGGGGATTGGGTGCTGCTCTACAATTCAAGATTGAAGCTTTTTCCTGGGAAGCTTAAGTCCCACTGGGCCGGTCCATTCAAAGTAGTGGGTATTTCTTCTTACGAGGCTTACGAACTGGAGAATAAAAAGGGTGAAAGTTTTAAAGTTAATGGTGCTCGATTGAAGAAGTATATTGGTATTGGCATTGCTAATCTTGATTTGCATGCAGTATCTTTTGTGCAGGATCAGTCGGCTGCCCCAAATACTTCAAACCTTCTTGCTTCGAAGGATAAAAAGAGGAAAATCCCTTGGAGACTTCTTTTTGTGTTTAGGAAGTTTCGAAAGCTCGCTCTAGGAAGTTGTGGTATTCCCAGCCACACTTCCTCTTCTTCGGATCAGTAAGCTTTGGAAGTCTAGCTAGAGACTTTAAATCTGGGCAGCTTGGTGGGAGGCAACCCACCTCACTTTCCTTTTCATCTATTTACCTTTTTGTTTGCTTGTTTTTGTTCTTTATTTCCTTTCTTTTTGAGCTTATGGTGAGTTTTAATTACACTTGAGTTCTTCTGGCTGTGTAGAATACATTTACAGGAACATTTCTCTTCATTCGACAGCTGAACTCATGTGTGGGGGCGTTTCAAGGACTTGCGTGTATAAGTTAGGGGAGTACTCTTTTCTACTATTATTCATCATTTGAATGTGGTTTGTGTGGAAGTTTGGTAGTTGTTTTATTTTGGTTTTTATTTCTTTAATAATTAATTTACTTAAAAAAAATTATGATCTTGTTCACGCCCGGATTAGCGTCCAGCTGGACTCACCCGGACATAGCACAAAGACAGTTTGGCCGTGTCCGGCTTGTTTGTCCGGACGTTCCAAACAGACAGGGCACCTTTGTCCGGCTTTTTAGTGCGGATGCCACGCCCGGACGACTCCATCCTTGTCCGACCCACTTACCCGGACGTGCAGGCCGGACATGCTCTTTCTTCCAAAAAAAAGAAACGGGTGCACAACATCAGAGTTTTTCCTCACCGTGTTTCCTCATTGTCGACAGCCCCAACCCGTATCTGTTCCTCCATCGCCGTGAACCAGTCACAGCCTCAAGCCATTCCCCTTGCTCCGTTCACACTCTAGCCGCCTGCGCCCTTGCTTCAACCTTTTGACGATCCGCTGTGAAGCTTCAACACCGACGACCAGAATACCAGTGACGCTCCCCAGTTCACAGTCTACCCATAAATTTCCAACCAGGTTTTGAGTCAAATGTTGCAATTTTTGCAGTTTCTTGTCGATTTTCGCTTGTTTCGTCCTATTTTACTTGTTATTTGGTGATTTCGCTGCTGTGTGTGGATTTTTATCGGTCGATTTAATAGTTATAAATGAGCTCTGTGAAATTTCGGGAATTTCTATGTTTGCGGTCGATTTAGGGTTCGTCGGGCCATCCGGCTGGGTTGTCCGGCCAACTGCCTCTGACACAAGTTCGGACATGTGGAAAAATTGCAAATTTCTTGCGTTGATTTTTGGATGTGGATTATGCTATTCTATGCTATATTTTGTTGATTTTTGCTGGGTTTTGGACTGTTTAGCTTTGATTGTGGGGTATTGCTGATTATTTTCTTATTAAGTGGTCACTGGTGGGTTGTTTGGATAATTTTTACGAGTTCTTTGGATTTTAATTATTGCTTTCTATTTGTTTTGTTTCATTTAGGTTTCTTGTTTGTTTATTTAATCTTAGATGGTTCGTACTCAAGGAGGTAGTTCCGCTGGCTCCTCTAGGGGCAAGCGCCCAACTGAGTCGTCTGCTCCTCCTCCTCTTCGTGAGGATGGTTTTGTCTCTGATGCTGCCCGTGCCTGGTTCGACCAAGGCGGGAATTTTGTGATGAAGAGGCGTATTTCTGCCGAGTTTGTGATGGCTGCAGGGTTAGATGCACTATTTGAGCCCTTTGGCTTGAGGAAGGTTCTCCGGATGTGCGAGGGCCCATTCTCCCCGTCGCTTGTACGAGAGTTTTACGCTAATGCCCAGGCGAGCGACTCGACGCATTCTGTTACTTCCTATGTTCGTCATCCCCCCGTCGAGATCACTCTGGCCTCCTTCAGCCTTCTCTACGACATTCCAGATGATGATGAGGCTCACACGGAGTTCCACGAGAACTTTCTATGTTGTACGAAGGTGAAGTGGATTCGTGAGGTTGGCTGCACCCGAAGCCACTAAGGAGAGGAGAACAAGGATGTTCTCCCATATACCAGCTTCACGACTCTTATGCAGAGACTTCTGGCAGAGATCCTCAGCCATCAGATTTGGCCTCAGGCTTGAAATGATGCTTCTGACGAGGACTGCGTCCTTCTGGATTACTTGCTTTATGCATCTCCTCCTCCCGCTCAGCACATATTCATCCCTTTCGTTATGTTTCGTCAGCTGCATAAGGTGGTCAGCTATCTCCGCTCCAAGAAGAAGAGGGTCACTCCTATATTTACCTTCTTCATCTACCACTTCTTGGTTGCTTCACTTCCTGAGGATGTCTTCACGGGAGTCGACTTACGCGAGGGGGAGACGCCTATTACTTTGAAGACATTTAAGAGGTGGGGTTTCATTTGCCTCGACGATGGCACATGGGTTCGAGGTAGCTCCGGGCTTTCTGATGCTGGATCCTCTTCTTCTGGAGGATCTCGGGCTCGGGCTCCTTCCACTACAGTCATGCAGCCTCCCCCTCCCCCTGTGATGACTGTCCCTCCTGAGCTTCAGACACAGTCGAGCGACATGCAGAGGATGCAACAGGAGATGTTTCAGGCTCTACAGCGGATTTCTGAGCGTCTTAACCGTAGTGAGACTTTCCAGCAGGAGACGCGTCAGCATTTTCAGCAGACTGATGCTGTTCAGAGATAGACGGCTGAGATTCTAGAGTGCCTTCTCAATGGCCTTCGTCAGGGAGCTCCACCACTGCCTCCGCCACCTTAGTGATTTATCTTTTATTTTTATTTTTTCTTGTTTATGTTCTTTATTTTATTTAATTTACTTTTGTATTTGACTTTATTTCATTATTTCATTTCTATTGTAATTTATGTTCTGAAAAAAAAAACACACGAAAAAAGAATGAAAACGAACTCCTTGGAGGAGCACTTCCTTTTATGTTATTATTTTGTTTATTACTAATTTTTTTGTTATTTTGTTTCTCTTATGATTTACTTTGCAGCCTTTTATTTTTCTCGTGCTATTATGTTCTCTTGCTGACGGATCATACGTGGAGACTTCTTTTGACTATGCACACGCTTCTGCTGTCCGGAACCTTGGGGAGTATTCTATTCATTATCTGCTTATATAATTTTGATGCTCCCCTTTGTTTTGCTTTGTTGTTCTGCCCCTCTGGATTTCATACGCTTCTTGAATTAATTCTTTCTACGCAATGAGGGCATTGCTTCGCCTTAAGTGTGGGGGGCGATTGACTCTGTCACGACTTGTTCTTGAGTTTGTCATTCTTGCACTTGTTTAAGTCTTGTTAATGGAGATAACTGAAAGAGAAACACAGAATAAGCTAAGCAAGTTGACAGGTTTTGGGGTGTGCAATTTTATGTTTTTTGAATTATTGTGGTTTTATTGCTAAAATTGAAGTCATTGTCTACTAATGCTAATATGATTGAGAATTTTTGCCATCTGAACCTTGTTTTTAACCTTGAGCCCGGGAATGAATGGAATGAAAGGTGGAAAAGAACAAAGGCAAGGTACTTCACTGATCCTTTAAGGCATTTTTCTGATCCTAAAACAGGCCTCAATTACTCGGTTATTAAGTCATTTGGGGTGCCTTATCACCTAGCTACGTAAGGTTCTTTGAATCTGGATAGTTGACCCAAAGCCGCTACATGGGTGGAGAGAAAATTCTGAGGTGAAAGAAATTAATGAACTTTAATTGAAGTATCTATGCAACTTTTGAGCTGAATGTTTTCAATAACTTCTATCTATGGGATTATGAGTGCGTGGCATTGAAAGGTAAAAAGGAATAAGATCTTACTTCATGCCCATTGTCGTTCAAAAAGGAATATGAAGGAAATGGTTATTTGACTCATGGTTAAAGGCTCAGTTCTTATGGTTCTTCTTCTCTTTCAAAGCTTTGTATGACTTCTTGCACTTCTTGGTTTGTTCTGAAAATTCTTTTTGCTTAGAGTTGGAAAATCTAATCCCCCGGATCGAAAGACTTCCAAAGTATTCTTCTGTGCTCTCTCTCTTTGGTTGTTATCTATTGGCTTGCTTGAGCTTATGTATGAGAGATTTGCTTGGGGACAAGCAAAAGATAAGTGTGGGGGAATTTGATGCACCGATTATTGATTTATCTTTTAGTGCTTAAACCTCTAATCTTTCTTGTCTTCTTCCTAAGTTTATGATTTTATGATGTTTATATCTTTGTTAAGAGTGAAAATACCTCACATTAGCTTGTTTTGGTTTTTATACCTTAGGATGTGATCTGCGAGAAATTTGGTACAAAAGGGTAAAATCTGGGTCACGTCCGGACTTACATCCTACCCTGTGGTGCGGATGCCTTGTACCTGTCCGGAAAACTCACCCGGACGTTGTCCCGGATGTGACTAAACTGTCACCAGTTGAAGCTTGAACATGTCTGGATGGCGTGTCCGGCCTTGTGATCCGGACGTGCTCAGATGGACAGAAATATTTACGACCACGAGTGTAGCGCGGATATTTCAAAATATATTTTTGTCCAGCCAGGGCGTCTGGCTAACTGACCCGGACATAGAGCCGGATGTCTCACAAACAACAGAATCTCGCCTGACAACTCTATCTCTTGTCCGGCTAACTGACATGGACGGGTGAGCCGGACGTGTGCATTTTAGATCCAAAATTTCTATTTTAAAAGGGCATGCGCGAGACAGATGTGGGACATTCAGAAAATCAGAGACTCAAGATTGTTCGAAGACAGAGATGAGCACCGTGAACCCTTTTCTACACTAGGAAGAGAATTTATGCTCCGATTTCTTCAGTCTGTTCAACCTGACTCCTTGGAGATCTTCAGATTAACATAGAGATTATTTCTACACCTTCTTCTCTTGTTATTTCTTCTATTGCTATGCTTGGCTAAGGGAATAAACTCCGGGAATGGTAGTTGTATATAGTTAGGTTTTGTAGTTTTATTATCAGTCGATATGGGATTAAACTTGGGTTTGTTTCTGATTATAAATCTTGTTTGCGATATTAATAAAATCTGCTACTTTATTTTTAGCTTTGCGAAATCTGTCAAGATCTGATCGGTGATTGATAGATAGGTCGTTATAATCTGTTAGTCTGTGGAAAACTCTTTCTGATTGATGAGTTTAGCCTTTAGATGCGATTTAAATTCTTGAGCTTAATCATTCTGCACTTGTTGTGATAGATTGACGATTTGGTTTATCACATTCTTTGCAGGAGAGTTTTATTTGGCTAGGATTTAGTCACTTAGAAACTTGTTGGAATTTGCCGAACTTTATTCCCTAATCAACTGGTGATAGAACTGCAAGACTTAACTAGGAAAGACCACCTGAACCCGGAGTTCCGCTTTCGTTGTATTATTACCAGTCACTCTTTACTTGTTCTTAATTTTATTGATCAACAATTTCCCCGATTTACAACTTTTGCTAGGATTAGATTTGCTTTCTTAGTCCCCTGGTTCGATACCTCGGTTGCTCATATTACTTTACTGCTACGACCAGGAATTATTTTGCAACCCGTAGGTTTATTTTATGTATTAATTTCTAGGATTAATTTCATAGTTTTTAGTAGATCAAAAAGACTATTTGCATTATGCACCGAATCATGCCTATACCCTTTCGTCATCTTCTCCCTCGAGCGGTGTGGGAGGCAATCACCGAGTTGTGTCTTCACTTCAAAGAGTAGACTGCAACGTCATTGTACGAAACAAATCTACAACAAATGAAAGATAAAAATTGCACTTATTCTTTGCAAATTGGAGATGATATTTCCTCCAAGCTTTTTTGACTCAATGGAGCATCTTCCAATCCATTTGGCTTATGAGGCTAGTCTAGCTCGACCTGTACAATACAAATGGATGTACCCCTTTGAGAGGTAAGCCACGTTTTTTGTTGATGACTGATTCAGTCAATGTTTATAGATGAGTTCATTCATTATTCTTACAGTATACAAATTTAATTGATACATGGGTAAGTTGAAAATGAAAATCAGAAACAGAAACCACGTTGAAGAGTCAATATGTAATGGTTATCTTCTTGAGGAGATTACAAAATTCAGCTCCTTCTATTTTGGTGATGGTAACCCTCTTATCGTTATAGAGTGGGAAGGAAGGAAGTTGACATTGATGAACTAGATGATGACCTTGATAGAATCTCTATCTTCAAATCAAGTGGAAGACTAATTGGGAAAGCTACTTCGGTTTATCTAACACTGATAGATTTAGCTGCTGCCCAGACATAAGTGTTGTTGAACACTCCGGAACTCGAGCCTTATGTGGAGTAAGACATACATATGCTAAGTTTTCTATAAAAGTTAAACTCAAAGAACATATATGTTGACTGCAGTTGTTCGCTTGTGTTTCACAGAAAGTTTATCGATGAACTGCAAGAGCGAAATCCTTCAACGGATGATGTTGCTATTAACAGAAAGTTGGAGAAAGAATTTAGTGTGTGGTTCAGTTCATATGTAAGTTACATATTAGAACTTCTTGAATTTGAAAATACAACTATTTCATCACCCTAGTTAGTTATGACATGATTCTTCTACTTGTTTGTTGTCTTAAACAGTTGAACAATGACACAATCCCCAATCATTTCATACGAAGTTTGGCACAAGGACCGCTATATGTGGAAAAATCGTATCCCGGTTTTTTGTGAATGGGTTCAAATTTCTTACAAGAGCACATCAAGTAGGTCATTCAACAGTAAATAGTGGAGTATGCGTATCTGCTGCCGGTGAATCGAGCACAGAAAATGATTTTAATGGAATGTTGGATGATATTAGTTAAAGTACTCGACGTACCCTATGAAGAAGTGATCATGTTCAAGTGTTCGTGGTTTGATAACTCAAAGGATGGTTGTGTTATCCACCCAATATATAAAATAGCAGACATCAAACATACAAGGATGATAAAAAATTATGAACCGTTCATATTGGCGGAAGAAGCAAGACAAGTATATATTACTGCTCGTACCCTTCTCATAAGAAGGATGTTCAAGCATGGTGGTCTTTAACTCCCCTATTTAACATAAATGTAGCGGAAAATAAAATACTATGGCGTTTACAAATCATCGGGTTCTAAACACCCGGCACTAAACCTCACCAATTCCAACTTAAAAATTACAAATGCTACGGTCTGAACTCGAGAATACACAACGTAAACATAATGAGAGTAAAACACAGTAACTCTCCACAATTCCTAATTCCCATCCCAATCACTCATACTCTTCATGGCCACCGGTATAAACAATTCGTACCTACAAGATGAAACCAAGCAGCCCACCCCGGGAGGGGTGAGTCAGTTCCCTAGAATGGAACTGGTACAATTCTCCAAAACAATAACTTAAAACACAACTCTTAAAATAAACAATAACTTAAAGTCAAACTCTTAAAACAAAACAGAGGAACAAGGCACTTCAAACAACAAAGTCAAAGATAATAAGATGAAGTCAGAGATAAATAACTTTAGAACCATATCATCCACTTAAGAGGTCACACCATAATGTTAGTAAGCATTCATTGCTTATGTTAGATTCCATTCCAGGTAGGAGTAGAGAGACTCAAGTAGTCACAAGGACTAGGAATGAAAGGAGAGATCCAAGAACCAATAACTCAAGAGTGGAATAAATCCAATTGGGAGAGATGGCCCCCCACCGCCAGTCAGTTGTCCCCAAGGACGAGGTAAACAGACCTCCGCTGTAAGTTTCCACATGGACAAGGTATAGCAGACCTCCGCTGCCACCGACCCGTTCTCAGACATCGGTGAAAAGTGTGTGCACCACTTAATAGAAAGAATCCATACTCAATAAGGCTGATCAAAACGTGACCCATGGATGAAACAGTACCGATAGTCGAAAGGAAGAATTTACCAATATCTAATATTTTCCTATATTCCCAGTTATCCCACTAGATCATTAACTGCACAAGTGCAATACCAAAACACTCAGTCATACAGAGTGTAGAGGCGTAAACCCTTTGCAGTTAATATCAAGTGAAACGACTAGATAGGAGGAAACAATAACCATGTAAGTATTACAATCAAGGCTCAGTTAGTCACATCAAGCTGAGTTAGTCACACAAACAATTTCCTTTTGAAATTCATTTAAGCTCAGTTAGCTTTTTTCAAAACGTCTCCTTAAGCCTGTTAGCAAAAGTATCTGAGTACGAGAAATCGTACCTGGTATGTGTACAAGCAGTAACAAACTTGAGTGTGTGATCTCCCACTAATAACACATAATTGAGGTGTTCCATGTATTGATTAGTTAAGGAACTTATAACGCTAAACATATTTTATTCGTACTGGTTTATAGTTTCTGCTTTACAATTATTCTCTCATAAGGATCTGGGCTAGATCTTGTTAATTAAATCTTCATTAGGCCCATTTCATTTAATCTGGAATGATTTAGGGTTTTATCCTGAGAGTGGCCCAAACTCTCGTTGAATTGTTTAAGTGGGCTTTTGGAGTTCATGGACTTAGGCCCAGTAGGTTAGCACAAGCCAGCGTTACGTAAAGTTTATTCCCTCTTCTTATCCGAGATCATGATTTAGCTTACTTTAAAACTCTTAGGTTGTAGTTGATTTATCCATTTAGTATTTGATTAGGACTCCTAGGTTCATTTTGGATATTCCCATGGCAAAGTCTAGTTATAACTTTATCTCATAACCCTAATTAATCTCGCCTAGATGTTGTATGAAAATCCACACTTTTAGTATCATGTATAGGTTTAGTTAGACTTATTGGTTTCTTCTCATTCCCTCTTCTATATGGTATTTATTCTTTTTATTTATTTTTGATATATATATAGTTGGATTTATTGAAGACATTCTTTATGTACTTTAATTGTATTTAATTATTCCTATTAACTTTTACACATATCTACAACCAATATATGGTTTATAATATAAAGTACTATTTCCCATTGTTACAATTCAGTATATTACTTCTATAGTATAGAGTTAACATAAAAGTAGGTTAATTAAATTCCTTGATTTAACCTAAGATAATATTTTTTTTCTTTTATTTCTTTACTTCACTTAAAAGTTTATACCCAAAAATATTTATTAACATTCTGTATTAAGTGTTAGTTTAGCCTTCTTATATTACTTCGAACCTATAAAGTTTATAAATCAACTATACTCTAATTTGCATTACATTAAAACCATATATCATAAGATAATTTATGAAAATTTTAGAAATACAATTTTTAGACCCATTTCCTCTCATCTAAAAATTCTCAAATTTAATATATAATAATTATGATATTTTTTACATATTATAAAATTTCTATTTCATAAAAATCTCATTGTTAATTATCTAAATAAATCCATAATAATCAGATCTTACAAAAATTATAACTTACGTTTAAAAACTCAAAACCCATATTAATTTACATGAAAATAAACTATATTTTATAAGGAATCTATGGTTAAAATTTTGCGTCAAAATACATTAGGGAAAACCATTAAATAAATCTAGTAAGATCGAGTATTATTTTGTAACTTATATTAACTTAATTTATTAATAATCACCTACGTTATAATCTCGGCCGTCCGTTTCTCCTAACTACGATCGGACGGCCCTGGAATCCCGAGTTCTTTAGATAAATCCCTAAACACCGCGAATGGGAATCAGTCGATTCCTCGCGATCTATAGAATGGAATTCGACGATTTTTGTTTTGTTTGATTCGAAATTAAAAGACGAATCCAATGGTACCAATTTCGTTACCTATAATGCAGTGTGCTATGATTTCCAATCTGGGTTCGTTCGACTTAGGGTTTGTACAATTTGCGATTCGAATTTCTACAAATTCTCTACACAATGCATTATAGGTTAAATTGGTAGTTGGGTTATACCGGAAATACGACAACGAGTGACATAATCGGTGGAATTGATCGGAAACATACCGGAGACGCGCTGGTGAGGAAAATCAAATTTGATTTTCTTGAAAAGTTTGACCCCTCAGGCAGTTCGAGTAGCGAACTTTGCAGATCTATAAGTTACAGTACAGATCGAATTAGATCATGTGTTTGGGCTTAATCAAAAGAGGAAATATAGATCTATAATGTGATAGAAACTTCTCGATCTAATACGTAATACACATGAAGAAATCTAAGTCAAAAGTTTCAGGTTTATACCTTGCGTTTTTCTGGAAAAGTTATGATTTTATGTGAAGTTCAGGTAGGCAACTTCACAGATCAACTCGTTCCAATTGAGAGCGACTCAATCCATGAAATCTATCACAATTTAAACTAGATGTGTAAGTCTAGAAACAAGTGGAAGAATTATTGAAATTGATTGATTAGAGAGAAAGTTGCAGATCTCACAAGATCTAGGTTTACCTTATCAATTTTTGGAAAAATCTGGGCAGGAACACTGCTGTGATCGAGTTAAGGACTTTAGATGCCTCGATCTTCCACACGATTAAGAATCGGCCTTGATTGTTAACAAAAAAGTTGTAGAGGAGTTAAAGATCTTGAAAATAAGCTATAGAACGCAAATTTTCATCCAAGGATGAAGGAGATATGATAGGACAAAGTTCGCATTACCTTTCTGAGTTTCTGGGTTTCCAGAACTCGGGGAGGCAACTTCAGATCAACTTTGTGATGGATGTGTGAGGAATTAGGTCAAGTGTGAATAATGGTTAGAAAGTAGATTTGTAGGAGAAGAGAATGTAGAAGACGACGTTCAAAAATACAAAGAAACGGCTGAGAAATCGAGGTCTGAAGATAGGGCAACGATCTGGAAGTGGCTGAGAAGACTTAGCTGATTTTTGGGGAAATCTGGCAATCTGATGCGGCACTACTCCCGAGGCACACGTGGCTGAGTCAGAAAGCCTTAGCCACATCAGCGACTTCCAAATTTTGGCTCTAAACTTCATTATATCATAACTTTGGCTAGGATAATCCGTTTTAACGTTCTTATTATCAATCTTCTTGGTTTTCCATAATATTTTTATTGATATAGGTTTCATGGGTTGGTTTTACCATTCTAAAAAAGTCAACCCTGTGGAGGGTGATTTTTCGTTATGAGGAGTGTCTATCTAAATGGTTCTTGACTGAAAAGCCTAGATCCTAGAAAATGACATTTTGTGGAGGGTGAAAACCCGTTATTCTTGGCACTCCTCAAAAACCTACTAAATCATCCGTCTTTCCCAGAAAGCATAAGGGAGAGTGCAAGTGTGCACTACACCCGCTCTCAATGGGCTCCACGCGGACTTATGCCCTAAGGGCGGAAATTGACTAGAGTCGCCACCTAGTTTGACCTATGATAACTAGGAAGGAAAATCGGGTTCTAGGAACCGTTAATTGACTCTGAGATAGTTGCCTATGGATAGGACTTATCTGGTCATTTCAGAGATTCTGTGTGGGTTCGCACTGGGTTACACCCCTTAGAAGTGGCAACGACCACGACTTCGGATTGGTGCCGAAGAAAATCTTGGTCTCCAATTGCCAGGATTACCTTCTTTCAAAACATTTTTAGAGAGATTCATTTAAAATCCAAGAATAGGATTAGGATAGGAGAAGAGAAAACGAGTGAATGAGGTGAGCTTTCCTGCCAAGCTAGCGCCAAGAAGAAGAATTGATGAATTCGAATGAGTGTAGAATGAAAGATTATGAGTCTGATTTTGAGAGTTGAAGAAGTCGAGAGTTTGCGGGAGTCAGAGGGGATTTGAATGTTTGACAAACATGAATATCGCCTTGGAGTTAGGAAAAGGAGTTTTTTTTGGATTGGAATGGGGTCGCACCCTAGATGGGCTGCCTACGTACTCAACTCCATGTTAAGATCAGACCTTACGTAGTTTAGGGCCTTTGGAGATTTTGGGGTTTTAAGGGTTTTTGAGGTGTTTGAGAGGTAAGTTTGTGAGATGCTTGGGTCAATGAGACATTTGAGGTGTTCATGTAATGAGAGGTATGGGATATCAAGGTCTGTGAGACGCTCGGGTCTGTGAGATTTTTAAATCTTAAAATGTTGGAGAGATTGAAGTGTTCGAGTCTGTGAGGCGCTAGGGCCTATGAGACTTTGGAAGCTTAAGAGAAGCTATAATTTGCAAGAGGATTTGAGTTTAAGGTGAGTTGGAGTTTGAATGATGACTTGAGTATGTGAGGCAATTGGAATTTGGGAGAGATCCCGGAATTTTTAGGTTCGAGGTTTGACAATGGTTGAGGAAAATCATTTTGTTGTGAAAGGGGCGGATGATCCCGAGAGATCACCCTATGTACCCCCTCGAACGTGACACTTAATTAATGGTAAGTGCCGAGACTCGAAAGATGGGGCAATGTATTTATGTCGAAAACTAGGATTTAAAGAGAAACACGGTTGGGATAAAACTACACGTAATAGATAGATTATAGCCAAACTAATAGGCATGCACCTATTCGAGTAGTAAACAAGTGTCGTATCCACAGGGAAATTGTTCAATTATCCTAGTCTTGGTAGTTAATACAACGTAAAAGGGGTTTAGAGCCGAGGCAAGCTTGATTTGTTGTTGGATTAGTACAGAAATAATAAAACAGTAAAAACATTGTGTATTAAGTGAATGGAAAATGTGCTAAGGAGGTGAAATCGCCCAGATATAATTCAGATATTAATTATAATCCTGGTTTGCTCTTATTTGTCTGTTATGAATTTATCTTGTGGCCTTCCTAAATCATAGATAAGGACAACTCTTAATTAATCAATAGACTTTTTACATCAGAAAAATTCTAATCATAATTAGCTTTAAGCGAGAATTCTTTTTATAACAGCGATGGATTTTATCTGCTAATCAAGGGATAATATCTAACGTTATCTCTCTTTGTGGTCTATTCTCTAATTTACAAAATCATTGAAATTAGAGAAACCGTAAATTGCACAAAAATGAATCAGTTGTTAAGCATTAATAATTTAAGAGATAAAACAAATATTTATAAGCAAACCCGGTATTATAAATGCGTCTGAATTATTTTGGGGTTAAACACCCATCCTAAGCACAAATATAAAATTACTCAAACATTACAGTACTAAAAACAGAGTTAAAGATAGAAATAGCCATTATTCAGAAAACTGCTTGCGAAGAACGGTCTGCACTCGCTCTCACTTCTGCTGCCTCTTTTCTCTCTTGAAAACTGCTTCTGTTTGAGTACGTACTGATAAATGTGGTGAAGTGGTGAAATAATAAAAGATGGAGAGTTTATGGTGTTACGGGAGGAATTGAATGGAAGAGAATGGAGTGTGGTGCTGTTTGTGTGATTTCTTTCAGTCTTCGTACGTTGGTGCAGTTTTATTTATGGTAGAAGGAGTGAGTTTAGATATAGGCAGAGGAAGCTTGAAGATAGAGCTGGAGAGGAGACAGAAACTGAGTTGATTGGGGTGGCTCTACGCGTGATATGGTTTACAGGATAGGGGAGGGGCCTGATATTGTTAACGGAGCAGTTTCGACATGTCTGTAGGCGCCGCAACAAGCAACTGGGCAATTGGGGAAGAAAACTGTCGCGACAGTGGATCTGCGCTGCATTTTACTCTTGTCCGCGTGTTGTCCGCGTAGATGTCCACGTAGAACAAGGCGGACACGTTGAGTTTAGGCGCGCTCTCAAGTCTTGTCCCGTGGCTGTCCTCGTGGCTGTCCTCGTGGCTCTATGCGGACACTTATGCGGACACAAATGGAGTCCGTTTGTCCTATCTTGTCCGCGTGGCTGTCCTCGTGTTTTGGGCGGACGCTCATGCGGACACCATGCGGACACAAACTTTGACCGGCTCTAGATTCTTCATTTGGACTCCGTTTTTCGAGCCGTCTGCGCCTATGCGTTCGTCTCTTCGTGTACTTTGCTCATAGCTTGGTTTTTCCTCATGTTTAAACCAAAATTTGTGAGATAATCAATAAAACATAAACTAGAGAAAAAACATACGATAAGTGAGAAATGAGCAGAAAATGCTGATATAATATATGAAATACACCCATAAAACATGCTCATTTAGACACATATCACACCCCACACTTACCTTTTGCTTGTCCTCAAGCAAAACCATGTACCCAAACAAGTAGGGAATGCTCAATATTAACAAATACTATTATGAAGGGTAGGATAAAGAAGTCAATAGTATGATCTTAAACTTTTTAGAGGAGTGTGATCCATCACCTACTGGTGGCATAGGTGTACTCAGGGTAAAATAAAAATTAGAGTTTCGGGGTATGATCCGGAGTACTTTAATGCTTCTTAGTTAAGGTGACTTTGAGAACTTTTACCATGGCCAACTTCTCTCAAGAATGGGCATTGAGGAGAAAACCAAAGGAAAAATAGATAAATGCATTTGTTTCACTTTTGCATAAGAGATGAGAAGATAATATGTAGGTATCAAGCCTTTGTATTTAATAACACTCAACTCTCTTTGTTGGTTACCAATGGTGTCTCGCAAGTCCCTTATTTATTATATTTTTCTCTTTTTTTTGACAGAGAAGCACCCCTTAGCAATCCCTAAGAGAGAAGACAGAAAGAACCCCTGAGCAATAAAAATCCAACCATTGCAGATCATTTGGTCACACCGCATAAAAAAATGCTCCTCAAAAGTAATCAAAATTTTTAATTTTTTTAAATTGTACCATTTATCCCACAATTCATAACAATATTTATTCTTAAAGAGAACAACCCACATATAAAGGGTCCACGATATTGAATTTGGACAAACGCAAGATAAGCAGAGAGATTAAGCATTTAAGCATAAAATGTCACCGAAAAGGCACACTCCCCCACACTTAAATTGAACAATGTCCTCATTGTTCACCAGAAAAAAACAAGGGAAAGTTTCAGAAGACCTTTTCGGTAAGTAGATAAAATAGAGAGAACACAAAGCTCACGAATAATCATTTAAGCACATAAACTCTCCTCTGCATATTTTATTTAAATAAAAGCATAATTAAAGAGACTGGTACTCCCCTGAGATTATTTTTGCTAGCGTTAAAAGAGTTCCCCCACACTTGAGCTTCAGCCTCAAGTAGCGTAGCTTGGTTGCGGTGTAGACATGAAATTGCACCTGCATAAGACACTAGAAGCAACCATACTACAAACGGGGTTAATAGTTAGCAAAAACAAAATTGAAAGAGAACCTGATAATTAAAAGAGCATAAAATCATATAAAAGATAAGTTCATCATCGGGTTGCCTCCCGGAAAGCTGCCCTTCTTTAACGTCTTTGGCTAGACGCTTTCACCATGAAGTCATCCGGGATCGAATATGAATGTTGAAGTCGGCTTCAACGGTTGGGTGGGACGGTCATCATGAATTTTTGAAATTTGTTGAGTGGAATGCTCTAATGGTTCTGGTGGTGGGTAGCGTGGTTTGGTATATAATTTTCTTTTATCCAGAGCTGCTACCATTTTGATTGTGTCAGGGTGTATTAGTTGGTTATCATAGGATTCAACTAAAGCATTTTCAAGAGCATCATTACGAATAATAGCAGATGAATTATCCTGCACAATAGATTCGACAATGTCCATGGAAAAGGTGTCTTCTATATGAGCGGGTTTTTTTATAACCTTGGACATGTCGTATTCTAAAGTTTCGTTATGCAGCCTTAAAATGATTTTTCCTTTTTCAACATCGATTAGTGCTCTAGCAGTTCTCATGAAAGGTCGTCCTAAGATTAAGGGCACCCTAGTGTCTTCTTCCATGTCAATTACAATAAAATCAGCGGGAACACAAAAGTTCCCACAGTAACAATCAAATCTTCTATTATCCCTTTTGGGAATACTAAAGATCTATCTGCTAATTGTAATTGAATAGAAGTAGGCATGCATTTACCAATCTTAAGTTTGTTGAAAGTTGAGAGTGGCATTAAATTGATACTAGCTCCTAGATCACATAGCCACTACCACAATCAACATTATCAATGGAACATGGAATAATTGGCAAACCTGGGTCTCCAAGTTTTGGAAGGAGACTCTTGAGAAGCACTGCTGACACTTCCTGTGTAAGGTGTACAGTTTCCACTTCCTGCAACGATCTTTTGTTGGTGATGATATCCTTCATGAACTTTGCGTATATTGGCATTTGTTTTAAAGCATCTGCAAAGAATATTAATAATCGTTAGTTTCTTGAAGTGAGTTAGAAACTTTCCAAACTGTTCATCTAAATTTTCTTTCTTATTCTGTTTGGAAAGGAAGTGGGGGAAGAATTTTAGTGAGAGAGGAAGGAGTAGATTCAGGAGGCTCCTTCTCCTCGGAAATAATTTTCGTAGGAGGTGGGGCTTCTTCAGCATCTTCCTGTTCTTCTTCTGGATTTTCTTGAGGCTCATGAGCTTGCTGTTCTTGGTTATCAGTATCATCTCGGGGAAGAGATGAGTTGAGCGGCCTACCACTTCTCAATGTCACTGCCTTGGCCTGTTCCCTTGGATTTGGATTTGGCTGACTAGGGAAGGCACAGGTGGCCTTTGTACAAGCTGCTGGCTGATTTGCTCCAACTGTTGGTTGGTCTGTTGTATCTGGGCTTCAACCCTTCTGTTAGTGGCTTCTTGATCCACGAGCCTGGTATGGGTCGTAGTCACGAATCCTTTCATTAAGTTCCTGAATTCCTCATTTGGATCAGAAGAGGTTGAGGATGGTTGTTGTTGTTACTGGAAACCTGGAGGGGCACCTTGTGCTCTATAACCCATATTAGAATTTGGTTGGGGTTTGTTTCCCTGATAGGTATTGGAATTGTTGTTCTACCCTCCTTGGTTCTGATCATTATTTTTCCATGAGAAATTCGGGTGATTTCTCCATGGGTAGTTGTTGTTGAAGTTATTGTTGTAGGAATTACCGGGGCGGTTTCCTATGAAGTTTACATCCTCGTACTGGTTTTTACCTTCGCACTGATGGGTTTCATGAGGACCGGCGCATATGACACATCCTTCTGTAGGTGGAACTGGTGGTGAACTTGTAGGTGGGGAAGCTATTGTTTTTACGATTTCGTTTTGAGATGTTGTTAGCTTTTCCACCATCTTTGCAAGGGACGAGATCTGGCCTGATAAATGATCCGTAGGCTCAACGTGGAGTAGGCCTGCTGCTCGTGGCGTTCTTCCCTTGGATCTCGTCCACTGTCTTGTATTGCTCGTCATGGTTTCGAGAAGGTCCATTCCTTCTTTAGGAGATTTCATCATGAAACTTCCTCCTATAGAGGAATTTACGAGTAGTCGGTTTCCATCATCCAGACCGTTGAAGAATGACAGGCAGAGGGATTGATCGTCAAGACCATGGTGGGAACACTTCATTAGCATATCCTTGAATCTGTCTCATGCGTCGTACAACGTTTCTCCCGGTTCCTGACAGAATGTGTTGATTTCTCCGATCAATTGCCTCGTTCTACTGGTTGGGTAGTATTTGGCAAGGAATTTTTGGGCCATTTGCAGCCATGTGGTGATTGATCGGGAGGGAAGACTTCGGTACCACCTGTTTGCTGAATCCGACAACGAGTGAGGAAATAGTTGTAGACGGATTCTTTCTTTGACGTTGCCGGTCTGACCAAAGGAATTGCAGAAGTCTAGGAAGAGACTCAGATGATTTGGGGCTTCATCTGGGTTCGCTCCACTGAACTTGCCTAAATCCTGGACGGCGGTGATGTAGTGGGTTTTGAAAGCCCATCGTCTGGCTTCTGGTGGTGTTAGTTCAGGGAAACTATGGCTGATGCTCTTCCTTCGGTATCCGGTTGGTGGTAGTCAGAGAGAGCACGGTGTTCTGGTTGATTTGGTTGGTTTCATGGTCCATTTCTTGTTATCTGGCTTGATCCTCATTTTCTTTTTGTGCTTGTCTCGTCGCTCGGGTTCGGGTCTCGGACTGATAGGTGGAACCTCGGGTTCGAGTATTTGCCATGCACAGAAGATAACTTGTGGTTTGTCAGAAACTGTGAAATTAATTAGTAAATAGAATAAGAAAGGCAAGAGATATTGGTTAGGCTGATAAACGTTAATTAAACAACACTGATATATATTCTTTTTTTTTATATATTTTTATACAGAGTAAAATGACAGAAAATAAGTGACAAGGGAAATTAAATGACAGAATTATAAGTTAGTAATTAGAGACAAAAATTATAAGTTAGTAGTTAGTTGACAGAAATTTAAGTGACAGAAAATTAAATGACAGAAATTATAAGTTAGTAGTTAGAGACAGAAATTATAAGTTAGTAGTTAGTTGACAGAAAATTAAATGACAGAAATTATAAGTTAGTATACTGGAAATTTAAATGTTAAGGACAATGGAATTTAAATGTTAAGGACAATGGAAATTAAATGTTAAGGACAATGGAAATTAAATGACAATAATATTAAGAAGTCAGAAGTCAGATGTCCAAAGTCAGAAGTCAGATGTCAGTCAAGTCAAATGTCCGAAGTCAGATGTCCGAAATTAGATGTCCGAAATTATATTAACAACAAAATAATATAAACAAAATATTACAGTATAGCAAGTGAACTACCGGAAACTAGGGAAATTGATGGAATCAATCTCCCCGGCAACGGCGCCAAAAACTGTTGGGATAAAACTACACGTTAATATATATAGATTTATAGCAAACTAATAGGCAAGTGCACCTATTCGGAGTAGTAAAACAAGTGTGTCGTATCCACAGGGAAATTGTTCAATTATCCTAGTCTTGGTAGTTAATAAACTGTAAAAAGGGGTTTAGCCGGAGGCAAGCTTGATTTGTTGTTGGATTAGTACAGAAATAATAAAAACAGCAAAAACAGTTTTGTATTAAGTGAATGGAAAATGTGCTAAGGAAGGTGAAATCGCCCAGATATAATTCAGATATTAATTATAATCCTGGTTTGCTCTTATTTGTCTGTTAAGAATTTATCTTGCGGCCTTCCTAAATCATAGATAAGGACAACTCTTAATTAATTCAATAGACTTTTTACAATCAGAAAAAGTCTAAAATCATTAATTAGCTTTAAGCGAGAATTGTTTTTATAACAGCGATGGATTTTATCTGCTAATCAAGGAGATAATATCTAACGTTTATCTCTCTTTGTGGTCTATTCTCTAATTTACAAAATCATTGAAATTAGAGAAACCGTAAATGCATAAAAATGATCAGTTGTTAAGCATTTAATAATTTAGAGAGATAAAACAAATATTTATAAGCAAACCCGGTATTATAAATGCGTCTGAATTATTTTGGGGTTAAACACCCATCCTAAGCACAAATATAAAATTACTCAGACATTGACAGTACTAAAAACAGAGTAAAGATAGAAATAGCCATTATTCAGAAACTGCTTGCGAAGAACGGGTCTGCACTCGCTCTCACTTCTGCCTCTTTTCTCTTTTCTCTTTGTAAAACACTGCTTCTGTTTGAGTACGTACGTGAGTAAATGTGGTGAAGTGGTGAAATAAATAAAAGATGGAGAGTTATGGTGTTACGGGAGGAATTGAATGGAAGAGAATGGAGTGTGGTGCTGTTTGTGTGATTTCATTCAGTCTCTCGTACGTGGTACAGTTTTATTTATGGTAGAAGGAGTGAGTTTATATAGAGGCAGAGGAAGCTTGAAGATAGAGCTGGAGAGGAGACAGAACTTGAGTTGATTGGGGTGGCTCTACGCGTGAAATGATTTACAGGATAAGGGAGGTGTCTGATATTGTTAACGGAGCAGTTCGACATGTTTGTAGGCGCCGCAACAAGCAACTGGGCAATTGGGGAAGAAAACTGTCGCGACAGTGGATCTGCGCTGCATTTTACTCTTGTCCGCATGTTGTCCGCGTAGATGTCCGCGTAGAACAAGGCGGACACGTTGAGTTTAGGCGCGCTCTCAAGTCTTGTCCGCGTGGCTGTCCTCGTGGCTGTCCTCGTGGCTCTATGCGGACACTTATGCGGACACAAATGGAGTCCGTGTTGTCCTAGTCTTGTCCGCGTGGCTGTCCTCGTTGTTTTGGGCGGACGCTCATGCGGACACCATGCGGACACAAACTTTGACCGGCTCTAGATTCTTCGTTTGGACTCTGTTTTTCGAGCCGTCTGCGCCTATGCGTTCGTCTATTCGTGTACTTTGCTCCTAGCTTGGTTTTTCCTCATGTTTAAACCAATAAATTTGTGAGATAATCAATAAAAAATAAACTAGAGGAAAAACATACGATAAGTGAGAAATGAGCAGAAAAGTGCTGATATAATATATGAAATGCACCCATAAAACATGCCCATTTAGACACTTATCAAACACCATGAATGAGATGCCCTTGGTCAAACCCTAATAACGTCTCTAACTCACGGGTTTTAAAACGCTGAAAACCGAAAACATTGAAATCGAGTGGAAAGGAGTTAGACGATTCTGAAATCCCGGCTGCAACTAGGAAGGCAGTCACATCCCTGGCACTCCACCTCGTAAAAATTTAGGCTGCAATTAAGGAGGTTTGTTACCCCATGCCCTGCCTAAAGAGATCTAGACAACGACAACGGAGGTTACGACCCTAATGCCATGCCTAGAATTTTATTTGGAAAGGGAGACAAGTGATGCCTAACTAGGAGAAAATGTTTTGAAAGCGTTAGACATTTCCTGTTCCCCGAAACGGCTTTTTTCAAGTTTAAAGGTTAAGTTAGAAAACTTTGAATTTTGTTCGGAATTCTCGACGAAGAAACACTGATTTTAAGAAATATTTTTAGGAGAAAACTTTCTGTATATGTGAGAAGAACTTTCTACGTTTTGAGAAGAGTTTTCTATGATGTGAGAAGAGTTTTTCCTTTAAAATTCCACAAAATGGTTTCTTTTGAAAACTTGATGAAGTTTGAACAAAATGATTGCTTGAAAATTTGAGAAAAGAGATTTTCAGGATTTTTAAATTAAAGCTGAACAAAGAGGAATGTTTTTGGATTTTTGGAGTTTGGATGGAATCTACAATTGGGTTTGAATGGGATTGAGTTTGAATTGGATTGAATTGAATCGGGTTTGGAAAACGGGCCAGGTCAAAGTTGGGTCAAGGTCAACATTTGGGTCAAAGTCAACATTTGAGTCAAGGTCGACATTTGGGTCAAGGTCAACGTTTGGGTGAACGTTTGGGTCAAGGTCAACATTTGGGGTCAAGGCCAACGTTTGGGTCAAGGTCAATGTTTGGGTCAAATTGGGTTTGGATTGAATTGTGTTGAAAAATGGGCCGAAAAAATAGGCCTTGCTTGAAGTCGGGCCGAAAATTGGGCCTTGCTTGGAGTTGGGCCAAAAATTGGGCCTTTGATTGTTGGGCTTTTTTATTTGGATGGGCTAAGAAATGTTTTTGGGCTGAAATGAGCCTTGTGTTTGATTTGGACTTTGGTGCCCAATTTGGGCCTTAGGGTCTCGAAATAGGCTTAGGCCTCGAATTGGACTTTATTTGGACTGATTTTTAGATTTTTCATTTGGCCAAAGATGAGCTTTTGATTTTGGATTGAAGTGAGATTTTCAACTTGGGCTGAATGGGGTTTTTTATTTATGGGCTGAAGATTGTTTTTGGGTTAATTTTGGGTTTTTGGGCCTGATGGGCCTTGGAATCAGATTTGAAACGGTTTGGGCTATTGATTTGAGGTGGTTTGAATGGGCATTTTAAAAATGGGTCAAAGATGGGCCTCATTTGATTTGGGCAAAACTTAAGTTCTAATTTGGGTCCGATTGGGCCTTATTGATTTTTGCTTCGAATTGGGCCTTGAAATGGGCTTTGAATTGAAATTGGACTTTGGAATCAGATTTGATTTTGGATTTGAATTTATTCTTTTTTTTTGTAAAGTTTTTTAGTGAAATTAAGGGGTAGTTTGGGATGGGCTTTACAAGTGTGGAAGGTATTGTTCCCCACAAAGCAAATAAAAATGAGCTAGCTGTGGGGTACCCTCAAAGGCTTAAAATAAATCCTCAAAGTTTGGAGGGTATGAGTCCCCACAAAGCAAATAGAAATGAGCTAGCTATGGGGTACCTTCCAAAACTTATCATAATAAATGGGTGACCTAGAAGGCAGTTGTGAGCCTTAATTTTTAAACCCTATCCTAGGTTGATTCGAGTTGATTTGGATCCGGTTGGGTTCTAGGTCTACTTATAACCTAAGCTTAATAACTATGCCATAAAACATTAATTATTAAATCCTAAGTTAGCTCACTGGAACCTATTATAAGTCGCCACCTAATTTTTACCTAGATCAAATTAGGAAAGGAGAGTTCGGGTTCGGGGGCTTGGTATACGACTTATTTAGGGTTCAATAACTTTCATTACCCCTAGAAGTCGTTTTTTCTCTACTTAGTTTAATTACGGCTTATTACGAGTTGTTTTAACCTAAGTGTGCGCTTCAAATTTTTTGTGTTTTTTAGCATTTTTTGTCTGAAAATAAAAGTGAAAGTTCAAATTACCTAAACTAGGGTTTCGGAGGCAGAATTAGATCAAATTTTGTTTCAGTCCGTGACTATGGACCTAATGTCCGTACCCACGGACCCTAGTAAATCTATGTGGAAATAAAAGTCGAATTAAACAGAAAACGAAAATCTGAAAAGTCCGGGGCCACGGACAACCTAAAATTTGAAAAATTTAAAATCTCACCGCCGTCCGTGGGTGTCCGTGGCCACGGACAACCCGTCCGTGGTCCCGGACCATAGGTCCGAGGTCCCGGACCACCCACGGACAGGGGTTTTTTGGTGGTTCCTGACGGTGTTTTTGGCTAAAAAATTATGTACGCTTAGCCTGAAAGGTATACAATTCGTTAGTAACTGAAAGATTGCAGTTTGAAATCGAATTATGTACAAAACTTGAAAAACAAGTAACAAGGCAGAAACAAAAGCAATTGGCAATACAGAAGCCGAAAAAGGGTTGGTTTGAGCCCAAAATTTAACAAAGAGTTAATAAGGTTATGGGGAGTTATAAAAGTAGAATTATAACCTGTTTTACCTTCGAATTCAAGATGATTCTTCACATTGGGATTCTTTAGAGGCTCCGATGATGCCGGTTCCGGATTGAGTTCGACCCGAGCTTTTGGTTGTTGATTGTTGATGATGTTCTTCACGTTTTGGAAGTGGTTTGGTTGATGTTTGATGATTGTCGATGTGTTATGAGTTGAAAAGTGTGTTTAGGTGGTGATTTTGGGGGATTTTTGATGTGATTTTTTGTGCTTGGATGTGTAAAAACGTGGGGAACTTGTGACGGCTAGGTTTTCTGGTTGCTTAGGGTTCTTGAGGTTCTGATTTGATCATGGGATAAGGTTCCTTATATAGGCTTCCTTAAAGATAAAAAAATCCGGTAAAAACCGAGATTTACCGACGTTTTAGCTCAAGGGCTTCCAAAGGAATTTGATTATAAACTTTTACACATGGGTAAAGGATGATATTTCTGATTTTTCTAAAGTGGAATCGAATTTTTTTGGATATTGGGATATTTTTAAATTCAATTTCTCGTCAGATTCAATCAGAAATTGCTAGAAAATTATTGGAAGTTCAAAAAATCAAAATTCCAACGCCATTATGCTTCAAATGTCATCCTCTATCATGGGTTAAAATTTCAAAGCATTTTGAATTGATTTAACCCTTATTTGGAGGAGAGAGAAAGCCTATAGGGGGCTTAGGAGCCTTGAAAAATTACGAAAATGCCCCTGAGATGACTAAGTTGTCCCTAGTACTCTGAAATGTGCCGATCGAACTGGGAACCCTCGCTACTAGCCTATTAGTAGAGACTCTCTTCCGGGGGGTTGAAATTTTGGGTATAACAGATTGCCCCCCGTCAACTAGACTTTGTAATGGAAATGAAAAGGCTAGTTGATGCTTGAGTGATACCCCAAATTTTGGATCTTAAAAGACCCCACGTGCAATTGAAATCCGACAAGTTGTGTCGAGCTATTCTAAGGCGCTTACTACCTATGAGTAAAGCGGAACGGTGTCGAGCGGTTCTAAGGCGTCGACCACCTAAAGGTAATAATGAAGTAATGTCAGACTATTCTAAGGCGCCGACTACCTATAAGGATGATATGATGTTAAGCTATTCTAAGGCGTTGACTACCTATAATGAATGAGATGATGTCAAGATATTCTAAGGCGCTGGCTACCTATAATGGATGAAGTGATGTCAAGCTATTCTAAGGCGTTGACTACCTATCAGTGAAAATTGGTGTTGGGTCGAGCTCTTCTATTCGGGTGAGTTCTTCTACACTGGTGAGTTCTGCTGCTCTGGTGAGTTCTGCTGCTCTGGTGAATTCTGCTGCTGCTCTTGTGAATCTGAATCTTTTTGGCTGAGAATCTGTATCTCTGAAGAATCTGTATCTTCGGCTAAGAATCTGTATCTCTGAAGAATCTGTATATTCGGCTGAGAATCTGTATCTCTGAAGAATCTGTATCTTCGGCTGAGAATCTGTATCTCTGAAGAATCTGTATCTTCGGCTGAGAATCTATATCTCTGAAGAATTTGTATCTTTGGCTGAGAATCTGTATCTCTGAAGAATCTGTATCTTCGGCTGTGAATCTGTATCTCTGAAGAATCTGTATCTTCGGGTTATGGAATGATAACGGTCTCATGTAAACGATTGTGATGAAAACTGATCGCTGGAGTGCCGAACATGCCAATGATGATAAGGTGTATGCAATCAAAATGTATGAAAGATACTTGTTCAATACAAGAAACAGTTGGAAAATGTGTCAAACATGGCAATGCTAAGGATTGAAAATTGTCCAGGGCAAGACATTGCTAGAAAGTGTGCCAAATGTGGCCCTGATGAGGTTTATGAAACCGAAGTGTTTGAAGGAAATCTGTTCAAAACAAGAAATTGTTGAAAGAGGTGCCAAACGTGGCAGTGTTTGAAGAAAATTCTGTTTAGTGAAAAGGAAAGTGAAATGATCATTTCCTAACTATAGACTTTGGACTTGTAGTTTATCTCCTATGAGATGAACATGCCACCGGTGGGGTATGGTGTATGATGTGAAGGTAAGGGCTTATGTGAGCCTGTGGTGTTTGATGTGCAGGTAAGGGCTTATGTGGGCCTGTGTAGTGGTGGTGTGGAGGTAAGGGCTTTGTGGGCCTGTGTAGTGGTGGTGTGTGAAATACCCCATAAATTAATCTAAATTAATTTAGGGGATTTCCTTTATTGAACCATAAATAATACTATTAAATATTAAATTATTATATGGTATTATGAATTTAATAGTAAGATTTATAAGTCAATAGATCTTGGAAAAATTTCAAGACACTCCAATTATATTATAAAGATTTTAGAAATATATGGAACATTGATTTGGATCATAAAAGTTAATATAAAATCATAGTTGAAATATCCCAAATAATTATAAAAATAATTAAGGTCTAATTATATAAGGCTAACATGTTGCAATAATGGATTAAGTAAATATTTAAATGAATTAAGGTTTCAACAACCTTAATTATATTTATAAAAATAAATATATAGTCTAAAAATATTTATCAAACCTAACGTGAAATTCTAAATTAAGGGGATCAATTAAAAGGAGTAAATTATACAATAAAAATAGGTGTAACATGTAATATATATTATACATGAAACGACACATAGATTATTATGAGGAAGATTGAGAGGTTATTTAACGAGCTAATTTAATTTTGAGTCTCCTCTAATCCTTTTAATATTACCCTCACTCATGTTACAAATAAATGTAAAAATAAATAATCACACATCTCCTCCTTTTTTTCCTTCACTCATGGCATGTTACTCTCTTCTTTCTTTCCCTTCTTCTTTTGTATTTCTATTCTGTCTATATTCTATCCATTTATAATAAAACTCTTTTCATTTTTTTTATCACTCACGGTTCTAAGACGTGCATATATATATATGGCCAGCCTTGACTAATGTTAAATATATAAATATATATATGAATACATTATAAATGATAACTCTCTTCAATTACTCTTCACCCACGGTTGTAATTAAACTGACAAAGCAACACATGACAACCATTCACTTTAACTACTCTTTACTCACCGTTCCATGAGCAACATTCTGTTCATTTCCCTCACGTTACAACACCCAAACCAGTAAACTATACTTCATCTTCCCTCTTCATTATTTACTCTCTCTTCTTTAGAAACCGAACCGGCAATCAAGGAGCATATATATATATATATATATGCCAACGCCTTTCTTCTTCAGTTGCTCTTCACTCACGATGCAAACCTGATTGGTGATATGGAACAATCAGCTTCTCTTTCATATTCCCTTCATTTGCGTAACTGACGCAACAAGACACATACATGCTCCTCGCTTAATTGCTCTATTCTCTTCTTCCATCTGTGTTAGCCTTCATCCTATTCACGGTAGTATATATACTGAAACATCTTCGTCTCTTCCCGCGTCTGTATCTTTCTTCTTCGTCCTCCTACGTCACCACCTCTGCAGCAATAAATCACTAAAGCTGCAGCTCTCACCCACCGGCTCTGCATTCTATAACATTCTTTTCCTTTAATTGCGCCTCTGGAGTGAAAACAAAATCTATAGATGATTGTATCTTGTACGTCAGATTGGAAAAGGGGCTGAAAATTGTTCACTCGAATGATCTTGCTCTCCTTTGGCAAATAAAACAACAAAAGTAATTGATTTCTTCTGTCAGACCTTGCGGAGGAAAACATCACGCACACCAGATTAAGGGGACGAGAACAATTCATTTATAGAACCGAAAACATTTATGCCCTGCAACTTCTGTAACACCCCATCCAAAGCCTAACGTGGTTATCGCAATCTGAACACTTAATCGAATACGTCGCAGCAGAAATAAACATGAAATACCCCAAACCTTGGTATGCTGGTTAAACATTAAAACATGATTTATTAAGACTAAAAAGAGTCTTAGAAACCTTAGTAAACAAATTTAAACAAAAGGAAACACAAATGTGCTTTAAAGTCAATAAGAGCCAAAATGTGCTCTAAGCTTGGGATAAACTTGAGTAAGACCTAATGAGCTCACCAAGACCTCATTTATATACTAATGAACATATTAAACCAATTACCAAAGAAAACCAAGCTTGAAAACAAGTTAAAACACAAAATGTGCTTTAAGAAGTCTTAAAGCACGTTTTTGAAAAATTGTCTTGTAAATGAGTTTTGAATGGCTAAATGTCCATCATTACTCTTAAATATATATGTGTACTATAGTATCACATTTGGGTGGCTATATTAATGGGAAATCAAAAATTTCACTTCTAAGTGCCTTGTTTAGGTGAATAGTGATTTTTATAAACTATTTTGTAACATATGTTGTATAAGTAATTAAATTGACAAAAAAAGACTAAAATGCCCTCATACTAATAAAGGGGGCCGGTTTTCTAAGTGTGTGACTCACCACTCCTTAGTTGATAATAATAAGTAAGTAAAGAAAACTAATTAAACTTACCTTTTTACTTTATAAGCATTATCTCCTTAAAGCAAATCCTATCTTCACTCTCATTTCTTTCCTTCATTCACACGGTTTCCCACCTCTCTTCTTCCTTCTTCCTCCTTGTTCTCTCACGGTAATACCACTATCACCATGGAAACTCCCACTTTGATCACTTGTTAAATCTTGCTCATTTGTCCAAATCAAAAACAAACACCACCAATCTCTTCCTCTCATCAAGCTCTTCATTCCTATCTTCTCAAAACTCCAAGAGCTCCATTTCGGTGCCAAGGTGTTCCACCATTGAAGGAGCTTGAGCTTGTATTTTGACATATTGTTGATCTCCTTTGCTTCTAGGTAAGGAATCTCAAAGAAAAATCATGTTTCCTCCTCCTCCATGTTCTTACCTTAACCGAAAATACACATTGATATAGCTCTTTGTGTGACTTTGTTCTAGCTTCATTTCAACTCCTCATGGACTAGGTGGAGTCCTCTCTTGTTATATATTCAAACTCCCTTCAAAGATCAAGGTAAAACAACTACATTAATGTTTTTGAAACAATGTCAAATTAGGGTTTACAATGAGATGAAGCTCAAAGCTTGAATACTCATTATGGTGTTTGTATATTGTCTAGAACTTGACAAGGAATCAAATTATCATACGGTTTTGTAAGGAATCAAGGAGGAAGTGTTTTGGGAAGAAGAGGTAAATCTACTAACTTAATGTTGTTTAATGCCTTAGGAGAAATGAGCTTATAAATGCTTATTTAAACTACCTAAAGAGCAAATGGTGAATGACTTAGTAAAGTGTTCTCAAGAGTTTAGTAAAAGGCATATGTGTTGTTGAGTGTATTTGCAGGTTAAAGGCAAATATATTGTGGAAATTCAGTGTTTATGATTTATGCACCTTAAGGGCCTAAGAGCCATGCATTTTAAGGGCCTAAGTGCCATGCAATTTAAGTTATGCCCTATATTGTGATGTAGTGTGAATTTGGTGAAGTTGTGTAAGAAAGTGTTCTTGGTGTTCTTAGTGTTCTAGGATGATTAAGGATAAAAATAATGTGCTAAGGTGTAACAAAATGCTAGGAGAAACTATGTCGAAATTTAGAAAATGCATAAGGAGTTCAAGATGTTGTAAAGGAATTTTGATGAACTAAGAAGTACTCTAGAGTGTGTTAAGGACTTAGGCATGAGTTTGAGGTGTTAGTGTGTACCAAAGTCATTTTGGACTTAGATGAAGACTTAGGCAAACTTTGGTAAATAAGGAGGAATTGTAAGCTTAGAAAAGGGATTTCAAGAATGACTTAAGGAGTTTTAGGTTGTAAGAAATGATGTTAAAGTAATGATGTTGTGTGGAAGAAATGTCTAGGAATAATGATTGGAATAGGCAAGGAGTATCACTTAGAAACTTAAGGAGAAGATACTATAAGTGTTGGAGGCTTTGGGGAAATTTGGTTAAGTGTTTAAAGGCTTAGAAATTGGGTATATGGCACGGCACGTCCGAACTTGGAAGCTCGGACATGCCCTGTTACGCTTACAGATTTCTGGATTTTAGGTAGTGTCCGAACTACCGTCCGAATTTGGAAGTTCGGACGCACCTGTTATTTCTTAGGTATTATCCTCGAACTGTGTCCGAACTTGGGAAGTCCGGACACATGTTCGGACGTATGGATTTCTGGTTAGGATTTTCCTCGACTCATGTCCGAACTTCCGAAGTCCGGACACAAGTTCGGACATGTGTCTGTTTTCTGTCTAAAATCACGGCTTGTGTCCGAACTTGGAAGCTCGGACACAAGTTCGGACAGGCCACTGTATGGACCAAAAATTATTGTTTTAAGATGGGAATTGTTATCTAAAAATAGTAGTTGGTTAGTAATGATATAATAAGGTTATATAATACCTGTTAGGTGGGTTTTAAAGGCAATTAAAAGGATGAAAAGATGTAACAAGTGTAAAATAAAATAAACTAGTAATGTGAGTAGATAGTGTTAATAATGGATTAGTGCGTAATTACCGACGTTACTAAGATTAAGGCATGAAAAGAGTTTACAGTTGTTATACATTATGATGATGTAAGGTTATGACTCCTTTCCCTTGGTTGTCTAACAAGACCTAAATGTTTGCTTGTATGTGACTTAACAAAATGTTGTGTGATCACTAACAAGTGCTAACCGGGGGAGTGAGGAGTCCGGTTGTTCCGGCCGCGTGTGATGGATGGGGGTCGATATCATATCCGGTTCGGCTCTCTTGGTGTATGTATAGGTGGTATTCCAATTTGGTTTCTACCTTCCCTTAGCTTATCCAAAGCTAGTTACTGACTCACGTCGGGCCATAGGGGCATACGTATGTTATTTCGGTGTGCTTGGGATTACTATATCCGACACACCTTTGGTATAAGTTAACCGTTCTACATAACCGACGGTAACGAGGATGGTAACGAGCTTAACATGGGATTGGTAAAAATCTCTAGGCTCTCATGGTATACTAACTATGGTGGAAGGCTCCTTGTGAGAACCGATTTTATGTTGATGTGTATTGATATGATGCTATGCAATTTCCCTTGCTATGCTATGGTAAATATATATATATATGTTGGATGTTCTAAAATGAATGCCATGTTATTATGACAATTGGTTGCGCGTATCCCGGTAGCCGATGGGCTGCGCGTTAGCCATACCAGCAAAGGTTGCTGACCCCCTCGGGGCTCCATATTTTATTTGCAGGATGAGGATCGAAGAGGCAGAGTGGCTCTAGGTCCTAGGTTGTTGATATACTTTTGGATAAGTAGGTTGTTGAGCCCGGGATGCGCCTGTGCTCCCGAGGCGTTACATTTTGATACCGTTGTTATACAGTGTTGGATGATTATGGTTTGGAGATGTGTTGTAAATTAAATACTCGGTATGGTTGGTTATGTTTGTATATGGATGTTAGTTACTATGCTCGGGAGTCTGATCATCAGACCGATACACTTGTATTTATTCTGCCTAGTTAACCACGTGGGTGGTTAACGGCGTTGTAACACCAAAGCGAATAGTTATTGTTTGGTTGGTTATTTCCGCTGCGATTTCGGTAGTTGTTAGGAGCGTTATAGGGGTGTTACAAAAAGTGGTATCAGAGCGAAGTATCGCTCTGATGACTAGAATACCGAGCTTAGGGATATACCGAGTTAGGAAACCTAGCTACAGTTACTTAAGTGGACAGATTTGGAAAGGTTAACCACTAACTAAGTGTGGAATTACCTGGTTGTCGGGAAGATGCTATAACCATTGGACCGATAAGTGTGCAAGCATAATGCTAATGAAATGTTCATATGAATTCAGATGGCAGGTAGACCACGAGGGAGAGGCCGCGGGCGCGGTACTGGAGATCTGGGTAACCAGGGCGATGATACTACGGCGCAGACTATGGCTGAGGCAGTTGCAGCCGCCGTAGCCCAGTTGGTACCCGATCTGGTTGCTGCTATACAGCAAGGGCAACAGCCCGGAGTTCAGCCACCACCACCACCGCCACGAGAGACCAATTGGGTCAAGGCGTTGGCTGATCTTAGACCGCCATCGTTCAATGGGGAGACTGATCCTCGAAAACTGGAGGCGTACATCTCCGAACTGGAGACCGCCTACGAGACCTTGGCAGTACCTGCTGAAGCTAAGGTCCGTCTTGCCGCCTACTACTTGAAGGGTACGGCGCAGAGTTGGTGGAAATTGGTGAAGGAGGACAGGATGGCTGATCCTGACTTTGGTTGGAGGGAGTACACGGCTCTACTGCGAGCCAAGTACTACCCGGTACACGTGCAGGAGGCCAAGCGCCTCGAGCTGGACAGTCTGAAGCAGGGGGATAAGATGTCGGTTGATGACTACTATACCGCATTCACCGGCTTATCCACCTGTTACCAGACCTTGGGTATTCGAACCGGGTGTTGTGAACCGGTTCTACAATGGACTGAGCCACCGTCTCCGCAATGGGATGGGGCCAGCTGAGTATACCACCTTGCAGGTAATTAGAGTACCTTGTTGTGAATCCATTTATACCATGAGTGAATGTTAATGTGAGTTGGTAAGTTGTTTTTGCGGGGCATGACTGACATCCTAAAATACAGGAGTGCTATCATGCCGCTGCTAAGGTTGAGATTACCGTCCGTCTGAGGGACGAGGAAAATGCGCACAAGCGCAAGGCCACCAACGAGGGCCAGAATCAGCAAGGGTATGGGGGAGGGAAGAAGAAGAAACCCTACCCTCAGCCCCAGAAGGCCAGTACCAGGGTGACAAGGGCCAAGCCCAGACCACCACAGCCGATGAGCCACTGAAGCTCACGTATGCGTACGCGGCGAAGCCTCTACGCTCCTACCCGCCTAAGGGTAATTACTTAACCATGTGTATCTAAATGAGGTGTGTGTTGTTAAGATGGGAAGTGAGTATTGATTGTGTGTTGTTGTAGCAGCTAGCGCGGGTTCGGGACCGGAGCGCCACTTTTACTCTGTAAGTGGTGCAATGGAGACCACCCCGGCAAAGACTGCAAGGGGAATGATGTGAGGTGCCGTCACTGCCAGAAGATGGGGCACCGTGAGTTTGAGTGTTGGACGAACCCCAACAGCAGGAACTACAAGCCAAAAGGGCAGTGGAAGGGTAATACTACCACGACCACTGAAGGCCCGAAGGCGATTACTCAGCAGACTTCTGACAAGAAGTACACTGAATCCCAGAAGGGGAAGGCTACGGGGTCCGGCAAGGCCACCCTGAATGTGTGGACCGGTCTGAGGCACCAGGATCCTCTTCGAGACCAGGTACCGCCCCCTAAACTGTTAAATGAAAAAGTGATTGCTTACCGCATTTCATGCATGAGTGTTAGCAAGTCTAAGGGTATAAACATATAAGTAAAGAGTTAGAATATAATGTGGAAAACACCTAAAATTAGGCAATTTGAAACTTAGGAACCTTCAATATCTGCTATCCAATCCCGCCCACACCGAACCCTGAAGAAACCGCCATCAACATCACCGACTTCCCATTGGAGCAATGTCAGTTATCCAGCCAGGTATGATACTCTTAAATGGATACCTGACACCGGAAGCACAAATCCATATCATCAGACGATGCGATGAACTCGGAGCAAAACCAGGAGGTTTCTACACACCCGAATACCCGAACGGAGCAAGGATGCAATTGAAGATGATGTGCATGGGTAAGGACTGGAACCCTTACACCAAGTCATATCAAGAAGTGCGAGCTGAAGATGGAGCAACAGTATCAGTATGCCAGAGGAGTTCCACGCGGTCGTTAACCACGCCGTGGGAATTGCTCAACAAGTTGAAACGGAATCAATTCCAAGTGTAAAAGCAGATTTATGCATTGTAAACTTCTACCAGAAAGGTGGACGGTTAGGTATACACCAAGACAAGGACGAGTCACCCGAGTCTCTAATTAGGGAGTACCCGTGGTGGTCTTGGTCCATTGGTGATACCGCAGTGTTTGTGTATGGCGAGCAGAAGCGTGCTGACCTCGCAAAGAAGCTACTGCTGAAATCGGGAGATGTACTAATCATGGGTGGGCAATCAAGGATGCTATACCACGGCATCAGGAAGATCAAACTGAATACCGCACCGTCGGCAGTGATCAATGCCACACACATGAAACCCGGACGTTTTAAATTTGACCTTCAACAGTTTTTTTTTTTTGTATAATTTGTGTAAGGTGATGTGTAAACCCGTATGTATTAAGATGTTGTAGTGTGAATCATGGCGACAGTTGTAAGCCAATGAATGTTGTAAGAAAAGAGTGTGTTAATGAATAAAGTGGAGTTGTTTGAAGCATATAACCGTGTTGTTACCCATACTTATTAGTTTGCCAATGAATTAGGCTGTGCACTCGGAACGGGAGGTATACTGAGTGTCTGCAATAAGGCAGAAGCCGGCAAGAGCGGCACAATCCTCACCGGTACCTTTCCAGTGAATGGCGTGGATGCATCGATCTTGTTCGACTCTGGAGCCTCACACACATTCATTTCGCTATCATTTGCGAAGAGGCTGGGGTTAGACGGTGAAGAGATGCCAGACTTCGTGGTCACTCTCCCGTCGAAAGAGCGGATCAGATGTACCCGCTACTACCGAGATGCTGTTGTTCGAATCAGGGATGAGGAGTTTCCGATCGACTTGATAGTTCGACGGACTAGGTTTTGATGTGATTGTCGGGATGAACTGGTTGGAGCGGTACAAGGGTAGAATCCTATGTGCCGAGCATCGACTGCTTCTTCGGAGTCCATCTGGGGTTACTATATATCATACGCCAGAGGCCCAGGGAGCCTTCGACACAGATCATCACCGCCATGGCCATGTATCACGAGTTACGACGAGGGGTGATGTATACCTCTGCTATGTCCAGGACATAGAGAGAGACCCTGAGTTTAGCCCAGATGTGCCGGTAGTGTCGGAGTTTCCTGATGTATTTCCTAAGGAACTGCCGGGCATGCCGCCAGCACGAGAGGTTGAGTTTGAGATTGATCTAGTTCCGGGCACCGGACCCATTGCGAAAGCACCTTACCGTATGGCTCCAGCAGAAATGACAGAGCTCAAGGAGCAGCTGAGAGACCTACGACAAGGGCTTTATCCGCCCTAGTGTTTCACCATGGGGAGCGCCGGTCCTCTTCGTGAAGAAGAAGGACGGTAGCCTCCGCCTATGTATTGATTATCGGGAGCTGAATGCTGTTACGGTGAAGAACCGTTACCCCTTACCACGCATCGACGATCTATTTGATCAGCTGAGGGGAGCATCAGTGTTCTCCAAGATAGACCTACGTTCCGGATACCACCAGATTGCCATCCGTGACAGTGATATAGAAAAGACAGCCTTCAGAACTAGGTATGGGCACTATGAGTTCACCGTTATGCCGTTTGGCTTATCAAATGCACCAGCAAAGTTCATGGACTTAATGAACCGTTTGTTCCAAGATCAGTTGGACAAATCAGTGGTAGTCTTCATCGATGACATACTTGTGTATTCGAAATCGAGAGGTGAGCATGAAAGCCACCTGAGAGATGTATTGCAGACATTGAGAAAGAATCAGCTGTATGCTAAATTTTCTAAGTGTGAATTTTGGTTGAACCAAGTATCATTCCTTGGACATGTGATTTCTGAGGCCGGGATCGCTGTTGATCCGGCAAAGATAGATGCAGTGCGCACCTGGCCTAGGCCGAAGACAGTTACCGACATCAGGAGCTTCCTCGGTCTGGCAGGTTATTATAGGAGGTTTGTGAAGGACTTCTCCAGTGTCTCGAAGCCGATGACTTCCTTGATGAAAAAGGATGCACCATTCGAGTGGACAGTCGACTGTGAGAGAGCTTTCACGAGTCTCAAGGATGCTCTGACATCTGCACCGGTTCTGACATTACCAGACGGTCCAGATGGTTTTGAGGTCTATTGCGACGCATCAGGCAGGGGTATGGGTTGTGTGTTGATGCAACACGGGAAGGTCGTGGCTTACGCCTCCCGACAGCTGAAGAAGCATGAGGAGAACTACCCTACCCACGACTTAGAATTGGGGGCCATTGTCTTCGCACTGAAGATATGGCGACATCACTTGTATGGGGTAAGCGTGACAATCTATTCTGACCACAAGAGTTTAAAGTACTTGTTCACTCAAAAGAGTTGAACATGAGGCAGAGAAGATGGGGTTGAATTCCTGAATGATTATGACATCAATTTACAGTACAAGGAGGGTAAGGCAAATGTGGTAGCTGACGCATTGAGTCGCCGAGCACACTCTCTCCATTCGCTAGTCTCTCATACTGGCTTGGTTGAAGAGGTGCGGAGTGCTCAGATGACGGATCAGTATATGGTGGAAATTAGACAGAAGCTTATTGATGGCACATTCGAGGGTCAGAAGTATGACTTCAGACTCCACGATGATGACCTGATTAGGCTCAATGGCCGGTTGTGTATACCGAGTAGCGCTGAGCTGAAGGAGCGCATACTGAGTGAATCCCATTGTTCTACGACATCGATTCACCCCGGAGCTTCAAAGATGTATAAAGGTATGAAAAGATACTTCTGGTGGGCTGGAATGAAAAAGGATGTGAATGACTATGTGTTGAGGTGTCTCACTTGTCAGAAGGTCAAGTTTGAGCACCGACGGCCTGGTGGTATGGGTGCAGCCAATGCCAGTGCCGGAGTGGAAGTTCCATGACATATCTATGGACTTCGTGGTAGGGCTTCCGCCTACAAGGGGAGGTCTGAATATGATTTGGGTTGTGTGACCGACTGACCAAGGTGGCTCGATTCATTCCGATGAAGGACACCTGGAAAGTGGCAAGATTGGCAGAACTTTCGATAAGGAGATTGTAAGACATCATGGTGTACCAAAGACGATTGTATCCGACAGAGATACCAGATTCTTATCCAGATATTGGAAGTCTACACGAGAGGCATTGGTACTGAACTGAAATTGAGTACGGCGTTTCACCCACAGACCGATGGTCAGAGTGAGCGCACCATACAGACACTTGAGGATATGCTACGTGCATGTGCACTTGACTTTCAGACCAGCTGGATTGATAAGTTACATCTGATCGAGTTTAGTTACAACAACAGTTATCATGCATCGATCAAGATGTCTCCCTTCCAGGCATTGTACGGTAGACCATGCCGCACGCCATTATGCTGGGATGAGTCGAGTGAGACGGTCATTATAGGACCAGAGTATCTTGAGCAAGTTCAGGCAGAAGTTCGCCAGATCAGGGCTAATATGAAAGCAGCTCAGGATAGACAGAAGTCGTACGCAGATGTGCGCCGACGTGACCTGGAGTTCGCCGTGGGCGATCAGGTATTTTTGAGAGTATCCCCCATGAAGGGAGTATTTCGTTTTGGCCAGAAGGGCAAGTTGAGCCCGAAATATGTAGGTCCTTATGTTGTGACGGAGCGGATCGGCCCGGTAGCTTATAGACTTGATTTACCCGCCGAGCTGGGCAAGGTACATGATGTATTTCATGTGTCCCAGTTGAAGAAGTATATCTCATCCGTCTCATGTGCTTCAGCCGGAAAGGCTAACCTTAGAGCCAACCATGCGATCAGTGGAGACTCCGGTACGGATTCTGGATACTAAGACTCGAGACACTCGCCATAAGTCCGTGAGACTGGTGAAGGTCCTCTGGTCTAACCAGGACGTTGAGGAGGCCACTTGGGAGCTGGAAGAAAAGATGAAGGCGAAGCACCCGTCATTGTTTGCTTCTTAGTGTTCATATGTATAGGGTACGGGGCGTACCCCTTTTAAGGGGGGTAGAGCCGTTTCGGTTATGGTTGTATACGACATGTATATGTATACATTGTCTATGTTATGTTACAGACCGTTGTCTGAAATGGTATTATGTGGTTTGGACCTCGAGTCCGTTGTGGTATTGTGTGGTTTGGACCTTGAGTCCGTTGTGGTGTAAGAATGATGGTAAGGTTGGTAATGATGTTTTGGAAGTGTGGTGTTATAAGTGTTTCCCGTGTTCTAATAGTAAGATATGTGGGAAGTATGAACTTTGGGGACAAAGTTCTTTTAAGGGGGGTAGATTGAAATACCCCAAACCTTGGTATGTTGGTTAAACATTAAAACATGATTTATTAAGACTAAAAAGAGTCTTAGAAACCTTAGTAAACAAATTTAAACAAAAGGAAACACAAATGTGCTTTAAAGTCAATAAGAGCCAAAATGTGCTCTAAGCTTGGGATAAACTTGAGTAAGACCTAATGAGCTTACCAAGACCTCATTTATATACTAATGAACATATTAAACCAATTACCAAAGAAAACCAAGCTTGAAAACAAGTTAAAACACAAAATGTGCTTTAAGAAGTCTTAAAGCACGTTTTTGAAAAATTGTCTTGTAAATGAGTTTTGAATGGCTAAATGTCCATCATTACTCTTAAATATATATGTGTACTATATAGTATCACATTTGGGTGGCTATATTATGGGAAATCAAAAATTTCACTTCTAAGTGCCTTGTTTAGGTGAATAGTGATTTTTATAAGCTATTTTGTAACATATGTTGTATAAGTAATTAAATTGACAAACAAAGACTAAAATGCCCTCATACTAATAAAGGGGGCGGTTTTCTAAGTGTGTGACTCACCACTCTTAGTTGATAATAATAAGTAAGTAAAGAAAACTAATTAAACTACTTTTTTTTTACTTTATAAGCAAATATCTCCTTAAAGCAAATCCTATCTTCACTCTCATTTCTTTCCTTCATTCACACGGTTTCCCACCTCTCTCTTCTTCTTCTTCCTTGTTCTCTCACGGTAATACCACTATCACCATGGAAACTCCCACTTTGATCACTTGTTAAATCTTGCTCATTTGTCCAAATCAAAAACAAACACCACCAATCTCTTCCTCTCATCAAGCTCTTCATTCCTATCTTCTCAAAACTCCAAGAGCTCCATTTCGGTGCCAAGGTGTTCCACCATTGAAGGAGCTTGAGCTTGTATTTTGACATATTGTTGATCTCCTTTGCTTCTAGGTAAGGAATCTCAAAGAAAAATGTTTCCTCCATGTTCTTACCTTAACCGAAAATACACATTGATATAGCTCTTGTGTGACTTTGTTCTAGCTTCATTTCAACTCTTCATGGACTAGGTGGAGTCCTCTCTTGTTATATATTCAAACTCCCTTCAAAGATCAAGGTAAAACAACTACATTAATGTTTTTGAAACAATGTCAAATTAGGGTTTACAATGAGATGAAGCTCAAAGCTTGAATACTCATTATGGTGTTTGTATATTGTCTAGAACTTGACAAGGAATCAAATTATCATACGGTTTTGTAAGGAATCAAGAGGAAGTGTTTTGGGAAGAAGAGGTAAATCTACTAACTTAATGTTGTTTAATGCCTTAGGAGAAATGAGCTTATAAATGCTTATTTAAACTACCTAAAGAGCAATGGTGAATGACTTAGTAAAGTGTTCTCAAGAGTTTAGTAAAAGGCATATGTGTTGTTGAGTGTATTTGCAGGTTAAAGGCAAATATATGTGGAAATTCAGTGTTTATGATTTATGCACCTTAAGGGCCTAAGAGCCATGCATTTTAAGGGCCTAAGTGCCATGCAATTTAAGTTATGCCTATATTGTGATGTAGTGTGAATTTGGTGAAGTTGTGTAAGAAAGTGTTCTTGGTGTTTCTTAGTGTTCTAGGATGATTAAGTGAAAATAATGTGCTAAGGTGTAACAAAATGCTAGGAGAAACTATGTCGAATTTAGAAAATGCATAAGGAGTTCAAGATGTTGTAAAGGAATTTTGATGAACTAAGAAGTACTCTAGAGTGTGTTAAGGACTTAGGCATGAGTTTGAGGGTTAGTGTGTACCAAAGTCATTTTGGACTTAGATGAAGACTTAGGCAAACTTTGGTAAAATAAGGAGGATTGTAAGCTTAGAAAAAGGGATTTCAAGAATGACTTAAGGAGTTTTAGTTGTAAGAAATGATGTTAAAGTAATGATGTTGTGTGGAAGAAATGTCTAGAATAATGATTGGAATAGGCAAGGAGTATCACTTAGAAACTTAAGGAGAAGATACTATAAGTGTTGGAGGCTTTGGGAAATTTGGTTAAGTGTTTAAAGGCTTAGAAATTGGGTATAATGGCACGTCCGAACTTCCGTCCGAACTTGGAAGCTCGGACATGCCCTGTTACGCTTACAATTTCTGGATTTTAGGTAGTGTCCGAACTACCGTCCGAATTTGGAAGTTCGGACGCACCTGTTATTCTTAGTATTATCCTCGAACTGTGTCCGAACTTGGGAAGTCCGGACACATGTTCGGACGGATTTCTGGTTAGGATTTTCCTCGACTCATGTCCGAACTTCCGAAGTCCGGACACAAGTTCGGACATGTGTCTGTTTTCTGTCTAAAATCACGGCTTGTGTCCGAACTTGGAAGCTCGGACACAAGTTCGGACAGGCCACTGTATGGACCAAAAATTATTGTTTTAAGATGGGAATTGTTATCTAAAAATAGTAGTTGGTTAGTAATGATATAATAAGGTTATATAATACCTGTTAGGTGGGTTTTAAAGGCAATTAAAAGGATGAAAAGATGTAACAAGTGTAAAATAAAAATAAACTAGTAATGTTGAGTAGATAGTGTTAATTGGATTAGTGCGTTAATTAACCGACGTTACTAATGTGTTTAGGATTCTCTCAAGGTGGAAACGAAACGAGGCAAGGACCGAGGTATGGTTTTCTTGCAGTCTGTTGCCTACCGTTTACACCGGCTTGGGTGTTGTTTGCTTTTCTGCGTGTTACGACCTTATAAGATTAGGCATGAAAAGAGTTTACAGTTGTTATACATTATGATGATGTAAGGTTATGACTCCTTTCCCTTGGTTGTCTAACAAGACCTAAATGTTTGCTTGTATGTGACTTAACAAAATGTTGTGTGATCACTAACAAGTGCTAACCGGGGGAGTGAGGAGTCCGGTTGTTCCGGCCACGCGTGTGATGGATGGGGGTCGATATCATATCCGGTTCGGCTCTCTTGGTGTATGTATAGGTGGTATTCCAATTTGGTTTCTACCTTCCCTTAGCTTATCCAAAGCTAGTTACTGACTCACGTCGGGCCATAGGGGCATACGTATGTTATTTCGGTGTGCTTGGGATTACTATATCCGACACACCTTTGGTATAAGTTAACCGTTCTACATAACCGGACGGTAACGAGGATGGTAACGAGCTTAACATGGGATTGGTAAAAATCTCTAGGCTCTCATGGTATACTAACTATGGTGGAAGAAGGCTCCTTGTGAGAACCGATTTTATGTTGATTGTATTGATATGATGCTATGCAATTTCCCTTGCTATGCTATGGTAATATATATATATATGTTGGATGTTCTAAAATGAATGCCATGTTATTATGACAATTGGTTGCGCGTATCCCGGTAGCCGATGGGCTGCGCGTTAGCCATACCAGCAAAGGTGCTGACCCCCTCGGGGGCTCCATATTTTATTTGCAGGATGAGGATCGAAGAGGCAGAGTGGCTCTAGGTCCTAGGTTGTTGATATACTTTTGGATAAGTAGGTTGTTGAGCCCGGGATGCGCCTGTGCTCCCGAGGCGTTACATTTTGATACCGTTGTTATACAGTGTTGGATGATTATGGTTTGGAGATGTGTTGTAAATTAAATACTCGGTATGGTTGGTTATGTTTGTATATGGATGTTAGTTACTATGCTCGGGAGTCTGATCATCAGACCGATACACTTGTATTTATTCTGCCTAGTTAACCACGTGGGTGGTTAACGGCGTTGTAACACCAAAGCGAATAGTTATTGTTTGGTTGGTTATTTCCGCTGCGATTTCGGTAGTTGTAGGAGCGTTGTAGGGGTGTTACAAAACAACACCTGGACCTTGCCACTCTGATCGTTAGAATATACCGGCTTAAATGCTTACATACTTATCCAAAAATACTTATCCAGCTTAAACATCAACATTCATAATACCACAACCAATCGAGTACTAGTATCTTAAACATAATCCCAAACTTACATCAGTTTAATATAAACAGTCGGGTGCACAGGCGCAACCCGAACTCAAATAAATGTCCCACCCTAAGACTAACCGCTCCTACTCTCGTAGTGCGTCCTCATGGGCCTCTTACCTGCAAGTGTAAAAATAGCCCCGAGGGGTCAGCACGAATGCTGTACTACACCCCTCACGGCCCCCAAGCTAGCGGGGCTACGACGACTAATTGTCGATAGCATGGAAATTGATTACATACACAAGCATAATATGAAGTGCAATAACAATAACCACAGATGAACATATGTAGTTCACAACCAATGAACGACTCAAGCGTTCCCTTAACAAGTGGGTTAGTAACCCCCTCCTTAGTCCTCATTTCCTTAATCTCAGTTCCTTACCTTACCTTAATCTTAATCTTATCTCAATCTTAATCTTAATCTCAGTATACAAACCTCTCCTGGAAGGGATTGGTTGTAGCTTAATTCGAACCTGGGATTTAGGTGATCCCACCGCACCATCTTAATGCCACCTACTCGGACGGGAGTCCAGCGCAGCTGAGACCGGCCAATATCACATCTCCGTCCCCCTAGTACAATCCGAAGACAAGTCCTTAAGCGGAGGCGGATCTGATTCAGATACCGTCCCCCTTTTCCTTAGCATGCATGACCGGATCGGTCCTGGGTTTCCTCACTCAAGTTCCAGTTAGTAGACATCTTAAACACCATGTGCTAGCTAAGCCTTAACGGGCATTAACCAACAACCATCAAACTTAACTCTTTCTTAACTCAGTAAGTACTAAACTTGGTTAGTAACAATCTCAAGTCTCGCGGGTTAGTGTAAATATAACACAATCACAACGAGAACAATATAGCCGGTTGCGTGCTTTATCTTGTTTTAGTCATAGCAATTAAACAGATAGCACACAAGCCGAGGGACACCTCGTTAGCAAGCAGGTCACAAGAAGGATTGTACCGTTCACCGTCGATCGTTGTTTGTTTAACCTTCTTCGGGGTACCAATTCACAAACCTAAAACATTCATTCATTTTTAGGTCATTAGTTACTTGTACCTTTCTTACTCACTTAGTCTCTAAAGATTCCCATTTAATACCCTCTTAATCTTTGCCACTTAGCTTACAACCTTAACTTTAAACATTAAAACTTATACTTAATCTTAACTTAATTCCTTAAGTTCTTAGGGTCCTAATCATTACCGCCCTACCAAAGGTATACCTCATTACCTATCACCATTCTTAGAATTCAAAAATTTTTTTTTCTAAGTGTTAAGGGTCGACCGACCCACCGACCGACCCTACCCCTGGGTCGGTCCATTACAGAAACTCTTTTGTCTCTTGAAACCCATCCGACCGACCCAGAGCTAGACCGACCGACCCAAACCCTCTGGGTCGGTCCCTTACAGAACCCTTTTTCCTACTTAAACCTTGCCCGACCGACAAGGCTAAGCCGACTGACCCAAACCCCCTGGGTCGGTCCAGTCCAGAGGCATTCCGGCTGGCTTAACTTGGCCCGACCGACCCAACACTGGTCGGACCCTGGGTCGGTCCTCTACAGACCTTCCTCTTAAATTGCCTCTTTCAATTCCAAACTTCTCCTCATATATTCTAATATGCTATAACCTCATTTGGGCACCTCAAATACACCTTAAGCCCTCCTCTAAACACATTAAATCATTCACCAAAAATCCACCTTAGTCATTATGCATTTTCCTTGTAATAATGCTACACTTGTAATGCTTCCCTTAGGTTTCTAGGTGGTGGTTCATACCTAATGTAACCACTATGCCAAATGTTTCCTTCACCACTATAATATCATCTCCCAAGCATCTCTCACTATCTAAAACTCTCTTAAGCATTTACTTAATGTTCTTTCAACACTTAAACTTCCTTCCTAGTTGTTTGCCAACTTTTACCTAAGTCCTAAATACTCAAATGCACTCTCTTGATTTCTAAATCCTTCCTACTAATGCCTAAGTCTTCATAAGTCCTTATAACACCTTAACACCTTTTTCTCACCCTTTTTCACCAAGACAATCTCTAGAACATCCTAGTACCTCACTTAGTCATTAAATTCCCTTAGAATGTCTTAAACACTTAAGCTCTCCTTTAAATTTTGCCATAGGTTCTCTAGTATATAATACCACCTAATACATGGTTTTTCTCCATCAAACAACCAACATCACACAAATTCTCACCACAACACCTTAACACCCAATTTACACCAAAACCACACCACATCATCATATAGTGTTTAAACTTAAAATGCTTGGCATTTAGGCCCTTAAATGACAATAATCTTAACCACTGAATTTCCACATATATGCCTTCAACCTGCGAATACACTCAACAAGGCTCCCATTGAAATAAAATGCTTCTTGTACTTCACCTTGATATTCTTAAACTATCTCTTTTCTCATTTGCTCCTTAGTCACAAGTTCACAAGTATAGTCATTGTTTCTCCTAGGTTTAATATAACACCTTCCCAATATAAACTCTACACTAAACTCATCATATACCTACATCTCATTCCCTTAAACAACAAAACACCTTAAGTAAGTAATTTACCTTGTTTTCACAAGCTTAAAAGCTTTTCTCCTTAGGTTTTTCTTTGTTCAATCTCGGTCACCAATGTGTGTCTCCTTGCCACTGTTCTAACCAATATCCAATGACTCCAATGAGTACTAGATAACACATTAACCCTAAGGAACAAACCCTAGGTTAAAAAATATGTTTTAAGGTATTAATGTGATTGTTTTACCTTTGTTTCTCAAGACAAACTTGGATATGAAGCAAGAAGGACCTCCTCTCTCTCCTTTGAAGAGTAGAAACAAGCTAGAACAAGGCATAAACATGGAGTCCCATGAGTATATATTTTCGGACATGTGAAGAAATGGTGGAAACCTAGATTTTCTTACACTTTCTTTACCTTAAGAGAATGGAGATGCCAATGGAGTCTCCAAACTTGAATTTCCTCCTCTAATGGTGGTTTGACTTGGCACCAAAATGAAGCTCTTGAAGTTTTGAAAAGATAGAAAGGAGGAGCTTGAGCTAACTAAGAAGAATATGTATTTGTTTGGATTGATTTGGAGCTAAAATGAGCAAGTTGTGTGCAAGAGAAGGTGGAGCTAGCATGGAGAGGAGCTTCACGTTAATGGAGAAGAGAAAGAGAGCAAGAAACCGTGTGAAACAAGGGAGAATGAAGAAGTGAGGAGAGAGGTAAGTAAAATGTGATATTTATCTTAAAAGGTGAATAGTACTTTATGCTTTATAAGGCTTATTTGCTTTCTTAATTACTTAATGAGTCATGAAGGTGGTGACTCACCTCCTAAGAAACCGCCCCCTTTTAGTAATGAGGGTAATTTAGTCTTTGTTGACCAAATGTCTCACTTATATAGACTTATGTTATAAACTAGCTTAATTAATTCACTATTCATCAAAAACAGGGCACATTGTTGTGAAATTTTTGATTTCCCATTGATATAGACTTCCAAATGTGATACTATATAGTACACATGTTAATTAAAGAGTAATGATGGACATTTAGCCATTCAAAACTCATTTACAAGACAATTTTTCAAAAACGTGCTTTAAGACTCCTTAAAGCACATTTTGTGTTTTACTTGTTTTCAAGCTTGGTTTTCTTTGGTAATTGACTTAAAATGACCATTAGGATATTACTAAGGTCTTAGGACAATATTTGGGTACTCTCCCATGTCTCTCCAAGCTTAGAGCACGTTTTTGTTAAAACTGCTCTTTTGGTGTTTCCTTATATTTTCTTTGATTAGAAATGTTTCTTAATGTTTCTAAGGCATTATTTAGCCTCCTTATATCTTAGTTTATCATTTAAACACCATATCTAAGTTTGGGGTATTTCAACTTCTTTCATTCCTTCTACTGTCTGCGCCTCTGTGTAGTATCATTGGAAATCGCTGCATCTTCACAAACTGAAGACGTTGATCCGAAACCAATCAGAGCACGAAGTTGCGATCTGATTTGTGTACAAAACGAGGTAAGAGTTTGGTCCTTTCTTGCTGTTGTTTCCAATTCCTTCGAAAATGGTTTAGTGTGCCGAACAAAAAAATTGTCCAGGCAACTACTCCTAACTTGTGTTCTCTGGTTCTTAAACAAAACAAATAATAATAAAAAAAAGGGGCAAAACTAATTACTAAAATAGTTTGTAGCAAATAGTTGATAAAGTTGATAATTTAGGATTTAAAACATGTCTATACCGTTAAGAAAATAAGAGTTAATAGTGATAATTTGAGTCAATGGATTTAGCGGTTTAAATAGTAAATAAGTTGTTGGTTAGATTAACAAATTATTAGGTAATAAGTAAAAATGGGATATTTGTTTTAGAGTAATATGTAAAGAAATCTTAACTGCTTGACCGAAATATATTAATGGGATTTAAAATATTACGTAGTTAATTTTGTTGGAGAATTAATATTCTAGGAAGGTATTGTGAGTAGTGGAAGCAGTTAGAGGAGTATTTGATAATTAGTTATTAACATTAGTGACACTATAATGTAAAATACACATTTATACGTTTGAGATTTAGGAAATAAAAGGAATTGTGTAAAAACCAAATTAATATGGAAGTAGAATATTAGGTGGTTAAAAACAAAAAAACATTAGGTGGTTGGATTGATGAATAAATTTGATTGCTATTTTATAGTAAACATTAGTAAGTTAAAAATGGGTCCATAAATCCCTCAGTTCGAGGGTGAAGTAGATTGTAAAACAAAAAGGGAATATATGGATAGAGTGTAGGTAATTAATTATTAAGTAATTGGAAAGGTTGATAATTTTAGGATTTAAAAAATATATAAATATATATTATATATATATATACTAAGCTTAAGAAAATAAGATGAATTGATAATAAACTAGTAATATGAGATGTATATATATAAGCTTTAGTCTAATAATATAGTTTGGATAACTTGATAATAAAATAGAGGGAGTAAGTAATTATCACACTCGTTAGTTGGAGAAGATAGGGGTTTCCTGATGAACTCGACAAATCTGGGCCGTCCGATTGTAGTTAGGAGAAACGGACAGCCGAGATTAAACCTAGATGATTAAGTGATATACATCCCAGAATAAAATTCTGACTTGTTGAATTTGTTTAATGACCTTCCCTAATGTATTTTGACTTGAAATTTTAACGATATATCCTTATAAACTATAGTTTATTTTCATGTAGATTAATATGGGTTTTGAGCTTTTAAACGTAAGTTATAATTTTGCAAGTTCTGAGTATTATGGAATTATTTAGGTAATTTTAAAAGATATTTTTACGAAATAAATTTTTGTAATATGTTGAAAATGTTATAGTTACTATATATAAAGTTGGGGATTTTTAGACAAGAGGAAATAGGTCTAAAAATTGTAATTCTGAATTTTCCCTAAGATATATTATAATATATGGTTTTCAATGTAACCAAAAATTAAAGTATAGTTGGTTAATGAACTTTATAGGTTGGGAAAAAAATTATAATAAGACTAAACTAACATTTAATACAGAATGTTATATAAATATTTTTGGGGTATAAACTTTTAAGTGAAGTAAAAATTATATATATCTATATACATATATATATATATATATATAAAGAAAATAGTAACATATGTTAAATCAAGGAATTTATCAATCTATGTTTATACTAACTATATGTAACACCCCTACTACGCACATACTATACTTGGAATCGCAGCGGAAATATAAACAACTAAACGATAACTAAATGATTGGTGCTACAATGCCGTCAACCACCCACGTGGCTAACAAGGCTGAATAAATACAATTGTACCGGTCTGATGATCAGACTCCCGAGCATAGAACTAACAACCATATATATAACAATATAATACCGAGTATTTACAAAATCCTTCACTGTATACTTCACTGTAAACCGTCATCAACAAGTATATAATACGCCACGGGTGCACAGGCGCAACCCGGGCAAACATCCAAAAGTACTTCAAAAGTAAACTACTCTCTAGGACCTAGAGCCACTCTGCCTCTTCGATCCTCATCCTGCAATAAAATATGGAGCCCCCGAGGGGGTCAGCACCTTTGCTGGTATGGCTAACGCGCAGCCCATCGACTACCGGGATACGCGCAACCAATTGTCAGGATGACATGATATTTATTTTTAAACACAAACACATACATATATAACATAACAAGGGTATTGTACACATCGAAACACACATCACAAACATACAAATCCTTTTAGGAAGAGAACCAACACAGTTAGTCCCCATTGAGAGCTTCGAGAATGTTGCCACGCTCATACTTAGCTCGTTACATAACTCGTTACCGTCCGGTTAGATTGAACGGTTAACTTAACACAAGGTGCCCCGGATATAGTGATCCAAGCACACCGAAACAACACATAGTATGCCCCTGTGGCCCGACGTGAGTCAGTAAAATAGCCTTGGTTAAGCTAAAGGGAAGGTTAGAAACCAAATTGGAAACTTAACCATAACATACAGAGAGAATCGAACCGGTTATGACATCGACTCCCATACTCACACGCGTGGCCGGAACAGACCGGACTCCTCACTTTCCCCGTTAGCCCATGTTAGTAGTTCAACATTGAGCACAACAACAATTCACAATAATAGGTCAAGTCTTGTTAGACACTCACATGGGAAGAGAGAGTCATAATTAACAACATAATAATATTTAACAACTGTAAACTCTTTACATGGTTTAATCTTACAAAGTCATAAAACACAGAAAACAACAACACACAAGCCGGTGTAAACCGGTAGGCAACAGACTGCAAGAAAACCATACCTTGGTCCTTGCCTCGTTTGATTTCCACCTTGAGAGAATCCTAAACACATTAGTAATGTCGGTAATTATTTATTTAACTCCAAACTTACTAAGTATTTAACATGATTGTACGACATGTTTTAATGCCTATCTTACCCTAGGTTACCTTCATTATACACCCTAGGGTTAACTACATAAGTCACATTCATTTCTATTTTTTTTTTACAAGTTTTGGTCCGACCGACCCACCGTCCGACCCACAACTGGGTCGGACCCTCCCAGTGGTTTTCGGGTCTGAAGAACCTTACCTTGACCGACCCATGTCCGACCCAACCTTCTGGGTCGGTCCATTACAGAACCCTTTTACTTCCTTAATCATGCCCGTCCGACCCACGTCCGACCCCCATTCTGGGTCGGTCCATGTGCGAACTTTTTCCCTCCTTTGTAACTTGACCGACCGACCCATGTCCGACCCACCCTTTTGGGTCGGACCATCACCGAACATTTTCCCAACATCTAACAGAGGCTCGACCGACCCAAAAACTGGGTCGGCCCTGGGTCGGTCGCCTTCTAAACTTACCCAAACTTGCCAATTCTTCACCAACTTCTCTAAGGCCTCTTAATGCTTCCTAACAACATTTGGTAACCTTACATCCACATACAACATCCATGAAACTCATTTTCTAATTCCTTAAATCATTTACTTATTTCCTTGTAAAAATTCCTTAACACTTATGTTATTTTATACTAGGTTCTTAGATGGTGTTTCTCACCTATGGTAACTACTATCCCAAAATGCTTTCTCAAGTTCATACATTCTCCTTAGTTTACCAAAGTTTGCCTAAGTCTTTACCTAAGTCCAAAATGACTTTGGTACATACTAAAATCTCAAGATCATGCCTAAGTCCTTATTACACTCTAGAGTACTTCCTAGTTCATCATAATTCCTTTAAAACATCTTGAACTCCTTATTCATTTCCTACACTTTCTAACTCTAACTCACCAAACCTTATGTAAACACTTAGAACTTCTTACTTCCCACCTAGGTTTTGACATGGGTTCCCCTAGAACATTACCATGCCTAAACACTTTACCTTCTCCTTTAAACACACAAGAACATCCAAAATCACCAAGAACACTCTCATACACAATTTCACCAAATTACACTACATCACAATATAGTGCATAATTTAAATTGCATGGCACTTAGGCCCTTAAAATGCATGGCTCTTAGGCCCTTAAAGTGCTTAAAATCATAAACACTGAATTTCCACAATATATATGCCTTTAACCTGCAAATACACTCAACACCACATATGCCCTTTACTAGTCTCTTAAGAACACTTTACTAAGTCATTCCCCATTGGCTCTTTAGATAGTTTTAATAAGCATTATAAGCTCATTTCTCCTAAGGCATTAAAATAGCATTAGGTTAGTAGATTTACCTCTCTTTGCAAGATAACTTCTTTCTTGTTTCCTTTAGAAAACCAATAGAGTACTTGATTCCTTGACAAGTTCTAAACAATATACAAACTTTATAATGAGTATTTAAGCTATAGGCTTCATCTCATTGTAAACCCTAATTTGACATTGTTTCAAAACATTAATGTAGTTGTTTACCTTGCTCTTTGAAGAGAGTTTGAATATCTAGCAAGAGGGGACTCCACCTAGTCCATGAAGAGTTGAAATGAAGCTAGAACAAAGTCACACAATGAGCTATATCAATGTGTATTTTCGGACATGACAAAAACAAGGGGGAAAGGAAGTTTTTATTTGAGATTCCTTACCTAGAAGCAAAGGAGAGTAATAATATGTCAAAATATAAGCTCAAGCTCCTTCAATGGTGGAACACCTTGGCACCGAAATGGAGCTTTGGAGTTTGAGAAGGTAGGAATGAAGAGCTTGATGAGAGGAAGAGATTGGTGGTATTTGTTTTGTGATTTGGACAAGTGAGCTAGGTTTAGCAAGTGGTCAAAGCTTGTGTTTTAATGGTGGTAGTGGTTTATCGTGAGAGAACAAAGAAGAAGGGAGGAGATGAGTGGGAAACCGTGTGAGCAAGGAAGGGAAATGAGAGAATGAAGATAGAATTTACTTTAAGAAGATATTTATGTGTTAAAAGGTAAAAAGTAGCTTATTTACTTATCTTATCTACTTAATACATTAATAAGAGAGTGGTGAGTCACCCCTTATAAAAGCCGCCGCCCCCTATATTAGTGTGGGGGTGTTTTAGTCTTTGTTTGTCAATTTAATTACTTAATACAACATATGTTACAAATTAGCTTATAAAAAGTACTATTCACCTATACAAGGCACATAGAAGTGAAATTTTTGATTTCCCACTAATTAGCCACCCAAATGTGATACTATATAGTACAATATATATTTAAGAGTAATGATGCATTTTAGCCATTCAAAACTCATTTACAAGACAATTTTTCAAAAACGTGCTTTAAGACTCCTTAAAGCACATTTTGTGTTTAAAACTTGTTTTCAAGCTTGGTTTTCTTGGTAATTGGTTTAATAAGTTCATTAGTATATAAATGAAGTCTTGGTAAGCTCATTAGGTCTTACTCAAGTTTATCCCAAGCTTAGAGCACGTTTTAGCTCTTATTGACTTTAAAGCACATTTGTTTTCCTTTGTTTTAAATTTTGTTTTAGTAAGGTTTCTAAGACTCTTTTTAGTCTTGTTACCCCACCTTTAGGTGTTTAAACACAAAACAACTAGGTTTGGGTATTTCATCTTTCTATCCCCCTTAAAAGAACTTTGTCCCCAAAGTTCATACTTCCACATAACTTTAAACATTAGAACATGAGAACACATATTAACAACACTTCTATATCACATTAACAACATCTTACATCATATCGGACACGTGGTCCAAACAACAAACACATCACAACATCATTCAGACTCAGCGGTCTGCAACATTAACAACATGACAATACAACATAACAATACAACACAGACAATGTATTCAAATACATGTCATTACATAACCGAAACGGCTCTACCCCCCTTAAATAGGGGTACGCCCCGTACCCTATACTACAAATACTAAGAAGTAAACAACGACGGGTACTTCGCCTTCATCTTATCTCCAGCTCCCAAGTGGGCCTCCTCAACGTCCTGGTTAGACCAGAGAACCTTCACCAGTCCCACAGACTTATGGCGAGTGTCTCGAGTCTTAGTGTCCAGAATCCGTACCGGAGTCTCCACTGATCGCATGGTCGGCTCTAAAAGTTAGCCTTTCAGGCTGAAGCACATGAGACGGATGAGACATATACTTCTTCAAACTGGGACACATGAAATACATCATGTACCTTGCCCAGCTCGGCGGGTAAATCAAGTCTATAAGCTACCGGGCCGATCCGCTCCGTCACAATGTAAGGTCCCACATATTTTGGGCTCAACTTGCCCTTCTGGCCAAAACGAAACACTCCCTTCATGGGGGATACTCTCAAAAATACCTGATCGCCACACGGCGAACTCCAGGTCACGTCGGCGCACATCTGCGTACGACTTTTGTCTATCCTGAGCTGCTTTCATATTAGCCCTGATCTGGCGAACTTCTGCCTGAACTTGCTCAAGATACTCTGGTCCTATAATGACCGTCTCACTCGACTCATCCAGCCATAATGGCGTGCGGCATGGTCTACCGTACAATGCCTGGAAGGGAGACATCTTGATCGATGCATGATAACTGTTGTTGTAGCTAAATTCGATCAGATGTAACTTATCAATCCAGCTGGTCTGAAAGTCAAGTGCACATGCACTTAGCATATCCTCAAGTGTCTGTATGGTGCGCGACGTCTGACCATCGGTCTGTGGGTGAAACGCCGTGCTCAATTCAGTTCAGTACCAAGTGCCTCTCGTGTAGACTTCCAATATCTGGATAGGAATCTGGTATCTCTGTCAGATACTATCGTCTTTGGTACACCATGATGTCTAACAATCTCTTTATCGAACAATTCTGCCAATCTTGCCACTTTCCAGGTTTCCTTCATCGGAATGAATCGAGACACTTGGTCAGTCGGTCAACTACCACCCCAAATCATATTCAGACCTCCCCTTGTAGGCGGAAGCCCTACTACGAAGTCCATAGATATGTCATGGAACTTCCACTCGGCACTGGCATTGGCTGCACCATACCGACCAGGCCGTCGGTGCTCAAACTTGACCTTCTGACAAGTGAGACACCTCAACACATAGTCATTTACATCCTTTTTCATTCCAGCCCACCAGAAGTATCTTTTCATACCTTTATACATCTTTGAAGCTCCGGGGTGAATCGAAGTAGTAGAACAATGGGATTCACTCAATATGCGCTCCTTCAGCTCAGCGCTACTCCTGGGTATACACAATCTGCCATTAGCCTAATCAGGTCATCATCGTGGAGTCTGAAGTCATACTTCTGACCCTCGAATGTGCCATCAATAAGCTTCTGTCTGATCTCCATCATATACTGATCCGTCATCTGAGCACTCCGCACCTCTTCAACCAAGCCAGTATGAGAGACTAGCGAATGGAGAGAGTGTGCTCGGCGACTCAATGCGTCAGCTACCACATTTGCCTTACCCTCCTTGTACTGTAAATTGATGTCATAATCATTCAGGAATTCAACCCACCTTCTTTGCCTCATGTTCAACTCCTTCTGAGTGAACAAGTACTTTAAACTCTTGTGGTCAGAATAGATCGTCACACTTACCCCATACAAATGATGTCGCCATATCTTCAGTGCGAAGACAATGGCCCCCAATTCTAAGTCGTGGGTAGGGTAGTTCTCCTCATGCTTCTTCAGCTGTCGGGAGGCGTAAGCCACGACCTTCCCGTGTTGCATCAACACACAACCCATACCCCTGCCTGATGCGTCGCAATAGACCTCGAAACCATCTGGACCGTCTAAGTGTCAGAACCGGTGCAGATGTCAGAGCATCCTTGAGACTCGCGAAAGCCCTCTCACAGTCGACTGTCCACTCGAATGGTGCATCCTTCTTCATCAAGGAAGTCATCGGCTTCGAGACACTGGAGAAGTCCTTCACAAATCTCCTATAGTAACCTGCCAGACCGAGGAAGCTCCTGATGTCGGTAACTGTCTTCGGCCTAGGCCAGGTGCGCACTGCATCTATCTTTGCCGGATCAACAGCGATCCCGGCCTCAGATATCACATGTCCAAGGAATGATACTTGGTTCAACCAAAATTCACACTTAGAAAATTTAGCATACAGCTGATTCTTTCTCAAAGTCTGCAATACATCTCTCAGGTGGCTTTCATGCTCACCTTTCGATTTCGAATACACAAGTATGTCATCGATGAAGACTACCACTGATTTGTCCAACTGATCTTGGAACAAACGGTTCATTAAGTCCATGAACTTTGCTGGTGCATTTGATAAGCCAAACGGCATAACGGTGAACTCATAGTGCCCATACCTAGTTCTGAAAGCTGTCTTTTCGATGTCACTGTCACGGATGGCAATCTGGTGATATCCGGAACGTAGGTCTATCTTGGAGAATACTGATGCTCCCCTAAGCTGATCAAATAGATCGTCGATGCGTGGTAAGGGGTAACGGTTCTTCACCGTCACAGCATTCAGCTCCCGATAATCAATACATAGGCGGAGGCTACCGTCCTTCTTCTTCACGAAGAGAACCGGCGCTCCCCATGGTGACACACTAGGCGGATAAAGCCCTTGTCGAGTAGGTCTCTCAGCTGCTCCTTGAGCTCTGTCATTTCTGCTGGAGCCATACGGTAAGGTGCTTTCGCAATGGGTCCGGTGCCCGGAACTAAATCAATCTCAAACTCAACCTCTCGTGCTGGCGGCATGCCCGGCAGTTCCTTAGGAAATACATCAGGAAACTCCGACACTACCGGCACATCTGGGCTAAACTCAGGGTCTCTCTCTATGTCCTGGACATAGCAGAGGTATACATCACTCCCCTCGTCGTAACTCGTGATACATAGCCATGGCGGTGATGATCTGAGTCGAAGGCTCCCTGGGCCTCTGGCGGTAAGATATGGTAACCCCAGATGGACTCCGAAGAAGCAGTCGATGCTCGGCACACAGGATTCTGCCCTTGTGCCGCTCCAACCAGTTCATCCCGACAATCACATCAAAGCCTAGTCCGTCGAACTCTATCAAGTCGATCGGAAACTCTTCATCCCTGATTCGAACAATAGCACCTCGGTAGTAGCGGGTACATCGATCCGCTCTTCGACGGGAGAGTAACCACGAAGTCTGGCATCTCTTCACCATCTAACCCCAGCCTCTTCGCAAATGATAGCGAAATGAATGTATGTGAGGCTCCAGAGTCGAACAAGATCGATGCATCCACGCCATTCACTGGAAAGGTACCGGTGAGGATTGTGCCGCTCTTGCCGGCTTCTGCCTTATTGCAGACACTCAGTATACCTCCCGTTCCGAGTGCACAGCCTAATTCATTGGCAAACTAATAAGTATTGGGTAACAACACGGTTTATATGTTCAAACAACTCCACTTTATTCATTAACACACTCCTTTTTACAACATTTATTGGCTTATACTGTCGCCATGATTCACACTTACAACATCCTTAATACATACTGGTTTGTCACATAATTATACAAGGCTTAAAACTGTCTGAAAGTCAAATTCAGACGTCCGGTTTCATGTGTGTGGCATTGATCACTGCCGACGGTGCGGTATTCAGTTTGATCTTCTGATGCCATGGTATAGCATCCTTGATTGCCCACCCATGATTAATACATCTCCCGATTTTAGCAATAGCTTCTTTGCGAGGTCAGCACGCTTCTGCTCGCCATACACAAACACTGCGGTATCACCAATGGACCAAGACACCACGGGTACTCCCTTACTTAGAGACTCGGGTGACTCGTCCTTGTCTTGGTGCATACCCAACCGTCCACCTTTCTGGTAGAAGTTTACAATGCATAAATCTGCTTTTACACTTGGAATTGATTCCGTTTCAACTTGCTGAGCAATTCCCACGGCGTGGTTAACGACCGCGTGGAACTCCTCTGGTATACTTGATACTGTTGCTCCATCTTCAGCTCGAACTTCTTGATATGACTTGGTGTAAGGGTTCCAGTCCTTACCCATGCACATCATCTTCAATTGCATCCTTGCTCCGTTCGGGTATTCGGGTGTGTAAAACCCTCCTGGTTTTGCTCCAAGTTCGTCGCATCGTCTGATGATATGGATTTGTGCCTCCGGTGTCAGGTATCCATTTAGAAGTATCATACCTGGCTGGATGACCTGACATTGCTCCAATGGAAGTCGGTGATGTTGATGGTGGTTTCTTCAGGGTTCGGTGTGGGTGGGATTGGATAACATATATTGAAAGTTCCTTTAAGTTTAGAGTACTCTAATTAGGTAAATCTCACACTATACTTTATTATTCACTCACATGGTTGTTTATTTAAACTCACTCACACACATGCATGAAATGCGGTATGCAGACACTTATTTCAGTCAACAATTTAGGCGGTACCTGGTCTAGAAGAGGGCCCTGGCGCCTCAGACCGGTCCACCACATTCAGGGTGGCCTTGTTGGACCCCGACCCCTTCCCTTCTGGGACTCCGTGTACCTCTGATCTGGGGGTGGCTGGTTCGCCGTCTTCTGGCCATCGGTGGTCGCAGTGGCCTTACCCTTCCATTGCCCCTTGGGCCTGAAGTTCCTACTGTTCGGGTTCTGCCAGCACTCATGGTCGCGGTGACCCATCTTCTTACAGTACCGGCACTGAACATCATTACCCTTGCAGTCCTTGCCGGGGTGGTCGCCGTTGCACCACTTGCAGTAATAGTGGCGCTCCGGTCCAGAGCCCGTGCTAGCTGCTATCACAATACACCATTAATACTTGTTTCACAACTTATTAACATATACTCTAACTCATCACACAGGTTTAGACAATTACCCTTAGGTGGGTAAGAACGTAGGGGCTTGGCCGCATACGCATAGGTGAGCTGCAGAGGCTCATCAGCAGTGGTGGTCTGGGCTGGCCCTTGCCACCCTGTTGCTGTCCTTTCTGGGACTGGGGGTATGATTTCTTCTTCTTCCCTCCCCCCTCCCCACTGCCCTTGCGTGCCTTGGCCCTCGTTCTGAGCCTTGCGCTTGAGCGCACTCTCCTCGTCCCTCAGACGGACGGTGATCTCCACATAGCAGCGGCATGATAGCACTCCTATATTTAGGGTGTCAGTTATGCCCCGCTAAATAAATTCACATCACATTATCACATTGTACACACTTATTCACATTACACTGTAATTCCTTTACCTGCAAGGTGGTATATCCAGTAGGCCCCATGCCGTAGCGTAGGCGATAGTTCAGTCCGTTGTAGAAACGGTTCACAAGGATCCGGTCTGAGTAACCCAGATCCGGTAGCAGGTGGATTAGTCCGATGAAGGCTGAGTAGTACTCATCTACCGTCATCTTATCCCCTTGCCTCAGGTTGTCCAACTCCAGGCGCTTGGCCTCTTGCACATGTATAGGGTAGTATTTGGCTCGCAGAAGAGCCGTGTACTCCCTCCACTGGAACGTCGGATCAGCAACTCTACCCTCGCGCACAAGCTTCCACCAGTTTTGTGCCGAGCCTTCAGGTAGTAAGCAGCAAGTCGTACCTTGATCTGCTCAGGTGGTGCTAGGGTTTCGAAGGCGGTCTCCATCTCGGAGATGTATGCCTCGAGCTTACGGGGATCGGTCTCCCCACTGAATGAGGGCGGCCTCAGATCAGCCAACGCCTTGACCCAATTGGTCTCTCGTGGCGGTGGTGGTGGTGGCTGAACTCCGGGCTGTCGCCTTGCTGTATAGCAGCAACTAACTGGGGTACCAGCTGAGCTACGGCGGCTGCAACTGCCTCAGCCATAGTCTGGGCCGTAGTATCATCGCCCTGTCACCCATATCTCCAGTACCGCGCCCGCGGCCTCTACCTCCTCGTGGTCTACCTGCCATCTGATTTATGAACATCTCATTAGCATTATGCTTGCACACTTATCGGTCCAACGTTCGTAACGCTTCCCGATAATAAGGTATCTCCACACTTAGTTAGTGGTTAACCTTTCCAAATCTGTTCACTTAGGTAACTGTAGTTAGGTTTCCTAACTCGGTATATCCCTAAGCTCGGTATTCTAGTCATCAGAGCGATACTTCGCTCTGATACCACTTTTTGTAACACCCCTACTACGCACATAACTATACTTGGAATCGCAGCGGAAAATAAACAACTAAACGATAACTAAACGATTGGTGCTACAATGCCGTCAACCACCCACGTGGCTAACAAGGCTGAATAAATACAATGTACCGGTCTGATGATCAGACTCCCGAGCATAGAACTAACAACCATATATATAACAATATAATACCGAGTATTTACAAAATCCTTCACTGTATACTTCACTGTAAACCGTCACCAACAAGTATATAATACGCCACGGGTGCACAGGCGCAACCCGGGCAAACATCCAAAAGTACTTCAAAAGTAAACTACTCTCTAGGACCTAGAGCCACTCTGCCTCTTCGATCCTCATCCTGCAATAAAAATATGGAGCCCCCGAGGGGGTCAGCACCTTTGCTGGTATGGCTAACGCGCAGCCCATCGACTACCGGGATACGCGCAACCAATTGTCAGGATGACATGATATTTATTTTAAACACACAACACATACATATATAACATAACAAGGGTATTGTACACATCATAACACACATCACAAACATACAAATCCTTTTAGGAAGAGAACCAACACAGTTAGTCCCCCCATTGAGAGCTTCGAGAATGTTGCCACGCTCATACTTAGCTCGTTACATAACTCGTTACCGTCCGGTTAGATTGAACGGTTAACTTAACACAAGGTGCCCCGGATATAGTGATCCAAGCACACCGAAACAAAACACATAGTATGCCCCTGTGGCCCGACGTGAGTCAGTAAAATAGCCTTGGTTAAGCTAAAGGGAAGGTTAGAAACCAAATTGGAAACTTAACCATAACATACAGAGAGAATCGAACCGGTTATGACATCGACTCCCATACTCACACGCGTGGCCGGAACAGACCGGACTCCTCACTTCCCCCGTTAGCCCATGTTAGTAGTTCAACATTGAGCACAACAACAATTCACAATAATAGGTCAAGTCTTGTTAGACACTCACATGGGAAGAGAGAGTCATAATTAACAACATAATAATATTTAACAACTGTAAACTCTTTACATGGTTTAATCTTACAAAGTCATAAACACACAGAAACAAACAACACACAAGCCGGTGTAAACCGGTAGGCAACAGACTGCAAGAAAACCATACCTTGGTCCTTGCCTCGTTTGATTTCCACCTTGAGAGAATCCTAAACACATTAGTAATGTCGGTTAATTATTTATTTAACTCCAAACTTACTAAGTATTTAACATGATTGTATGACATGTTTTAATGCCTATCTTACCCTAGGTTACCTTCATTATACACCCTAGGGTTAACTACATAAGTCACATTCATTTCTGTTTTTTTTTTACGTTTTTGGTCCGACCGACCCACCGTCCGACCCACAACTGGGTCGGACCCTCCCAGTGGTTTTCGGGTCTGAAAAACCTTACCTTGACCGACCCATGTCCGACCCAACCTTCTGGGTCGGTCCATTACAGAACCCTTTTACTTCCTTATAATCATGTGGTCCGACCCACGTCCGACCCACCATTCTGGGTCGGTCCATGTGCGAACATTTTCCCTCCTTTGTAACTTGACCGACCGACCCATGTCCGACCCACCCTTTTGGGTCGGACCATCACCGAACATTTTCCCAACATCTAACAGAGGCTCGACCGACCAAAAACTGGGTCGGCCCCTGGGTCGGTCGCCTTCTAAACTTACCCAACTTGCCAATTCTTCACCAAACTTCTCCTAAGGCCTCTTAATGCTTCCTAACAACATTTGGTAACCTTACATCCACATACAACATCCATGAAACTCATTTTCTAATTCCTTAAATCATTTACTTATTTCCTTGTAAAATTCCTTAACACTTATGTTATTTTATACTAGGTTCCTAGATGGTGTTTCTCACCTATGGTAACTACTATCCCAAAATGCTTTCTCAAGTTCATACATTCTCCTTATTTTACCAAATTTTGCCTAAGTCTTTACCTAAGTCCAAATGACTTTGGTACATACTAAAATCTCAAGATCATGCCTAAGTCCTTATTACACTCTAGAGTACTTCCTAGTTCATCATATTCCTTTAAAACATCTTGAACTCCTTATTCATTTCCTACACTTTCTAACTCACCAAACCTTATGTAAACACTTAGAACTTCTTACTTCCCACCTAGATTTTGACATGGGTTCCCCTAGAACATTACCATGCCTAAACACTTTACCTTCTCCTTTAAACACACAAGAACATCCAAAATCACCAAGAACACTCTCATACACAATTTCACCAAATTTACACTACATCACAATATAGTGCATAATTTAAATTGCATGGCACTTAGGCCCTTAAAATGCATGGCTCTTAGGCCCTTAAAGTGCTTAAATCATAAACACTGAATTTCCACAATATATATGCCTTTAACCTGCAAATACACTCAACATACACATATGCCCTTTACTAGTCTCTTAAGAACACTTTACTAAGTCATTCCCCATTGGCTCTTTAGATAGTTTTAATAAGCATTATAAGCTCATTTCTCCTAAGGCATTAAAATAGCATTAGGTTAGTAGATTTACCTCTTTTGCAAGATAACTTCTTTCTTGTTTCCTTTAGAAAACCAATAGAGTACTTGATTCCTTGACAAGTTCTAAACAATATACAAACTTTATAATGAGTATTCAAGCTATAGGCTTCATCTCATTGTAAACCCTAATTTGACATTGTTTCAAAACATTAATGTAGTTGTTTTACCTTGTTCTTTGAAGAGAGTTTGAATATCTAGCAAGAGAGGACTCCACCTAGTCCATGAAGAGTTGAAATGAAGCTAGAACAAAGTCACACAATGAGCTATATCAATGTGTATTTTCGGACATGACAAAAACAAGGAGGAAAGGATTTTTGTTTGAGATTCCTTACCTAGAAGCAAAGGAGAGTAATAATATGTCAAAATATAAGCTCAAGCTCCTTCAATGGTGGAACACCTTGGCACCGAAATGGAGCTCTTGGAGTTTTGAGAAGGTAGGAATGAAGAGCTTGATGAGAGGAAGAGATTGGTGGTATTTGTTTTTGATTTGGACAAGTGAGCTAGGTTTAGCAAGTGGTCAAAGCTTGTGTTTTAATGGTGGTAGTGGTTTATCGTGAGAGAACAAGAAGAAGGGAGGAGATGAGTGGGAAACCGTGTGAGCAAGGAAGGAAATGAGAGAATGAAGATAGAATTACTTTAGAAGATATTTATGTGTTAAAGGTAAAAAGTAGCTTATTTACTTATCTTATCTTACTTAATACATTAATAAGAGAGTGGTGAGTCACCCCTTATAAAACCGGCCCCTTATATTAGTGTGGGGGTTTTTTAGTCTTTGTTTGTCAATTTAATTACTTAATACAACATATGTTACAAATTAGCTTATAAAAGTACTATTCACCTATACAAGGCACATAGAAGTGAAATTTTTGATTTCCCACTAATATAGCCACCCAAATGTGATACTATATAGTACACATATATATTTAAGAGTAATGATGGACATTTAGCCATTCAAAACTCATTTACAAGACAATTTTTCAAAAACGTGCTTTAAGACTTCTTAAAGCACATTTTGTGTTTTAACTTGTTTTCAAGCTTGGTTTTCTTTGGTAATTGGTTAATAAGTTCATTAGTATATAAATGAAGTCTTGGTAAGCTCATTAGGTCTTACTCAAGTTTATCCCAAGCTTAGAGCACATTTTAGCTCTTATTGACTTTAAAGCACATTTGTGTTTCCTTTTGTTTAAATTTGTTTAGTAAGGTTTCTAAGACTCTTTTTAGTCTTGTTACACCCTATTTAGGTGTTTAAACAACATAACTAGGTTTGGGGTATTTCACTATATAAGTGGAGGTTAATATACTTAAATGAACTAAGGAATACTTTAATTTTATAAACCATATATCGGATTTGGATATGTGTAAAAGTTATTAAAGATAATTAAATACAATAAATTTCTTAAAGAATTTGATAAGTCCTAATAATATATATAATACATTAGAAATAGATAAAGGAAATAACATTCCTTGTGGGATATAATAAGAAAATATATTATACTAAACTTTAGGACTTTAATCAGTCTTGCAATAAATAGTCAACGATAACTTAAGAAATTTAATTTAAGCTAACATACGATTAAAGTGAAATACCCAAACCTTAATTATTGTGTAACACTTAATATGGTGTATTAAGACTAAAAAGAGTCTTAGAAACATTAGTAAACAAATTTAACAAAAGAAAACACAAAATTGCTTTAAAGTCAATAAGAGCCAAAATGTGCTCTAAGCTTGGGATAAACTTGGTTAAGACCTAATGAACTTACCAAGACCTCATTTATACACTAATGAACATATTAAATCAATTACCAAAGAAAACCAAGCTTGAAAACAAGTTTAAACACAAAATGTGCTTTAAGGAGTCTTAAAGCACATTTTTGAAAATTGTCTTGTAAATGAGTTTTGAGTGGCTAGATGTCCATCATTACTCTTAAATATATATGTGTACTATATAATATCACATTTGGGTGTCTATATTAATGGGAAATCAAAAATTTCACTTCTATGTGCCTTGTTTTTCATGAATAGTGATTTTTATAAGCTATTTTGTAACATATGTTGTATAAGTATTAAATTGACAAATAAACTATATTACCCTCATACTACTATTTGGGGCCGGTTTTTAAGGTTGGTGACACACCACCCTTGTTAGCTTGTTAAGAAAATAAACAAACTACTTAAGTACCCTTTTACTTTACAAGTATAAATATCTTCAAAAAGCAAATTCTATCTCATTCTCTCATTTCTTTCCTTGCTCACACGGTTTCCCACCTCTCTTCTTCCTTCTTCTGCTGTTCTCTCTCGGTAATACTACTACTACCTCCATTAAACTCCCACTTTGATCTCTTGTTAAATCTTGCTCACTTGTCCAAATCAAAAACAAACACCACCATCTTCTTCCTCTCCTCAAGCTCTTCATTCCTATCTTCTTAAAAGTCCAAGACCACCATTTCGGTGCCATGGAGTTCCTCCATTGAAGGAGCTTGAGCTTGTATTTTCACATATTGTTACTCTCCTTTGCTTCTAGGTAAGGAATCTCAAATAAAAACTTCATTTCCTTCATGTTTTAGTGGTAACCGAAAATACATATTGAAGGAGCTCTTTGTGTGACCTTGTTCTAGCTTCATTCCAACTCTTCATGGACTAGGTGGAGTCCTCTCTTGCTAGATATTCAAACTCTCTTCAAAGAGCAAGGTAAAACAACTACATTAATGTTTTTGAAACAATGTAAATTAGGGTTTACAATGAGATGGAGCTTATAGCTTGAATACTCATTATAATTTTGTATATTGTTTAGAACTTGTCAAAGAATCAAGTACTCTATCGGTTTTCTAAAGGAAACAAGAAAGAAGTTATTTTGCAAAAGAGGTAAATCTACTAACCTAATGTTGTTTTAAATGCCTTAGGAGAAATGAGCTTATAAATGCTATAAAACTACCTAAAGAGCAAATGGTGAATGACTTAGTAAAGTGCTCCCAAGAGCTTAGTAAAAGGCATATGTGTTGTTGAGTGTATTTGCAGGTTAAAGGCAAATATATTGTGGAAATTCAGTGTTTATGATTTATGCATCTTAAGGGCCTAAGAGCCATGTCATTTAAGGGCCTAAGTGCCATGCAATTTAAATTATGCACTATATTGTGATGTAGTGCTTTGTGAGTGGAGTTTGTGTATAATAAGTACTTGATGGATTTTTAGTGTTCTTGGTTGTTGTTTGTAAAAACAATGTGTTTTGTTTAGCAATGTTCTAGAAGAACCTACGTCGAAATTTAGGTAATAAATGAGAAGTTCTAAGTGTTAAAATGAGCTTGATAAGTTAAGGAGTATTTAGAATGGTTAAGTGTTTTTCCTTGTGAAAGAAACATGCATTAAGGTGATTAAGATGTGAGAAGGACTTAGGCATGATCTTGAGGTTTTAGTATGTACCAAAGTCATTTTGGACTTAGGTAAGGACTTAGGCAAACTTTGATAAAATAAGGAGAAAGTGTAAGCTTAGAAAAAAAAAAAGGATTTCAAGGATGACATAAGAAGTTTTAGCTTGTAAGAAATGATGTTTAAGTAATGATGTTGTGTGGAAGAAATATCTTGGTATAATGATTGGGATAGGCAAGGCATACCACTTAGAAACTTTAGGAGAATACTATAAGTGTTGGAGGCTTTGGAGAAATTTGGTTAAGTGTTTAAGGGCTTGGAAATTGAGTAAAATGCCTTGTCCGAACTTCCGTCCGGATGTGGAAGTTCGGACAGGCCCTGTTGGGTAAAGAAATTCTCACTCGCGAACAGTGTCCGAACTTGGGAAGTCCGGACACATGTTCGGACGTACCCACCCATCCTTAGGATTATCCTCGAACTGTGTCCGAAATTGGGAAGTCCAGACACATGTTCGGACGCACGGATTTCTGTCTAAATTCTTTCTCGGCTCACGTCCGAACTTCCGAAGTCCGGACATAAGTTCGGACGTGCTGCTGTTTTCTGTCTAAAGTCACGGCTTGCGTCCGAACTTGGAAGTTCGGACACAAGTTCGGACAGGCCACTGTATGGACCAAAAATTATTGTTTAAGATGGGAATTGTTATCAAAAAATGGTAGTTGGTTAGTAATGATATTATAAGGTTATGTGAGACATGTTAGGTGAGTTTTAAAGGCAATAAAAGGATGAAAAGTTTGTAACAAGTGTAAAATAAAAATAAACTACTAATGTTGAGTAGATAATGTTAATAATGGACTAGTGCGTAAATTAACCGACGTTACTAATGTGTTTAGGATTCTCTCAAGGTGGAAACCAGTCGAGGCAAGGACCGAGGTATGGTTTTCTTGCAGTCTGTTGTCTAGCGGTTTACACCGGTTTGTGTGTTGTATGTTTTTCTGTGTGTTTACAACGTTATAAGATTTAAACATGTAATGAGTTTACAGTTGTTCATATTATTGTGACGTGATGTTGTGACTCGTTTCCCTTGTGTGTGTCTAACATGACTTACCACCTATTGTGTGTTGGTTGTTAAGTTCCACTATGAACTTCTAACAAGTGTTAACTGGGAAGTGAGGAATCCGTTTTCCGGTCATGCATGTAAGTTAAGAGTAGATATCTGAATCAGATTCGACTCTTATGTTGTTAAGATTGTTCTCCTTAATTTGGCGTTCGATCTCCCGCTAGCTTCTTCCAAAGCTTACCTATTCTGACTTATGATCGGTTTAGTGGGAACCTGTGTTTGCGTGGTGTGTTCGGGTCACTATCCGAACCATCTGTGACTTAAGTTACTCTTCGTTCGTAACAGAACGGTAATGAGTGTGTTTAACGAGCTTAACATGAGGGTGAATCACTCTCTAGGCTCTTATGTTATTTGACCCTTGTGGTTTGTTATTGTGGAACCAAGATCCACTGTGTATGTGATGATGAGCTGTGCACTATTGATGCTATGCTCCATGTTATGTTATGTTATGTATGTAAATGAATGCCATGTTATCATGACAATTAGCTGCGCGTATCCCGGTAGCCGATGGGCTGCGCGTTAGCCATACCAGCCAAGGGTTGCTGACCCCCTCGGGGGATCCATATTTCTTATACTGCAGGATGAGGATCGAGGAAGCGGAGTGGCTTTAGATCCTAGGGAGCAGGTTTAATTTTGTATACTTTTGGATGTTGGCCCGGGATGCTGTGCCTGTGGCTCCTGTGGCGTTACGTATGTTTGGATGTCGTAGTAGTATACAGTGAGTTATACAGTGAAGAAGGATATACACTCGGTTGTGGTATTGTAGTAAAGTTTCATGGTTAGTTTTATGCTCGGGAGTCTGATCATCAGACCGGTACAATTGTATTTATTCTGCTTGCCAACCACGTGGTGGTTGACGGTCGTTGTAGCACCGAAGCGTTAGTTACCGTTTAGTTATTAATTCCGCTGCGATTTCATTTAGTATCATGTGCGTATTAGGGGTGTTACAAAGAGTAAGTAAGTGAAATAAAATTGAACGTATCCTTAAGACAAGCAAAATCAATGGCATAGTTGGTCAAGATAAACTTGGAACTAAGTCGAGGTTGCACGTTCGAAACCTTGCAAAATCCTTTTTAGGGAATTTAGTTAAACAGCGAAAACGTAACGCGGCTTGGGCTAACCTACTGGGCCCAAGTCCATGAACTCCAAAGCACAATTCAACGAGAGTTTGGGCCACTCTCAAGATAAACTCTAAATCTTTCCTGATTTAAATGAAATGGGCCTAATGAAAGATTTAATTAACAAGATCTAGCTCAGATCCTTATGAGAGAGTAATTGTAAATCAGAACTATAAACCGGTAAGAATAAAAGACGTTTAGCTTTATGAGTTCCTTAGCTAATCAGTACTTGGAACGCCTTAATTATAGGTTGTTAGTGGAAGTTCGCACTTTCAAGTTGGTTACTTCTACTGCTCCTACCAGGTACGATTTCTCGTACTCAGATACTTTTGGTGACGAACTTTATGGAATGTTTTGAGAAACGCTAACTGAGCTTGGATGTACAACTCACATGATCATTGGTTCCTTTGTCTGGTTGCCTCATTAGATATTGACTGTTGAGGGTTTACGCCTCTGCACTCTGTAGGACTGAGTGTTTTGGTATTGCACTTGTACAGTTAATAATCTAGTGGGAATATGGGAAAATGTCAATCTTGGTATTGGGTATGGATTATTTCTAAAAAGTGGTGCACTCACTTTTCATGATGACTGAACGGATCGGTGGCAGCGGAGGTCTGCTATACCCTCGTCCATATGGACAACTGACAGCGGAGGTCTGTTTACCTCGTCCTTGTGACAACTGACTGGCGGTGGGGGCCATCTCTCCCAATTGGTTTATTCCACTCTTGAGTTATGGTTCTTGGATATCTTCTTCTTCCATTCCTAGTCCTTGTGACTACTTGGGTCTTTCTACTCCTAATTGGAACTGAATCTAACACAAGCAATGGATGTTCACTAACTTATGGTGTGGTTTCTTTTTATTGACTAACTTTACCTTCCTGTTGTTTATCTCTATCCTTGACTTGTTACCTTTGACTTGGTGATTTGGATGTGCCTTGTTCTTCTGTTTTAAGCATTTGGCTCAAGTTATTGTTTATTTTAAGAGTTATGTTTTAAAACTTTTTTTTTTAGAGTTGTACCAGTTCCATTCCAGGGAACTGACTCACCCCTCCTGGGGTGGGCTGCTTGGTTTCATCTTGCAGGTACGAATTGTTATACAGGTGGCCACGAAGAGTGAGTGATTGGTATGGGGATTAGGATTTGTGGAGCGTTGATGTATTTTGCTGTTATTATGTATATGTTGGTTTTCTCGAGTTCAGACCGTAGCATTTATAATTCTATAAGTTGTAATTGGTGAGGTTTGTGCCGGGTGTTTGGAACCCGATGATCTGTAATCGCCTTAGTATTTTATTTTCCGCTGCATTTATGTTAAATAGGGGCGTTACAGAAAGTGGTATCAGAGCGTAGTTACGCTCTGAGCCCGAGGAAACAAGCCGAGTGAAATACTTTGAATATAGGTGCCCTTAAAACTGGGGAATCGGGGTAGAATTGGGAAGTGAGGATTCCAGAAAGGCACGTTACCCTTACCCATAATTCACACTTTACTTGTTTTACATTACTACATTTATTCCTGGATGCTCTATCTATGCACCGTCCTTATATAATTTCACAGCTCTACTACTAAGATGGTCTGTCTTTATAGAATCAAGGGAAATTATAGGGCGTTGTGTGAGACCTTGAAATATATATATATAAATTGGGTTGAAATGTACAGTGAATATTTAGATACTCAAAATGACTATCATTGATGTTGACACGACATGGAGTCAAACCCCACTTGATTTGAGTTTCTTTATAGGAAATATAAACATGGAACCAGGTCTTTGGAAATAGCTGATTACTGTATTAGCCATAGCGTAGTATTACAAATCCTTCTAATTTTCTAATAAAGGATGATAGAGAATCATGCCTAAGTGATAATTTGGAAATAAAAAGTGTGTAATATATTATTAAGGATCAAATACGTAAGATTACCTAAAGGTTGAAAAATCCATAGGAAAAGAATTAAAATAATGGATTAGTGGTGGATCCATAACCCACAGGTTTCAGGATCAAAACTTAGTTGTTGATGGATCAGTTCATTGAAAGTAAAGGTAAATCTTTAGAATTTTATGAAGGGATTTGGAAATTGGTTTACAGAAGACAGTTGAAAGTGAAAGTTGGAGATCCAAATTGTTCCAAATCAAATGGGCGGATTAAATTATATGTTTTGAGAATACAACTTATCAAAATGCTAGGAAGAAGTAACTAGGGATTTATGCAAGTATATTTCAGTATATGGTTTAATAGGTACTACCATACAGGTACTTAGTAAGGGTTATTTGGAATTTTCATAATTACCTATTGGAATAGAGTAACAATTGAATAGTTTGGTAAGTATGTATTTGGCGCTTTACGAATTTGGTAAACCTGGTGGAAGGTTGAACTTGGTCCTGGCCAGATCAAGGGATACTGGACACAAAAATGGGGTTGAGAGGTAATTCAACTTTGGCACTGGCCATGTCAAGGTTGGGTGATCCTTTAAACTTCCTAAATCTTGATAAAAAGAAGGGAGTAATTTATTACGCATTACATAGTTACTTTGAAAATTACACTAAACTAGAGAGTTTTAAATAGAATATCGTAATATAAGTTGGTAATAGTGTATTTCACATGAATTATTATTTCTTAAACAATAGTTAGTTATAATATAATCAGTGTATTCTGTCACTAACTAATATCTTGATAATCCTATTCAATCGGGAATATATAGTCAATTATATTACAACCTAAGAGTAGTATGTTATTCTCTACCTTGAATGGTAACTAACAAACCACGATAAACTTCAGCCTGAACATTTGACATTACCATACTATTAAATAACATATAGATAAACACCCACCTAACCCTAGGTTGAGAGGTAATTCATACACAAAAATTATTATTTCTTAAATATATAGTTAGTTATGTTATAAACTGTATAGTTCATCATTAACTAACATTTTAATAATCATACATGTTTGATCAATAATACAAGATATACACACTCCTTCAACCTTTAGCTTAAATGGTAACTAAGCAACTACAACAACCTCCAACCTGAATAACCACATTACCTAGTATTAGACCATTAAATATTGTATAGATCCACACGCATACCTAGTACTAGCATAACTCAATAATTTAGTTGTGCCTAAAATTCACTAAGTTTTTACTCAACCTATTAACTAGATGTTGTTCTGGATTGAACAACCACGATACAAAAAAACACCTATTTCGGCGCCCTATTTCGGCGGTTTAACAACAACCGTTGAAATAGGTGCCCCGAAAATTCTATGTCTAAAAAAAGGCACCTATTTCGGCGGTTTCTTAGCTAGGAACCGCCGAAATAGGTGCTTTTTTTTGACATAGAATTTTCGAGGCACCTATTTCGGCGGTTTTTCCTAGCTAGGAACCGCCCGAAATAGGTGTCTGTTTTTAGCATAAAATTTTCGTAAGTCTGTTTTTCCCAGGTTTGTTTTTTTTCAAAAAATTCGGTCGGCGGGAAAATTTCAGCCTATTTCGGCGGTTCCTAGCTAGGAACCGCCGAAATAGGTGCCTTTTTTTAGACATAAAATTTTCGGAAGCCTGTTTTCCCGGTTTTTTTTTTTCAAAAATTCGGTCGGCGGGAAAATTTCAGCCTATTTCGGCGGTTCCTAGCTAGGAACCGCCGAAATAGGTGCCTTTTTATAGACATAAAATTTTCAGAGGCCTGTTTTTCCCGGTTTTTTTTTCAAAAAATTCGGTCGGCGGGAAAATTTCAGTCTATTTCGGCGGTTCCTAGCAACCGCCGAAATAGACTTTATTTTATTATATATATCGCAACTGCTCTTCATCTCTCTCCTCTCACGTTAATTTTGCAACTCTAGCTGGCGAATATACATGCTTTGCGCTCCTCTCTGCATCTCGCTCACCAGATTGAAAACGGGGTTGAAGTAGTTCATTCTAGAACCGGTAATATACTCGAACTTATCTTTTTCTCAATGGAGAACAAGCTACATACATGCTCTGCGCCTTTCATTCTCTTTGTTTTGTCTGCGCATCTCTTCAATCTCTTCTTGTGTCTGCGCCTATGTAGTGACAAATCACTGAAACCGCTGCATCTCACTCACCAGATTGAAGACGGGGCTGAAGTAGTTCATTCTCGAACCGGTAATATACTCAAACTTATATTTTCTTTTTGAAGAACAAGAATCATACATGCTCTTGCCTTTTCATTATCATCTTGTGTCTGCGCCTTATATGAATCATTGGAACTGCTGCATCTCGTGAGCGAGAGGTTGAAGACGGGGCAATAGTATCGATTTTTTTTTAAAAAAAATAGACCTATTTCGGCGGTTGTTAGCTAGGAACCGCCGAAATAGGTGTTTTTTTTAAAAAAAATAGACCTATTTCGGCGGTTCCTAGCTAACAACCGCCGAAATAGGTCTGTTTTTCTTATTCTAAAACGCACCTATTTCGGCGGTTCTTAGCTAACAACCGCCGAAATAGGTAGTCTATTTCGGCGGTTTTTCAACCGCCGAGATAGGGTCGCACACCTATCTCGGCGCACCCCATTTCGGCGGTTCAGAACCGCCGAAATAGGCCCAAAACAACCGCCGAAATAGGCCTTATTTGTACTAGTGAACTTACTTAAATCATGGGGTTGAGGACGCTACTTGGGAGACTGAGGACTCCATGAGAGTGAAGTACCCCACACCTATTCACATGATATTCCCATGTATTCATTCCTTCTATGGGTTCTCGTTAGTAGCGGTACGAGGGCGTACCTTAGCTCTTTTAAGGGGGAGGGGTAGTGCATACTCTTCCTTCGTCACCTCATCCAGATTATGCCCTGTTTGTTTTATTAGTAGAGTGATTTAGAGGTGTATGTATGTAACTGGTTTATATATTGTGTGATTCTCGATTTCTATCTATGAAATATCTTGGTTTGGTTTGATGTTGAGAGTAATCTTGAGTGGAATTTGGAAAAGGAAATGGATGGAAATACATTGTGGGAGAAATTACATTTGGTATGGATTGGAATGGAATATGTTTGGAATTATTATTGGATGAACATCCTGGAAATTCTTGCCAGCACACCTCAAGCGGTGTGAGTAACTATTAGTTCGTGTTAAACTTCGAGACGAAGTTTCTTTTAAGGGGGTAGACTGAAATACCCCATAAATTAATCTAAATTAATTTAGGGGATTTCCTTTATTGAACCCTAAAAATACTATTACATATTAAATTATTATATGGTATTATGAATTTAATAGTAAGATTTATAAGTCAATAGATCTTGGAAAAATTTCAAGACACTCCAATTAAATTATAAGATTTTAGAAATATATGGAACATTGATTTGGATCATAAAAGTCAATATAAAATCATAGTTGAAATATCCCAAATAATTATAAAAATAATTAAGGTCTAATTATATAAGGCTAACATGTTGTAATAATGGATTAAGTAAATATTTAAATGAATTAAGGTTTCAACAACCTCAATTATATTTATAAAAATAAATATATAGTCTAAAAATATTTATCAAACCTAACATGAAATTCTAAATTAAGGGGATCAATTAAAAGGAGTAAATTATACAATAAAAAACAGTGTAACATGTAATATATATTATTACATGAAACGACACATAGATTATTATGAGGAAGATTGAGAGGTTATTTAACGAGCTAATTAATTTTGAGTCTCCTCTAATCCTTTTAATATTACCCTCACTCATGTAACAAATAAATGTAAAAATAAATAATCACACATCTCCTCTTTTTTTTTCCTTCACTCATGGCATGTTACTCTCTTCGTTTCCCTTCTTCTTTTGTATTTCTATTCTGTCTATATTCTATCCATTTATAATAAAATTCATTTTTTTTATCACTCACGGTTCTAAGACGTGCATATATATATATATATGCCCAGCCTTGACTAATGTTAATATATATATATATATATATATATATATATGAATATATTATAAATGATAACTCTCTTCAATTACTCTTCACCCACGGTTGTAATTAAACTGACAAAGCAACACATGACAGCCATTCACTTTAACTACTCTTTACTCACCGTTCCATGAGCAACATTCTGTTCATTTCCCTCACGTTACAACACCCAAACCAGTAATCTATACTTCATCTTCCCTCTTCATTATTTACTCTCTCTTCTTTAGAAACCGAACCGGCAATCAAGGAGCATATATATATATGCCAACGCCTTTCTTCTTCAGTTGCTCTTCACTCACGATGAAAACCTGATTGGCGATCTGGAACAATCAGCTTCTCTTTCATATTCCCTTCATTTGCGTAACTGACGCAACAAGACACATACATGCTCCTCGCTTAATTGTCTATATCTTCTTTTCCATCTGTGTTAGCCTTCACCTATTCACGGTAGTATATATACTGAAAATTCGTCTCTTCCCGCGTCTGTATCTTTCTTCGTCCTCCTACGTCACCACCTCTGCAGCAATAAATCACTAAAGCTGCTGCTCTCACCCACCGGCTCTACATTCTATAACATTCTTTTCCTTTAATTGCGCCTCTGGAGTGAAAACAAAATCTATAGATGATTGTATCTTGTACGTCATATTGGAAAAGGGGCTGAAAATTGTTCACTTGAATGATCTTGCTCTCCTTTGGCAAATAAAACATCAAAAGTAATTGATTTCTTCTGTCAGACCTTGCGGAGGAAAACATCACGCACACCAGATTAAGGGGACGAGAACAATTCATTTATAGAACCGAAAACATTTATGCCCTGCAACTTCTTTCATTCCTTCTGCTGTCTGCACCTCTGTAGTATCATTGGAAATCGCTGCATCTTCACAAAATGAAGACGTTGATCCGAAACCAATCAGAGCACGAAGTTGCGATCTGATTTGTGTACAAAACGAGGTAAGAGTTTGGTCTTTTCTTGCTGTTGTTTCCAGTTCCTTCGAAATGGTTTTGTGTGCCGAACAAAAAAATTGTCTAGGCAACTACTCCTAACTTGCGTTCTCTAGTTCTTAAACAAAACAAATAATAATAAAAAAAGGGGCAAAACTAATTACTAAAATAGTTTGTAGCAAATAGTTGATAAAGTTGATAATTTAGGATTTAAAACATGTATATACCGTTAAGAAAAATAAGAGTTAATAGTGATAATTTGAGTCAATGGATTTAGCGGTTTAAATAGTAAATAAGTTGTTGGTTAGATTAACAAATTATTAGGTAATAAGTAAAAATGGGATATTTGTTTCAGAGTAATACGTAAAGAAATCTTAACTGCTTGATGGGAATATTAATTGGGATTTAAAATATTTACGTAGTTAATTTTGTTGGAGAATTAATATTCTAGGAAGGTATTGTGAGTAGTGGAAGCAGTTAGAGGAGTATTTGATAATTAGTTATTAACAATTAGTGACACTATAATGTAAAATACACATTTATACGTTTGAGATTTAGGAAATAAAAGGAATTGTGTAAAAACCAAATTAATATGGAAGTAGAATATTAGGTGGTTAAAAACAAAAAAACATTAGGTGGTTGGATTGATGAATAAATTTGATTGCTATTTTATAGTAAACATTAGTAAGTTAAAAATGGGTCCATAAATCCCTCAGTTCGAGGGTGAAGTAGATTGTAAAACAAAAAGGGAATATATGGATAGAGTGTAGGTAATTAATTATTAAGTAATTGGAAAGGTTGATAATTTTAGGATTTAAAAAAATATATAATATATATATATATATATATATATATAACTAAGCTTAAGAAAATAAGATGAAATGATAATAAACTAGTAATATGAGATGTATATATATAAGCTTTAGTCTAATAATATAGTTTGGATAACATGATAATAAAATTACAAATAGAATATAATGGAGGGAGTAAGTAATTATCACACTCGTTAGTTTGAGAAGATAGGGGTTTCCTGATGAACTCGACAAATCTGGGCCGTCCGATTGTAGTTAGGAGAAACGGACGGCCGAGATTATAACCTAGATGATTAAGTGATATACATCCCAGAATAAAACTCTGACTTGTTGAATTTATTTAATGACCTTCCCTAATGTATTTTGACTTGAAATTTTAACGATATATTCCTTATAAACTATAGTTTATTTTCATGTAGATTAATATGGGTTTTGAGCTTTTAAACGTAAGTTATAATTTTTGTAAGTTCTGAGTATTATGGAATTATTTAGGTAATTTTAAAAGATATTTTTACGAAATAAAATTTTTGTAATATGTTGAAAATGTTATAGTTACTATATATTAAAGTTGGGGATTTTTAGACAAGAGGAAATAGGTCTAAAAATTGTAATTCTGAATTTTCCCTAAGATATATTATAATATATGGTTTTCAATGTAACCAAAAATTAAAGTATAGTTGGTTAATGAACTTTATAGGTTGGGAAAAAATTATAATAAGACTAAACTAACATTTAATATAGAATGTTAATAAATATTTTTGGGGTATAAAATTTTAAGTGAAGTAAAAATTATATATATCTATATACATATATAATATATATATATATATATATATAAAAAAGAAAATAGTAACATATGTTAAATCAAGGAATTTAATCAATCTATGTTTATACTAACTATATAATGTGGAGGTTAATATACTTAAATGAAACTAAGGGAAATACTTTATTTTATAAACCATATATCGGATGTGGATATGTGTAAAAGTTATTAAAGATAATTAAATACAATAGAATTTCTTAAAGAATGTTTGGGATAATTCCTAATATATATATATATAAATACATTAGAAATAGATAAAGGAAATAACATTCCTTGTGGGAAATATAATAAGAAGAATATATATACTAAACTTTAGGACTTTAATCAGTCTTGCAATAAATTAGTCAACGATAACTTAAGAATTTAATTAAGCTAACCATACGATTAAGAGTAAGTAAGTGAAATAAAATTGAACGTATCCTTAAGACAAGCAAAATTAATGGCATAGTTGGTCAAGAAAAACTTGGAACTAAGTCGAGGTTGCACGTTCGAAACCTTGCAAAATCCTTTTTAGGGAATTTAGTTAAACAGCGAAAACGTAACGCGGGCTTGGGCTAACCTACTGGGCCCAAGTCCATGAACTCCAAAGCCACAATTCAACGAGAGTTTGGGCCACTCTCAAGATAAACTCTAAATCTTTCCTGATTTAAATGAAATGTGTAACACCCCATCCAACATTAACACACTTACAATAAACTGCAGCGGAATAACAACCTCGTCACATTACTCAACTCGTTGGTGTTACACGCCGTTAGCCACCCACGTGGCTAACAAGGCTAATACATACACATTGTACCGGTCTGATGGGCTAAATTCCCGAGCGACTACACATTACTATCCCTTTCCATTAACACAACAACAACATACACCTTCCAACTATACCGAGTATTTACAACTAATGCCGATAACAATTTCGGTCTTATTACACCTACTGTATATATACAACATAAACAATTATCCATATACAATGACTACCCCGTCCTACTCTCGAACGGCTTCCAGCTCCTTGTACTTGAAATAGGGAAAGAAGAGAAAGGGTGGCCCCCAAGGGGCTCAGCACCTTTGCTGGTATGATAATCCCGCAGCCCACATGCTACCGGGCCACGCACAACTACTTGTCGTCTTAGCATGCGGTTGATTATATTTAAATCATGCATGTAACAGTAAACACACAACACTTAACATTTCACCTCAATGGTCTCAACAATCGGATAATACATCCTTACTTAATAAGTCACTCAAGGTATGCAATATCCCTAGAGTGTTCCTCCTCTAATGGAGCTACTTCCTTAACAGGCGACACATACCCTTAAATCGGGTTATCCTAAAACGCCTCTTATCACAAACTGGGAATCATATCCATGATCCACACACTCCATATTTTACAACATATAACATTCCTCACATAACAAACATAACAACACCCTTTACGTTTCCACGTGCACATGATGACATCACAATAGGATTTACTTACAATAACATCACATAACATAACGGGAACGGTCCTCTTAGGAACCGACCCAAACATTGTTAAATCACTGATGAGCCTAGAGAATGATGTCACCCTCATGGTAAGCTCGTTATACAATAACAACAACACTCATTACCGTCCTAATAGTTGGACGAGTAACTTAAGTTAAGGCGGTTCGGGTTTGGAGGCCCGAACACACCACACAAACACATGTTCCCCTAAACCGATCATAAGTCAGAATAGCTAAGCTTTGGAGTAAGCTAATGGGAGATCATAACCCGTGAGGGAAACAACCATAACAAGGAGAAGGGTAAAACTAAGAAGGATACCCTCTCCCAAACAACGCGCGACCGGCCAAACCGGATTCCTCACTACTGTTAGTACAAACTTACTATTAAATATTAGTTAGAACCCCATTATGGAGTCTATCACATCCACACAACAGTATTACAACTGAGTTAAACATACAAGAGAGGTCCTTACGTACACACACACAAACATCACATAATTAACTCACGCATAGCCGTGGTTAGAACGTCCCATGGTTCGGGTCGTTTAATCCGAATACCGAACTCTCATGTGATCCTAGACTCAGTTAACTAAGGTTAACACTGCCGAGGTTAAATGGTATCGGAGTTGAACACGCCACGTATATGAATTACTGTAAACTCATTACATGTTTTATCTTAAAACGTGGCAAACATACAGAAAAACACATTGGCATACAAGCCGGTGTAATCCGGTAGGACACAGGTTGCAAGAAAACCATACCTGTCACCGGAGTCCACTTTACCACGTCCACTTATGTTCCTCGAGCAATTCTCGATCAACTGTTAACATCACATGTGTTTTTATTAACATCGGGGTTTGCTTGATTATTTAATGTCTAATGCTTAACATTCCCCGTTAACTTAGTTACATAACTTAACATTTTAACTTGTTTTACTCTCACATTCTAATACAACTTTTAACCCACTTTATGTCATTAAAAACTCACCTAACATGTCCTTAAAACCTTATGACATCATTACCTATCAATCCCCATCATTACATATCATTTCCATACCTTAAAACAACAATTTTGGTCCATACAGCACCTTGTCCAAACTTGTGTCCGGACTTCCCAAGTTCGGACACAAGCCGCGACCCAATACTGAAAACCATACACACGTCCGAACTTGTGTCCGGACTTCCCAAGTTCGGACACAGTTCGAGAGTAACTCCCAGACAGAAACAGTCACGTCCGAACTTGTGTCCGGACTTCCTAAGTTCGGACACAGTTCGAGAGTGGGAAAATCCTTTACCCAACAGAGCCTGTCCGAACTTCCATGTCCGGACGGAAGTTCGGACACGGCAAAAACATTCAATTTCCAAGTCTTTAAACACTTAACCAATTTCACCAAACTTCTCCTAAAGCCTCATAATGTTTCCTAACATCACTTGGCACATCAAACACACCTTTAGCCATGTGCTAAACTCTTTAAATCACTCACCAAAACCATCTTATCATTCACAAATTTCTTACAAAATTCCTAGCACTTGGGATGTTTCCTCCTTTAGATTTTTAAGTGGTAGTTTACCAATAATGACCACTACACCAAGGTGTTTCCTCTACACCTTAACATCATCTCTCAACTTCTTTTCCTACTAACTAAATCTCCTTTTTACAATTTCTTGAATTCTTTTCTCAAAACCTTACTTAAACATCATTCTCTCCTTATTCATCAACATTACCCAAATGAAATACCCCAAACTTAGATATGGTGTTCAAATGATAAACTAAGATATAAGGAGGCTAAATAATGCCTTAGAAACATTTAGAAACATTTCTAATCAAAGAAAATATAAGGAAACACCAAAAAGAGCAGTTTAAGCAAAAACGTGCTCTAAGCTTGGAGAGACATGGGAGAGTACCCAAATATTGTTCTAAGACCTTAGTAATATCCTAATGGTCATTTTAAGTCAATTACCAAAGGAAACCAAGCTTGAAAACAAGTTAAAATACAAAATGTGCTTTAAGGAGTCTTAAAGCACGTTTTTGAAAAATTGTCTTGTAAATGAGTTTTGAATGGCTAAATGTCCATCATTACTCTTTAATTAATATGTGTACTATATAGTATCACATGTGGAGGTCTATATCAATGGGAAATCAAAAATTTCACAACAATGTGCCTTGTTTTTGATGAATAGTGAATTTATTAAGCTAGTTTATAACAAGTCTATATAAGTGAGACATTTGGTCAACAAAGACTAAACTACCCTCATTCACTAAAGGGGGCCGGTTTCTTTAAGTGTGACTCACCACACTTATCTAACTAAGTAAAGAGAAAGCAAAATAAGTAAGTTAAAAGCATAAAACACTATTCACCTTTTAAGATAAATATCACATTTGCTTACCTTCTCCTCACTTCTTCATTTTCCCTTGTTGCCCACGATTTCTTGCTCTCTTTCTCTTCTCCATTCACGTAGAGCTCACCTCCATGAAAGCTCCACCTTCTCTTGCACACCACTTGCTCATTTAAGCTCCAAATCCAAAACAAAATACATATTTCTCTTAGTTAGCTCAAGCTCCTTCTTCCTATCTTTTCAAAACTTCAAGAGCTTCATTTTGGTGCCAAGTCAAACCACCATTAGAGGAGGAAATTCAAGTTTGGAGACTCCATTGGCATCTCCATTCTCTTGAGGTAAAGAAAGTGTAAGAAAATCTAGGTTTCCACCATTTTCTTCACTTGACCGAAAATATATACTCATGGGACTCCATGTTTATGCCTTGTTCTAGCTTGTTTCTACTCTTCAAAGGAGAGAGGAGGTCCTTCTTGCTTCACATCCAAGTTGTCTTGAGAAACCAAGGTAAAACAATCACATTAATACCTTAAAACATATTTTTAAACCTAGGGTTTGTTCCTTAGGGTTAATGTGTTATCTAGTACTCATTGGAGTCATTGGATATTGGTTAGAACATTGGCAAGGAGAATCACATTGGTGACCGAGATTGAACAAAGAAAACCTAAGGAGAAAAGCTTTTAAGCTTGTGAGAAAACAAGGTAAATTACTTACCTTAAGGTGTTTGTTGTTTAAGGGAATGAGTGTGGGTATATGATGAGTTTAGTGTAGAGTTTATATTGGGAAGGTGCTATAAAACCTAGGAGAAACAATGACTATCTTGTGAACTTGTGACTAAGGAGCAAATGAGAAAAGAGATAGTTTAAGAATATAAAGGTGAAGTACAAGAAGCATTTTATTTCAATGGGAGCCTTGTTGAGTGTATTCGCAGGTTGAAGGCATATATATGTGGAAATTCAGTGGTTAAGATTATTGTCATTTAAGGGCCTAAGTGCCAAGCATTTTAAGTTTAAGCACTATATGATGATGTGTGTGGTTTTGGTGTAATTGGGTAATTGGGTGTAAGGTTGTGATGAGAATTTGTGTGGTATTGGTTGTTTGATGGAGAAAAACCATGTGTTAGGGTACTATATACTAGAGAACCCATGGCAAAATTTAAAGGAGAGTTTAAGTGTTTAAGATATCCTAAGGGAATTTAATGACTAAGAAAGTACTAGGAAGTGTTCTATGGGTTGTCTTGATGAAAAAGGGTGAAGTTAAGGTGTTTTAATGACTTATGATGACTTAGGTATCACCATGGAAGATTTAGGAATCAAGAGAATGTATTCGAGTGTTTAGGACTTAGGCAAATGTTGATGCACAACTAGGAAGGAAATAATGTGATGATGATGGAAGTTTAGACTTGTTAAGGAACCTAAGTAAATGTTTAAAAGAGTTTTAGATAGAGAGAGATGCTTGGGAGATGATGTTATAGTGGTGAAGAAACATTTGGCATAGTGGTTACACTAGGTATGAACCACCACCTAGAAACCTAGAGGAAAACATTACAAGTGTTAGCATTATTACAAGGAAAATGCATAATGACTAAGGTGGATCTTGGTGGATGATTTAAGGTATTTTAAGGAGGGCTTAAGGTGTATTTGAGGTGCCCAAATGAGGTTATAACATATTAGGATATATGAGGAGAAGTTTGGAGTTGAAAAGGAATTTAGAAACAAGTTTTTGGAGCCGACCGGCCTTAGGACAGGACCGGCTTGCAAGTCGGTCTGGGCTCTGTTACACTACCGGGGAATGTTTCTGGAATCGACCGGACTTGGGGACCGGACTTACAAGTCCGGCTTCGTTTTGTGAGAGGGAAAATGTTTCTGGAATGGACCGGACATGGGACCGACCAAGTCGGCATGAATTTTGTACGGATTATAAGTCTCTGGAATCGACCGGACATAGGACCGGACATGTAAGTCCGGTCGGAGTGAATTTTCCAACGGTAAAAGGTACTGGAATGGACCGGACTTGGCAAGTCCGGTCGGTAAGTCCGGTCGAGCCTAAAAAAAAAAAAAATTTCAATTTCTAAAAATGGTAATGGGTAATGAGGTATGCCCTTGGTAGGGTAGTAATGATTGGGACCCTAAGAACTTGAGGAATTAAGTTAAGATTAAGTTAAGTTTTAATGTTTAAAGTTAAGTTTGTAAGATTAAGTGATAAAGACTTGAGAGGTTATTGAATGGAAGTCCTTAGGGACTAAGTGAGTTGAGTAAGGAGCAAATAACTAATAACCTAAAAATGAATGAATGTTTTAGGTTTGTGAATTGGGACCCCGAAGAAGGTTAAACAAACAACGATCGACGGTGAACGGTACAATCCTTTTCGTGACCTGCTTGCTAACGAGGTGTCCCTCGGCTTGTGTGCTATCTGTTTATTTGCTATGACTAAAACAAGATAAGCATGCAACCGGTATATTGTTCTCGTTGTGATTGTGTTATATTTACACTAACCCGCGAGGCTTGAGATTGTTACTAACCAAGTTTAGTACTTACTGAGTTAAGAATAAGAGTTAAGTTGATGGTTGTTGGTTAATGCCCGTAAGGCTTAGCTAGCACATGGTGTTTAAGATGTCTACTAACTGGAACTTGAGTGAGGAAACCCGGGACCGATCTCCGGTCATGCATGCTAAGGAAAAGGGGGACGGTATCTGAATCAGATCCGCCCTCCGCTTAAGGACTTGTCTTCGGACTTGTAGCCTAGGGCCGGTTGCCGGCTCAGCTACGCTGGACTCCCGTCCAGAGTAGGTGGCATTAAGATGGTGCGGTGGGATCACCTAAATCCCAGGTTCGATTAAGCTACAACCAATCCCTTCCAGGAAAGGTTTGTATACTGAGATTAAGATTAAGATTGAGATTAAGATTAAGGTAAGGTAAGGAACTGAGATTAAGGAAATGAGGACTAAGGAGGGGGTTACTAACCCACTTGTTAAGGGAACGCTTGAGTCGTTCATTGTTGTGAACTATATGTTCATCTGTGGTTATTGTTATTGCACTTCATATTATGCTTGTGTATGTAATCAATTTCCATGCTATCGACAATTAGTCGTCGTAGCCCCGTTAGCTTGGGGGCCATGAGAGGGTGTACCAGCATTCGTGCTGACCCCCTCGGGGGCTATTTTTACACTTGCAGGTAAGAGGCCCATGAGGACGCACTACGAGAGTAGGAGCGGTTAGACTTAGGTTGGGACTTTTATTTTGAGTTCGGGTTGCGCCTGTGCTCCCGACTGTTTAGATTAAACTGATGTAAGTTTGGGATTATGTTTAAGATACTAGCACTCGGTTGGTTGTGGTATTACGAATGTTGATGTTTAAGTTGGATAAGTGTTTTGGATAAGTATTGTAAGTATATAAGCCGGTATGTTCTAACGATCAGACCGTGGCAAGGTCCAAGTGTTGTATATTTCCGCTGCGACGTTTTCGATTAAGTGTTCAGATTGCGATAACCACGATAGGCTTTGGATGGGGTGTTACAAAAAGTGGTATCAGAGCGTAGTTACGCTCTGATCAAGGAATACCGGACATGAGTAACCACCGAGTTAGGATATAAGTTAAGGAATAAGTATTGGGTTAAGGGTGTGAGAAGTTAGAGTGAGTAGAGTCAGATGACCACTAATAAGTGTGGATTGTCTTTACCGTCTACGGACGTTATAAACTTGCTAACCAAAACAATGGTGAGTACGAATCTAATGTAAGTTATGCTTGTTCAGATGGCAGGACGCCCTAGAGGAGGCCGAGGTCGCGGCCGGGGTGAGGATATTCCAGGGATACCTGGAGGGCAGACGATCGCAGAGATCGTAGCTGCCGCTTTAGGGCACATGGGCTACCAGCCTGGTGTGGGTGCACCACCTCCACCGCCACAACCTAGGGAACCAAACTGGGTGAAGAGTCTATCAGATCTTCGACCCGCTCATTTCAAGGGGGAGACCGATCCCGCCAAGCTTGAGGCGTACATCTCCGAGCTGGAGACCGCCTTCGAGACCCTTGATGTCCCTGCTGGGATCAAGGTGCGCTTAGCTGCTTTCTACCTGAAGGGGGCGGCGGGCGATTGGTGGAAGCTGGTGAGGGCCGAGCATGTGGCCAACCCAGAGTTCGGCTGGGAGCAGTACACCGCCTTGCTACGGGCAAAGTACTACCCCGCCCATGTCCAGACGAAGAAGCGCTTGCAGTTGGATGCGCTTAAGCAGTCGGACAAGATGACAGTGGACGAGTATTACTCAGAGTTCACTGCCTTGCTCCGTCTTCCGGTCTAGGGTATTCTGACCAGATCTTGGTGGACCGCTTCTATGGCGGGCTTAGCCATCGACTCCGCTATGGCATGGGGCCGACGAGTTACACAGCCTTGCAGGTAATAAGAATGATTGAAATTTGAGTAAGTGATGAATAAGATTTAGATTATGAGAAATGAGTGAGACTAATACTATGGAAAAGCAGGAGTGCTATCATGCCGCTGCTAAGGTTGAGATTACCGTCCAGCTGAGGGACGAGGAGAATGCAAAGCGGAAGAGTGCTGGGAAGAGCTCAGAGAGTCAAGGGCAAGGAGGGTACAAGAAACAGAAGTACCAGCCTCAGGCCCAGAAGAATCAGAACCCGAAGGGGAAGGAGGAAAAGGAGAAGGCTTCGGAAGAGCCATTGAAGCTGACCTATGCTATTGCAGCTACACCACTGCGCTCTAAGGCGCCAAAGGGTGAGAAAAATTGATATTGAATGAGTTAAGAAATAAATTAGTAACCGTTTGGATATGAGAATTGACAATATGAATCATCAGGATCTGAGACTGAGAGGGGAGCCGGTGGTGGCTACCAGCGACGCTTCATCTGTAGATGGTGTCACAAGGACCACCCCGGGCTCGACTGTAAGGGAAACAAAGTGGAGTGCAACTTCTGCGGAGTGTATGGACACCGGGCATACGAGTGTTACCGGAACCCTGCTAGCAGAGCCTATAGGCCCGACACTAGGGGCAAGGGCAAGACCGATCAGGGAGCTGGATCTGACGGTCAGAGGAAAGTGCAGCAGCCGGCGGACAAGAACCCACGGGCGACCCAGAAGACGGGGCCCACTCTACACATGGTGGATCGGGACGATGAGCCTGAGCCCTCATCGAGGCCAGGTACCACTATAACCATTTAGTAATAAAACTACCTGCTTACCGCATTATCATGCATGTTTGGTGAAATATATGAGTTAAGTGAAAAAAGATGAGATTAGAACCTAAGTAAGATATAACCTACTACCACTTTAGGAAGATTCAACATCTGCTACCCTATACCATCTACATCTAACCCGGAGCACACCGACATCGAAACCCTACACTTTCCAACCGAACAATGTCAGGTTATCCGCCCAGGTATGATTTTATTAAGGGGATACCTGACACCCGACGCACAAATAGCCATCATCAGGAGATGCAATCAACTAGGGATGGGACCGGGAGGTTTTTACACACCGGAGTACCCAGGGGGAGCAAGGATGAAATTAAAGATGATGAGCTTGGGCAAGGATTGGAATCCGTATGCCAAGAATTACCAAACCACAAGGGAGCAAGATGGAGTCTCACCACCGGGAATACCCGAAGAGTTCCATCCAGTTATTACACAAGTCATGGAAATCGCTCAGCAATTGGAAGCTGAACCGATTCCAGACATCCAGCCAGACATTTGCATTGTAAACTTCTACGAAAAAGATGGGAAACTGGGACTACACCAGGATAAGGACGAGACAACGGAGTCTCTCGAGAGAGGGATACCCGTAGTGTCTTGGTCCATTGGAGATGATGCGGAATTTTTATACGGCGAGCAGAAGCGTGCGGACCGTGCAGATAAGATAATACTTAAGTCAGGTGATGTATTAATTTTGGGAGGAGAATCAAGGATGTTGTACCATGGGATTAAGAGAATCAAGCTGAATACAGCACCGCCAGCAGTAATCAATGCGACGCATATGAGACCAGGAAGATTAAACCTAACCTTTAGACAATATTAGCCATGTAATGTTAGAATGAGATGAGAAATGAGATGTAAGATTGAAGCACATGTTGTAAACAGGATGGTCATAAATAAAATAACAGTGTTGTTCATATAAATTGTTACGACTCTTGTTATACCATCAATACTCATGGAGCTTGTGAACACAATTAGGTCATGGACTCGGTACGGAAGGTGCACTAAGCATACTCACAGAGGCACAGGCCGACGCTAGCGGTACTATCCTCACCGGCACCTTTCCGATCAATGGGATTGAGGCATCGGTTCTCTTCGACTCAGGGGCCTCGCATACCTTTGTCTCTGCATCATTTGCGAGCAGGTTGGGGCTAGACGCTGATGAGCTACCCGACTTCACGGTTACGCTCCCGTCTAAGGAGAAGGTTCGTTGCACTCGTTACTACCAAGGAGCCACCATCAGAATTAAGGTGGAAGACTTCCCAGTCAGTTTCATTGAGTTCAGTAAGCTAGGATTTGATATTATCTTCGGGATGAACTGGTTGGAGCGGCACAAGGGACGTATCCTCTGCGCCGAGCATAGATTGCTGCTCAGGAGTCCGTCTGGGGTAACAATATCATACCGCCAGAGGCCCAGAGAGCCTTCGACTAAGATCATCACCGCCATGGCAATGCATAGAGAATTAAGGAGAAAGGAAGTATACCTCTGCTATGTACAGGACATAGAGAGAGACCCTGAGTTCGACCCCGACTTACCGGTAGTGTCGGAGTTCCCCGACTTATTTCCACGGGAACTGCCCCATGCCACCCACTCGGGAGGTAGAGTTCACCATTGAGCTGCTACCTGGTACCGGACCGATAGCCAAAGCACCATACCGATGGCTCCGGCAGAAATGACTGAATTAAAGGAACAATTGAAAGATTTGTTAGATAAGGGATTCATTAGACCAAGTGTGTCACCTTGGGGAGCGCCAGTCCTCTTCGTGAAGAAGAAGGATGGTAGTCTCCGCCTCTGCATCGACTACAGAGAGCTGAATGCAGTGACAGTGAAGAATAAGTACCCACTACCCCGCATTGACGATCTGTTCGATCAGTTGAAGGGAGCATCTGTGTTTTCCAAGATTGATCTCAGATCGGGGTATCATCAGATAGCCATTAAGGAGGGAGACATTGAGAAGACGGCATTCCGGACACGATACGGCCACTATGAGTTTACAGTGATGCCGTTCGGTTTGTCGAACGCGCCAGCGAAGTTTATGGATCTGATGAACCGCTTGTTCCGGGAGCAGCTGGACAAGTCGGTGGTGGTTTTTATTGATGATATTCTGATATATTCAAAGTCTAAGGTTGAGCATGAGGAACATTTGAGAAGGGTGTTGGAAATATTAAGGGAGAACCAGCTATATGCTAAGTTCTCCAAGTGTGAGTTTTGGCTTGACCAGGTCTCTTTCCTAGGTCATGTCATCTCAGATGCTGGGATCGCAGTGGATCCAGCAAAGATTGATGCCGTACGTACCTGGCCAAGGCCGAAGACTGTTACCGACATCAGGAGCTTTCTCGGTCTGGCAGGCTATTACAGGAGGTTTGTTAGAGATTTCAGCAAGGTCGCGAAGCCGATGACCAGTCTGATGAAGAAAGATGCACCATTTCTATGGACAGTCGACTGTGAGAGATCATTTCAGCGCCTGAAGGACTCACTGACCACTGCACCGGTACTGACCATTCCAGACGGTACAGAGGGCTTTGAGGTTTATTGTGATGCATCCGGCAGAGGGCTGGGTTGCGTGCTCATGCAACATGGCAAGGTGGTGGCATATGCCTCACGCCAGTTGAAGAAACATGAGGAGAACTACCCCACACATGATTTAGAGCTGGGAGCTGTAGTCTTCGCTTTGAAGATATGGCGCCACTACTTGTATGGGGTTAGTGTCACGATCTACACCGATCACAAAAGTTTGAAATACATATTCACTCAGAAGGAGTTAAATCTTCGACAGAGGAGATGGTTAGAATTTCTGAAAGACTATGACATTGACCTCCAATACAAAGAAGGGAAGGCCAATGTTGTAGCAGATGCCCTGAGCCGTCGAGCACACTCACTCCATTCGCTAGTTTCTTTCTCCAGCTTGGTTGATGAGGTGCGAGAGGCTCAGAGGACTGATGAGTATATGAGAGAGGTCAGACAGAAGCTGACAGATGGTACCTTTGAGAGTCAGAAATACGACTTCAGACTTCATGATGATGATCTGATCAGACTTAAGGGCCGATTATGCATACCACGAGGTAACACGGATCTGAAAGACCGTATACTTAGAGAATCACACTGTTCTTCAGTTTCCATCCATCCGGGAGCCTCTAAAATGTATAAAGACATGAAGAGATACTTCTGGTGGTCGGGGATGAAGACAGATGTTACCGAGTTCGTCTTGAGGTGTCTCACATGCCAGAAGGTGAAATTCGAGCACAGACGACCGGGCGGAATGGTACAGTCGATGCCAGTTCCGGAGTGGAAGTTCCATGATATCTCCATGGACTTCGTAGTTGGGCTTCCACCTGCTAGGGGAGGTCTCAACATGATATGGGTGGTGGTGGATCGCCTTACCAAAGTAGCCCGATTCATACCGATGAAGGATACTTGGAAGGTGACCAAATTAGCTGAGTTATTTGAGAAAGAAATCATGAGACATCACGGCATACCAAAGACCATAGTGTCAGATAGAGATACCAGATTCCTTTCGAGGTACTGGAGAGCTACCAGAGAAGCGTTAGGTACAGAACTCAAACTGAGTACCGCGTTCCATCCCAGACAGATGGTCAGACTGAGCGTACTATTCAGACACTCGAGGACATGCTGAGAGCATGTGCCTTAGACTTCCAGGGCAGTTGGATTGACAGATTGCATCTGATCGAGTTTTCATACAACAACAGCTATCACGCTTCGATCAAGATGGCACCTTTTCAAGCGTTGTACGGTAGACCATGTCGTACACCGCTCTGCTGGGATGAGTCGAGTGAGACGGTCATTATAGGACCAGAGTACTTAGAACAAGTTAAGGCTGAAGTTCAGCAAATCAGGGAGAACATGAAAGCTGCTCAAGATAGGCAGAAGTCGTATGCTGATGTTCGACGACGGAACCTGGAGTTCGCAGTGGGCGACCAGGTATTTCTACGAGTATCACCGATGAAGGGTGTATTCAGGTTTGGGCAGAAGGGCAAGTTAAGCCCGAAATTTGTTGGTCCTTATGGGATTACGGAGCGGGTGGGCCCGGTTGCTTACAGGTTGAATTTACCTGCTGATCTGGGTAAAGTGCATGATGTTTTTCATGTTTCACAGCTGAAGAAATACATGCACCACCCCTCCCATGTGTTAGAACCTGAGAGGTTGACTTTAGAACCAAGGATCCGTGGAGACTCCTCAGAGAATCTTGGACAGTAAGACTAGGGACACTCGCCATAAGTCAGTGCGACTGGTGAAGGTTCTCTGGTCTAACCAGGATGTCGAAGAGGCCACGTGGGAATTAGAGGATAAGATGAGGGCGAAGTACCCTTCTTTATTTACTGACTAGATCGTCTGTATAGGGTACGGGGCGTACCCCTTTTTAAGGGGGGTAGAGCTTCCTCGCTTTTGAGTTAGGAAACGATCATGTGTGGTATTAAGATTAAGAGAACTGTGTACCGTGAATGGTTAAACACATGTGTGAACTTTGAGGACAAAGTTCTTTTAAGGGGGGTAGATTGAAATACCCCAAACTTAGATATGGTGTTCAAATGATAAACTAAGATATAAGGAGGCTAAATAATGCCTTAGAAACATTAAGAAACATTTCTAATCAAAGAAAATATAAGGAAACACCAAAAAGAGCAGTTTAAGCAAAAACGTGCTCTAAGCTTGGAGAGACATGGGAGAGTACCCAAATATTGTTCTAAGACCTTAGTAATATCCTAATGGTCATTTTAAGTCAATTACCAAAGGAAACCAAGCTTGAAAACAAGTTAAAATACAAAATGTGCTTTAAGGAGTCTTAAAGCACGTTTTTGAAAAATTGTCTTGTAAATGAGTTTTGAATGGCTAAATGTCCATCATTACTCTTTAATTAATATGTGTACTATATAGTATCACATGTGGAGGTCTATATCAATGGGAAATAACGTGCTCTAAGCTTGGAGAGACATGGGAGAGTACCCAAATATTGTTCTAAGACCTTAGTAATATCCTAATGGTCATTTTAAGTCAATTACCAAAGGAAACCAAGCTTGAAAACAAGTTAAAATACAAAATGTGCTTTAAGGAGTCTTAAAGCACGTTTTTGAAAAATTGTCTTGTAAATGAGTTTTGAATGGCTAAATGTCCATCATTACTCTTTAATTAATATGTGTACTATATAGTATCACATGTGGAGGTCTATATCAATGGGAAATCAAAAATTTCACAACAATGTGCCTTGTTTTTGATGAATAGTGAATTTATTAAGCTAGTTTATAACATAAGTCTATATAAGTGAGACATTTGGTCAACAAAGACTAAACTACCCTCATTCACTAAAGGGGGCCGGTTTCTTTAAGTGTGACTCACCACACTTATCTAACTAAGTAAAGAGAAAGCAAAATAAGTAAGTTATAAAGCATAAAACACTATTCACCTTTTAAGATAAATATCACATTTGCTTACCTCTCTCCTCACTTCTTCATTTTCCCTTGTTGCCCACGATTTCTTGCTCTCTTTCTCTTCTCCATTCACGTAGAGCTCACCTCCATGAAAGCTCCACCTTCTCTTGCACACCACTTGCTCATTAAAGCTCCAAATCCAAAACAAAATACATATTTCTCTTAGTTAGCTCAAGCTCCTTCTTCCTATCTTTTCAAAACTTCAAGAGCTTCATTTTGGTGCCAAGTCAAACCACCATTAGAGGAGGAAATTCAAGTTTGGAGACTCCATTGGCATCTCCATTCTCTTGAGGTAAAGAAAGTGTAAGAAAATCTAGGTTTCCACCATTTTCTTCACTTGACCGAAAATATATACTCATGGGACTCCATGTTTATGCCTTGTTCTAGCTTGTTTCTACTCTTCAAAGGAGAGAGGAGGTCCTTCTTGCTTCACATCCAAGTTGTCTTGAGAAACCAAGGTAAAACAATCACATTAATACCTTAAAACATATTTTAAACCTAGGGTTTGTTCCTTAGGGTTAATGTGTTATCTAGTACTCATTGGAGTCATTGGATATTGGTTAGAACATTGGCAAGGAGAATCACATTGGTGACCGAGATTGAACAAAGAAAACCTAAGGAGAAAAGCTTTTAAGCTTGTGAGAAAACAAGGTAAATTACTTACCTTAAGGTGTTTGGTTGTTTAAGAGAATGAGGTGTGGGTATATGATGAGTTTAGTGTAGAGTTTATATTGGGAAGGTGCTATAAAACCTAGGAGAAACAATGACTAATCTTGTGAACTTGTGACTAAGGAGCAAATGGGAAAAGAGATAGTTTAAGAATATAAAGATGAAGTACAAGAAGCATTTTGTTTAAATGTGAGCCTTGTTGAGTGTATTCGCAGGTTGAAGGCATATATATGTGGAAATTCAGTGGTTAATATTACTGTCATTTAAGGGCCTAAGAGCCAAGTATTTTAAGTTTAAGCACTATATGATGATGTGGTGTGGTTTTGGTGTAATTGGGTGTTAAGCTATTGTGAAGAGAATTTGTGTGGTATTGGTTGTTTGGTGGAGAAAAACCATGTGTTAGGAGGTACTATATACTAGAGAACCCATGGCAAAATTTAAAGGAGAGTTTAAGTGTTTAAGATATCCTAAGGGAATTTAATGACTAAGAAAGTACTAGGAGTGTTCTATGGGTTGTCTTGATGAAAAAGGGTGAAGTTAAGGTGTTTTAATGACTTATGATGACTTAGGTATCACCATGGAAGATTTAGGAATCAAGAGAATGTATTCGAGTGTTTAGGACTTAGGCAAATGTTGATGCACAACTAGGAAGGAAATAATGTGATGATGATGGAAGTTTAGACTTGTTAAGGAACCCTAAGTAAATGTTTAAAGAGTTTTAGATAGAGAGAGATGCTTGGGAGATGATGTTATAGTGGTGAAGGAAACATTTGGCATAGTGGTTACACTAGGTATGAACCACCACCTAGAAACCTAGAGGAAAACATTACAAGTGTTAGCATTATTACAAGGAAAATGCATAATGACTAAGGTGGATCTTGGTGGATGATTTAAGGTATTTTAAGGAGGGCTTAAGGTGTATTTGAGGTGCCCAAATGAGGTTTTAACATATTAAGATATATGAGGAGAAGTTTGGAGTTGAAAAGGAATTTAGAAACAAGTTTTTGGAGCCGACCGGCCTTAGGACCGGACTTGCAAGGTCGGTCGGGCTCTGTTACACTACCGGGGAAATGTTTCTGGAATCGACCGGACTTGGGGACCGGACTTACAAGTCCGGTCGGGCTTGTTTTGTGAGAGGGAAAATGTTTCTGGAATGGACCGGACATGGGACCGGACTTGTCAAGTCCGGTCGGCATGAATTTTGTACGGATTATAAGTCTCTGGAATCGACCGGACATAGGACCGGACATGTAAGTCCGGTCGGAGTGAATTTTCCAACGGTAAAAGGTACTGGAATGGACCGGACTTGGCAAGTCCGGTCGGTAAGTCCGGTCGAGCCTAAAAATAAAAAAAAGAAATTTCAATTTCTAAAAATGGTAATGGGTAATGAGGTATGCCCTTGGTAGGGTAGTAATGATTGGGACCCTAAGAACTTGAGGAATTAAGTTAAGATTAAGTATAAGTTTTAATGTTTAAAGTTAAGTTTGTAAGATTAAGTGATAAAGACTTGAGAGGTTATTGAATGGAAGTCCTTAGGGACTAAGTGAGTTGAGTAAGGAGCAAATAACTAATAACCTAAAAATGAATGAATGTTTTAGGTTTGTGAATTGGGACCCCGAAGAAGGTTAAACAAACAACGATCGACGGTGAACGGTACAATCCTTTTCGTGACCTGCTTGCTAACGAGGTGTCCCTCAGCTTGTGTGCTATCTGTTTATTTGCTATGACTAAAACAAGATAAGGCATGCAACCGGCTATATTGTTCTCGTTGTGATTGTGTTATATTTACACTAACCCGCGAGGCTTGAGATTGTTACTAACCAAGTTTAGTACTTACTGAGTTAAGAATAAGAGTTAAGTTGATGGTTGTTGGTTAATGCCCGATAAGGCTTAGCTAGCACATGGTGTTTAAGATGTCTACTAACTGGAACTTGAGTGAGGAAACCCGGGACCGATCTCCGGTCATGCATGCTAAGGAAAAAGGGGGACGGTATCTGAATCAGATCCGCCCTCCGCTTAAGGACTTGTCTTCGGACTTGTAGCCTAGGGCCGGTTGCCGGCTCAGCTACGCTGGACTCCCGTCCAGAGTAGGTGGCATTAAGATGGTGCGGTGGGATCACCTAAATCCCAGGTTCGGATTAAGCTACAACCAATCCCTTCCAGGAAAGGTTTGTATACTGAGATTAAGATTAAGATTGAGATTAAGATTAAGGTAAGGTAAGGAACTGAGATTAAGGAAATGAGGACTAAGGAGGGGTTACTAACCCACTTGTTAAGGGAACGCTTGAGTCGTTCATTGTTGTGAACTATATGTTCATCTGTGGTTATTGTTATTGCACTTCATATTATGCTTGTGTATGTAATCAATTTCCATGCTATCGACAATTAGTCGTCGTAGCCCCGTTAGCTTGGGGGCCATGAGAGGGTGTACCAGCATTCGTGCTGACCCCCTCGGGGGCTATTTTTACACTTGCAGGTAAGAGGCCCATGAGGACGCACTACGAGAGTAGGAGCGGTTTAGACTTAGGTTGGGACTTTTATTTTGAGTTGGTTCTGCGCCTGTGCTCCCGACTGTTTAGATTAAACTGATGTAAGTTTGGGATTATGTTTAAGATACTAGCACTCGGTTGGTTGTGGTATTACGAATGTTGATGTTTAAGTTGGATAAGTGTTTTGGATAAGTATTGTAAGTATATAAGCCGGTATGTTCTAACGATCAGACCGTGGCAAGGTCCAAGTGTTGTATATTTCCGCTGCGACGTTTTCGATTAAGTGTTCAGATTGCGATAACCACGATAGGCTTTGGATGGGGTGTTACACCAAACCTTAAATAAACTTCTCCAAGACTTAAATACATCCTAATAACACTCATTGGGTTTCTAGAACTTCCAAGACAATGCCTAAATCCTTATAGCACCTTAGAACACCTTAATGCATGTTTTCCTCCCAAGTAAAACATTTGTTCACCTTTTACACTTCCTAGTTCACCAAAACTTACTTAAAACACTTAGAACTTCTTACACATTTTCCAAATTTGGCCATAGCTTCTCTTGTATTTACTCACATCCAAACACTTAGGTTTTTACCTTATTTCATTCAAGAACACCTAAAATCCATCAAGAACATTTTTACACACAAACTTCACACATTTAGCACTACATCACAATATAGTGCATAAGCTTAAATTGCTTGGCACTTAGGCCCTTAAACAACATGGCTCTTAGGCCCTTAAATTGCATAACCTTAAACACTGAATTTCCCACATAAATAATGCCTTTAACCTGCAAATACATACACCATTACATATGTTCTTTTACTAGTCTCCTTGAGAACACTTTACTAGGTCATTCACCATTTGCTCTTTAGGTAGTTTTAACAAGCATTATAAGCTTATTTCTCCTAAGGCATTAAACCACATTAAGATAGCATATTTACCTCTTTTCCTCCCAAATTTCTTTCTTGTTTCCTTACAAAACCGGTAAGGCATTTGGTTCCTTGTCAACTACTAAACATTATACAAACAACATAATGAGTATTCAAGCTTTAAGCTCCATCTCATTGTAAACCTAGGTTTACATTATTTCAAAACATTAATGTAGTTGTTTTACCTTAATCTTTGAAGGGTGTTTGAATATCTATGAAGAGAGGACTCCACCTAGTCCTTGAAAGATTCAAATGGAGCTAGAACAAAGCAACACAAGGAGCTCCATCAATGAACATTTTCGGTCACACACAAAACATGGAGGAAACTTGATTTTTCTTTGAGATTCCTTACCTAGAAGCAAAGGAGATCAATAATATGTGGAAAGACAAGCTCAAGCTCCATCAATGGTGGAACTCCATGGCACCGAAATGGTGATCTTGAAATTTTTAGAAGATAGGAATGAAGAGCTTGATGAGAGGAAGAGAATGGTGGTGTTTGTTTTTGATTTGGTTAAGTGAGCTAGGTTTTACAAGAGTTCAAAGGTGGACTTCCATGGTGGTGGTGCTGGATTACCGAGAGAGAACAAGAAGAAGAGAGGAAGAAGAGAGTGGAGCCGTGTGAAATGAAGAAAGGAATGAGAGAAATGAGATAAGTTTGCTTTTTAGAAGATATTTGTGTTTATAAAGCAAATAGTAACTATATTAGTCATCTTTATTTCTTTAACAAGTTAACAAGTGAGTGGTGAGTCACCACACTAAAGAAGCCGGCCCCCTTTATTATAATGAGGGTGTTTTAGTCTTTGTTGACCAATTTAATTACTTATAACAACATATGTTACAAAATAGCTTATAAAAATCACTATTCACAAAACAAGGCACATAGAAGTGAAATTTTTGATTTCCCATTGATATAGCCACCCAAATGTGATACTATATAGTACACATGCTAATTAAAGAGTAATGATGGACATTTAGCCATTCAAAACTCATTTACAAGACAATTTTTCAAAAACGTGCTTTAAGACTCCTTAAAGCACTTTTTGTGTTTTAACTTGTTTTCAAGCTTGGTTTTCTTTGGTAATTGATTTAATATGTTCCTTAACATATTTATAAGGTATAGGTATGACCATTAGGTCTTTTACAAATTTATCCCAAGCTTAGAGCACATTTTTGCTCTTATTGACTTTAAGGTATCTTCTTGTGTTTTATTTGGTTTAGCTGTCCACCAAGGTTTCCTAAGGACTTATTTAGCCTTATTAAATCATAATTGAATATTATTAAGTCTTGGTAGGCTCTTTGGGTCCTAACCAAGTTCACTCATAGCTTAGAGCATGTTTTTGCTCAAACTGTGTCTTAATGCTTTATTGCATTTATTATGGTCTAAATTGTTCACTGATGTTACTAAGGCACTTTTTAGCCTTTACATACCATAGTTTGATATTTAAACCACATATCAAGGTTTGGGGTATTTCAATCTACCCCCCTTAAAAGAACTTCGTCCTCGAAGTTCACACTTTCCACACATCATTAGATTAGAACACAGGAATCACTTGGAAATAAACTTCCATAACCAAACACACTTTACATCACAACCTCGGACTTAATGGTCCGGGCAACACATTCACATCCACACATAACATAACATATCCACATGATAACCTCGGACTCTATGGTCCGGGTATCTTAACAACACTTACACATACATAACAACCCCTTGGACTCACTGGTCTCGGGTAACATCACAACATTTGGACACATAGGTCCCCATAACATAACAGTCTTCAGACACTTAGGTCTATGTAACACAACACATTTAGACTCATAGGTCTCAATAGCATACACTTTTAGGAGATCAAAGTCAAAATAACATTTATTACGCATACCACACAACATGTCATAGCATGTATAACAATCAAAAATATCTTTTACATACACACTGTGATCCCGCAGAACCCGGTCGCGATGGACACCTTCCGTCCCCGTGCCTTTGGGAGATTAAAACAATCACTTAAATTTAAAATTTCCTTGTGAGGTTAAGTAAGAAGACTTTAATTATGTAAAGTATCCATCAACGTTTTATAAATACCAATTTAAAATCCTTTTGAAAACACACACAACTCCAAGTCCAACTTAAGCTCTTTGCTTTTTTCTTAGCGTGGTTATTTGTGACCACTTATAGGGAGCTTCAAGAATCATCCAACCCTGATGTGATCAGCATCAGTGTTGAACTATCCTTCTACTCCAATTTGTGTTCGGCTTCCCTTGATCACATGCAAATCAAGTTCCACCTCCCACTTCATTTTCAAGCATCAATTAAATCACTCATTTCCAATTTTCTATCTTTTAAATCATTCTAGTCATGATCGTAACATCTCCAAAGGATAGAACTCCGTCTATCAGTTACCTCCATTCGCTTTAATCATGTTGCCTAGGGAATCTTATTCTCACTAGGTTCTATGTCGGTTTCACGCCCTTTCTTGAATCACTATATAGTATGTATATACACATATATTTAATCAAAATACAACACACAACTTCACATTTATACACTGTCAGGGCTTTTGTTCCCCCGGGAGCTTCTCTACTCCCTACACTTGTACTATCACACACAACTGTTAACAAATACACACACTTATCACAATGGTATTCGCATCTTCTGTGCGCAATTACCACAATTAAACCATGAATGAATGTGTATGTTTACGTAACACACACACCAATCATCAAAACAATAATATAATTTTGTGCTATGCACAATATAAATCACATACACTACGTACACTTGTACAGTAATATACACTAAGTGGTTTTGCGCTCTACCCCCCTTAAAAGGGATTACGCCCACGTAATCAATCACTAAACATTAGCTTAAAATGTTTTGCCGTCGTGAAGTATCTTAACTTCCACGCGGTCTATTATACAATGGATTCTGATTAGAGGATCTTAACCATATTGGCGGTTTAGTTCCTAAACCAAGAATTCTCATTGGAGTTTGTTTAAACTCTTAGTTGGTTTCGATTCTGGCCTGTTAGGCTTCTAGGCGTTAATAATTAGCCATTCACTCTTGTTCACCATGTACATTAAACACTCGAATCACTGGCTCACTAGTTTCTGCTGCGAAACTCTAATAACTGTAGAGCTTAATTGCTCCATTTGTTATTCTTACTATATTGTACATCCCCAATTGTGACCTTCATCTTGGTAACAATGGTTTCTCAACCGACGCGTGGTATCTCTTACCATTAGCGAATTCGGTGAGTTATAAACTTTCTATCCACCTCCATACTATGTATTTCACAATGATTTACTTGTTTCCTTCCGACTTACTGTCGGTTGAGTTTGAGCTACTACCTAGTATGTAGTGCTCTCTCAGCTATTTACAACATTTGGGGCATATTCCATACCGATATTTGGCAGTTAGTGCTACTGTAGTCACTTACTGTTAATCATGTCTCCACATTTGGTTTTGTACAAGTACTCTTTCATGGTATGTCTTTGCATTTCCTATGCATCGGCCATTATAACATTATTGCTCCACAATTAACATGTTTCCAATTCCTAGCTATCCCACTCGATCATTACTGCGCAAATGCAATACCAAAACACTCAGTCATACAGAGTGCAGAGGCGTAAACTCTTGACAGTAAATCCCTTATGTGATTCGCCATGGAATTCACACTGAGTTTCCTTATCACATAGTACCGACCATTGGCTTATTGCCCAGTCTGTGTATCATCACTTGCTTGCATGTCCATTGAGTTTAACTCATAACTGGTCTTATCTGCCACATCATTATTCAATAACACTTATACAACGGTCGCTTACTGCGCACCGTGCTTATTGTATAACACTAACTTACATGGTATTTATTGTCACATTAACTTCCACACATATACTTACATTATGGTTCGTCATTCATCTGGATGACTACCGAATGCTCCTTGAGCATCGATCATTCGAGTCACAAGCTGGCATTATTCAGCTCGGTGTTTCACTTTATACACACATACTACTAGCTAACTACTCTCTTTCAATAATAACATCGTCCTTTCTTAACATATTTCTTGAACTTGACTCACATAATTACCGCTCCTGCGGTCTCACAATATCGAGAGGTATCCCCACTCTTAATGTAGTGGTTCGTTTACCACTCTATTCACTTATACAACATAAACTTCTACAATCAATCGAATTTATATAACATCTCTTGCTCATGGCTTATAAGCCTTATTTGCCTTGAGCTGCGCTCATTGTAGGCTGTCCACACACATGTACTTCTCTGTACAACATTACATGGTTTGGATGTTATATTGAGCTCCATGACAAGGTCGTTGCATCACGTTTCCTTTTACGGGATGCCCCTTAGGACTGCCAGTCCGTCTCCTGACAACTTATGTCTAAACTGGGTGTTAACTTCAACCCTTGTGTTTCTGTCATGCCATTTCGTGCAACACTTGTTGATGCGAACACCCTTCAAGGATTGCTCCTGGGTGTTGCTAAGTCATGCCATTACATCTGGTTCGCACTTATTGGTATATTCAGTTGGTCATGCCGTTTGCGTTCTTAACTGGCTTATTATCTCCTTCTGTGAAGATCAGCATTTTCTGGTAGTGTAGGTACTCATCCTAGGAGTTTCATCCCGTTCATTGCACATTAATGTGTCCACATTAGGCGTCTGCTTTGCCATGTACAAGCTGGGTCACCATTCCAGCTATAATGTTTATCCCTGAGGATCCTTAAGTCATATACGATGTCTTTACATTCAGTTAGTGCACTTCGCACCTCCTGACTCTTAAGCATTTCGTTGAAAGGAATTCACTAATTCCTTTAGTCTCGTTAACTTAACTGGGTTCCTTTACTTCAACCATTCATGGTAATCCTTAGCTATTGTTTGACTTATACTGCTGACCGTAGAACGGAGTCGACTACTTCCCGTGTTTCGGACTCCACTCGTATACATATGTGGGGTACCATAATGATACATTGCTACCTACCCAACTAACCCATAAGTAGGTCTGTCAGGCCCACAAGCTCCGATCGGAGTGCGGTCGTCCCACATTACGGTTGGTACACTCGTAGTGTCCGTCACACGCCTAGGTGAAGTATTCTGTTGTCAACTTTATCCATTGTTGTATCCTTGTCAACTGTCCTTGGTTTTACTGGTTTGGTTTAAAAGAAGGCTGGAAAGAAGTGTTGGTTTGAAAGAAAATCTGGTTTTGAAGGAAAAAGGGTTTTAAATAAATCTGGGTTTGAAAGAAAATTTTCATGGTTTCACAACATCTTCCTACCTTAGCCAAGTCTAGCTTCTTGCTGACTGGTGTACTTACAATTACAGAGGTTAGGCTAACAGGCCCTTCCACTGTTATTACGATCACACTTAACTTTATGGTACTTTACCAAGTACTTTGTATTTGTTAAAATTTCTCCGAACAGCCCTGTTATAGCAGCACTTGCCATGGCAAGTGCGCCATGCTAACTGGCTATCGGTTCAACACTTACCGGTTGCGGTATTGTTCTTACCCGCACTGTCATCAGTGGCCTTGTTGGCCCTCACTGATCTTACTGTCTGGATAATAACTTTTCTAGGTGACTTCTCACTGTCTTCACATGACGATCATCAACTAGGGTGTTTCCCATTCTGGGAGACCCCTTTGTCTTAGTATTGTATTCTCTTTGTAGCCCGTTCCACGCATTGTCGTGGTTACTGAGACTTGTCTCTTATTTGGGGCACTACGTTGTAGTTCCTTTGTCGGTTGGTATACCGTCGGTGTATTATTTATCAACTGTGGTCCCGTAGACACTCGTCTCGGGTTTTAGTAATCCACTTCTTGCCTGTTGCATGATTGGTGCGTTGCAAGCTGGTTATTCTCGACTGCTCGGCATGTCGACCCAGGTTGCCGGAAATTCTATTCTCCTATACACAAAATCCTTTATTCTTCGCTATTTAATGCGGTTAACATTGTTCAGATGGAGACCGTCTCCGGGATTCCCAGTTTTCGGGATCTACCGTGTGACAGGTTCTCCGTACCTTTAGAGGTACTTAATAACAGCCAGATCGGGTATTCCCGAGTAAGAGAGGACTTCCATCTCTCTGGCGTTCTTTCCCAAGTTATCAAACAGGGATTGTGGAGGGTGGGATGGATATTGTAGGTTTCCAGTAGTCACTGGTAGTTCCTAACTAGCGTATCTCTCACGCTATCACTCAACCCTTAACCCAAAGTACTTAAATCCTAACTCGGTACTTCCTAGGCTCGGTAATTCAGTCATCAGAGCGATACTTCGCTCTGATACCACTTTTTGTAACACCCCATCCAACATTAACACACTTACAATAAACTGCAGCGGAATAACAACCTCGTCACATTACTCAACTCGTTGGTGTTACACGCCGTTAGCCACCCACGTGGCTAACAAGGCTAATACATACACATTGTACCGGTCTGATGGGCTAAATTCCCGAGAGACTACACATTACTATCCCTTTCCATTAACACAACAACAACATACACCTTCCAACTATACCGAGTATTTACAACTAATGCCGATAACAATTTCGGTCTTATTACACCTACTGTATATATACAACATAAACAATTATCCATATACAATGACTACCCCGTCCTACTCTCGAACGGCTTCCAGCTCCTTGTACCTGAAATAGGGAAAGAAGAGAAAGGGTGGCCCCCAAGGGGCTCAGCACCTTTGCTGGTATGGTAATCCCGCAGCCCACATGCTACCGGGCCACGCACAACTACTTGTCGTCTTAGCATGCGGTTGATTATATTTAAATCATGCATGTAACAGTAAACACACAACACTTAACATTTCGCCTCAATGGGCTCAACAATCGGATAATACATCCTTACTTAATAAGTCACTCAAGGTATGCAATATCCCTAGAGTGTTCCTCCTCTAATGGAGCTACTTCCTTAACAGGCGACACATACCCTTAAATCGGGTTATCCTAAAACGCCTCTTATCACAAACTGGGAATCATATCCATGATCCACACACTCCATATTTTACAACATATAACATTCCTCACATAACAAACATAACAACACCCTTTACGTTTCCACGTGCACATGATGACATCACAATAGGATTTACTTACAATAACATCACATAACATAACGGGAACGGTCCTCTTAGGAACCGACCCAAACATTGTTAAATCACTGGTGAGCCTAGAGAATGATGTCACCCTCATGGTAAGCTCGTTATACAATAACAACAACACTCATTACCGTCCTAATAGTTGGACGAGTAACTTAAGTTAAGGCGGTTCGGGTTTGGAGGCCCGAACACACCACACAAACACATGTTCCCCCTAAACCGATCATAAGTCAGAATAGCTAAGCTTTGGAGTAAGCTAATGGGAGATCATAACCCGTGAGGAAACAACCATAACAAGGAGAAGGGTAAAACTAAGAAGGATACCCTCTCCCAAACAACGCGCGACCGGCCAAACCGGATTCCTCACTACTGTTAGTACAAACTTACTATTAAATATTAGTTAGAACCCCATTATGGAGTCTATCACATCCACACAACTTAGTATTACAACTGAGTTAAACATACAAGAGAGGTCCTTACGTACACACACAAACATCACATAATTAACTCACGCATAGCCGTGGTTAGAACGTCCCATGGTTCGGGTCGTTTAATCCGAATACCGAACTCTCATGTGATCCTAGACTCAGTTAACTAAGGTTAACACTGCCGAGGTTAAATGGTATCGGAGTTGAACACGCCACGTATATGAATTACTGTAAACTCATTACATGTTTTATCTTACAACGTGGCAAACATACAGAAAAACACATTGGCATACAAGCCGGTGTAATCCGGTAGGACACAGGTTGCAAGAAAACCATACCTGTCACCGGAGTCCACTTTACCACGTCCACTTATGTTCCTCGAGCAATTCTCGATCAACTGTTAACATCACATGTGTTTTATTAACATCGGGGTTTGCTTGATTATTTAATGTCTAATGCTTAACTTTCCCCGTTAACTTAGTTACATAACTTAACATTTTTAACTTGTTTTACTCTCACATTCTAATACAACTTTTAACCCACTTTATTGTCATTAAAACTCACCTAACATGTCCTTAACAACCTTATGACATCATTACCTATCAATCCCCATCATTACATATCATTTCCATACCTTAAAACAACAATTTTGGTCCATACAGCGCCTTGTCCGAACTTGTGTCCGGACTTCCCAAGTTCGGACACAAGCCGCGACCCAATACTGAAAACCATACACACGTCCGAACTTGTGTCCGGACTTCCCAAGTTCGGACACAGTTCGAGAGTAACTCCCAGACAGAAACAGTCACGTCCGAACTTGTGTCCGGACTTCCTAAGTTCGGACACAGTTCGAGAGTGGGAAAATCCTTTACCCAACAGAGCCTGTCCGAACTTCCATGTCCGGACGGAAGTTCGGACACGGCAAAACATTCAATTTCCAAGTCTTTAAACACTTAACCAATTTCACCAAACTTCTCCTAAAGCCTCATAATGTTTCCTAACATCACTTGGCACATCAAACACACCTTTAGCCATGTGCTAAACTCTTTAAATCACTCACCAAAACCATCTTATCATTCACAAATTTCTTACAAAATTCCTAGCACTTGGGATGTTTCCTCCTTTAGATTTTTAAGTGGTAGTTTACCAATAATGACCACTACACCAAGGTGTTTCCTCTACACCTTAACATCATCTCTCAACTTCTTTTCCTACTAACTAAATCTCCTTTTTACAACTTCTTGAATTCTTTTCTCAAAACCTTACTTAAACATCATTCTCTCCTTATTCATCAACATTACCCAAACCTTAAACAAACTTCTCCAAGACTTAAATACATCCTAATAACACTCATTGGGTTTCTAGAACTTCCAAGACAATGCCTAAATCCTTATAGCACCTTAGAACACCTTAATGCATGTTTTCCTCCCAAGTAAAAATTTGTTCACCTTTTACACTTCCTAGTTCACCAAAACTTACTTAAAACACTTAGAACTTCTTACACATTTTCCAAATTTGGCCATAGCTTCTCTTGTATTTACTCACATCCAAACACTTAGGTTTTTACCTTATTTCATTCAAGAACACCTAAAATCCATCAAGAACATTTTTACACACAAACTTCACACATTTAGCACTACATCACAATATAGTGCATAAGCTTAAATTGCTTGGCACTTAGGCCCTTAAACAACATGGCTCTTAGGCCCTTAAATTGCATAACCTTAAACACTGAATTTCCACATAAATAATGCCTTTAACCTGCAAATACATACACCATTACATATGTTCTTTTACTAGTCTCCTTGAGAACACTTTACTAGGTCATTCACCATTTGCTTTAGGTAGTTTTAACAAGCATTATAAGCTTATTTCTCCTAAGGCATTAAACCACATTAAGATAGCATATTTACCTCTTTTCCTCCCAAATTTCTTTCTTGTTTCCTTACAAAACCGTAAGGCATTTGGTTCCTTGTCAACTACTAAACATTATACAAACAACATAATGAGTATTCAAGCTTTAAGCTCCATCTCATTGTAAACCCTAGGTTTACATTATTTCAAAACATTAATGTAGTTGTTTTACCTTAATCTTTGAAGGGTGTTTGAATATCTATGAAGAGAGGACTCCACCTAGTCCTTGAAAGATTCAAATGGAGCTAGAACAAAGCAACACAAGGAGCTCCATCAATGAACATTTTCGGTCACACACAAAACATGGAGGAAACTTGATTTTTCTTTGAGATTCCTTACCTAGAAGCAAAGGAGATCAATAATATGTGGAAAGACAAGCTCAAGCTCCATCAATGGTGGAACTCCATGGCACCGAAATGTTGATCTTGAAATTTTGAGAAGATAGGAATGAAGAGCTTGATGAGAGGAAGAGAATGGTGGTGTTTGTTTTTGATTTGGTTAAGTGAGCTAGGTTTTACAAGAGTTCAAAGGTGGACTTCCATGGTGGTGGTGCTGGATTACCGAGAGAGAACAAGAAGAAGAGAGGAAGAAGAGAGTGGAGCCGTGTGAAATGAAGAAAGGAATGAGAGAATGAGATAAGTTGGCTTTTTAGAAGATATTTGTGTTTAAACAATAGTAACGATATTAGTCATCTTTATTTTCTTTAACAGTTACAGTGAGTGGTGAGTCCACCACACTAAGAAACCGGCCCCCTTTATATAATGAGGGTGTTTTAGTCTTTGTTGACCAATTTATTACTTATAACAACATATGTTACAAAATAGCTTATAAAAATCACTATTCACAAAACAACACATGCACAGAAGTGAAATTTTGATTTCCCATTGATATAGCCACCCAATGTGATACTATAGTACACATGTTAATTAAAGATATGATGGACATTTAGCCATTCAAAACTCATTTACAAGACAATTTTTCAAAAACGTGCTTTAAGACTCCTTAAAGCACTTTTTGTGTTTTAACTTGTTTTCAAGCTTGGTTTTCTTTGGTAATTGATTTAATATGTTCCTTAACATATTTATAAGGTATAGGTATGACCATTAGGTCTTTTACAAATTTATCCCAAGCTTAGAGCACATTTTTGCTCTTATTGACTTTAAGGTATCTTCTTGTGTTTTATTTGGTTTAGCTGTCCACCAAGGTTTCCTAAGGACTTATTTAGCCTTATTAAATCATAATTGAATATTATTAAGTCTTGGTAGGCTCTTTGGGTCCTAACCAAGTTCACTCATAGCTTAGAGCATGTTTTTGCTCAAACTGTGTCTTAATGCTTTATTGCATTTATTATGGTCTAAATTGTTCACTGATGTTACTAAGGCACTTTTTAGCCTTTACATACCATAGTTTGATATTTAACCACATATCAAGGTTTGGGGTATTTCAATCTACCCCCTTAAAAGAACTTCGTCCTCGAAGTTCACACTTTCCACACATCATTAGATTAGAACACAGGAATCACTTGGAAATAAACTTCCATAACCAAACACACTTTACATCACAACCTCGGACTTAATGGTCCGGGCAACACATTCACATCCACACATAACATAACATATCCACATGATAACCTCGGACTCTATGGTCCGGGTATCTTAACAACACTTACACATACATAACAACCCCTTGGACTCACTGGTCTCGGGTAACATCACAACATTTGGACACATAGGTCCCCATAACATAACAGTCTTCAGACACTTAGGTCTATGTAACACAACACATTTAGACTCATAGGTCTCAATAGCATACACTTTTAGGAGATCAAAGTCAAAATAACATTTATTACGCATACCACACAACATGTCATAGCATGTATAACAATCAAAAATATCTTTTACATACACACTGTGATCCCGCAGAACCCGGTCGCGATGGACACCTTCCGTCCCCGTGCCTTTGGGAGATTAAAACAATCACTTAAATTTAAAATTTCCTTGTGAGGTTAAGTAAGAAGACTTTAATTATGTAAAGTATCCATCAACGTTTTATAAATACCAATTTAAAATCCTTTTGAAAACACACACAACTCCAAGTCCAACTTAAGCTCTTTGCTTCTTTTCTTAGCGTGGTTATTTGTGACCACTTATAGGGAGCTTCAAGAATCATCCAACCCTGATGTGATCAGCATCAGTGTTGAACTATCCTTCTACTCCAATTTGTGTTCGGCTTCCCTTGATCACATGCAAATCAAGTTCCACCTCCCACTTCATTTTCAAGCATCAATTAAATCACTCATTTCCAATTTTCTATCTTTTAAATCATTCTAGTCATGATCGTAACATCTCCAAAGGATAGAACTCCGTCTATCAGTTACCTCCATTCGCTTTAATCATGTTGCCTAGGGAATCTTATTCTCACTAGGTTCTATGTCGGTTTCACGCCCTTTCTTGAATCACTATATAGTATGTATATACACATATATTTAATCAAAAACAACACACAACTTCACATTTATACACTGTCGGGCTTTTGTTCCCCCGGGAGCTTCTCTACTCCCTACACTTGTACTATCACACACAACTGTTAACAAATACACACACTTATCACAATGGTATTCGCATCTTCTGTGCGCAATTACCACAATTAAACCATGAATGAATGTGTATGTTTACGTAACACACACACCAATCATCAAAACAATAATATAATTTTGTGCTATGCACAATATAAATCACATACACTACGTACACTTGTACAGTAATATACACTAAGTGGTTTTGCGCTCTACCCCCTTAAAAGGGATTACGCCCACGTAATCAATCACTAAACATTAGCTTAAAATGTTTTGCCGTCGTGAAGTATCTTAACTTCCACGCGGTCTATTATACAATGGATTCTGATTAGAGGATCTTAACCATATTGGCGGTTTAGTTCCTAAACCAAGAATTCTCATTGGAGTTTGTTTAAACTCTTAGTTGGTTTCGATTCTGGCCTGTTAGGCTTCTAGGCGTTAATAATTAGCCATTCACTCATGTTCACCATGTACATTCAACACTCGAATCACTGGCTCACTAGTTTCTGCTGCGAAACTCTAATAACTGTAGAGCTTAATTGCTCCATTTGTTATTCTTACTATATTGTACATCCCCAATTGTGACCTTCATCTTGGTAACAATGGTTTCTCAACCGACGCGTGGTATCTCTTACCATTAGCGAATTCGGTGAGTTATAAACTTTCTATCCACCTCCATACTATGTATTTCACAATGATTTACTTGTTTCCTTCCGACTTACTGTCGGTTGAGTTTGAGCTACTACCTAGTATGTAGTGCTCTCTCAGCTATTTACAACATTTGGGGCATATTCCATACCGATATTTGGCAGTTAGTGCTACTGTAGTCACTTACTGTTAATCATGTCTCCACATTTGGTTTTGTACAAGTACTCTTTCATGGTATGTCTTTGCATTTCCTATGCATCGGCCATTATAACATTATTGCTCCACAATTAACATGTTTCCAATTCCTAGCTATCCCACTCGATCATTACTGCGCAAATGCAATACCAAAACACTCAGTCATACAGAGTGCAGAGGCGTAAACTCTTGACAGTAAATCCCTTATGTGATTCGCCATGGAATTCACACTGAGTTTCCTTATCACATAGTACCGACCATTGGCTTATTGCCCAGTCTGTGTATCATCACTTGCTTGCATGTCCATTGAGTTTAACTCATAACTGGTCTTATCTGCCACATCATTATTCAATAACACTTATACAACGGTCGCTTACTGCGCACCGTGCTTATTGTATAACACTAACTTACATGGTATTTATTGTCACATTAACTTCCACACATATACTTACATTATGGTTCGTCATTCATCTGGATGACTACCGAATGCTCCTTGAGCATCGATCATTCGAGTCACAAGCTGGCATTATTCAGCTCGGTGTTTCACTTTACACACATACTACTAGCTAACTACTCTCTTTCAATAATAACATCGTCCTTTCTTAACATATTTCTTGAACTTGACTCACATAATTACCGCTCCTGCGGTCTCACAATATCGAGAGGTATCCCCACTCTTAATGTAGTGGTTCGTTTACCACTCTATTCACTTATACAACATAAACTTCTACAATCAATCGAATTTATATAACATCTCTTGCTCATGGCTTATAAGCCTTATTTGCCTTGAGCTGCGCTCATTGTAGGCTGTCCACACACATGTACTTCTCTGTACAACATTACATGGTTTGGATGTTATATTGAGCTCCATGACAAGGTCGTTGCATCACGTTTCCTTTTACGGGATGCCCCTTAGGACTGCCAGTCCGTCTCCTGACAACTTATGTCTAAACTGGGTGTTAACTTCAACCCTTGTGTTTCTGTCATGCCATTTCGTGCAACACTTGTTGATGCGAACACCCTTCAAGGATTGCTCCTGGGTGTTGCTAAGTCATGCCATTACATCTGGTTCGCACTTATTGGTATATTCAGTTGGTCATGCCGTTTGCGTTCTTAACTGGCTTATTATCTCCTTCTGTGAAGATCAGCATTTTCTGGTAGTGTAGGTACTCATCCTAGGAGTTTCATCCCGTTCATTGCACATTAATGTGTCCACATTAGGCGTCTGCTTTGCCATGTACAAGCTGGGTCACCATTCCAGCTATAATGTTTATCCCTGAGGATCCTTAAGTCATATACGATGTCTTTACATTAGTTAGTGCACTTCGCACCTCCTGACTCTTAAGCATTTCGTTGAAAGGAATTCACTAATTCCTTTAGTCTCGTTAACTTAACTGGGTTCCTTTACTTCAACCATTCATGGTAATCCTTAGCTATTGTTTGACTTATACTGCTGACCGTAGAACGGAGTCGACTACTTCCCGTGTTTCGGACTCCACTCGTATACATATGTGGGGTACCATAATGATACATTGCTACCTACCCAACTAACCCATAAGTAGGTCTGTCAGGCCCACAAGCTCCGATCGGAGTGCGGTCGTCCCACATTACGGTTGGTACACTCGTAGTGTCCGTCACACGCCTAGGTGAAGTATTCTGTTGTCAACTCCCTTATATTGTCCCGTGACAATATTCATTCCATGCTTCCCGAACTTAATCGAGGGAAAGTTTATCCATTGTTGTATCCTTGTCAACTGTCCTTGGTTTTACTGGTTTGGTTTAAAAGAAGGCTGGAAAGAAGTGTTGGTTTGAAAGAAAATCTGGTTTTGAAGGAAATAGGGTTTTAAATAAATCTGGGTTTGAAAGAAAATTTTCATGGTTTCACAACATCTTCCCACCTTAGCCAAGTCTAGCTTCTTGCTGACTGGTGTACTTACAATTATAGAGGTTAGGCTAACAGGCCCTTCCACTGTTATTACGATCACACTTAACTTTATGGTACTTTACCAAGTACTTTGTATTTGTTAAAATTTCTCCGAACAGCCCTGTTATAGCAGCACTTGCCATGGCAAGTGCGCCATGCTAACTGGCTATCGGTTCAACACTTACCGGTTGCGGTATTGTTCTTACCCGCACTGTCATCAGTGGCCTTGTTGGCCCTCACTGATCTTACTGTCTGGATAATAACTTTTCTAGGTGACTTCTCACTGTCTTCACATGACGATCATCAACTAGGGTGTTTCCCATTCCGGGAGACCCCTTTGTCTTAGTATTCTATTCTTTTTGTAGCCCGTTCCACGCATTGTCGTGGTTACTGAGACTTGTCTCTTGTTTGGGGCACTACGTTGTAGTTCCTTTGTCGGTTGGTATACCGTCGGTGTATTATTTATCAACTGTGGTCCCGTAGACACTCGTCTCGGGTTTTATTAATCCATTTCTTGCCTGTTGCACGATTGGTGCGTTGCAAGCTGGTTATTCTCGACTGCTCGGCATGTCGACCCAGGTTGCCGGAAATTCTATTCTCCTATACACAAAATCCTTCATTCTTCGCTATTTAATGCGGTTAACATTGTTCAGATGGAGACCGTCTCCGGGATTCCCAGTTTTCGGGATCTACCGTGTGACAGGTTCTCCGTACCTTTAGAGGTACTTAATAACAGCCAGATCGGGTATTCCCGAGTAAGAGAGGACTTCCATCTCTCTGGCGTTCTTTCCCAAGTTATCAAACAGGGATTGTGGAGGGTGGGATGGATATTGTAGGTTTCCAGTAGTCACTGGTAGTTCCTAACTAGCGTATCTCTCACGCTATCACTCAACCCTTAACCCAAAGTACTTAAATCCTAACTCGGTACTTCCTAGGCTCGGTAATTCAGTCATCAGAGCGATACTTCGCTCTGATACCACTTTTTGTAACACCCCATCCAACATTAACACACTTACAATAAACTGCAGCGGAATAACAACCTCGTCACATTACTCAACTCGTTGGTGTTACACGCCGTTAGCCACCCACGTGGCTAACAAGGCTAATACATACACATTGTACCGGTCTGATGGGCTAAATTCCCGAGCGACTACACATTACTATCCCTTTCCATTAACACAACAACAACATACACCTTCCAACTATACCGAGTATTTACAACTAATGCCGATAACAATTTCGGTCTTATTACACCTACTGTATATATACAACATAAACAATTATCCATATACAATGACTACCCGTCCTCTACTCGAACGGCTTCCAGCTCCTTGTACCTGAAATAGGGAAAGAAGAGAAGGGTGGCCCCCAAGGGGCTCAGCACCTTTGCTGGTATGGTAATCCCGCAGCCCACATGCTACCGGGCCACGCACAACTACTTGTCATCTTAGCATGCGGTTGATTATATTTAAATCATGCATGTAACAGTAAACACACAACACTTAACATTTCGCCTCAATGGGCTCAACAATCGGATAATACATCCTTACTTAATAAGTCACTCAAGGTATGCAATATCCCTAGAGTGTTCCTCCTCTAATGGAGCTACTTCCTTAACAGGCGACACATACCCTTAAATCGGGTTATCCTAAAACGCCTCTTATCACAAACTGGGAATCATATCCATGATCCACACACTCCATATTTTACAACATATAACATTCCTCACATAACAAACATAACAACACCCTTTACGTTTCCACGTGCACATGATGACATCACAATAGGATTTACTTACAATAACATCACATAACATAACGGGAACGGTCCTCTTAGGAACCGACCCAAACATTGTTAAATCACTGGTGAGCCTAGAGAATGATGTCACCCTCATGGTAAGCTCGTTATACAATAACAACAACACTCATTACCGTCCTAATAGTTGGACGAGTAACTTAAGTTAAGGCGGTTCGGGTTTGGAGGCCCGAACACACCACACAAACACATGTTCCCCCTAAACCGATCATAAGTCAGAATAGCTAAGCTTTGGAGTAAGCTAATGGGAGATCATAACCCGTGAGGGAAACAACCATAACAAGGAGAAGGGTAAAACTAAGAAGGATACCCTCTCCCAAACAACGCGCGACCGGCCAAACCGGATTCCTCACTACTGTTAGTACAAACTTACTATTAAATATTAGTTAGAACCCCATTATGGAGTCTATCACATCCACACAACTTATAGTATTACAACTGAGTTAAACATACAAGAGAGGTCCTTACGTACACACACAAACATCACATAATTAACTCACGCATAGCCGTGGTTAGAACGTCCCATGGTTCGGGTCGTTTAATCCGAATACCGAACTCTCATGTGATCCTAGACTCAGTTAACTAAGGTTAACACTGCCGAGGTTAAATGGTATCGGAGTTGAACACGCCACGTATATGAATTACTGTAAACTCATTACATGTTTTATCTTACAACGTGGCAAACATACAGAAAAACACATTGGCATACAAGCCTGTGTAATCCGGTAGGACACAGGTTGCAAGAAAACCATACCTGTCACCGGAGTCCACTTTACCACGTCCCCTTATGTTCCTCGAGCAATTCTCGATCAACTGTTAACATCACATGTGTTTTTATTAACATCGGGGTTTGCTTGATTATTTAATGTCTAATGCTTAACTTTCCCCGTTAACTTAGTTACATAACTTAACATTTTTAACTTGTTTTACTCTCACATTCTAATACAACTTTTAAGCCACTTTATTGTCATTAAAACTCACCTAACATGTCCTTAACAACCTTATGACATCATTACCTATCAATCCCCATCATTACATATCATTTCCATACCTTAAAACAACAATTTTGGTCCATACAGCGCCTTGTCCGAACTTGTGTCCGGACTTCCCAAGTTCGGACACAAGCCGCGACCCAATACTGAAAACCATACACACGTCCGAACTTGTGTCCGGACTTCCCAAGTTCGGACACAGTTCGAGAGTAACTCCCAGACAGAAACAGTCACGTCCGAACTTGTGTCCGGACTTCCTAAGTTCGGACACAGTTCGAGAGTGGGAAAATCCTTTACCCAACAGAGCCTGTCCGAACTTCCATGTCCGGACGGAAGTTCGGACACGGCAAAACATTCAATTTCCAAGTCTTTAAACACTTAACCAATTTCACCAAACTTCTCCTAAAGCCTCATAATGTTTCCTAACATCACTTGGCACATCAAACACACCTTTAGCCATGTGATAAACTCTTTAAATCACTCACCAAAACCATCTTATCATTCACAAATTTCTTACAAAATTCCTAGCACTTGGGATGTTTCCTCCTTTAGATTTTTAAGTGGTAGTTTACCAATAATGACCACTACACCAAGGTGTTTCCTCTACACCTTAACATCATCTCTCAACTTCTTTTCCTACTAACTAAATCTCCTTTTTACAACTTCTTGAATTTTTTCTCAAAACCTTACTTAAACATCCATTCTCTCCTTATTCATCAACATTACCCAAACCTTAAACAAACTTCTCCAAGACTTAAATACATCCTAATAACACTCATTGGGTTTCTAGAACTTCCAAGACAATGCCTAAATCCTTATAGCACCTTAGAACACCTTAATGCATGTTTTCCTCCCAAGTAAAACATTTGTTCACCTTTTACACTTCCTAGTTCACCAAAACTTACTTAAAACACTTAGAACTTCTTACACATTTTCCAAATTTGGCCATAGCTTCTCTTGTATTTACTCACATCCAAACATTAGGTTTTTACTTATTTCATTTCATCAAGAACACCTAAAATCCATCAAGAACATTTTTACACACAAACTTCACACATTTAGCACTACATCACAATATAGTGCATAAGCTTAAATTGCTTGGCACTTAGGCCCTTAAACAACATGGCTCTTAGGCCCTTAAATTGCATAACCTTAAACACTGAATTTCCCACATAAATAATGCCTTTAACCTGCAAATACATACACCATTACATATGTTCTTTTACTAGTCTCCTTGAGAACACTTTACTAGGTCATTCACCATTTGCTCTTTAGGTAGTTTTAACAAGCATTATAAGCTTATTTCTCCTAAGGCATTAAACCACATTAAGATAGCATATTTACCTCTTTTCCTCCCAAATTTCTTTCTTGTTTCCTTACAAAACCGGTAAGGCATTTGGTTCCTTGTCAACTACTAAACATTATACAAACAACATAATGAGTATTCAAGCTTTAAGCTCCATCTCATTGTAAACCCTAGGTTTACATTATTTCAAAACATTAATGTAGTTGTTTTACCTTAATCTTTGAAGGGTGTTTGAATATCTATGAAGAGAGGACTCCACCTAGTCCTTGAAAGATTCAAATGGAGCTAGAACAAAGCAACACAAGGAGCTCCATCAATGAACATTTTCGGTCACACACAAAACATGGAGGAAACTTGATTTTTCTTTGAGATTCCTTACCTAGAAGCAAAGGAGATCAATAATATGTGGAAAGACAAGCTCAAGCTCCATCAATGGTGGAACTCCATGGCACCGAAATGGTGATCTTGAAATTTTGAGAAGATAGGAATGAAGAGCTTGAGAGGAAGAGAATGGTGGTGTTTGTTTTTGATTTGGTTAAGTGAGCTAGGTTTTACAAGAGTTCAAAGGTGGACTTCCATGGTGGTGGTGCTGGATTACCGAGAGAGAACAAGAAGAAGAGAGGAAGAAGAGAGTGGAGCCGTGTGAAATGAAGAAAGGAATGAGAGAAATGAGATAAGTTTGCTTTTTAGAAGATATTTGTGTTTATAAAGCAAATAGTAACTATATTAGTCATCTTTATTTCTTTAACAAGTTAACAAGTGAGTGGTGAGTCACCACACTAAAGAAACCGGCCCCCTTTATTATAATGAGGGTGTTTTAGTCTTTGTTGACCAATTTAATTACTTATAACAACATATGTTACAAAATAGCTTATAAAAATCACTATTCACAAAACAAGGCACATAGAAGTGAAATTTTTGATTTCCCATTGATATAGCCACCCAAATGTGATACTATATAGTACACATGTTAATTAAAGAGTAATGATGGACATTTAGCCATTCAAAACTCATTTACAAGACAATTTTTCAAAAACGTGCTTTAAGACTCCTTAAAGCACTTTTTGTGTTTTAACTTGTTTTCAAGCTTGGTTTTCTTTGGTAATTGATTTAATATGTTCCTTAACATATTTATAAGGTATAGGTATGACCATTAGGTCTTTTACAAATTTATCCCAAGCTTAGAGCACATTTTTGCTCTTATTGACTTTAAGGTATCTTCTTGTGTTTTATTTGGTTTAGCTGTCCACCAAGGTTTCCTAAGGACTTATTTAGCCTTATTAAATCATAATTGAATATTATTAAGTCTTGGTAGGCTCTTTGGGTCCTAACCAAGTTCACTCATAGCTTAGAGCATGTTTTTGCTCAAACTGTGTCTTAATGCTTTATTGCATTTATTATGGTCTAAATTGTTCACTGATGTTACTAAGGCACTTTTTAGCCTTTACATACCATAGTTTGATATTTAAACCACATATCAAGGTTTGGGGTATTTCAATCTACCCCCCTTAAAAGAACTTCGTCCTCGAAGTTCACACTTTCCACACATCATTGGATTAGAACACAGGAATCACTTGGAAATAAACTTCCATAACCAAACACACTTTACATCACAACCTCGGACTTAATGGTCCGGGCAACACATTCACATCCACACATAACATAACATATCCACATGATAACCTCGGACTCTATGGTCCGGGTATCTTAACAACACTTACACATACATAACAACCCCTTGGACTCACTGGTCTCGGGTAACATCACAACATTTGGACACATAGGTCCCCATAACATAACAGTCTTCAGACACTTAGGTCTATGTAACACAACACATTTAGACTCATAGGTCTCAATAGCACACACTTTTAGGAGATCAAAGTCAAAATAACATTTATTACGCATACCACACAACATGTCATAGCATGTATAACAATCAAAAATATCTTTTACATACACACTGTGATCCCGCAGAACCCGGTCGCGATGGACACCTTCCGTCCCCGTGCCTTTGGGAGATTAAAACAATCACTTAAATTTAAAATTTCCTTGTGAGGTTAAGTAAGAAGACTTTAATTATGTAAAGTATCCATCAACGTTTTATAAATACCAATTTAAAATCCTTTTGAAAACACACACTCCAAGTCCAACTTAAGCTCTTTGCTTTTTTCTTAGCGTGGTTATTTGTGACCACTTATAGGGAGCTTCAAGAATCATCCAACCCTGATGTGATCAGCATCAGTGTTGAACTATCCTTCTACTCCTATTTGTGTTCGGCTTCCCTTGATCACATGCAAATCAAGTTCCACCTCCCACTTCATTTTCAAGCATCAATTAAATCACTCATTTCCAATTTTCTATCTTTTAAATCATTCTAGTCATGATCGTAACATCTCCAAAGGATAGAACTCCGTCTATCAGTTACCTCCATTCGCTTTAATCATGTTGCCTAGGGAATCTTATTCTCACTAGGTTCTATGTCGGTTTCACGCCCTTTCTTGAATCACTATATAGTATGTATATACACATATATTTAATCAAAATACAACACACAACTTCACATTTATACACTGTCGGGGCTTTTGTTCCCCCGGGAGCTTCTCTACTCCCTACACTTGTACTATCACACACAACTGTTAACAAATACACACACTTATCACAATGGTATTCGCATCTTCTGTGCGCAATTACCACAATTAAACCATGAATGAATGTGTATGTTTACGTAACACACACACCAATCATCAAAACAATAATATAATTTTGTGCTATGCACAATATAAATCACATACACTACGTACACTTGTACAGTAATATACACTAAGTGGTTTTGCGCTCTACCCCCCTTAAAAGGGATTACGCCCACGTAATCAATCACTAAACATTAGCTTAAAATGTTTTGCCGTCGTGAAGTATCTTAACTTCCACGCGGTCTATTATACAATGGATTCTGATTAGAGGATCTTAACCATATTGGCGGTTTAGTTCCTAAACCAAGAATTCTCATTGGAGTTTGTTTAAACTCTTAGTTGGTTTCGATTCTGGCCTGTTAGGCTTCTAGGCGTTAATAATTAGCCATTCACTCATGTTCACCATGTACATTCAACACTCGAATCACTGGCTCACTAGTTTCTGCTGCGAAACTCTAATAACTGTAGAGCTTAATTGCTCCATTTGTTATTCTTATATTGTACATCCCCAATTGTGACCTTCATCTTGGTAACAATGGTTTCTAAACCGACGCGTGGTATCTCTTACCATTAGCGAATTCGGTGAGTTATAAACTTTCTATCCACCTCCATACTATGTATTTCACAATGATTTACTTGTTTCCTTCCGACTTACTGTCGGTTGAGTTTGAGCTACTACCTAGTATGTAGTGCTCTCTCAGCTATTTACAACATTTGGGGCATATTCCATACCGATATTTGGCAGTTAGTGCTACTGTAGTCACTTACTGTTAATCATGTCTCCACATTTGGTTTTGTACAAGTACTCTTTCATGGTATGTCTTTGCATTTCCTATGCATCGGCCATTATAACATTATTGCTCCACAATTAACATGTTTCCAATTCCTAGCTATCCCACTCGATCATTACTGCGCAAATGCAATACCAAAACACTCAGTCATACAGAGTGCAGAGGCGTAAACTCTTGACAGTAAATCCCTTATGTGATTCGCCATGGAATTCACACTGAGTTTCCTTATCACATAGTACCGACCATTGGCTTATTGCCCAGTCTGTGTATCATCACTTGCTTGCATGTCCATTGAGTTTAACTCATAACTGGTCTTATCTGCCACATCATTATTCAATAACACTTATACAACGGTCGCTTACTGCGCACCGTGCTTATTGTATAACACTAACTTACATGGTATTTATTGTCACATTAACTTCCACACATATACTTACATTATGGTTCGTCATTCATCTGGATGACTACCGAATGCTCCTTGAGCATCGATCATTCGAGTCACAAGCTGGCATTATTCAGCTCGGTGTTTCACTTTATACACACATACTACTAGCTAACTACTCTCTTTCAATAATAACATCGTCCTTTCTTAACATATTTCTTGAACTTGACTCACATAATTACCGCTCCTGCGGTCTCACAATATCGAGAGGTATCCCCACTCTTAATGTAGTGGTTCGTTTACCACTCTATTCACTTATACAACATAAACTTCTACAATCAATCGAATTTATATAACATCTCTTGCTCATGGCTTATAAGCCTTATTTGCCTTGAGCTGCGCTCATTGTAGGCTGTCCACACACATGTACTTCTCTGTACAACATTACATGGTTTGGATGTTATATTGAGCTCCATGACAAGGTCGTTGCATCACGTTTCCTTTTACGGGATGCCCCTTAGGACTGCCAGTCCGTCTCCTGACAACTTATGTCTAAACTGGGTGTTAACTTCAACCCTTGTGTTTCTGTCATGCCATTTCGTGCAACACTTGTTGATGCGAACACCCTTCAAGGATTGCTCCTGGGTGTTGCTAAGTCATGCCATTACATCTGGTTCGCACTTATTGGTATATTCAGTTGGTCATGCCGTTTGCGTTCTTTCTTAACTGGCTTATTATCTCCTTCTGTGAAGATCAGCATTTTCTGGTAGTGTAGGTACTCATCCTAGGAGTTTCATCTCCCGTTCATTGCACATTAATGTGTCCACATTAGGCGTCTGCTTTGCCATGTACAAGCTGGGTCACCATTCCAGCTATAATGTTTATCCCTGAGGATCCTTAAGTCATATACGATGTCTTTACATTCAGTTAGCACTTCGCACCTCCTGACTCTTAAGCATTTCGTTGAAAGGAATTCACTAATTCCTTTAGTCTCGTTAACTTAACTGGGTTCCTTTACTTCAACCATTCATGGTAATCCTTAGCTATTGTTTGACTTATACTGCGACCGTAGAACGGAGTCGACTACTTCCCGTGTTTCGGACTCCACTCGTATACTATGTGGGGTACCATAATGATACATTGCTACCTACCCAACTAACCCATAAGTAGGTCTGTCAGCCCACAAGCTCCGATCGGAGTGCGGTCGTCCCACATTACGGTTGGTACACTCGTAGTGTCCGTCACACGCCTAGGTGAAGTATTCTGTTGTCAACTCCCTTATATTGTCCCGTGACAATATTCATTCCATGCTTCCCGAACTAATCGAGGGAAAGTTTATCCATTGTTGTATCCTTGTCAACTGTCCTTGGTTTTACTGGTTTGGTTTAAAAAAGGCTGGAAAGAAGTGTTGGTTTGAAAGAAAATCTGGTTTTGAAGGAAATAGGGTTTTAAATAAATCTGGGTTTGAAAGAAAATTTTCATGGTTTCACAACATCTTCCCACCTTAGCCAAGTCTAGCTTCTTGCTGACTGGTGTACTTACAATTACAGAGGTTAGGCTAACAGGCCCTTCCACTGTTATTACGATCACACTTAACTTTATGGTACTTTACCAAGTACTTTGTATTTGTTAAAATTTCTCCGAACAGCCCTGTTATAGCAGCACTTGCCATGGCAAGTGCGCCATGCTAACTGGCTATCGGTTCAACACTTACCGGTTGCGGTATTGTTCTTACCCGCACTGTCATCAGTGGCCTTGTTGGCCCTCACTGATCTTACTGTCTGGATAATAACTTTTCTAGGTGACTTCTCACTGTCTTCACATGACGATCATCAACTAGGGTGTTTCCCATTCTGGGAGACCCCTTTGTCTTAGTATTGTATTCTCTTTGTAGCCCGTTCCACGCATTGTCGTGGTTACTGAGACTTGTCTCTTTTTGGGGCACTACGTTGTAGTTCCTTTGTCGGTTGGTATACCGTCGGTGTATTATTTATCAACTGTGGTCCCGTAGACACTCGTCTCGGGTTTTATAATCCACTTCTTGCCTGTTGACGATTGGTGCGTTGCAAGCTGGTTATTCTCGACTGCTCGGCATGTCGACCCAGGTTGCCGGAAATTCTATTCTCCTATACACAAAATCCTTTATTCTTCGCTATTTAATGCGGTTAACATTGTTCAGATGGAGACCGTCTCCGGGATTCCCAGTTTTCGGGATCTACCATGTGACAGGTTCTCCGTACCTTTAGAGGTACTTAATAACAGCCAGATCGGGTATTCCCGAGTAAGAGAGGACTTCCATCTCTCTAGCGTTCTTTCCCAAGTTATCAAACAGGGATTGTGGAGGGTGGGATGGATATTGTAGGTTTCCAGTAGTCACTGGTAGTTCCTAACTAGCGTATCTCTCACGCTATCACTCAACCCTTAACCCAAAGTACTTAAATCCTAACTCGGTACTTCCTAGGCTCGGTAATTCAGTCATCAGAGCGATACTTCGCTCTGATACCACTTTTTGTAACACCCCATCCAACATTAAACACTTACAATAAACTGCACGGAATAACAACCTCGTCACATTACTCAACTCGTTGGTGTTACACGCCGTTAGCCACCCACGTGGCTAACAAGGCTAATACATACACATTGTACCGGTCTGATGGGCTAAATTCCCGAGAGACTACACATTACTATCCCTTTCCATTAACACAACAACAACATACACCTTCCAACTATACCGAGTATTTACAACTAATGCCGATAACAATTTCGGTCTTATTACACCTACTGTATATATACATAAACAATTATCCATATACAATGACTACTACCCCGTCTACTCTCGAACGGCTCCAGCTCCTTGTACCTGAAATAGGGAAAGAAGAGAAAGGGTGGCCCCCAAGGGGCTCAGCACCTTTGCTGGTATGGTAATCCCGCAGCCCACATGCTACCGGGCCACGCACAACTACTTGTCGTCTTAGCATGCGGTTGATTATATTTAAATCATGCATGTAACAGTAAACACACAACACTTAACATTTCGCCTCAATGGGCTCAAACAATCGGATAATACATCCTTACTTAATAAGTCACTCAAGGTATGCAATATCCCTAGAGTGTTCCTCCTCTAATGGAGCTACTTCCTTAACAGGCGACACATACCCTTAAATCGGGTTATCCTAAAACGCCTCTTATCACAAACTGGGAATCATATCCATGATCCACACACTCCATATTTTACAACATATAACATTCCTCACATAACAAACATAACAACACCCTTTACGTTTCCACGTGCACATGATGACATCACAATAGGATTTACTTACAATAACATCACATAACATAACGGGAACGGTCCTCTTAGGAACCGACCCAAACATTGTTAAATCACTGGTGAGCCTAGAGAATGATGTCACCCTCATGGTAAGCTCGTTATACAATAACAACAACACTCATTACCGTCCTAATAGTTGGACGAGTAACTTAAGTTAAGGCGGTTCGGGTTTGGAGGCCCGAACACACCACACAAACACATGTTCCCCCTAAACCGATCATAAGTCAGAATAGCTAAGCTTTGGAGTAAGCTAATGGGAGATCATAACCCGTGAGGGAAACAACCATAACAAGGAGAAGGGTAAAACTAAGAAGGATACCCTCTCCCAAACAACGCGCGACCGGCCAAACCGGATTCCTCACTACTGTTAGTACAAACTTACTATTAAATATTAGTTAGAACCCCATTATGGAGTCTATCACATCCACACAACTTACAGTATTACAACTGAGTTAAACATACAAGAGAGGTCCTTACGTACACACACACAAACATCACATAATTAACTCACGCATAGCCGTGGTTAGAACGTCCCATGGTTCGGGTCGTTTAATCCGAATACCGAACTCTCATGTGATCCTAGACTCAGTTAACTAAGGTTAACACTGCCGAGGTTAAATGGTATCGGAGTTGAACACGCCACGTATATGAATTACTGTAAACTCATTACATGTTTTATCTTACAACGTGGCAAACATACAGAAAAACACATTGGCATACAAGCCGGTGTAATCCGGTAGGACACAGGTTGCAAGAAAACCATACCTGTCACCGGAGTCCACTTTACCACGTCCACTTATGTTCCTCGAGCAATTCTCGATCAACTGTTAACATCACATGTGTTTTTATTAACATCGGGGTTTGCTTGATTATTTAATGTCTAATGCTTAACTTTCCCCGTTAACTTAGTTACATAACTTAACATTTTTAACTTGTTTTACTCTCACATTCTAATACAACTTTTAACCCACTTTATTGTCATTAAAACTCACCTAACATGTCCTTAACAACCTTATGACATCATTACCTATCAATCCCCATCATTACATATCATTTCCATACCTTAAAACAACAATTTTGGTCCATACAACGCCTTGTCCGAACTTGTGTCCGGACTTCCCAAGTTCGGACACAAGCCGCGACCCAATACTGAAAACCATACACACGTCCGAACTTGTGTCCGGACTTCCCAAGTTCGGACACAGTTCGAGAGTAACTCCCAGACAGAAACAGTCACGTCCGAACTTGTGTCCGGACTTCCTAAGTTCGGACACAGTTCGAGAGTGGGAAAATCCTTTACCCAACAGAGCCTGTCCGAACTTCCATGTCCGGACGGAAGTTCGGACACGGCAAAACATTCAATTTCCAAGTCTTTAAACACTTAACCAATTTCACCAAACTTCTCCTAAAGCCTCATAATGTTTCCTAACATCACTTGGCACATCAAACACCTTTAGCCATGTGCTAAACTCTTTAAATCACTCACCAAAACCATCTTATCATTCACAAATTTCTTACAAAATTCCTAGCACTTGGGATGTTCCTCCTTTAGATTTTAAGTGGTAGTTTACCAATAATGACCACTACACCAAGGTGTTTCCTCTACACCTTAACATCATCTCTCAACTTCTTTTCCTACTAACTAAATCTCCTTTTTACAACTTCTTGAATTCTTTTCTCAAAACCTTACTTAAACATCATTCTCTCCTTATTCATCAACATTACCCAAACCTTAAACAAACTTCTCCAAGACTTAAATACATCCTAATAACACTCATTGGGTTTCTAGAACTTCCAAGACAATGCCTAAATCCTTATAGCACCTTAGAACACCTTAATGCATGTTTTCCTCCCAAGTAAAACATTTGTTCACCTTTTACACTTCCTAGTTCACCAAAACTTACTTAAAACACTTAGAACTTCTTACACATTTTCCAAATTTGGCCATAGCTTCTCTTGTATTTACTCACATCCAAACACTTAGGTTTTTACCTTATTTCATTCAAGAACACCTAAAATCCATCAAGAACATTTTTACACACAAACTTCACACATTTAGCACTACATCACAATATAGTGCATAAGCTTAAATTGCTTGGCACTTAGGCCCTTAAACAACATGGCTCTTAGGCCCTTAAATTGCATAACCTTAAACACTGAATTTCCCACATAAATAATGCCTTTAACCTGCAAATACATACACCATTACATATGTTCTTTTACTAGTCTCCTTGAGAACACTTTACTAGGTCATTCACCATTTGCTCTTTAGGTAGTTTTAACAAGCATTATAAGCTTATTCTCCTAAGGCATTAAACCACATTAAGATAGCATATTTACCTCTTTTCCTCCCAAATTTCTTTCTTGTTTCCTTACAAAACCGGTAAGGCATTTGGTTCCTTGTCAACTACTAAACATTATACAAACAACATAATGAGTATTCAAGCTTTAAGCTCCATCTCATTGTAAACCCTAGGTTTACATTATTTCAAAACATTAATGTAGTTGTTTTACCTTAATCTTTGAAGGGTGTTTGAATATCTATGAAGAGAGGACTCCACCTAGTCCTTGAAAGATTCAAATGGAGCTAGAACAAAGCAACACAAGGAGCTCCATCAATGAACATTTTCGGTCACACACAAAACATGGAGGAAACTTGATTTTTCTTTGAGATTCCTTACCTAGAAGCAAAGGAGATCAATAATATGTGGAAAGACAAGCTCAAGCTCCATCAATGGTGGAACTCCATGGCACCGAAATGGTGATCTTGAAATTTTGAGAAGATAGGAATGAAGAGCTTGATGAGAGGAAGAGAATGGTGGTGTTTGTTTTTGATTTGGTTAAGTGAGCTAGGTTTTACAAGAGTTCAAGGTGGACTTCCATGGTGGTGGTGCTGGATTACCGAGAGAGAACAAGAAGAAGAGAGGAAGAGAGAGTGGAGCCGTGTGAAATGAAGAAAGGAATGAGAGAATGAGATAAGTTTGCTTTTTAGAAGATATTTGTGTTTATAAAGCAAATAGTAACTATATTAGTCATCTTTATTTCTTTAACAAGTTAACAAGTGAGTGGTGAGTCACCACACTAAGAAACCGGCCCCCTTTATTATAATGAGGGTGTTTTAGTCTTTGTTGACCAATTTAATTACTTATAACAACATATGTTACAAAATAGCTTATAAAAATCACTATTCACAAAACAAGGCACATAGAAGTGAAATTTTTGATTTCCCATTGATATAGCCACCCAAATGTGATACTATATAGTACACATGTAATTAAAGAGTAATGATGGACATTTAGCCATTCAAAACTCATTTACAAGACAATTTTTCAAAAACGTGCTTTAAGACTCCTTAAAGCACTTTTTGTGTTTTAACTTGTTTCAAGCTTGGTTTTCTTTGGTAATTGATTTAATATGTTCCTTAACATATTTATAAGGTATAGGTATGACCATTAGGTCTTTTACAAATTTATCCCAAGCTTAGAGCACATTTTTGCTCTTATTGACTTTAAGGTATCTTCTTGTGTTTTATTTGGTTTAGCTGTCCACCAAGGTTTCCTAAGGACTTATTTAGCCTTATTAAATCATAATTGAATATTATTAAGTCTTGGTAGGCTCTTTGGGTCCTAACCAAGTTCACTCATAGCTTAGAGCATGTTTTTGCTCAAACTGTGTCTTAATGCTTTATTGCATTTATTATGGTCTAAATTGTTCACTGATGTTACTAAGGCACTTTTTAGCCTTTACATACCATAGTTTGATATTTAAACCACATATCAAGGTTTGGGGTATTTCAAAATGGGCCTAATGAAAGATTTAATTAACAAGATCTAGCTCAGATCCTTATGAGAGAGTAATTGTAAATCAGAAACTATAAACCAGTAAGAATAAAAGACGTTTAGCTTTATGAGTTCCTTAGCTAATCAGTACTTGGAACGCCTTAATTATAGGTTGTTAGTGGAAGTTCGCACTTTCAAGTTGGTTACTTCTACTGCTCCTACCAGGTACGATTTCTCGTACTCAGATACTTTTGGTGACGAACTTTATGGAATGTTTTGAGAAACGCTAACTGAGCCTTGGATGTACAACTCACATGATCATTGGTTCCTCTTGTCTGGTTGCCTCATTAGATATTGACTGTTGAGGGTTTACGCCTCTGCACTCTGTAGGACTGAGTGTTTTGGTATTGCACTTGTACAGTTAATAATCTAGTGGGAATATGGGAAAATGTCAATCTTGGTATTGGTACGGATTATTTCTAATAAGTGGTGCACTCACTTTTCACCGATGACTGAGAACGGGTCGGTGGCAGCGGAGGTCTGCTATACCTCGTCCATATGGACAACTGACAGCGGAGGTCTGTTTACCTCGTCCTTGTGACAACTGACTGGCGGTGGGGGCCATCTCTCCCAATTGGGTTTATTCCACTCTTGAGTTATGGTTCTTGGATCTCTTCTTCCATTCCTAGTCCTTGTGACTACTTGGGTCTTTCTACTCCTAATTGGAACTGAATCTAACACAAGCAATGGATGTTCACTAACTTATGGTGTGGTTTCTTTTTAATTGACTAACTTTACCTTCCTGTTGTTTATCTCTATCCTTGACTTGTTACCTTTGACTTGGTGATTTGGATGTGCCTTGTTCTTCTGTTTTAAGCATTTGGCTTCAAGTTATTGTTTATTTTAAGAGTTATGTTTTAAACTTTTTTTTTGGAGAGTTGTACCAGTTCCATTCCAGGGAACTGACTCACCCCTCCTGGGGTGGGCTGCTTGGTTTCATCTTGCAGGTACGAATTGTTATACAGGTGGCCACAAAGAGTATGAGTGATTGGGATGGGGATTAGGATTTGTGGAGCGTTGATGTATTTTGCTGTTATTATGTATATGTTGGTTTTCTCGAGTTCAGACCGTAGCATTTATAATTCTATAAGTTGTAATTGGTGAGGTTTGGTGCCGGGTGTTTGGAACCCGATGATCTGTAATCGCCTTAGTATTTTATTTTCCGCTGCATTTATGTTAAATATGGGCGTTACAGTATGAAGGTAAGGGCTTATGTGTATGATGTGAAGGTAAGGGCTTATGTGGGCCTGAGGTGTTTGATGTGGAGGTAAGCGCTTATGTGTGCCTGTGGTGGAATGGTGGTGGTGATGTTTGAGCTCTGGGTTCCAATTGGTGTTGTCATAGCAATTGTTGGAACCAACAATTGCCCCCAGTATTTTCCCTTAGGACAATCTGGCCTAGAGTTCATGTTCCGATCGATTGCCCCCAGTATTTTCTTTTATTAAACGTGCGAACGAGTCTCGTCCTCACAGGGTCAGGGCTTATGTTTTTATGTGGTGCTGCCAAACCTACACTCGGCGTGTTTGGTGCTTTCACTCGTTCCTCACCTACGGTCACAACTTCTAGACCATAGAATTCGATATTTGATGGATTTACGCATTTGATCTGTTACTTTCACGTGATTGGGCACACAACTATCAAGTCGGAAGTCTTTAAAGCTTATAACGTGGCCACGGGGTGTGATGAAGGACAACGGGACCATGGAGGGATATTTGAGGTATGTGGAGCTTAAGTGGGTGACCAAAGTTGCACCTTGCGTCTTCTCTCGGATTCATCTTCCTTGTCTTGAAGTCGTCTAGCTCTTTGTGTTGACGTTGTTTTCCAGCTTCTGGACTTGGACTTTTGAATTTGTCTTTTACAGCATTTCTCTTCTCTTTGTCATTTGGATTTCTTCGAGGCACTTCGGGTTTGCCTCTTTGTTTTGTCCTTTCTTGACTTCGCCTTCGGGGTTCTTGTGTCTCCCGGTTTTGAGTTTTGAGAGCTGTTTTGATGTGAGCTCTTTTGCTCCTATGTCACATTGGGACCATTTGGGGATCACTTCGTCATGCTGATAGCGGCTTTGCTTCTCTGGACTGATGAAAATGTTATCTGAGAGTCAGGCTCCTCGCTTCCTTTGGTCACCGGGTTGGTTATTCATCACGGGCTGGCTTGTTCTATGAAGCTTTGCAACATCGAAAAGCGATATATGAAAGGCTCAGCGGGGGTGCCTAGGGTTTAATGTCAGGGTTCACAAGCTTTTGGCTATGTGGTGCTGTACCTAGGCGCTTCGTCATTCCTGGTAGTTGTGTATCCGCTCTTTGTTACTTTTCTCAGGTCTAAGAGTAAATTTACAAATTATCTCCCTCGGTCGGAGTTATGCCGTTTACCCTACCTTTGAATGTGGTCTCGCAGGAGTCGTGTAAAACTGACATGCTCGTTCACTCTTGGTTTTTCCGCTCAAGTCACTCTCGTGAATTCTCACTCTGAGACTTGTTCGCATATTTAAACGAAAGGTGAAAGATGACGAACTTAAACTCAGATTGCCCCCAGTATTAATCCAGGGTTTATAACAACAATTTGACAAATGTAGACTTGAACCGCTTCGTGGGTTGTTTGGATGTTTTGGGGAGAGTAGTGGTGTTTGGTTGGACATGTTCATCTTTTTAGAACAAAAGACAAGTCGTTTTGTTCAGTTGCCAAGAAATGACCGTTTCATGAACATTAGTTTTAAGAAATGTTTGCTAATGAGCAAGATAATTTGGTTGAAGGTGCAAGGTGAACGAACACATTTCTTTTATTATCATTTTTGTGATTACAAACTAAAAAGCCGAAAAGCTGAAATTTTAAAATCTAAACTTCATTAAAATAGAAATGTGATAAACTTCCCACAAAATTGAAATGAGTAAACAAAACACTGTTAGACTTTTGCCTACTCAACCAACTGGAGTCCTTGCTCGATAAGGTCTTCGATCTTGTGCTTCAATGCTCTACAGTCGTCAGTACTGTGTCCTGGTAGTTGATGAAACTGGCAGAACTGATGGAGATGTTCCCCGGTTTGGGTGATCCCAGGACTAGGTGTGAGAGGCTGTAGTAAGTCTAGCTCTTGTAGCTTCACGAGTGCTTGAGTGAGAGGCCGGCCAATGTTGGTAAACTGTCTCGGTGCAAAGAACCTCTTGGATCGGGGTGAGGCCGTGACGCTCTGCTTTGCAGCACTGGGTTTTTGTATGGTGCTCACTTGGTATGAAACTTGAGCTGCTTTGGCCAGTCCTGACTTAAAGGTCTCGATACTCACACCCTGGGCTTTGGGTTGTCCCAGCTTCAGCTCGCCTTTGTGAATTTTTTCTTCCATGACTCTTACCTGTCCTATCAGCATGTCGAAATTAGGGAAGTATGTGCAACTCATCTCGTTGTTGTATTGTCTCTGCATATTGTCCACAATCATTCAAATTTGTTCTTGTTCATCCATTTTTGTAGGCATAGCAGCGGCCTTCATCCTCCACCTTTTAATGAAGTCGGACATTGATTCACTGTTTCCCTGCCGGGTACTGGCAAGGTCGGACCTGGTGACTTCAAGATTCTTAGCATACTTGAAATGGTGTAGGAAAGCCTCACAAACCTCTTCATAGGTTTTGGTGTTCATCCTCTAAGTCAAGTACCAACATTGAGGTATTTCATCGAGATAACGGGCGAAAACCTTGGCCTTCTGCATGTCATTCAACCTGAGGACGGACATTTCCCTATCGAACATCGCCAGATGGACCTGCGGGTCTGAGGAACCCTTGTATAGAGCAAGTGTGGGTAGCTTCAACTTTAGAGGGAGATTAACCTTGGGGTATGATTCCATAGAAGAGTAATCGAAACCAGCTGGCTTGCTAGCCTTTTCCATGCGCTCGATCCTTTTCAGGGCCTTCCTTAATTCTGCAGTTAGTTGGCGGTCCGAGACGACTTGCCCTACAAATCTTTGTGCATCCTGGGCCTCAACAGAGTTAACTTCGATGTAGTCACGCTCGTTCCCAGAGTCAGCAATCTTTCCTGAAATGTTTTCCTGATGACCAACCTCAAGGGAATTGATTTTGCTTTTCAGCTCTTCGATGAAGGTGACATACTTAGCCTCCATGTCATTAGTGGTGGACCTATGTTTCTGTTCCATGGCATCAAAGGCAGCCATGTACCTTTGCTCTAAGGCTGCAAACTGGGCCTCCATGCTGACTGGGTTTCCTTCCTCTGCCATACTTGGGATTCGGGTTTATCTGTTGGAAAACAAAAGTGGATTGAGCTAAAATTCTGGACCGTGAAGGAGTTTTAGGTAAAAACTTGTTTGGGCTGCAAGAAAAGCGTATGAGCTGGAATGTTTTGAAGATTGTGGGTAGGCACTGAGGCCCGAAATGAGTTGGAAGGGAGGCACATGGGCCGGAATGATTCATGAGCTGTGAACTGGTGCCTAGGCTGAAATGTTTGAAGAGCGTGGTTCTTGAGCCGGAATGTTCTGAGAAATGGGCGTTTGGGCCAGAATGTGTTTGGGCTAGAAGTAAAGCGCATGGGTCGAAGTGATTTCTAAACCATGTTCTGGATGTGAATTGGAATTTGGGCCGAGTGATTATGATTGGGCCTGAAGATGATACCCATGTCTAGGATCGTGGGTCAAAACCTAAGTGAAAAGTCTTCCTGTACTAGAATGGGCCTCGAAAAGGAAAGGTCTGATGGATTTTTATGGATCGCTTTAGGTGGATTTGTTTTTTCATGGGCCCAGAACTAAATTGATTATTCAAATTGGGCTGAAAGAGAGAAATCACCTAAGTCTAAACTTTTGGGCCGAAGCCCAAATGTTTCACATATCAAACCAAACAGGGCCTCTGGGCCGCAAACAATAAAGCCGTAAATTCGGGTTGGGCTGAGTTGATGTAGGAAAAGTTCCTATCAATTCCTAGGCTAGGTAGTGGACTGGTCACACAAGCAGACAAGGCCCATACAAATTCTATATGTCCTCACTTGACACTTATCCAATTCGGGTATCGATCGATCCGGAGAGGTGCTTGGGGCGTGGGCCCAGGTCACCACAAAGAAATAGGGCTTGCACACTATTCACTTTGGGCTTCCCCACTTTTTTCACATCACCTGAAGGTGTGCGTCTGCGGTCGGGTCTTTGACTGACCAAACAATGGGCTAGGTAAGGGCACTGCCAGGAAAACGCTTGGGGCTAAAGCCCAGGTATTAAGGGATGTGGTTAGATGACATCCTCCTCTTTTCCCCCGCTTATTCACATCACCTAAAATGTGTGAGTCCCTGACAGGGGACCTTCAAACGGGTCCCGGGGTGAAATCGGTTTGCATGGACCCTCGCTCTCATATGATGCAAAGGTTCAGAAATTTAAATTGCACACAAAAGTAAACAAGCAATGTAATAAAGCCATAAATAAACATTTTCGAATTAAGCCCTCTTTCTTAAAATTAGAAAAGATAAAATTAAGAAGTTTGTCCCCAGCAGAGTCGCCAGTCTGTGAGCCTCGATTTTTAAACCCTATCCTAGGTTGATTCGAGTTGATTTGGATCCGGTTGGGTTCTAGGTCCACTTATAACCTAAGCTTAATAACTATGCCATAAAACATTAATTATTAAATCCTAAGTTAGCTCACTGGAACCTATTATGAGTCGCCACCTAATTTTTACCTAGATCAAATTAGGAAAGGAGAGTTCGGGTTCGGGGGCTTGGTATACGACTTATTTAGGGTTCAATTACTTTCATTACCCCTAGAAGTCGTTTTTTCTCTACTTAGTTTAATTACGGCTTATTACGAGTTGTTTTAACCTAAGTGCGCGCTTCTGATTTTTTGTGTTTTTTAGCATTTTTTGACTGAAAATAAAAGTGAAAGTTAAAATTACCTAAACTAGGGTTTCGGAGGCAGAATTCGGTCAAATTTTGTTTCAGTCCGTGACTATGGACCTAATGTCCGTACCTATGGACCCTAGTAAATCTATGTGGAAATAAAAGTCGAATTAAACAGAAAACGAAAACCTGAAAATTCCGGGGCCACGGACAGGATGTCCGTGGGCCCGGACATTGTTTAGAGAAAACCTAAAATTTGAAAAATTTAAAATCCCGCCGCCGTCCGTGGGTGTCCGTGGCCACGGACAGGGGTTTTCTGGTGGTTCCCGACAGTGTTTTCGGCTAAAAAATTATGTACGCGTAGCCTGAAAGGTATACAATTCGTTAGTAGTTGAAGGATTGCAGTTTGAAGTCGAATTATGTACGAAACTTGACAAACAAGTAACAAGGCAGAAAAAAAAGCAATTGGCAATACAGAAGCCGGAAAGGGGTTGGTTTGAGCCCAAAATTTAACATTGAGTTAATAAGGTTATGGGGAGTTATAAAATAGAATTATAACCTGTTTCACCTTCGAATTCAAGATGATTCTTCACATTGGGATTCTTTAGAGGCTCCGATGATGCCGGTTCCGGATTGAGTTCGACCCGAGCTTCTAGTTGTTGATTGTTGATGATGTTCTTCATGTTTTGGAGGTGGTTTGGTTGATGTTTGATGATTGTTGATGTGCTGGGAGTTGAAAAGTGTGTTTAGGTGGTGATTTCGGGGGATTTTTGATGTGATTTTGGTGCTTGGATGTGTAAAAATGTGAGGAACTTGTGACGGCTAGGTTTTCTGGTTGCTTAGGGTTCTTGAGGTTCTGATTTGATCATGGGATAAGGTTCCTTATATAGGCTTCCTTAAAGATAAAAAAATCCGTTAAATACCGAGATTTACCGACGTTTTAGCTCAAGGGCTTCCAAAAAGAATTTGATTATAATATTTTACACATGGGTAAAGGATGATATTTATGATTTTTCTAAAGTAGAATCGAATTTTTTGGATATTGGGATATTTTTTAATTCAATTTTTCGTCAAATTCAATCAGCAATTGCTAGAAAATTATTGGAAATTCAAAAAATCAAAATTCCAACGCCATTATGCTTCCAATGTCATCCTCTATCATGGGTTAAAATTTCAAAGCATTTTGAATTGATTTGACCCTTATTTGGAGGAGAGAGAAAGCCTGTAGGGGGCATAGGAGCCTTGAAAAATTACGAAAATGCCTTTGGAGATGACTAAGCTGTCCCTAGTACTCTGAAATGTGCCGATCGAGCTGGGAACCCTCGCTACTAGCCTATTAGTAGAGACTCTCTTCCGGGGGGTTGAAAATTTGGGTATAACAGCAGTCTAGGGTTTCCAATGTCTTTGGGCCTCTATATTATGCTGGGCCCAACAATTACCAAGCTAATCTATGACATATAAAATATAATACAGACAAATAATCATGAACTTAAAAATGAAGATAAGCAACGCAAGTGTTATGAAAATAAATCACAAAGTTTGGATATTCATGCGTGTTTCTTGTCCTATTTCTTTTTCCTTAATGGCTTTGAATTGGATCAAGGTAATAAATGGTGCCAAAACAAAAGGTTCTTAATCCATTTTTATTAACTCATTTTTTTCATCTTTTATTAGCCAAACCAAGTTCCCAATATCTGAAATCAAAAATCTAGGACAAGTCCATGTTCACTTTTTACTTTCTTTTCTATATTTTTTTTACTGAAAGACCAAAGAAAAGCCAACTACAAAATTGCAAACCTTACTTTATTAACCGATTAATGGATTCTAAACCCAATTAACCCCGCTCGTGTTTCTTCTGTAACTTCTTTTTGGAATGAAATTAAAGAAAAGAAAAAAAAATCAAGACATATATAGAACGTGAACAGCTCAGTATTAATCAATCTCTTGCCGGATTGCCTTGACCCGATCCACGTAGCTGGGCAAGAAACATATTCACACGAAAAGTTAATATAACACACATACATTCATGAAAATAGACCGACAGACAGAAGTTATATACAGCTCAAACAACACATGCGTACATGGCCCCACATTTGAGTTTAACATATGCGGGGTTTTCTGGGTTAGAAATAAATACCAAAACGGAAGCAGCAGATATTCCCGTGAATAAAGGGAATGAGTGAAGCCTGGAGATGTACGATTCCACCTGCTAGCCATGTCGAAGAAAACGAAGAGCAGAGCCCATATGTTGTTCGCCAGCCGAGTTGAAGAGAAAGAAGGGAGGGGTTCAGACATCATTTGCCCACAACGTGAAGAGCATGAAGATGGAAGCACTGAGCTCGTCTGTTCTTCGTTCGCTAGTCATGATTGAGGAGCAAGGTCTGCATGCTTCTTGTCTCGATAGTTGAAGAGAACGAAGATGGAACGGAGCTTGTATGCTCTCTCGTCAGTTTGAGTTGTGAAGCACCGTGAAGAAGAGAAGAATGAAGGCGCAGTACAACATGCCCGTATTCACCGGTTTGAGTTGCATAATATGCCGTAAATGAAGGAGGTGTGGAGCTGGCTTCTCTTTTGTTTTTTGCTGGTGGAGAGAATGAGCCAAGCAGAGAATGTATTCCATTGTTTGCTTGCTTTTTTTTTAGATGACGAGAATGAAGAGGATGAAACAAGGCGGTTGAGTATGGACATCCATATTCGCCAGTTTCTTTTGCAGAAACTACCGACGTGAAAGAAATGAAGGGCAACTGCCTTTTCTACTTCGACGGTTTGACGACAATGAAGAGGGTGAGAGCATGTATGTTCTCGTGAGAGTGAAGAAGAGAGGGCGGAGCCTGTATGTCCTTGTTTCTCCAGGTTAGGTGAGCAAAATTACTGCAGTGAAAAGAAGAAGAGGGGATGCAGAGCTTATATGTTCCACGTACACCTGTTTGGTTGCAGAAATACCGTAAATGCAGAGGATGAAGGAGATGTAGAGCTGTATGTTTTATGTTGACCAATTGGGTTGCAAATTTAACGGGAGTGAACAGAAATGAAAGGAGATGGGGAGCGTGAGCATGAAGGGAGGTGCAGGGCCGTCTCAATAAATTTGGGGGCCCTGTGCCGGTCCAAATACATGGATATTATCATACATATTAAAAATCATTAAAAAATATATATTAATTTAAATAATAATCGTTGCTTATTAATTAAAAAATTATCTAATAAAAAGTTATGTTTTTAAGATACTACATTTTAAATTATTATATCTAAAATAATAAATATTTAATTATGTGATACAATTTTTTTAAATAAAATTATTTATTCATTTTTATACATGATTTAAGATAAAACATTGGTTGAATAACAGTTTTTAAGATTTATTTACCAATACCATATTCTAATGGTAATATTTCATCTTATAAAAAATATTGTACAAAATTATAATATTTAATTTTATGTACATATAGTAATATTTATGTCAGATTTTTCACTATTAATTACTTTATTGTTTTATACTCCCTCCTATTCTAATATTTGTCATTTTAGAGAAGAGTCTATACACATTTAGGTCTAGATTCATTTCTAAAACGACAGATACTATGAATAAAAGGGAGTATGTTATATACAATAATATAGTTCATTAATAAAATACCCTATTTTCTTTAATAATTTATTACTTATAATTTTTTATATAAGTTATTAATTAATTAATTATTACTAAAAAAATAACAAGACCCTTAAAAAATGGGGCCCCCGATAAGTGGGGGCCCTGTGCCGTGGCTCCACTTGCACACCCTGTTAGCCGGCCCTGGGGAGGTGCAGCAAGCTGGTATCCCTTGTTCATCAACTAAATTACAAAATTATCAGCGTGAAGGGAATGAAGGAGTCACAGGGCAGGTATGCTCATTGTTCGGTTGGTTTTTTTAGAAGAAGAGAATGGAGGCTGGTGTTCGATTGAACAAGGAAGAAGAGAACGGTGAGGGGATGTTTCTTTTTTCGTTCGACAATTTGGGTTTCAACACTGTGAGGAAAAGAATGAAAACAGAGAAAGACGCAGGGGTATATTGCTCACTGGTTTGGGTTGCACATTACCGTGGGTGAAAGGAATGGAGCAGAGCTGTATGTCTCTTGCTTGCTGGTTTAGGTTGTAAGCTACCATGAGGAAGAGAATGAAAATAGAGGTGGTTGTATGTTCCTTTGTTCGCCCGTTTCGGGTTGCAGATTACCGTGAGTCAAAAGAATGAAGAAGGGTTGAACTCTTTTGGATGTGCCAAGCAAGAAGAGAAAGAGCAACGTGCAGGGATTTGGCTGTGTTGGGAGCTTCAAAAAATATCCTCCGATTGGCGGCTGATGTTGCTAGCTATATAGGTGAGGATGCTTAGGGTTTTTGGATTGCGGGTCTGGGTTTCGATTTCGGGTATCCAGAAATAGATGGGAAGGATCGGGTCTCAATCTTGGGCTATATGTTGGATCGGGCTGCTGAGAACTAAGGCATGTATGCCATGTTGGTTCTAAAAATAAGGAAGAATAGATGACCTTCCTAAGAATCAAATAGGGGATGTGTGGGTTTAAGAATAGATACCTCTACCACTACACTAGTAGTGCTTTTTGTTGGATTTCTATAACAAGTATCTCATGAAATAGTTCTGACAGACAATATGTTCAAAAGTTGAAATAAATACAAATGAATGCAACACAAGTGGAAGTTGAATTACATATGTACGAGTAGTGGTAAACGGGAGGGGATAAACAAGTAAATAAAATAAAATGGATTAAGAGAAAGTTTAGTGAAAGACTCATAAAATCATATAAATAACAATAAAAATGATGATGACAAAAGTAGAAGAAAACACTAATAGATAAGATATAAGTAAATATAATGATAAAATGGGACCAAATAAACGAGCAACGAATTAACTATAGTAAATGAAAAATGACTGGATGAATAAGTAAGTAAACCAAAATAGACTACAATGAAATATGATAATAAAAAAAGAAAAAGGGGACGGGTTTAAACCCATTTTGAAAAGAAAGGTGACGACCCCTCTTATTTATTATTAATTACTCTGGAACTTGCTTTATGGGTTGAGAATTTTTGGTGTCTACATATGGCTCTCCTTGATTCAATTCTGCAAAACTTCTGTATAATTGGAACAAGGTTGAGAGGGCGCCAAAAATTCTCACTACGGTTATGTGGTGCATTGGGATGCGGCTATGAATGTATGAAGGCGATTGAAAGTATGAGGACTTATGACGAGCCTCAACTAGACCTCTTGACAACTAGCTATAGGACTTATGACGAGCCTATAATGCAATTGAAAGTACGAGGACTTATGACGAGCCTCAACTAGACCTCTTGATATCTAGTGAAATACCCCAAACCTTGATATGTTGTTAAACATTTAAACTATGGTATGTAAAGGCTAAAAAGTGCCTTAGAAACATCAGTGAACAATTTAAACCATAGTAAAATGCAATCAAGCACTAAGATACAGTTTAAGCAAAAACATGCTTTAAGCTTGGAGTGAACTTGGTTAGGACCCAAAGAACCTACCAAGACTAAATAATAGTCAATTATGATTTAATAAGGCAAATTAAGTCCTTAGGAAACTTTGGTAGACAGTTAAACCAAACAAAACACAAGAAAATACCTTAAAGTCAATAAGAGCAAAAATGTGCTCTAAGCTTGGGATAAATTTGTATAAGACCTAATGGTCATACCTATACCTTATAAATATGTTAATGAGCATATTAAACCAATTACTAAAGAAAACCAAGCTTGAAAACAAGTTAAAACACAAAATGTGCTTTAAGGAGTCTTAAAGCACATTTTTGAAAAATTGTCTTGTAAATGAGTTTTGAATGGCTAAATGTCCATCATTACTCTTTAATTAACATGTGTACTATATAGTCACATTTGGAAGTCTATATCAATGGGAAATCAAAAATTTCACATCTAAGTGCCTTGTTTTAGTGAATAGTAACTTTAATAAGCTAGTTTGTAACATATGTTGTTATAAGTAATTAAATGGGCAAATAAAGACTAAAATACCCCTTATGTAATAAAGGGGGCCGGTTTCCTTATATGGGATGACTCATCCCCTTGTTAATTGATAAGATAGGAAAAAATAGCAAAAGTAAATAGTTACTTTACTGAAATATCTAAAGCTAGCTACTTACCTTCTCATTCTCTTATTCTTCTTCTTTTCACACGGTTTCTTCATCTCTCCCAAGCTCCATTCTCGGTTTGCTACAGCCCCATCTCATTCTTCATCTTCTTTCACTTGTAACTTATGATTCCATGCTCCAAAATCAATTTCAAGACTACCCTTGTCTTAGTTAGATCAAGCTCCTCATTTCCCTCTTTTCAAATCTTCAAGAACTCAATTTTGGTGCCAAGGAGATTCACCATTGATGGAGCTTGACCTCATCTTTTCACACCTTGTTGTTCTCCTTTGCTTCAAGGTAAGGAAACTTAAAGAAAATCCATGTTTCCTCCATGTTTTTATGTTGACCGAAGATGACCATTAATGGTGTAGTTACCTTGCTTTGTTCTAGCTACATTTCAATCAGTCAAGGGCTTGGTGGAGTCCTCTCTTGATATTTATTTAAGCTCTCTTCCAATTCCAAGGTAAAACAATTACCTTAATGTGTTAAGACAATATATGTGCCTAGGGTTTACAATGAGATGAAGCATAATGCTTGAATACTCATTCTATTATTTGTACATTGTTTAGAAGTGGACAAACAACCAAACATCCTTACCGGTTTTACAAGGAAACAAGAAAGAAGTTTGTGAGGAAAAAGAGGTAAACAAACTATCTCAATGTAGTTTAAATGCCTTAGGAAAATGAGCTTGATTTGCTTAATAAAATACCTAAGGAGCCAATGGTGAATGACCTAGTAAAATGCTCTCAAGGAAATTATTAAAGGGCATATGTGTTGTTGTATGTAATTGCAGGTTAAAGGAAATATATATGTGGGAAATTCAGTGTTTAAATTTAATGTATTTAAGGGCCTAAGAGCCATGTTATTTAAGGGCCTAAGTGCCATGTAATTTAAGTTTATGCACTATATTGTGATGTAGTGTAGTTTAAGGATTTAAATGTGTGTAAAGAACATTCTTTGTGAAGATGAGTGTCTTGGATGGTTAAAGGAGGAAAAACAATATGTTTGTGTGTAAGGAATGTGTATTAAGTGATTAAGTGTTTTTGGTTGCGAAAGGGTGAAAACCTAAGTGTTTGTGTGTGAGAATACTCTTGATGGATTTTGGGTGTTCTTGAGTGTCTAATGGTGAAAGCTATGTGCTTTGGTATAGCAATGTGCTAGAAGAACCCATGTCAAAATTTAGATAATGTATAAGAAGTTTTAAGTGTTGAAATGAGTTTTGGTGAGTTTGGAAGTGTTGAGAATGATTAAGTGTTTTACTAGGGAAAGAAGGGTGCATTAAGGTGTTTTAGAAGGCAAAAAGGATTTAGGCATTATCTTGGGTGTTCTAGAAATCCAATGGGTGTTTTGGGATGTACTAAAGTCTTGGAGGAGTTTGTTAAGGTTTAGGTAATGTTGATGTGCAAGGAGGAAATGATGTTTAGGTAAGGAAGATGTTTAAACTTGGGAAGAAAATTCTTGGAAGGACATGAAGTATTTTTGGTGGGCTAAATGTAGTGTGGGAACATGCTATAAACCTAAGGGGGAAGTATTATGAGTATTTAGCATTTGGGCAATAAATGAGAAAGTGTTTAAAGGTATGGAAAATGGAGTTTTGGGCACGTCCGAACTACCGTCCGAACATGGACGTTCGGACATGCCCTGTTGCGCGTAAGTCTTCTAAGCCTCGACCAGTGTCCGAACTACCGTCTGAACATGGACGTTCGGACACACCTATCTCTACATTCTGGTTTGGCCTTGAACAGCGTCCGAACTTGGGAAGCTCAGACGCATGTTCGGACGGACGTCTGTTTACACCCATTTGAGCCTCGAACAGTGTCCGAACTTGGGAAGTCCGGACACAAGTTCGGACAAGGCGCAGTATGGACCATAAACATTGTTTAAGGTTATAGGATGATGGGGATTATTAAGTAATGATGTTATAAGAGTGTTAAGGACATGTTAAGTGAGTTATAATGACAATTTGGTGAGGGAAAAGTTGTATCAAAATGTAAAAGTAAAACAAGTTAAAATGTAAACTTATGTAACTAAGTTAACGGGGAAAAGTTATAAGCATTAGACATTAAATAATCATGCTACCCCGATGTTAATAAAAGTACATGTAATGTTATCAGTTGTTCGAGAATTGCTCGAGGAACATAAGTGGATGTGATAGAGTGGACTCCGGTGACAGGTATGGTTTTCTTGCAACCTGTGTCCTACCGGATTACACCGGCTTGTATGCCAATGTGTTTTTCTGTGTGTTTGCCACGTTATAAGATAAATCATGAAACGAGTTTACAGTCGTTATTGTTGTTGTATGTGTACGTGCCGATACCGGTAACCTCGAATGCGCTTGAAGGGCTAGTTAACCACTATTAGGTAAACGTAAGAGAACGGTATCCGGTGATAACATTTCCGACCTAAGGAACGTTCTAACCACGGCTAAGCGTGAGTTAGTTATGTGATGTTTGTGTGTGATGTTTGTGTGTGAATGTATGACTCTCCCTTCCCTTGTGTGTGTCTAACAAGACTTAACCCAATGTTGTGATTGTTTAATTAAGTTCAATGTTGAACTTCTAACAAGTGCTAACGGGGGAAGTGAGGAGTCCGGTCTGTTCCGGCCACGCGCGTGAGTATGGGGGTCGTTGTCATATCAGGTTCGATCCTCTCTGTATGTTATGGTTGTTTTCCAATTTGGTTTCCAACCTTCCCTTTAGCTTAACCAAGGCTATTTTACTGACTCACGTCGGACCACAGGGGCATACTATGTTATGTTTGTTCGGTGTGCTTGGATCACTATATCCGAGACACCTTGTGTTAAGTTATCCGTTCATTTAACGAGACGGTAACGAGTTATGTAATGAGCTTATCACGAGACTGGCAACATTCTCTAGGCTACAAGTGAACTGACTATGTTTGGGCCGGTTCATAAAAGGGAACCGTACCCGTTATGATATGTATTGTTGTTATGATGCAATATCTATTGCGATGTTATTATGTGCACGTTGAAACGTGAAAAGTGTTGTTATGTGTTGTTATGTGATGAATGTTATAGTTGTAAAATGTGGAGTATGTGGATCGTGGATATGAATCCCAATTTGTGATAAGAGGCGTTTAAGGATAACCCGATTAATGGGTAGTTGTCGTCTATTAAGGAAGTAACTCCATTAGAGGAGAAACACTCTGGGGGTAATGAATACCATGAGTGACTTATCAAATGAGGATGTGTTATCTCTTTGTTGAGCCCCTCGAGGCGAAATGTTATGTGTTGTGTGTTTACAGTTGCATGCATGATTTAAATATAATCAACCGCATGCTAAGACGACAATTAGTTGTGTGTGGCCCGGTAGCGTGCGGGCTGCGGGATTACCATACCAGCAAAGGTGCTGAGCCCCTTGGGGGCCACCCTTTCTCTTATTTTCCTATTTCAGGTACAAAGAGCAGGAAGCCGTTCGAGAGTAGGACGGGGTAGTCGTTGTACATGGGTAATAATTTAAATCGTATATATACAGTAGGTGTAGTAAGACCGAAATTGTTATCGGCAACAGTTTGTAAATACTCAGTACAGTTGGATGGTATGTGTATGTTGGTTGTTAATGAAAAAGTATAGTGATGTACAGTTGCTCGGGAATCTAGCCCATCAGACCGGTACAATGTATATGTAATAGCCTTGTTAGCGACGTGGGTGGTTAACGGCGTGTAACACCAACGAGTTAAGTTATGTGATGAAGTATATTTTCCGCTGCAGATTGTTGTTATGTGTTTGTTGTTGGATGGGGTGTTACATCTAGTCATAGGATTTATGACAAGCCTATGATACTAACAATTAGATTGATTGGGGTGCACGAGGACTTATGAAGAGCCTCAACTAGACCTCTTGACATCAAGCTATAGGACTTATGACGAGCCATACTGCAATTGAAAGTACGAGGACTTATGACGAGCCTCAACTAGACCTCTTGATATCTAGCCATAGGACTTATGACGAGCCTATGATACTAACAATTAGATTGGTTTAGGGTGCACGTGGACTTATGACGAGCCTCAACTTGACCTCTTGACATCTAGCTATAGGACTTATTACGAGCCTATAATGCAATTGAAAGTACGAGGACTTATGACGAGCCTCAATTAGACCTCTTGATATCTAGCCATAGGACTTATGACGAGCCTATGATACTAACAATTAGATTGGTTTAGGGTGCACGAGGACTTATGACGAGCCTCAACTAGACCTTTTGACATCTAGCTATATGACTGATGACGAGCCTATAATGCTATTGAAAGTACGGGGACTTATGACGAGCCTCAACTAGACCTCTTGATATCTAGTCATATGACTTATGACGAGCCTATGATAATAACAATTAGATTGATTGGGGTGCACGAGGACTTATGACGAGCCTCAACTAGACCTCTTGACATCTAGCTATAGGACTTGACGAGCCTATAATGCAATTGAAAGTACAAGGACTTATGACGAGCCTCAACTAGATCTCTTGATATCTAGTCATAGGACTTATGACGAGCCTATGATACTTTGTGGAGTTATACGAAACTCGCTGCTTTGAGTGGTTGATTTGAGGATGACTCTGGTCGTGGATTGATCCGGGATTGGATGTTTTTCGGTTGCTTCCTTGAGGGATGTGATGGTTGAATTCTTTCTATTGATGTCACCCTTGACTTTGTCAGTGTGGGACTTATGATTCCATTTTGTTTTTGATAGTCTCGCCCGATGTGCACTTTGGTTTCGGGATTTGGTAGGACTCTTGGCGCCAAAGTTTTGAGATGGCTTCGGTATGGCTCCTGAGTTTTTTGTTTTGTTTTGGTTTTGGTGATTTTGCGATTGGTCTTTGAATGGATGTTTTTTTTTGTGAAAGAGTGACTTTGGGAACTCGAAGATTTTGATATGATCAGATGGCTCCAATGCGGTCTGATGGCTCCTGTATGATTCATGACTCAGTTGTGCGCTACGGCTCTGGGATGGTTGGTGGGTTTTTGTAACACCCCAACCGCTAAACTCCTCATTAACTCTTAAACTGTCACATAATCCCTTAACAACGCAGCGGAACTCTACATACAACGGAGGGTGAAACAACGCCGTTAGCCACCCACGTGGCTAACCAGGCCTAACTCAAATACAGTAACGGTCTGATGGACTGGAGCGACCGAATACACAATACAATACTTTACTTAAATTAACTCTTTACTATACCGAGACTACAATATATGGATGCCGACAACATATTCGGTCTTACACCTCTTTCAACACATAAGTAATTAAATCTAACTACCCATGCAAACCACCGACCCTGTCCTACTCTCGAACGGAACATCTTCGGTGTACCTGAAAAATAAAAACGTTGCCCCTAGGGGCTCAGCTTAACGCTGCATATGAAATTCGCATACCCCGAGCGCTAACAGGGGTACGCCGACTACTTTTGTCGGATATACATGGAGTTCATTAGTCAAACAACATGCATCATAGCAATACAATATATATGTGTATTACTCAAGGAATCTACATCCAATCACGGAACACAATTCCTAACTAACATAACAAGGTTGTTAGTTGTATCAGTTTACTCTTAGGCCTTGAGGGTTATACCTCACTATGCCTTGTTTACTCGTTCAATATCTCACCCGCTCTCTCGGGTTACTTATTCATGTACACACCCATTCTCTTGGGCTACTCATTTTATACTCACCCATTCTCTCGGGTTACTTATACACATTACCTCACCCACACTCTTGGGTTATTTATACTCATTATCTCACCCACACTCTTGGGTTAATTATACTCAAGCTCTTGTAGATTCTCGAGACACTACAGGTCTCCTACGTCACGCTTGTTACTCTTAATACATACTTAGGCTAAAACTCATGGCTCTTAAGCATAGTCTTACTTCCCCGGTTTCGACCCTACTCTGGGTCTAGCATGGTGGGAAGGTTCAACTAGCTCACGGAACTCTCTCTTAGTTCCTATCTCTTTTTACATAGGTCCGACTACTCTCGGACTACTCACGTTCCCATACACTCCTCTCTTGGAGTTATAATAATATTATGTATATTAGTCTAGAAGCATCACTCTCGAAGTTTCTAATGACTTTGGGAACATTACTAAAGTTCAGTTAATCTTAGGTTTAAGAGTTACTCATACATTCCACTTACTCATACTTTCGGTCATTTTCTTAAATCGGTAAAATCCTCATATAGGAGGTCGACCATGTCTCAAGGGAGCTTCAGATCCCTTAGGTCTCTTTTACCTTCTTTAGTAGTTCACATCTTCGAACTATCTTTAATCCTCTTGAAGGAGGTTCACTTATCTTTCCATTCTCATTTGTTTTGTGGATTGTTTCAATCTGGTTTTCTAACCGTTATTGGGTATTTACTCAACCCGTACTTCTCCTCACATTTTAGGGAGTTCATATGATCGCGTTTTCGTTATACTTTAACAGATAGTTTATGTGTTTGCACGTTTCCGTTAACTTACGCAACGACCCGATCTATGGGTCTCTAGCCAAACGTTACTCACTACGAGTCGGTCCATACACTATGTTACACCACACCGGCATACAAGTATGTTAGCTCATTCAACATACAACAAGGCATACATAATCAAACAATGGATTATTTTCATGTTTTAATCTTGATTAAGCCGGCACGCAAACACACAAATCAACATAACTCGGTTAGCAAGCGGAGTATGAGAAAATCATACCTTTCACCGGGGTTTTTACTTTTACCGTGTCATCTCACCATGCTCGGTTCACACACGATCCTCTGATAACATTCAAATGCTTATATTAACATTAAAGTGTTACGGTAAGTAAAACTAATACTCCCGTACTAAACCCCGTTATCCCGTTATTCCTAGTTTAGTTCCTGTGTTCTTTAACTCACATCTTTCTCATTCACTCTCAAACTTGTTTACACTCTTAATGACCTTTAAACATCATTATACAAGTCATAATTACCTTATACTATCATTACCCCTCAAGCCCCTTCCTTAGAATGGCTTTAAAATGGTTTCTATGAAGAAAATGGGGTGGTCCGGGTTTGTGTCCGGGTTTACAAACCCGGACCAATGCTTTTGGTCACTCTCGGGTGCAATTTATGACTGGTCCGGGTATACATGCTAGTTTACAAACCCGGACCCTTAATTCAGAAACCTCTCGGGTGCATTTTAGGGGTGGTCTGGGTTTGTGTCCTGGTTTGTAAACCCGGACCACTCCTCTGTTACAACATTCTGCCGTGTTTTAGCCCTGGTCCGGGTTTCTGTACTTGTTTACAGACCCGGACCACTTGCAGAAGTGAATTTTCTCCTTGTTTTTAATTATGTTACAACTCCAAACTTATACCAACTTCTTCCCCACTCTCCCTACACATATTCTAGCATGTTTTGACATTGATTAGGCCTTCAAAACTAACCTAGTCCACTCTATATATTCATCTGTTACTTAACCCATTTCACTGTAATTTTCATCTGTTACAGTTTCTAGTTTCTTGTCTCTGATGCAGTTTTCAATCCTTTCTTTCTTACCATTCTAACTCCACGCCTGAACACACTCAAGCCCATTGTTTCCTAGACATGTTTTGACATAGCTTACCTACATTCTAAGCATTCTCACCACACTACAACAGCTCACAAGCATCAGTTTTACTTCCCTATTTATATAAGCACAAAACCATCACAACAGCTCATTAAATTCCCCTATGTTATCACACAATACTCACTCAGTTTCTATGTCTGTTTTGCACACCCAAACCCATTAAAACTTCCTCACTCAACAAACAATATTGTAGTATCAAAACTACACTAATTCAAGGTCATTATTCACATTCAAAAATGTGTATACAGAGACAAAACCAACCCATGGTAAGTTCATTACCTTGCTAGTTTTTTTTGTTTTCTCTTCTCTTCTTCCTCCTTCTCTTGTTCTCTCTTTCTCTTGTTGTTTCCCACCAAACAGAGGGTATAGATTGCTATCTACAATCATATCCCCAAACCACACATATCAAGCTAATTTAATTCTCACGTACCTCACAAAACTAATATTTCAAGAACTAGTTTTAGGGCTTTAACACTAAGGAGTTACCTTGTTCTCTTGAGTGCCATCTTTGAACAGCAAGGCTAGGAAAATCTCACCCCTCTGTTGAAGAACAAAACCGGCTGAAAAATGAAGCCAAGTTCAACGTGGGCATTTTTTGATTTAGCTAGAATAAGCTAGAAAGATGGAAGACTTGAGCTTATTTTTACCTTGGAGTATTTAGGAGATGAAGGAGACTCAAAACACCTCTTCAAGCTTCAACAGAAGCTACGGTCATGGAAATGAAAATGAGGGTTTTAAGTTTTTGAAGGGTGGAAAATGTTGCCCTGGACAAGAGGAATCCAACGGTACAAATTTTATGTGATTTGGTGTTGTGTCGAGTAAGAAAAGAGAGGATGAAGATGGGCTGTTGCTCTATGATGAAATCGCCATGGAGCTCTCTGGGGAAGAAGAGAGTACAGAGAGAAGAGGCTGGGAATCGTAAAAGAAGAAGGAAGGAGGTGAGAGAGTAAGTAAAGTATCTTTTTTTTACTATTCCCTTTTTACTTTATTTATTTGTCATCTTGTGACTTAACAAGCTAACAAGCTTATTAATGTGTGTGCACATACTAATTAAAACCGGCCCATATATATTAATAGCCCGGGTCGTTTTTTCATCTTTTCGAATAACGCTCGTTTTAATTACCCGGTTTCGAAACTATTCACTCCCGGGGCCCGTTTTTCGGATTTTTCTCTTTTCTTTATTTTTAATGGTTATTGAGCTTCCATTAATACTTAATTATAGTTATTTAATCAACTATAATTTTTACGGGTCCGTTTGACCACTTAAAGTCACGTTTTCGGGTTTTCTCGAAAAACGTGCTTTAAAACTCCGTTAGCATTTTAATCCATTATTTGGATCCGTTTTCTTCGGGAATCACTCCCATATACTAATTAGGCCTAACTAAGCCTTAGGAATCCATCTCGGACTCTAATGAGATCATATATCTCCTTTATTCATTTAATGCGCGTTTTAACGTTTTTTCACGTTTTACGCATTTTCTCTTTTCTTTTGGTTTTATTCTCCTTACCAATACTCTCTAGGCACCATTAGGCCTTTAATAATCATATTAGAGTAATTTAATCATGATTTTTAGATCCGGGGTATTAAAGTTTTGATTTGGTTAGAGATTTTCGGGATGGCTGGTGGATTTTCATTTGAATTGAGATTTCGGGATGGTTGGTGGGATTTGATTTGGATTGGATTGTGAGTCGGATGGTGGGTTGATGTGATTAGTGGATTTTGATGTGATTGATGTTTTTTGTGGTGATGAATGGCTTCGGTGTGGCTCCGGAATAGCTTCAATGTGATTCCGAGGGGAAAAAAGGGGGAGTTCTTTCCTTTGAGGTGGTCGCACCCTGGATGGGCTGCCTACATACTCAATTCCATATTGAGATCAGACCATACGTAGTTCGATATTCTGTAGGCAAGATCCTGGTGACGAAATGGATTTGAGGTGGCTCCCGTATTGTTCTTAGACTGTTAGGATGACCCCTGTGTAATTCCAAGGATGGTTTCAATGTCGGATGATGACTTCCGTATGGCTCTAGCTTGGCTTTGGGAGAGGTGCCAATGAGGCTCGAGTATGATAGTGGATGGTTTCGGAATAGTCTTTGTGTGGCTCCAGATTGCTCCAGTTTGGTTCGATGTAGCTCGGTGATAGCCCGGAATAGTTCCACAAAGGCTAGATGTAGCTCGATGAAGGCCCGGGATGGCTCCATCTTGACTTCCTTTGATAGGAAGTCTTACTTCAACCGTAGTAACTGAAGTCGACTTTCCACGAGACTAGGCAGAGTTCTTACCAATCAGATGTTGATGATGAAGTGCTTATGATTCATGTAAATTTTAAACGCTAGATGCGATGCAAACTGCATATGCAATTTTTTGGAGAGAAGGTATGATCCTATCTCTATTAATATGAGGTTTACAAATATAAGACATCTTCGGTTCAATCTTGAGTGATTGCTGAACTCGAGTATGTGAATCACTTTCCTCTCATGGAGGGATGCGGGTTAATCTCTCGTGAGTATGGTCGTGTGTGCTAATGTCATGATGATACTCTTGATGCTCAGAGTAGTATTTTCCTTAGAATTTCTTCGAGGTTATGGATTTTCCAATCCTTACAAATTCCTCTCCTACAATGGGGTAGGCTGATTATGATTTGGTAGTTTAATCGAAGGGTCACTCGCACTCTAAAGACCTTGTGAAGTAAGGTCGCACTCATTCACTCATAGTCTCTGTAATGTGAGGTGGGACATGTTGATAACAAGCACGAAGCTTATGATTCATATTTCAGATCAGATACTTTCAGTTAACGCTCACCAACTAACGAGTCAGAGGTCTTTTATTGGGTTATAACGGGGTTGAGGGGTATGATGTATGTCACATGGGACTAGAGGATTTGTTTAAGAATTGTGGAGCTTTTGTGCAATAAAGGACATGTTTTGCCTTTGCCATGGGTGGAAGGATTGGACGGGTTTTGATAACCCCTTGTCACTTTCTGCGGGACATCATTGGTCCTTTTGGTTTGGATTTCTTCTTCTTGCCTCTTCTGGCATACGATTTGAACTTTCTTCTCATTTTTGTGTTATTGAAATTGCATTTGGCTCATCAACTTTCTCAAGCGTTCTCTGCTTTGTATTTTGGCTTTCAGCTTTGGAGTCGCATTGACTCATCGATCTTCTTGAACATTTTCGGTGTTCATTTTTGGTGTTTGGCTTTGGAGTTGCATTGACTCACTAATTTCTTCAAACATTTCATTTGTTGTTTTTATGAAAGATGGTGGGGAAAGACCATGGCTCTGGCTCCTTCGAGATCCTCTATTGCAAGGGTGAGTAAGTATGTGTATGTGAGTTGGCATGTTGTGGAGTTCGCCGAAAAAGGTTTATCGTGAAAGGCTCAGCGTGGCTCACTAAGGGATTATGTACAAGGCAGTCAAAGCTTTTTGGTTTTGTGGAGATTTTGTTCCTATGTGCCTCGCCATTCTCATTAGTCAATGATTGTTTTCTTACTATTCTTGTATCTTTGCATGAATCGCAGTTCGTATCCTGCTTATCGACATCGATCTCACTACGAGTTGTGCCTCTCAATGTGCTGAAGGAATGCACATGACGCTCGTGGTTTTACCTCTATTGAATCTCTTTACCTTCCCTCATCGCTCATCGGATTGTCCAACGCCCTCATTTGAAATTCAAGGGAAAATACCGCTTTTCGCACACTACTCACTTAGTTTGTGGTGCTGAATTTGATAAAACCTTGTGTGAATTGACGGGTCGAGAGTGTAGTGGTTCAAGCATTTTGGTCAATCAATCTCTCAAGACTTTCGGGCAGTACGATGTTGTTTCGATATGAGAGTATGCAAGTGCAACTATCTACAATGCAATCTATTGTGGTAATATGGAAATACTGTGTATAGGATGCGTGAAATGCTGAAAATGATGAATGAAGATGGTTGAATTTGGCGTTTGACCAAATTTGTGTTTTTGTTTTTGTTTTTTTTCTTTTTGGATGGAATGCATGATCGGTAAGGTTTCGCCTAGTCTCGCTTGAGTCGGTTCTAGTTGATAGTCCATGAAGCAAATTCCATAATGATTGGCCCTGAAGGTGGTCGAGTTGTGGTGGTTGTTGTCGAAGAAGTAACTCTCGAGTAAGGTCAGGTTGGTGATTGGCTCTTGGATTTTGGGACTTTTAGGGAGTGACAACTCCCGCATGGTGACCCACTAATATGACATGGGCTGCTTCATTTCATTATGGTCATTGGTGCCCATGGCAGTTCTGAAATTAGAAAGGCTAGAACTCATTTATGTTTTCTGTTATCCCTCTAATGATCAGACTTCTTTTTTTTTATTAAGATATTGGAATGAAAGCTGGTGTGTGGTGAGGTGAGGATGGAACACGTGATTTTTATGTGGATGGACCTTATGCATGATTGGTGAACTCTAATTGATTGGAAATGTATGCGACTCTTTGTAATGAATGTAATGCATGTGGTTTTGCCTCGTGCTCGGTTGCATTTGTTGGTGTTGTTTATTTAGGGGATGCCTTCCGTAGATACCGTGAATTTTCACCCCATAAAGCAAAGTTGATGAATGACACATAACCGTGAGGGGTCGTTCATTATTCGTTCTTTTCGTTATACGTGCATGCCAAAAGAAACCAAGTTTTGGAAAAACAATTTTGAAAATGTGTGTTTTCAAAGTGGTGGATTTTCTCAATATGAATTTTGACGCTCGGTCATTCGCAAATAAAATAGGGAGTGGGGAACCGTATACACATTGATCTAAATAAACTCGAAGGGAATGTATAAACCTATACATGTAATCTATTTAGAAATGGACAAGCGAGAAAAGAATCATAGGGAAAAACCTATACATCATTAATCCTAAAAGTCATTAAAATGGGGAATTTTGAGTTGAACTTCTTCTGAACTCTTCTGGTCCGTCTTCGGGCTTCTGGCTGACTGTTCACACTCGAGCTCCTGGTTGGCTTCTTGCTCGTCTTCGGGCTCTTGACTGGCTGCTTGCTAGTCTTTGGGCTCTTGACCGGCTGCTTGCTCGTCTTTGGGCTCTTTACCGGCTGTCAGGCTACTGCAGCGAATCAATACTGGTGATCAAACAAAACGAGTTGGTGTTCTTCTGATTTTCAACAGTTTGAACTTGAATCAGTGTTGCTAATCTTCATGTCGCTTAACCCAGGTTGGTACATCCCTGATCTTCGGTTTGACCGGTTGGTGTTGGTTTTCATATCGCTTGGCTAGCTCCGCGGGCTGGTGCACCGTCGGCGCGCATTTGAACTTCATGTTGCTCGACTTGCTCCAACGATAAGAATGAGGGATACTTTTGAGAAAGGAAAGGTGAGTGATCGAGCACAGAATATCATGTAAAAATCCACCACTTTTGTGAAAACACGAAATGACTAGAACGCTCCATAGTAATGACCACTGCTCTTGAAGGTGGGCAGAACTTTAGAAATAGCGAGTCACAACATGGGGACTAGGTCATTTATTCTGAAATACGTTTGTGAAAATCAACTTTGAAAACTGTTTTTGAAAACTATTAAGAAATAATGTTGGAGAAGAATGTTGTTGAAAAAATGGGGATAAAAAAGAAAATTCGTTTAATGAAAATTTTTTGAAAATCATTTTGGAAATAATAAATTTTTAAAAGATGAAGTGACGGGTTTTAAAACCCCAAATGTTTGGGATCAAAACTAAGGTAAGACTCTAAATCGAACGAGCTCGTAAAACATCTTTAAAAGATATGTGAAAGAGAATTCCGAACGTTTTAAAACAGATTGGTTTGAAAAAGTGGTTTGCACACATGTATAGCATAAAGTAAATCGTGGCTATATTTGATGTGGAGCTGTAAGTGTTAATGTTGGGATAATCACTTTCCAGGTCATTTATGATTCTGTTTCACCGGGGGAACCATCGTCCCTTCACTGTTCATCTCTCGGGCTTTTTCTCTATTATGCCTTTGCGGGGCACATTATCAAGAAAGTCTGGAGTGCTTAAGTTCAAAAGGTCAGGACGCCCGAGATGATAAGGGAACATACGCCACGGCCAGTGATGATCCGACAACACACTCACTTTTCGGGAAACTCGGGAAAGTACTGCATGGGAACCGGTCTCCCCTCGTCTGCACGATAAGGTGTGTCTAAAGTCCAAATTATTCGCTGACTACGCTATGTCATGTATGGGTAACCGTAAATACGGGATCCTCTATGAATTTGTAGCGTGACATTGGGCTTTAAAGACACCCATGGTGCAGAAGAATCATGGAGAACTGAGCCCATGCAATCTTCAAGGTAAGACAAAAGGGTGGTCAGACAGTCGTCATACAAGGGGGTGACTTCCTATAAACCCATCTTAGACACCAGACCAGGTAGCTGGACACTGAAGGCTCAGAGTTCACTATATGCTGGCTTCGACTCGGATAAGAAGGATATTTTTGGATCATGAGCTCAAAGCGTTGGTCGGAGACCGTACCGCCTCGTGGGTTTGTTCACTGAGAGAGTGACCCTATCTCATGGGGAATCAACCGTGGACCGGTTGGGGATCCCGTGACATCATGGATAAAACGGGTGACACAGAGGAATGCATGTCCTAAGCTACCCACCCCATGCACCCCACAATAGCAACATAAATATGAAAGCAGTAAATAAAGTTAGCACCAACCTATCTGCTAAGTGTTTTATCTTGAGATTAGTGGTTCCAATTCGTTTCTTATTAGCCTAAAGGGAAGTCAGATTCATTCAGTCCTAAGTGTCTCTTTCTAATCGTGAGCTAATTATTAACCCAATTGTTGTCATGTTTGTTGAGGATCTAATAAATCCTATCTGTCCTCATCAGATACACACTCAAAGTGTGGAGTCGAATAATTCTAGAGGCTTTTGAAAAGAAGCTCTTGAAGGTTTTGAAAGAAGTGGGGAAGTCCCGACAATTTTGAATGAAGTTCAGTCTTCCTTGAGTTTTGAGAAAAACTTACTCAAGTTTTCCCCAGCAGCGTCGCCATTCTGTGGAGGGTGATTTTTCGGTATGAAGATTGTCTATCTAAATGGTTCTTGACTGAAAAGCCTAGATCCTAGAAAATGCCATTTTGTGGAGGGTGAAAACCCGTTATTCTTGGCACCCCTCAAAAACCTACTAAATCGTCCGTCTTTCCCAGAAAGCATAAGAGAGAGTGCAAGTGTGCACTACACCCGCTCTCAATGGGCTCCACGCGGACTTATGCCCTAAGGGGGGAAATTGACTAGAGTCGCCACCTAGCTTGACCTATGATAACTAGGAAGGAAAATCGGGTTCTAGGAACCGTTAATTGAATCTGAGATAGTTGCCTATGGAAAGGACTTATCTGGTCATTTCAGAGATTCTGTGTGGGTTCGCACTGGGTGTAACACCCCTCTCCATAATCACGTAATAATCTCTCACGTAGCAATAAATAAAACGTCTTACAACTGAAGATAAATAACAACAACAATACTCACTCGGGTGTCACCTGCCATTACTCGCCCATGCGAGTAACGAAGCATAACTATATCCAACAACCAAAATAAATAACACTACTAACCGCTGTGATAACGAGATAACTCCTATACATCATACTAAGTCCATAAACCATAACATCGACAAGTGAGCGTCTACCCAATCCCGAATATACATAACTGTACCATAATACAATTCCCAGTCTAACATCGTTATACAAATATAATCCATGTGCGGTAATTAAAATAAACTCTAACTATCCTGATCCCGCACTTCGGCTTCGACAATGATCAACAACCTGCACAATGAATGTAGTCTCAGCGATAAACGCTGAGTATACCGGGCCTGGACCCTATTGGTCACTTAGTCATTTTAACCATCTTATTATTAGATTGGTTTCATGGTTTACCATTTTACGGTTATAATCAATACTGTAGTAAACATGCTTAAATACATAACCATCCATCCAATCCAAACATTCATTTAATATCACAAACAACAGTTGTATAATCGAATATATCGAAATAATTGTAGTATAATGTACAATCGCCGTAGCGAACGGTTTCCATAGTTAGTTTAATTTGGCCTTCAAGGCTCCATCCATCCAAACCATGTTAATTAAATACCAGTTGGGCGTCATGTTGGGACAACCCGATAACCTCACCATGGACAGTAGTCCTCCCGTACACACAAAGGTGCTCATTTCGCCAGAGGTCCGGAGGCCCCTAACTATTCACTTTACCTCGTAAGGCGTCCATATAAAGGTCGTAGCCACCTGACCTACGATCCAAATAGGGATCGTTGGGTATATACCTAGAGCGGAACCCGATCGGGAACCCCTCAGTGATCACAAATGCGCTACCAAGTAGTTTGTAAACTACCGGGATTCCTCACCTCAACTCATACCATCTCTCTCTCATAATGTTTAAGATATGCTCTTAGTTTTATGGAGAATACAACTTATTAATTAGCTGCCCAATGGGTCTCACGCATACCTAGAAGCAATCTAGGTTATATTCATGTTTGAGATCCATGCTCTAGAGACCGACAATGTCGTGACTCGTACCTAAGTGTTTTACTTTAGGTTACCATATACTTAATATTAATACTAAGGGTATTATATTAACTAACTGTCATGTCATCACATTAAACGCATATGTATGTTTATATAAGTTGATCTATAGTCGACGTAGTGTTAGTCCCGTAGGACGCTCGTGCATAAATAATTAATGCAGTAACACACATTCTCACATACACGTATCCAAAACACATAACACAAGTTATATATCAACCAAATCCGAGCCCAAGGAATTCCTTAGGACAACCCGGATGAAACCCCTTTACATACCGTACACCTTAGACCAAGGATGCGCAGTGTAGACCACTAGCTCGTCAAGCGCCTTCGTCTGAAGTATGATCTAAACGGTAATAAAACTAAAAGTCAGTCTCCATGACTAACTAAATCCGGTATTGCCGAATAACAAGTAACCCCAACAGTTCATCCCCGGATTTCTACAGTTAATTCTTACGGGTTTCTCTAAACCAGTCGGCTTTGTTACTAAAACTCGTAGGTCGAAATGTTTCGACTGTTAAGTTTTATTCATTATATTCTTTTAATCTTTGTCCATTATTGAACTTAGGCATATAACCTATTGTTGCATGAATGCATGCATTATTTATTATATTGTATTATTTTTCCACCATCCATTATAATACTTGTATTATATAATCCATTAATCTTGTAATAACTATATTTGAATTCAAAAACTTATAACATATAGTTTATAAACTATTTTCATGTAAAAACCTCCACCAATATATTATATGGTTTCCAACCATAATATATATCCATCCTTATATACATTATTCTCGCATATGTATATATTTACCAATATAGGTAAGTTCCATGAGTTATAAAACTCTTATATCTTATGTTACATTTTATCATCTTATATGAGATGATAATTCCCATTAATTGTATTATTTTATACAACTTACATTAAGATTATTATCTTAATATTATGTAACATTTTATGTTGTATAATTACAACTCCTAAGGTTTATTCAATAAATATCTTAGTTTATAAATCTTATTTATTTCGTTTGTCACATTATTTAATGTGAATATCCTTACCTATATTAATTCCATTTAAACCATTAACACCATATAATTGTTATAACATTTATAACATTGTAGACCATAGTCTAAAATTCATTTTCCAACCTTTAATAATTCGGTACAGCCCTTTATTTCATTTAAATTCTATTTTGACCACATAACATTATGTAATGTTATACCATATACTAATATCATATAATATGATATTTTTATTTCCTTTAACTTATAACCTATAGTTTTTATACAAACTATATTTAATGTCGCATATGCATATATGCAGACGTTATAAATGAGTGGTTAGAACAGGTGTAATTAACATAAAAGGAAGAAATTAAAAACTCAAAATAAACGTCGGGCTGCAAACAAATCCCGGTCGCAGTAGTATAGTGAAAATGCAAGCAACCGGATGTCGAACCGTGGGACTAATGTACATATAATAGTACCTAAGCGTGTCACAAGAGGGGGGTGGATTAATTGACTTGTAAAATAAAAAAAAAGAAAAGATAAAATAAACTAAGTTGACAGATAAATAAAATGGAACTCTGGGTCAGGTTAATATAATCTGCATAATTAAGCTATCTCTACTGGTTTAATAATTTGGCAAGGTTCCTGTAATTATCTTAAGGACTAAGTCATAGCCTCATAAGAACTCGTTCACCTGTAATGCAAGGTTCTAATCAAGGTTCAAGCAAAAGCCTGCGAACGGCAGAGGAGTATTGAGGAATTACATTTGCAACTGAATACTAACTTATTAAATCATAACAAGTTTCCTCCAGTTTTACGCCTTAATTAACCTGTCTATTTATCACCTGGTCTGATCAAAATAGACTTAGTAGAGCAATTTAATAAATTCGCGAGATCTATTAAAAAGGCGAGATGACTTTTAAAACGTAACTAACTGTATATAAATAAACCAGTAGAAATATTGCATAATTAATATAGATACATAATAACTATTCCCAGAGTAAACGTAAACTAGCCTAACATATTAAATAGATAGATAGAGACGAGAGTAATAGAAATCATCCGTAATCACTCCGTCTCACTCTGCTATTTTGTGTACGTAGGGCTAGAGGTGAATTTGGTGGACTGTAAAATAAATAAAATGGAGAAGGCGGGAGAAGAGAAATGAGATGGCGTGTGGTGAAGTGGTCTGTTCGGTCGTGGATCGATTGGTGAATGGTGGATAGCTCGTGGGTTTATATAGAAAAGGAAGAGGAAGCAGAGAAGATAGACAGACGCGTGAGGCGGTGGAAGAAGCTGGATAAGATTTGCATGATTGATCATTTATTGCAGGGGACAGACAGCTGAACACACGCGTGAATTAAGGTAGGCGGAGTAGATAGATATGGCAGTGGACGAGTTGCAGACAGTCGGCGGAGGCAAGTTGCAGAGACGACGGGCGCAGAAGAAAACCGGGGCGGCTTCACAACCGCCTCCTTGACCGCCTAATAAGTGGCGGTCTCCCTTGCCGTCCGCCTCCACTACCGCCAGCTATGGGGCGGTTCTCTCTGTTGTGTCCGCCAGTTATGGGGCGGTTGCCCCTGTGGTGTCCGCCAGGCGGTTGCCCCTGTGGTGTCCGCCAGTTATGGGGCGGTTGCCCTGTCCGCCAGTTATCTCGACGTCGGTTGCAACCTGTTGTCGTGACTTATTCCTTCCAACTTTGACCGGCTCTAGATTCTTCGTTTGGGCTCCGTTTTCTGAGCCGTTTGCGTCTATGTGTTCGTCTCTTTATCTACTTTAGTCCCAGCTTGGTTTTCCTCATGTTAAACCAATAAATTAGTGAGATAATAATAAAACATAAACTAGAGGAAAACTAACCGAAGTGGAGAAATGAGCAAGAAAAGTGTTAATATTATATATGAAATACACCTATAAATCATGCTCATTTGGACACTTATCAATATACATTTAAACCTTATTCTTTTCCATAACCCATAGTTTTCTTTATTTACAAAATCACCCCACAATTTATACCATGTTATATATATCATATAATATAACATTTTTAACTTATAAAATGGTATAACCTATGGTTTTATATTTGTAAAATACCGAACAAACCATGTCTGTTTATAAATTAATTTCCAACCCTTTTAACTTTCCAAATTTACAATTTGACCACATATATAATGTTATGTTATATATATCATATATTATAACATTTTAAACCTTAATATTAATATAACCTATAGTTATATACATATTTAATATCCGAACAGAACCCATATATGTTCTATATTATTTTTCAACCCACCAACTTTCTATAATCACAATGTGACCCACTTTATAACATATAGTTTTATAATATCATTAAAACTATATATTATACATATATCTTATTAAATACTCTTATTTTATTCCAAAAATTACCAAATTCCACCAAAGGGTTATAAATATTATTCCTAACCCCTATATTCTCGGTTATTACTATTCCACCACATATACTTATCCAAAGTGTCACAATGACATAATAACTATATATTATACATATATAGTTTATTTTAATTCCAAATCAACCAAATAAATTCCTAGAAATTCCTAATAGCCCATGGGTGTTTATAATACCATTTTACACCCTTAACTTTCGGTAATAACATATTTACCCCATATGTTATAAAATGTTACAATTAATTACTTATCTTATTATAAAACCTTAAACAAGCTATTTAACTTATCTAATTTGGTCAAAACCTACCATATGGTCAAGGTTGACCTCCTTAATATTTCCTTGACCATTACTTTCCCATTAATTACGGTTTGTACCCATATTTTCCAGAAATTAGCATTTAACCCCAAAACTTTATAAAATCTTATAATTTTTATTTTAAATCCTTTTAACCTCTAACTTTCGGCTTTATTAATATATAACCCCCAAATTTAATTTAATTATGGTATAACCACTAATTCCTTGCGGTAATATATATATGTTACCTAAACTTAATTAAAACCTTATAAATACATACATAAAATGGCCTAAAGTACATGGCCTTATTACAAACATTAGCTTATAAAATAAATTACACATAAATGCCCAAAAATGCTTTAAACTCTTGGCCTCACCATATAGTTTTCCATATTTACCAATTTTCTATATAATGTCTTAAATTTGACAATTATGTTAATTAATTACTTAGATAAATTTACTAAACCATTCCTTAATCAACTAATGTCAAAATAAGACCTTTTATACCATGTTCACTCACGGCATATATATAAACATATGTATAAGCACATATTAATATACCAAGTGAAGGTTTAAGTGATTTATACCTTATTTTTGCCAAGTTTAGGCCTTGTTTGGCCACGGCTAGCTTAGGAAAATTTGTCCATAGCTTCTTTTACATGTTTTCAAACAGCAATTAAGGCATGATTAGTCTCCAAGCAAGAGCTAACCATAAGAAGTGTTTAATGTAAATTTTCAAGGTAAAATTTACCTTAGAATACCAAGGCAAGCAAGGTTAGTCTTTGGCCTAAATTTACAGAAGATAAAGGGCATTAAAAGAGCTACTAATACAAGGTTTAAAACCGGTATAACTCAGATTAGAAGATGGCTAATTTTCACCTTGATTAAGATGCCAAATGGTGTTTTTGGCATGGATTTGGCTATTCCTTGAAGCTCTTGATACATCAACTGAACAAGCATGTTAAATGGAATATTATAAGCCAAGGGAACAAAGCTTTCCAGCTGGAAATGAAGAGAATGAAGAAATATGTGCTTAAAGCATGTTTTTATACCTTAAGAACTATAAATCTTAGCTTCCTTCCTCTTCTGAATTTTCCACCGAAACACAGCCTATTTTCTAACCCCAAACTCACACCAAATGGCTGGATGAAAATGGAAGTGGGTAAGCTCAATGGAAAGAGAAGAAAAAGATGAAGAAAATGGACATAAAATTGTCTTAGGAGCTTACCTGGATCAAAAGATCTCACCAACTGAACTTGGAGTATCCTTGCTGTTAAGGAAGTTGAAAGAGATGGTATGGAGCTGATAAACTCGGCTGGAGGAAGTAAATGGAGGAAAGAGAAGAAAAATGAGCTTATAAGGTAAGATTTACTTTATTGAATAGTCTTTATATGATTCATTAGTTGATATTTATGTTGGATAAATGGATGAGTATGACACCATATGTGGGCGGCAATGGGTGTTCAAGTCAAAGGATGACATTTGACCATGGTTAAAGTTAAGTAATTAAATGTTACTTTTGGGTACTATTCACCCAAAATCACCCATTTTGATTTTATTTTTAAACTTTGATTTAGACTTTATAATATAGTCTATCATGTCAAATTAATTTTATAAAGAATGTAATCTAGTCTTTAAAGTGACAAAAAGTCATTATCTTAGAGCTCATACACAAAAACCTGTTTTAAGGTAATTTAGGGCACATTTTGTGTCACATGGTGTTTCTGAGCTTAGTTTTCTTTGAGAACGGTTTCATTGTGTTCCTTACATGATAATTGATCTTAGGAATCCAATTTTATATCATATAGAGGTCATAATACCTTTAAGGATTCTTAGAGTACATTTTTGCCCTACTTGATCTTTAAGCATGTAAATGCTTGTTCTTTGTGTTGGAGTGTTGTCCAATAATTGTAGTATATTCATTTATGTGTTAATATGCTTTGGACAAAGTTTTAGGTCCTAAGAAGTTCATTTGGGTATGTATTTACCCTAAACAGTCAAAGGGTGCAATTCTTGCTTTGTGTTGACCATTGTTGTTCTGAATTGACTTTTAAGGCATGTCTAGGCCTTAATTAATTTGATTAGATGTTTAATCCCTTAAAAAGACTTCGTTCCAAAGTCGCTTCATCCAATAGGTGTAACACCCCTACCGTTAATCCAATTCTTACCGTCTAATCGTCCTATTAATCCTATCAGTTCGCAGCGGAAATACTACACTACTACGGCGGGTGGTACAACGCCGCTAACCGCCCATACGGATAGATAGGCTTGCCTTACTTACAGTGACGGTCTGATGATCATAGTATACCGAGTTACTAAAACATTGCTTACTGAATACAAAATACCATTCGCTTACATAAAAGGATTACCAAGTATTTAAAGTATTTAATACATCCCTTTCCAAATTTTTCCAAAAGAATGAGTTCCTACCAACAACTCATCAATACCAATCATAATCCTTTCAATATCCAAAAAAGGTGTACCCCATGGTACACCGGCTAATCAAAATGCTCCTAGCCGTGTACAACTTAGTACACCATTCACAATTCATTAATTACAAACAAAAAGAAATCAACTAGAGCTCTTCGTCATCTTCATCCTTCCCTTGTACCTGCGTGTAGTAAAAACATCACCCCAACGGGCTCAGCAAAAGCTGCGCATGAACTCCGCATATACCGCGTGCTAGCTAGGGCACACCGACTAATTAAGGTCAAATAGGCATGCGGTTCATTTTTAACATACATACATGCTTACATACAACATACATGCATATACAATACATTACACAATCCAAGCTGGCAATATAACAGCTCACACTTACTTACCTTCACCATGTTAGCCAAATTACGCATCCGGGTTAATCGGAATGCTATTTACTCTTTTACTCATTTCACATTCTTACTCTTACTTTACTTACTTACCTACATTTACTTGCTTACTCATTCTTACTTACTTACTCATACTCATGTTAAGTCGGTATGACCTCCGATCTGGGGACTACACCGTCCCACCACCGGGATTTACTTGACTCACCAGTCCGTGCTGCTACCCACTTAAGGGATTTGGGCCGCGAACCTGTTTAAGAGTCAGGACTTGGATCCAACCTCTTGTGTCTCCGCATCCTCACGCGTGGCCGAAACTATATCGGACTTCTCTTCATTCCAATTTAATTACCAATTTAAGTTAGATTGGTTAGCTTGTTAGGAATCAGTTAGAAGTCCAATCACAAACACATTCGGTCACAATACAATATATCATACATACACACAATCATTATCATCCATACATTTCAAGAATTATACAAACTAAGATTTAAAGGATATATATTCGCAACATACAACACTACATATTCACAAGTATGCATAATAACTCCGATTCGTGTATTTATCTTATTTGGTGATCGATTAGCACTCAACACACAAATCAGAGTAACCAAGATAGCATACGGGGCATGAGGAATTCATACCATTCACCGTTGCACTTGTATCCCAACTTTCCTTCGGTGCTCACAAATCAAGTCCTATAACATACATATGTTCGAGTGATTAATTTAACTATCATTAACATAATTCGATTACTCTTGCGTTTCCAAAGTCATACTTACTATGTCCTTCCCATTCTTGCACTTACACATTACTTACTTACTCTTCTTTTACTTTAAGTTTATTTCCTTACTTGACATCGGTGTTCTTATATATATGTACACATATATATATATATATATATATATATATATATATATATATATATATATATGTGGGTATACATATATACATATATATATTATTTAATTTAATAAATTTTTTTTGTATGACTCGACCGACCTTTCCCAGGGTCGGACCCAAGGTCGGTCGAAGTCAGTAAGGTACTACGCTGGAAAATCACAGGGCTGACCGACCTTGCCAAGTCTGGTCCCAAGGTCGGTCCATTCCAGTGAGTTTTGGTTTCGAAATTGTGGAGTCGACTGACCTTGCACGTCCGGTCCCAAGGTCGGTCCATTCAAGTAAGTTTCATTACAGGCGAATTTTAGGCCGACCGGCCTTTCAAGTCCGGTCCCCAAGGTCGGTCCATTCCAGAAGGTTTTATGACGGGAATTTTTTTCTAGCCGACCGACCTTGCAAGTTCGGTCCCCAAGGTCGGTCCATTCCTGAAGCTCTCCGTCCTTTGTAAATCTGGGCTCGACCGACCTTGCAAGTCCGGTCCCAAGGTCGGTCCAATCCAGTATTTGCATTTTTAATTCTGTTTTCAGTCCCTCTTCTTACCCATTACTTCCCCATTGTTCCTACACTTAATCCCACATGTTTTAACACTAATTAAACCTCCTAATACACCCTAGTTCATCCTTTAATTCATCACTCATTCCAATACTAATTTACACACTTGTTTTTAAATTCATTTCAGCACTTACACTAAGTCTTTCTTAGTTGCATTTGCTACAGGTTTTTACTCTCACTATCCCCATCTCTAGTTCCCTCTTCTAATGGAATTTCTAGAGTTTCTAATGCCTTACAACACATTAGCTACCTCTCTCAATCTACCCACCAATTTAACTCCATTCAAAATCTGTTACAACTCTATTATTCACCTAGTTTCTAGTTCATTAAGTGTTCTAATCCTAGGTAAATTTCGCCATAGTCTCCCCTATATTTATGCACTCTCACCACATTGTTCTCACACAAATTATCACTTATTCCGCCTGTTTATACACAACAACAATACACCAAGTTCCTCAACACAAATACTACCCATTCAACACATTAAATTCCTGCACTCAACATCTGAATCCCAATCTAGTTTATGACAGTTTTTAATTGTCTTTAAAGCTTCAATACAATCCAATTCTTCTTCTCATTACACTATTGTTCATTGCCATTTTACAATACCAATGTTTCTCTTCTAAAATCTGTTACATAAGTACATACAAGACTACACAAGTGAGTACTCTTACCTTATTTCTTCTTCTAGTTTCTTTTCTTCTTCTTGCTTCTTCCTTCTCTCTTTCCTTCCTCTTCTCACCGGTTTTGTAATTTCAATTCTCTAACACTACAGCCCATACACATACATACTTCAATACACCATAAACTAACCCTAACTATCCTTTAGAGCTTAATGTAGGTTTTAGGGTTTAGAAATTCCATTACCTTGCAAGGGTGTAAGTAATGCTTGGGATAGCTCAAGAGTAAGATTTCCCACTCTCCAACAATGCCAAAATCGGATAGAGTACAAAGAAGCAAGCAAGGGTTTAGCTTCAAATTTCGTTTTGCCCACAAGGCTAGAAAAACAATGACGTTTCAAGAATATTTTTACCTCAAGATGACAAGGAGAAGGAGGTGGTTCTAGTGGTAGTCTTGAAGCTCCAAATGCTCCACACCCATGGAGATGAAAATGCTCCTTTTCGAATTTTGAAAAGAGGGGAATACTCTCCTTGATGAGAGGAAGATAATGGTGTAATTTTTATAATTTTTGGAGGAGACTTAAGGGAGTAACAAGAGGAGAGAAGTAGTGTTTTGTGTGGGTTTGTTCATTCCTCCATTGCTGTCGCCAGGAAGAAGGAGAAGAAATCAAAGAAGGGAGGAGGAGTGCTGTACGAGAATGAAGAGAATGTGGGGTGGAGAGAGAGTATGTGAGTGAGGTAAGTAAAGTAGTGTTTACTTTTGCTTTTTAAATGTTTTGTTGTTTTGTAAATAAGAGGGGAGTTATGAGAGGGTGTGAGAGAGGGGTCCAAATCAGACTACACAGCACACACACACAAACTTTACTTTTTATTTTAAAAGTGGACACATAAGTTTGGTCTATTTATGTTTCTACCCCACAACTTCCCGTTTTTGACAATTTTTACTAGTTTCTCGTTTTATTGATTTTATTGGTTCTAAAGCTTCACTAATATTTATTAATGACTATTTAGTTGACCAAAATTGTTACTAGTCTATTTGACCCGCTTAAAGTCACGTTTTCCCGGTTACCTCGAAAAACATGCTTTAAGGTTTGTTAGCGGTTTTAATCCGTTTTAAGGATCCGTTTTCTTCGGGATTTGTTCCCTCATGTTTATTTATGCATAATTAAGCATCTAAATTACTTATTAGCCTAATTAATCACTATTTTTCATTACGGGGTATTTCAATCTACCCCCCTTAAGAAACTTTGCCCTCAAAGTTACTCAAGGTTAATAGTTTAATAATTCTACTCATTAGGCAAACCAATTGCCATAATGTGTCTTACTACCACCTATGAGGTGTTTACTTCCTTCCACATTGCACGCATACACACTTCAAGTACAATAAGAATTCACATACACCATACACCATTTCCATACATACCATCACATCCACATTACACAATACACCACTGCAATTCACAATACACATTGCACTGTTACATTACACGTTACACATACACATCCATACACTACACATTACACATACATACATACACATACCAAATTCACTTGCACTACTTGTGCCATACGAAAATCTATTACAATACCTATACACTATGCAATGCTCACCCCGAAGCAATGCAAAAGCAAAAAGGCTCTACCCCCCTTAAAAGGGGTACGCCCCGTACCCGTATTACTAAATACTAGACTCTCTAGTCTATGAATAACTGTGGGTACTTAGCCTTCATGGCATCTTCCAACTCCCATGTCGCTTCTTCGACATCATGGTTAGACCATAGGACCTTCACCATTCGTATAGACTTGTGGCGAGTGTCTCTGGTCTTCCTATCAAGGATTCTCACTAGGGTTTCAACGTATCTCATTGTCGGCTCAATGGAAAGTCTCTCGGGCTTTAGGACATGAGAAGTATCAGCAATATACTTCTTGAGTTGTGACACATGAAAGACATCATGGACACGTCTCAAGTCCTCAAGTAATGCTAACCTGTAGGCTACGGCTCCAACTCTCTCGGTGATAGCATACGACCCTACAAACTTTGGGCTCAGCTTGCCCTTCTGACCAAATCGGAAGACACCCTTCATAGGTGAAACGCGCAAGAACACTTGGTCGCCCACGGTGAACTCAAGGTCGTGTCGTCTCACATCCGCATAGGATTTCTGTCTATCTTGGGCTGCCTTCATATTGGCTTGAATCTGCTGGACTTCAGCTTGTACTTGCTCAAGGTACTTCGGTCCTATGATGACCGCTTCACTTGATTCATCCCAACACAAGGGTGTACGACAAGGTCTACCGTATAGAGCTTGGAATGGCGACATCTTAATCGAGGCATGGTAGCTATTATTGTATGAAAATTCGATAAGATGAAGCTTGTCTAACCAACTCCCCTAAAAGTCTAAGGCATATGCCCTAAGCATGTCCTCCAGTGTCTGGATGGTCCTTTCTGTCTGACCGTCGGTCTGAGGATGGAAGGCGGTACTCAACTTCAATTCTGTACCCAGCGCTTCCCGTGTAGCTCTCCAGTATCTTGAAATAAATCTGCTGTCGCGGTCAGATACTATAGTCTTCGGGACTCTGTGATGTCTGATAATCTCCTTGTCGAATAGCTCAGCTAGCTTCACTACCTTCCAGGTGTCCTTCATCGGTATGAATCTAGCAACCTTGGTAAGGCGATCGACTACAACCCAGATCATGTTGAGTCCTCCCCTGGCAGGTGGGAGTCCTACAACAAAATCCATGAAGATGTCATGAAATTTCCAATCCAGAACTGGCATCGATTGTACCATTCCGCCCGGTCTACGATGTTCAAACTTTACTTTCTGGCATGTTAAGCATCTCAATACAAATTCTGTCACATCTGATTTCATTCTAGACCACTAGAAGTACCTCTTCATGTCTTTGTACATCTTGGAGGCTCCAGGATGGACTGATAATGTGGAACTGTGTGACTCTTGTAGGATGCGATCCCTTAGCTCAGCATTGCTTCAGGGGACGCATAGCCTGCCATTCAGCCAAATCAGACCATCTTCATGTAGCTTGAAGTCATACTTCTTCTTCTCAAATGTACCATTCTCGATCCTTTGTCTGATTTCGGTTAGGTAACGGTTGCTCAACTGGGCGTCTCGCACCTCGTCAACCAAGCTAGAAGAAGCGAGTAGCGAATAGAGCGAGTGTGCTCGACGGCTCATGGCGTCGGCTACAATGTTTGCCTTCCCTTCCTTATACTGTAGGTCGATGTCGTAGTCTGAGAGAAACTCCATCCACCTTCTCTGTCTCAAGTCCAGTTCTTTCTGTGTGAATACATACTGTAAGCTCTTATGGTCGGAGTAGATGGTGATGCTCACCCCATAGTGATAGTGTCGCCATATCTTCAAGGCGAAGACAATGGCTCCTAGCTCTAAGTCGTGTGTCGGGTAATTCTCCTCATGCTTTTTCAGCTGGCGGGAGGCATAAGCTACAACCTTGTCATGCTGCATGCGTACGCATCCCATTCCTTTGCCTGATGCATCACAATATACCTCAAATCCCTCTGTGCCCTCTAGAAGAGTAAGGATGGGCGCTGAGGTCAATGAGTCCTTTAGGCTCTGAAATGATACTTCGCACTCGTCTGTCCATACAAACGGTGCAACTTTCTTCATCAGTGTAGTCATGGGCTTTGCAACTTTCGAGAAGTCTTTTACAAATCTCCGGTAGTAACCAGCTAGATCAAGAAAGCTCCGTATGTCGGTAACAGTCTTAGGTCTAGGCCATGATCATACAGCTTCTATCTTTGAAGGGTCAACTGAGATACCTGCGCTCGAGATGACATGACCGAGGAATGATACCTGATCTAGCCAGAACTCGCACTTGGAGAACTTCGCATACAGCTGGTTCTCGCGCAGTGTCTCAAGCACTTTCCTCAGGCAACGTTTGGTTTAAAGGGAAAATGAGGGGAAAGGAATGGAAAAAATGGTTCGGTCCCTCTCCTGCGTTTGTTATGACTGAAAATATAGTTCTCAAGGGAATAACATTCCCATCATTCCCCCGCCTCATAACTATCCTTCATTCCCGTACAATAACCACGGGAAAGTGATGGGATGAGACGACATGAGACGACACAGTGAGTTTATGTCTACTATTGAATAAATAATTATAAAAAAGGTACTCTTCTTCCCTGCATTTGTTTTTTTGATCCGATTATTTTTTTGATCCGATTCTTCCCTGCGTTTGTACTTTGTATGTCTAATTATTGTAAGTCTAATTATTTCTTCAATGAGTTTCTTTTTTTATAAATGATGTTGTTTCTTTTTGACGTTATTATAATATTACAACAAATATAATAGTGTACGGTATATCCACTGTAATGTTTACGTAGACATTAAATTAATTTTTTAAACTATTTCATTCAATTGTACATATTATAACATTTATTTTAGTATTCTTACTAATTATAAACATAATTGTATAATTGAACTCATAGACATAAAAAACATTATAGATACTACTATTAATTGTTTTAAATATCATTTTTTTAAAAAAAATTGAAAAAAATTATATATTCATTTGTGAAAAAATGTTAAAATATCTGTTTTATTTTAAAAATATTATAATTAAAAAATGAGATCCACTAATTAATTATAGGTCTATAATAAAACCGATAACTAAATAATTGAATAAAACAAACATATTATTTTTGTTTCAAAACTAAACAATCATTCCCCTATCTATTCCCATACATAACCAAACAACATGCGTATTTTCCCATTCCCTTTCCCATTCTCCTTGTTTTCCCATTCCCATTCCCTTTTCTGTTTCCTTATTGTATCCAAACGGTGCCTCAATGAATTTCATGTTCCTCTGCTGATTTTGAATATACAAGGATGTCATCAATGAAGACAACAACCGAAGTGTACAACTGCTCACTGAATAGTCGATTCATGAGGTCCATGAATTTTGCCGGTGCATTTGACAAACCGAATGGCATGATGGTGAATTCGTAGTGGCCATATCTGGTACGGAATGTCGTTTTCTCTATGTCCTGCTCCTTGATAGCAATCTGATGATACCCAGAACGGAGGTCAATCTTGGAGAAGACTGATGCTCCTTTCAGCTGATCAAATAGGTCGTCGATGCGTGGCAATGGGTATTTATTTTTGACTGTGACCGCATTCAGCTCGCGGTAGTCAATACAAAGTCAGAGACTACCGTCCTTCTTCTTCACGAAGAGGACCGGTGCTCCCCAGGGTGATACGCTCGGGCGTATAAACCCTTTGTCGAGTAAGTCACGTAACTGCTCCTTGAGCTCTGCCATTTCAGCAGGTGCCATGCGGTACAGTGCCCTAGCAATGGGACCGGTACCTGGCAGAAGGTCAATTTCAAATTCTACCGCTCTCTGAGGTGGCATGCCAGGTAGCTCCTTAGGGAATACGTTAGGAAATTCAGATACAATGGGTACTTCGGGGTTGAACTCTGGATCTCTCTCCAGGCCTTGTACATAACACAGATATACTTCATGGCCCTTTCTAAGCTCCCGGTACATGGCCATAGCGGAGATGACTGTGGTCGAAGGCTCTCTCGGTCTCTGACGGTAGGATACAGTAACCCTAGAAGGACTCTTGAGCAGCAATCGATGCTCGGCGCAGAGGATTCTACCCTTGTGCCGCTCCAACGAATTCATTCCGACTATTACATCGAATCCCAACCCATTAAACTCGATGAAGGAGATGGGAAACGATTCGCCTTTGATCTCGATGGTGGCTGCGTTGTAGTATTTGGTGCACTTTACTCGCTCCTTCGATGGGAGAGTAACCATGAAGTTCGGTAGCTCATCCGCATCTAGCTTCAACCTCTTCACAAAAGATGGTGATACAAAGGTGTGAGAGGCGCCGGAGTCGAATAACACATTGGCTTCAATGCCGTTCACTGGGAAGATTCCCGTTAGAATGGTGCCGCTTCTGCCGGCTTGTGCTTCGGTGAGGATGCTCAGGTTACCTTCAGTACCGAGTCCACAACCTATTGGATTCACAAGTGGATAAGTATTGATGGTGGACACAAGTGGAATTAAATCAACACTACTCTTTATTGATAAACCAACCATCATACATACCGTGTCTCTAATACACGTTACTAATAGATTACATGATACTATGAATTAAATACTTTCTAAAGGTAAGGTTCAGGCGTCCTGGTTTCATGTGTGTGGCATTGATTATTGCCGGTGGTGCCGTATTCAACTTGATCTTGTTGATCCCGTGATACAGCATCCTAGAGTTTCCACCCATGATTAGGACATCTCCTGATCTCAATACCAGTTTCTGTGCGAGGTCCACACGCTTCTGCTCGCTAAACATAAATACGGTGTCATCACCAATGGACCAAGACACTACTGGCACTCCTCGTTCAAGAGGTTCCGCTGTCTCTTCCTTGTCTTGGTGTAACCCAAGTCGTCCTTCTTTCTCATAGAAGTTGACGATACAAATGTCTGCTTCAATTGCGGGAATCGGGTCATGTTCACATTGTTGTGCAAGTTCTACTGCTTGTGTGACAAGTGTTTGAAATTCTGAAGGTATCGTCGGTGGTGTTGCTCCGTCTTGTGTTCGTGTCTCCTGGTATGTCTTGGTATAAGGATTCCAATCCTTTCCTAAGCACATCATTTTCAGCTTCATCTTCGCTCCACCGGGGAATTCGGGTGTATAAAGTCCTCCTTGACCCGTTCCTAGCTCGTTGCATCGTCGGATGATTGAGATTTGTGCTTCAGGTGTCAGGTATTCCTTTAATAGGATCATACCTGGTCGGATGACCTGACACTGTTCGTTGGTGTAGTAGTGATTGGTGATGTCGGTCTCTTCTTGATTCAGGTTTACCGGTATCGGATAGCAGATACTAAAGCTTCCTATGGTTATACATTTCATCTACGGTGAGTACTAGTTTCAACTACTTCATTTCATGCTCCATACATACTTCGATTATTTACTCATGCATTCATTCAAACAAATACTCCAATACTTAGACATGCTTCTCAAGGATTCAAGGTTAAGATTATTACCTGGGCCGGACTTAGAACCTGACCCGTCTCGGTCTATGATATGCAAGGCAGGCTGCCTCTGAGGTGCACCCCTCTGAGGTCCCCGGGATCCCTGTCCCTATGGTGTCTGCTGGGTGGTGCATCGCCAGATGCAACCTCCTTGCCTTCCCTCTGCTTGTAGCTTTGGAAGTTCCCTTTTGGCTTGGCATTCTCTGGGCATCTATTGGCTGTATGTCCTAGTTTCTGGCAGTTGTAGCACTTGATTTCTCTCCCATAGCAGTCCTTGCTGGGATGGTCTTGGTCGCACTTCTTGCACACATAGGTGCGGCCGTCGGAGAAGGTTTTAGTGAAACCGGAGCCAGAACCTAAGGTTTAGAGGGTTAGCATATGTGTGCGTGGATATACTAGATGTTATACTAGTACGGATACGAATTAGGAGTAGAAGTTTACCCTTAGGTGGGTGTGATCTCAGTGGCTTCGCAGCCACCGGTGCAGATGAACCTAGTTGAAGAAGTTCAACTGGTTTGCCCTGCTCAGCATGGGCACTGCTCTCACTTGCGAAGTTCTTTTGAGTTTGATGAAAGAATTTCCCTTTCTTCTTTTTCCAACTTTTGCCTTGGTTCTGCTCCTCGGCACTTGTGTTCTTACTGTTTGCCTTGCGCTTCAGCGCGGTTTCTTCATCCCTCAATTGGCAAGTGATCTCAACGCGAGAAGCCGCGTGATAACACTCCTAAAGTTTCAGGTATTAGCTGGGATTCTTATTTAAAGAGATAAAGGTAGAAGTGAGGTATTAGGGAATTCAAGGAATTGAAATGATACTAAGGGTTAACCGATATTTACCTGAAGGAAGGTAAATCGTGTGTAGCCCATACCGTACCGAAGGCGATGGCTCAGACCGCCATAGAAGCGATCGACCAACACCTGGCCGGTATACCCTAGGTCAGGTAGAAGACGGAGGATAGAGGTGAAGCATCTGTAGTACTCATCGACAGACATCTTCTCTGTCATTTTCAAGTAGGGATGTCAATGGGTCGGGTTTGGGTCGGGTGAACCATCACCCGCACCCGTCACCCGTCTTCACCCGCTCCACCCGTACCCGACCCGTCACCCGTTATGTATCACCCATCACCCATTTCACCCGTCACCCGCGGGTGAAGCGGGTGAACCCGTTTACCCGTTTGTTTTTCTTTTTCCTTGATCGCCAATTAGGTTTGTAAATTACTGTGAGTGCAGAGAAAATAGAGGCAGAGCATATATGTTCTATGTACAACAGTTAGGGTTGCAAAATTTACTTCAGAGAAAAGAATGAAATATTGCACAGAGCATGTACGTTCCATGTTCGCCAAGTATTGTTGCAAAATTATCATGATGAAGAAAGGAAATAGAGGTGCAGAGCATGTATGTTCAATGTTCGCCGGTTAGGATTGCGAAATGACCTTTAGTGAAGAGCATGAAAAAACTTCGCAGAGCATGTAAGTTATTTATTTTTCAATTAGGGTTTCAAAAGTACCGAGAGTGAAGAAAGAAAATAGAGGCACAAAGCATCTATGTTCCATGTTTTCCGGTTAGGGTTGCAATTACCTTCAGTAAAGAGAATTAAAAACTAGGCACAACAAGTATGTTAGGGTAGTAAAATTACCGAGAGTGGTGAGAATAAAGAATGGCGCAGTCACCTAGAGCATGAATGTTCCTTGTTCACTAGTAGGGTTAAAAAATCGTGAGTGAAGGAGAATGAATAATAAGTAACAATTTAACATATAATATATATAAAATCTATGCGGGTGAACGGGTCGGGTGATGGGTGAAAAATGTTCACCCATCACCCGACCCGGACCCGTACCCATTCCACCTGTCACCCGCTTTTCACCCGTTTTATGGGGGTTTTTCACCCGGTTTAGCGGGTCGGGTGACCGGGTGAAATGGGTACCCACGAACCCATTGCCATCCCTATTTTCAAGGCATCCAGCTCTAGCCTTTTCTTGGTTTTCACATGCTCCGGGTAGTATTTGGAACGGAGGAGAGAGGCAAAAGACTCCCAATCGAAGGTGGGGTCGTTGACATGCTCATGCTTGACCAGCTTCCACCAATCCATGGCTGCATCTTTCAGATAGTAGGCAGCAACTCTAACTCAAACTCCAGCAGGAGCTTCGAGGGTTTCGAACGCCGTCTCCATCTCGGAGATGTAGGCTTCTATCTTAGCCGGATCACTCTCACCCCTAAAGCAAGGAGGGCGGATTTCCGCTACAGCTTTTACCCAATTGGCTTCTCTGGGTGGAGGGGGAGGGATTGGCCCCGCTTGGTTCTATTGGTTTTGTTGGTTTTGTTGCATCACATTGATTACTTGTGGTAGCATCTGCGCTACCGTGGCGGCAACGATCTCAGCTATCGTCTGCGCGCCAGGTCCTTCAGATGTCTCTCCCCTAGGTCGGCCTCGACCTCGTCCTAACATCTGAGCATTTAGCATTTACATTAGACTTCATAACATGTGACCTATGGGTCTTGAAATTTAAGCAAAGTATCGTTCCTAAGAACGCCAGGGGTATCCGTTATTAACCACGGTAGTTCCTAGTTAGGTTCCTAAGTATCCATCTTAAGATGGTTGAAATCCTACCTCGGTAATCCCTATGCTCGGTAACTATTGACATTAGAGCGTAACTACGCACTGATACCACTTTTTGTAACACCCCTACCGTTAATCCTATTCGTACCGTCTAATCGTCCTGTTAATCCTATCAGTTTGCAGCGGAAATACTACACTACTACGGCGGGTGATACAACGCCGCTAACCGCCCATACGGCTAGCTAGGCTTGCCTTACTTACAGTGACGGTCTGATGATCATAGTATACTGAGTTACTAAAACATTGCTTACTAAATACAAAATACCATTCGCTTACATTAAAGGATTACCAAGTATTTAAAGTATTTAATACATCCCTTTTCAAATTTTTCCAAAAGAATGAGTTCCTACCAACCACTCATCTATACCAATCATAATCCTTTCAATATCCCAAAAAGGTGTACCCCATGGTACACCGGCTAATCAAAATGCTCCTAGCCGTGTACAACTTAGTACACCATTCACAATTCATTAATTACAAACAAAAAGAAATCAACTAGAGCTCTTCGTCATCTTCATCCTTCCCTAGTACCTGTGTGTAGTAAAAACATCGCCCCAAGGGGCCCAGCAAAAGCTGCGCATGAACTCCGCATATACCGCGTGCTAGCTAGGGCACGTCGACTAATTAAGGTCAAATAGGCATGCGGTTCATTTTTAACATACAATACATTACACAATCCAAGCTGGCAATATAACAGCTCACACTTACTTACCTTCACCATGTTAGCCAAATTACGCATCCGGGTTAATCGGAATTACTCTTTTACTCATTTCACATTCTTACTCTTACTTTACTTACTTACCTACATTTACTTGCTTACTCATTCTTACTTACTTACTCATACTCATGTTAAGTCGGTATGACCTCCGGCCCGGGGACTACACCGTCCCACCACCGGGATTTACTTGACTCACCAGTCCGGGATGCTACGCACTTAAGGGATTTGGGCCGCGGACTAGTTTAAGAGTCAGGACTTGGATCCAACCTCTTGTGTCTCCGCAACCTCACGCGTGGCCGAAACTATCTCGGACTTCTACTCATTCCAATTTAATTACCAATTTAAGTTAGATTGGTTAGCTTGTTAGGAATCAGTTAGAAGTCCAATCACAAACACATTCGGTCACAATACAATATATCATACATACACACAATCATTATCATCCATACATTTCATGAATTATACAAACTAAGATTTAAAGGATATATATTCGCAACATACAACACTACATATTCACAAGTATGCATAATAACTCCGATTCGTGCATTTATCTTATTTGGTGATCGATTAGCACTCAACACAAAAATCAGAGTAACCAAGAGAGCATACGAGGCATGAGGAATTCATACCGTTCACCGTTGCACTTGTATCCCAACTTTCCTTCGGTGCTCACAAATCAAGTCCTATAACATACATATGTTCGAGTGATTAATTTAACTATCATTAACTTAATTCGATTACTCTTGCGTTTCCTAAGTCATACTTACTATGTCCTTCCCATTCTTGCACTTACACATTACTTACTTACTCTTCTTTTACTTTAAGTTTATTTCCTTACTTGACATCGGTGTTCTTATATATATGTACGCATATATATATATGTGGGTATACATATATATATATATATATATTATTTAATTTAATAAAATTTTTTTTGTATGACTCGACCGACCTTACCTAGGGTCGGACCCAAGGTCGGTCGAAGTCAGTAAGGTACTACGCTGGAAAATCACAGGGCCGACCGACCTTGCCAAGTCCGGTCCCAAGGTCGGTCCATTCCAGTGAGTTTTGGTTTCGAAATTCTGGAGTCGACCGACCTTGCCTGTCCGGTCCCAAGGTCGGTCCATTCAAGTAAGTTTCATTACAGGCGAATTTTAGGCCGACCGACCTTGCAAGTCCGGTCCCCAAGGTCGGTCCATTCCAGAAGGTTTTATGACGGGAATTTTTTTCTAGCCGACCGACCTTGCAAGTTCGGTCCCCAAGGTCGGTCCATTCCTGAAGCTTTCCGTCCTTTGTAAATCTGGGCTCGACCGACCTTGCAAGTCCGGTCCCAAGGTCGGTCCAGTCCAGTATTTGCATTTTTATTTCTGTTTTCAGTCCCTCTTCTTACCCATTACTTCCCCATTATTCCTACACTTAATCCCACATGTTTTAACACTAATTAAACCTCCTAATACACCCTAGTTCATCCTTTAATTCATCACTCATTCCTATACTAATTTACACACTTGTTTTTAAATTCATTTCAACACTTACACTAAGTCTTTCTTAGTTGCATTTGCTACAGGTTTTTACTCTCACTCTCCCCATCTCTAGTTCCCTCTTCTAATGGCATTTCGAGAGTTTCTAATGCCTTACAACACATTAGCTACCTCTCTCAATCTACCCACCAATTTAACTCCATTCAAAATCTGTTACAACTCTATTATTCACCTAGTTTCTAGTTCATTAAGTGTTCTAATCCTAGGTAAATTTCGCCATAGTCTCCCCTATATTTATGCACTCTCACCACATTGTTCTCACACAAATTATCACTTATTCCGCCTGTTTATACACAAAAACAATACACCAAGTTCCTCAACACAAATACTACCCATTAAACACATTAAATTCCTGCACTCAACATCCGAATCCCAATCTAGTTTATGACAGTTTTTAATTGTCTTTAAAGCTTCAATACAATCCAATTCTTCTTCTCATTACACTATTGTTCATTGCCATTTTACAATACCAATGTTTCTCTTCTAAAATCTGTTACATAAGTACATACAAGACTACACAAGTGAGTACTCTTACCTTGTTTCTTCTTCTAGTTTCTTTTCTTCTTCTTGCTTCTTCCTTCTCTCTTTCCTTCCTCTTCTCACCGGTTTTGTAATTTCAATTCTCTAACACTACAGCCCATACACATACATACTTCAATACACCATAAACTAACCCTAACTATCCTTTAGAGCTTAATGTAGGTTTTAGGGTTTAGAAATTCCATTACCTTGCAAGGGTGTAAGTAATGCTTGGGATAGCTCAAGAGTAAGATTTACCACTCTCCAATAATGCCAAAATCGGCTAGAGTACAAAGAAGCAAGCAAGGGTTTAGCTTCAAATTTCATTTTGCCCACAAGGCTAGAAAAACAATGAGGTTTCAAGAATATTTTTACCTCAAGATGACAAGGAGAAGGAGGTGGTTCTAGTGGTAGTCTTGAAGCTCCAAATGCTCCACACCCATGGAGATGAAAATGCTCCTTTTCGAATTTTGAAAAGAGGGGAATACTCTCCTTGATGAGAGGAAGATAATGGTGTAATTTTTATAATTTTTGGAGGAGACTTAAGGGAGTAACAAGAGGAGAGAAGTAGTGTTTTGTGTGGGTTTGTTCATTCCTCTATTGCTGTCGCCGAGAAGAAGGAGAAGAAATCAGAGAAGGGAGGAGGAGTGTTGTACGAGAATGAAGAGAATGTGGGGGTGGAGAGAGAGAGTATGTGAGTGAGGTAAGTAAAGTAGTGTTTGCTTTTGCTTTTTAAATGTTTTGTTGTTTTGTAAATAAGAGGGGATTTATGAGAGGGTGTGAGAGAGGGGTCCAAATCGGACCACACAGCACACACACACAAACTTTACTTTTTATTTTAAAAGTGGACACATAAGTTTGGTCTATTTATGTTTCTACCCCACAACTTCCCGTTTTTGACAGTTTTACTAGTTTCTCGTTTTATTGATTTTATTGGTTCTAAAGCTTCACTAATATTTATTAATGACTATTTAGTTGACCAAAATTGTTACGAGTCTATTTGACCCGCTTAAAGTCACGTTTTCCCGGTTACCTCGAAAAAAGTGCTTTAAGGTTCGTTAGCGTTTTTAATCCGTTTTAAGGATCCATTTTCTTCGGGATTTGTTCCCTCATGTTTATTTATGCATAATTAAGCTTCTAAATTACTTATTAGCCTAATTAATCACTATTTTTAATTACGCGGTATTTCAATAGGTGTTTTAATTACTACCCATATAACCCATAATGTATATCTATGTGATATATCATTTACACACATCGTATTGTGCTTATATAGCACATAGCCATTACTTTGTGCCGTTAGTTCAATCATATATGGATATAGGTGATCCATCAGCACCATTATTTCCTATCAATTCTTTAAACCCTGACAACCTCCCCGAGGTGTCCATAACATACCATCCTTCCACATTCCATATCTAATGATTCATTTCGTATCTAGGCGATACCATATGTAATCATTCTACAAGGTAATATAGATATATATATATATATATATATATATCACAAGTATCATAAAAAGGTATTACACACATGGGTGTAAACACATCATTCAAGCAAGTATCTCATAAGATACATACATACAAGTGCACATCACACACAAACAAATCAACAACGTACGCCCCGCGTACCAAACAAAACCAACAAACACATCGTATGCCCCGCATACCAAACAAAACCCACAAAATATCGCATGCCCCGTATACCACCAATTCACTGTATGCCTTGCATACGAAACAAGCAAACAAACAAACATCGTATGCCCCCGCATACAACAAACTACTGTATGCCCCGCATATGAAACAACAAAACTTAGTGCACACACGTGCAAGCCAAGAGGCTCTACCCCCCTTAAAAAGGGTTACGCCCCCGTACCCTACAAGTATACAACAGCCGCTCAACAAGGAGCGCTGGATACTTGGCTCTCATAGAGTTCTCCAACTCCCTTGCAGTGGATTATCCTCATATCAGAGAGACAGGTATGACTCTAGCCCTTCTGGGCTCCACAATACATAAAGGGTGAGGCACTAATCTGTTTGTGCTCTCTCCCGGATTCATTCTAATGGGCCCACTCGCTCCGTATTGAGGTGTAGACCTATGAATCATAGGCTCAGTTTGCCTCTTTTAATTGCTGTGTATCCTTTCGTTGGATTACTAGCGTACATGCGTGTGTCTTCTCTCACTGATATTCAGCTTGAGGGATAATATGACATTGGCTATTTTTAGTACTTAGTGCTATTGCACTAGTCTTAGTAATACTAAGACGTACCAGCCTACATGTCCACGGAGATAAAGCTTGTCATCCGTGTCTCCTGGTGGTTTTGTTCCAGAGTAACACACTATTGTAGTTCTTTGATACATACTCGTGTTGATATCCATTACATCTTCCTGTATTCCCACTAGATTAATAACTGCACAAGTGCAATACCAAAACACTCATTCTTACAGAGTGCAAAGGCGTAAACTCTCAGCAGCTAATATCTAATGAGTCCAACAGATAAGATGAGCAAATTATCATGTGAGTGGTACATTCCAAGTCCATTGTTCCTTGCTTAAGGTATCTGCTAGTATATTAGCTTTGTCTCTCATCATTGTGTAGTCACGCGTTTATGTTCACATCATCTGGTAGATTCCTCTGGATTGCAAAAATTTGCTCGATCCTTATGAGGGCTCTACATATTATTCGTCCATAATGGGTTTTCCCCTATTTCTATCCTTAGTGTTCACGTCCTCATTGTATACTGTCTGCTACTCTGTGTTGAAGGTTCTTGATTTCTCTAGCCCGTTGGTTTAACTGTGACTCTTCTCGTCCATCTTCGATGTAATCTGCATCACTGTCCTTAGTATGGAGTTGACTACTTCTCGTGTTCCTAACACTACTTGTCTACATACATGGGGTACCGTACTGATACATTACTACTTACCCGACTAACTCATAAATAAGTCTGTCAGGCCCACATGCTCCTATCGGAGTGCAGTCGTCCCATGTCTCGTTTAGTAAACTAGTAATGTCCGTCACACGATTATTGTGAAGTATTCTGTTGTCAATCTCCCTTTGATGGACATCCTTTTTGCTGTTTATTAGTTCATGTTATCTGAAATACCCCAAACTAATAAAACATGGATTAAACATCTAATCACATTAATTAAGGCCTAAACATGACTTAAAAGTCAATTGAGAACAATAGTGGTTAACACAAAGCAAGATATTACACCCTTTGACTGTTTAGGGTAGATACTTGCTCAAATGAACTTCTTAGGACCTAAAACTTTGTCCTAAGCATATTAACACGTAGAGGAACATACTACAATCGTTGGAAAACACTCCAACACAAAGAACAAACATTTACATGCTTCAAGGTCAAGTAGGGCAAAAATATGCTCTAAGAAAACCTTAAAGGTCTAATGACCTCTATTTTATATAAAATTGGATTCTTAAGATCACTTATCATGTAAGGAACACAATGAAACCATTCTCAAAGAAAATAGAGCTCAGAAACACCTTGCGACACAAAATGTGCACTAAAACACCTTAAAGCACGTTTTTGTGTAATTGCCTTCTAAATTGGTTTTTAATGGGCTTAAAGGTTATAATTACCTTTAAATATGCTAATATATCCTATTATATCATATTAGGAATTTAATTCCATAAATTTACAAATTTTTACAAATTTTATATTAAAATATTAATAAAATCCTAAAAGGGGGCCCGTTTGAGTCAACGTTGACTAAGAATGGTCAAGAGGTCAAATTTGACCCCTTGGATCCCATGGAGTCGGCAGCCACAAGGCAGGGGGAGCCTGATTTCGCCACTTGCAAGCACAAGAGACAAGCTTCCAACACATTCCATGATTTAAGGGAGCTACTTTTACCTTTCTCATACTATAATCTAAATATTACAATTTGGCTCCTTGATTGACTAAGGCTCCATGTAAAGAGACTCCTTTCTCCTCCAATAATCGATGCCAATCACCTATGGTGAGTCATCAAACACTAAATACAATAAAGAAAGCAAAAATGTGTTTTAAGACAAATTTGACCTATTCTCTCAGTTCCTTCATTCCCAGCCGACACCAGCAGCTCCATCCTCTCTAATTGCTTCTCCAAAACCATGAGAGCATACCATATTCAGATAAGAACACTTTGCTACCTAGGTAAGCTTATTAAGCTATTTTATGTTCATTCTCTTCACATTTCTTTCCTCTTTCCATGGATCTAAGCATCAACCATTTCCATCCATGGATCTAGCTTGTTTTGGAGTTTAAAAGGAGGGCAAATCTCGGCTGTAACAAGGGAAGGAGGTGGAGAAATCTAAACTTGTTCTTAAGGTATAAAAATGTGCTTTAAGCACTTATCTTTTGATTCTCCTCAATTTCGGTTGGAAAGTCTTGTTTCCTAGCCTTATTAGCTTCATCTTAACATACTTATTCAGTTGGTATATCAAGAGCTTCAAGGTATAGCCAGATCCAAGCCAAAAACACCATTTTAGGCATTTTAAACAAGGTAAAAATTAGCCATCTTCTAATCTGAGTTATAGCAGTTTAAAGCTTGGTTTTAGTAGCTCTTTTGATTCTCTTTTCCTACTGTAAATATAGGCCGAAGACAACCTTGTTTGCCTTGGTATTCTAAAGTAAATTTTACCTTGAAAATTTACATTAAACACTTCTTATGGTTAGATCTTGCTTGGAGACTAATCATGCCTTAATTGCTGTTTGAAAACATGTAAATAATGCTGTGGAAACTTAATCTCCAAACATCCGTGGCCAAACAAGGCCTAAACTAAGCAAAAACAAGGTATAAATCACTTAAACCTTCACTTGGTATATTAATATGTAATTATACATATGTGTATAATTTGTGCCGTGAGTGAACAAGGTTTATAGGTCTTATTTTGACCTTAGGTGATTAAGGAATGGTTTAGTAAATTTTATAACAAATTAATTAACATAATTGTCAAATTTAAGACATTATGTGGAAAATTGGTAAATATGGAAAAGATGTGTGTAAGGCCGAGAGTTTAAAGTATTTATGGGCATTTATGTGTAATTCATTTTATAAGCTAATGTTTGTAATAAGGCCATGTACTTTAGGCCATTTTATTTATGTATTTATAAGGTTTTATTTAAGTTTAGGTAATATATATATATTACCGCAAGGAATAGGGGTTAAAAGTGTAATTAAATTAAATTTGGGGGCTATATAATAATAAAGCCGAAAATTAGAGGTTTAAATGAGTTTATATAAAAATTATAAGATTATATAAAGTTTTGGGGTTAAATGATAATTTCTGAAAAATAAGGGTACAAACCGTAATATATGGATATTGATGGTCAAGGAAATATTAAGGTGGTCAACCTTGACCATATGGTAGGTTTTGACCAAATTAGATAAGTTAAATAACTTATTTAAGGTTTTATGTTAAGATAAGTATTTAATTGTAACAATTTTATAACATATGTGGTATATATGTTATTACCGAAAATAAAGGGTGTATAATGGTATTATAAATACCCATGGGCTATTAGGAATTTTTGGGAATTTATTGGGTTGATTTTGGAATTTAAAATAAACTATATATGTATAATATATAGTTATTATGTCATTATGACACTTTGGAATAAAAGATGGGGTGGAAATGTAAAATACCGAAAGTATATGGTTAGTAAGGGTAATTATAACCCTTTGGTGAAATTTGGTGATTTTTAGAATTATATAAGAGTATTTATTAAGATATGTGTATAATATATAGTTTTAATGATATGGTAAAACTATATGTTATAAATTGGGCCAAATGGCAATTATAGAAACTTGGTGGGTTAGAAAAATAATATACAACAGCTATAGGGTCTGTTCGCAAATTGTAAATATATATAACCATGGGTTATATTTATATTAAGGTTTAAAATGTTATATTATATGGTATATATAACATGGTATAAATTATGGGGTGATTTTGTAAATAAAGAAAACTATGGATTATGAAAAAGAATAAGGTTTTGATATGGTGCCCATGCGGCAATAATAAATAGTTTTGTATAAAAACTATAGGTTATAAATTAAAGGAAATAAATATATCATATTATATGATATTAGTATATGGTATAACATTACAAAATGTTATGTGGTCAAAATGGAATTTAAATAAAATAAGGTGTTGTACCGAATTATTAAAGGTAGAAATATGAATTTTAGATTATGGTCTACTATGTTATAAATGTTATAACATTATATGGTATTAAGGTGGTTTAAATGGAATTAATATAAGAAAGGATATTCACATTAAATAAATGTGACAAACTATAAATAAATAAGATTTATAAACTAAGGTATTTATTGAATAAACCCTAGGAGTTGTAATTGTACAGCATAAATTGTTACATAATGTTAGGATAATAATCTTAGTATAAGTTGTATAATAAAATACAACAAATGGGAATAATCATCTAATATAAGATGATAAAATGTAACATATAATATAAGAGTTTAATAACTCATGGAACTTATCTATGTGGTAAATATATACATATACAAGAAAAATGTATATAAGGATGGATATATATTATGGTTGGAAACCATATAATATAATGGTGGTGGTTGTTACATGGAAGATAGTTACAAACTATTAGATATAAGTTTTGAATGCAAATATAGTTTACTAAAAGATTAATGGATATAATACAATGTATTATGATGGATGGTGGGAAAATAATACGATATAATAAGTCATGCATGCATACATGCAACTATAGGTTATATACCTAAGTTTAATGGTGGACAAGATTAAAGAAGTATAGTGAGTTAAACTTAACAGTCGAAATAGTACGACCTACGAGTTTTAGTAACAAAGCCGACTGGTTTAGAGAAACCCGTAACAATTAACTGTAGAAATGCGGGGATGAACTGTCGGGGTTACTTGTTATTCGGAATTACCGGATGTGGTTAGTCATGGAGACTGACTTATAGTTTTAATACCGTTTAGATCATACTTCTGACGAGGACGCTTGACGAGCTAGTGGTCTTCACTGCGCATCCTAGGTCTTGGTGAACGGTATGTAAAGGGGTTTGATCCGAGTTGTCCTAAGGAAGCTCCTTGGGCTCGGATTTGGTTGATATCACTTGTGTGTTAAGTGTTTTGGATACATGTATGTGAATGTGTGCTACTGCATTAATTATTTATGCACGAGCGTCCCACGGGACTAACACTACATCGACTATAGATTGACTTATATAAACATACATATACGTTATTGTGATGACAAGACGGTTACTTGATATAATACCATAGTATTAATATTAAGTATATGGCAACCTAAGTAAGATACTTAGGAACGAGTCACGACATTGTCGGTCTCTAGAGCATGGATCTCGAACATGAATATAACCTAGATTCTTTCTAGGTATGCGTAAGACCCATTGGGCAGCTAATTAATAATTATATTCTCCATAAGACTAAGAGCATATCTTAAACATTATGAGAGAGAGATGGTATGAGTTGAGGTGAGGAATCCCGGTAGTTTACGAACTACTTGGTTGTGCATTTGTGATCACTGAGGGGTTCCCGATCGGGTTCTGCTCCAGGTTTATGCCCAACGAGCCCTATTTGGATCGTGGGTCAGGTGGCTATGGCCTATTATATGGACGTCTTACGAGACAAAAGTGAATAGTCAGGGGCCTCCGGACCTCTGGCGAAATGAGCACCTTTGTGTGTACGGGAGGGCTACTGTCCATGGTGAGGTTATTGGGTTGTCCCAACATGACGCCCAACTGGTAATTAATTTAAACATGGTTTGGATGGGGCCTTTAAGGCCAAGGTAAATTAACTATGGAAACCGTACGCTACGGCGATTGTACATTGTACATTATACTGTTAATATTCGATACGTTCGATATACAATTGTTGTTGTGTGAAATACCCCGAACTTAAACATAAGGATTAAGATTAATCTTATACGTATTTAAGGGCCTAATGGTACCTGATTAACACTGGTAAGGAAAAATAAATCCAAAAGAAATAAAGAAACGCTTTAAAAGCGGAAAACGCTAAATAAGCGTTAAATAACCATAGGAGGTATGAGACCTCGGTTAGAGTATTATAGTGATTCTAAAGGTTTGATAAGACCTAAATAATATATGGGAACAACTCCCGAAGAAAACGGATCCTTAAAACGGATTAAAATCATTAACGAACCTTAAAGCGCGTTTTTCGAGGTAACCGGGAAAACGTGTCTTTAAGCGGGTCAAATAGACTCGTAACAATTTTGGTCAACTAAATAATCATTAATAAATATTAGTGAAGCTTTAGAACCAATAAAATCAATAAAACGGGAATTAGTAAAAACTGTCAAAAACGGGAAGTTGTGGGGTAGGAACATAAATAACCAAAACTAATGTGTCCACTTTGAAAATAAAAAGTAAAAGTGGTATGTGTGTGCTGTGTGTGTCCGATTTGGACCTCCCCTCATACTCCCTCACACACCCCTCTCTTATACACTAACAAACAAAATAATAAACAACCTCACTCACCTTTATTCTCTCTCTCCTCCCTATTCTCTCTTCTCTCACGTGAACCCCCACCCTCACTCTCTCTTTTCTCTTCTTCTTCCTCCTCCAGCAATTTCCATGGAGAAATGGAAACACCCACACAAAACTCTACTTCTTTCCTCTTGTAACCCTCTTGAACCTCTTCCAAAAATTATAAAGACTACACCATTGGAATCCTCTCATCAAGAGCTACATTCCTATCTTTTCAAAAATCGAAAACAAAAACTTTCATCTCCATGGTATGGAGCATTTGGAGCTTCAAGACCACCATTAGAAGGCCCTCCTTCTCCTTGTTCTTTTAAGGTAAAAATATTCCTAAAAACTCCATCCTTTTCTAGCCTCAAGGGCAAAACGAAAATGAAAACTAAAACCTTTGTTGCTCCTTGTATCCTAGCCGATTTTGGCATCTTGGTGGAGTTGGAAACTTTGTTCTTGAACCACTCCAAGCTTCATTTGCACCCTTGCAAGGTAACACAATTTTCTAAACCCTAAAACCTACATTAAAGCTTAAATAATGTTAGGGTAGTTTTAGTATTGAAATGGTGTGTATTGCTATGGGTGTAGTGTTTGAATTGGTTTATAAACCGGTGAGAAGAGGAGAGGAAGAGGAAAAGAAGAAGCAAGAGGAAGAAAAGAAGTTAGAAGAGAAACAAGGTAAGGATACTCACCTTTGTGTAGCCTTGTATATGTATGGATGTAACAGATTTTTAGAAGTTTGAAATGAGTGGAAATGGTATTGTGTAGTAATGTATTGTGCAGGAGAATCTAAGTGCTTAAAACCGTTGAAAAACATGTAAAATGTATTGAAACTTAGTTGGGTATTGGGTTGTTGAGTGCAGGAATTTTTAGTAGTGTTTTAGTATTGGTAAATGTGTATGGGAGCTTGTATATTGATGTTGTGTATAAACAGGTGAGATGATGTTAATGTGTGAGAGAAACCATGTGGAGAACGTTAGTAATATAGGGGAGACTATGTCAAATTTTATCTAGGAATTTGAGGACTTAAGTGTTCAAGATGAGAAAACAACCTAGGTAGTGACTAGGTGTATGTGGAGAGTATAATGGGAGCGTTTAGTAGCTTGTAACAGATTTGGGTATGATTTGTTAATGGGTTGCAACTAGGAAGTGAATGGATGTATTTTGGCTACTAGGAGTAGCATTAGTTGAGGAAGTAATGGAGGAAATAAGAAACCAAAATCTGCAGCAAAGTGTATAGAGATACATTGGAGAAGTTAGGAAGAGTTAGTGTGGAAGAATTGATGACAAGAGTGTTGGACATGGGTATAGATATGGTAGTGGCTTGGGAATGAATTGGAGGGTAAGATAATACATTGTAGGCTTTGGAAATGGCATTAGGAGATGAGAATATGCATGGGGGAAGTAGGAGCAAAAATCTGTAGCATTGGAGGATGAAAAACTGTTGTAAGTGTAGAACGGAAGTGATGAAATTGTGTAAGTGGATTGATGGATTTAGTAAAGCATTTGGTGGATAAACTAAGGCAATTTGAAGGGCCTAAGTAGTGCTTAAACATGTGGGATTACATGTAAGAAGATTGGAGAAACAATGGGTAAAGTATGGGACTGAAAACGGAAGTAAAAATGCAAATACTGGGCCGGACCGAACTTGCGACCGGACTTGCAAGTTCGGTCGAGCCCAGATTTACAAAGACGGGAAAGCTTCTGGAATCGACCGGACTTGCGACCGGACTTGCAAGTTCGGTCGGATCAAAAAAATTCTCCCGTCTGTAACCTACTGGAATCGACCGGACATGCAAGTTCGGTCGGCCAGAAAAATTCCCATCGAGTAAGCTACTGGAATGGACCGACCTTGCGACCGGACTTGCAAGGTCGGTCGGGCTAAAATTTTCCGTTAAGTAACTCTCTGGAATGGACCGACCTTGGGACCGAACTTGCAAGGTCGGTCGGCCCTGGAATTTTCACCCGATGTAGCCTACTGACTTGGACCGAACTTGCAAGGTCGGTCGCAAGTTCGGTCCGGTCAAAACTTACAAAAAAAAAACTATAAGACTATGGTTAGTATATGTATGTATGTATATGTATACCCGCCTATACATACGTGCATATATGTGTAAGTAAACCATTGTTAAGTAATTAAAAATAAGTAAATAAAATGTAAGTATAAGAATGTGAAGACCTAGTAAGTATGAGTTTGGAAGCGTAAGGGTAACCGAATTAAGTTAATGATAGTTAGATTAATTATTCGGTTGTATGTATATCATAGGATTTGAATTGTGAATACCGGAGGAACGTTGGGATACAAGTACAACGGTGAAAGGTATGATTTCTTCATGCCCTGTATCCTAATCTGGTTACCCCGATTTGTGTGCTTATTTGATCACCTAATAAGATAAATGCATGAATCGGACTATATTGCACCTACTCGTGCTTGTTTACATTGTTCTTGATATTTGCCTCGAACAATAGTTTGTATAATTCATGAAATGTATGAATGATGATGAAGTGTATTGTATTCTGTAGTGTACTTGTATATTGTAATGTATTTCGTATGTATGTGTATATGTGTATTGTATTATTGTGGCTTGAATGTTGACTTCTGCTAATTCCTAACTACCTAACTCCTAACTTAAGTGAGTAAACCGGAATGAGTAGAAGTCCGATAAAGCTTCGGCCACGCGTGAGGATGCGGAGTCACAAGAGGTTGCTGCAATTCCTTACTCTTAAACTGGTCCGCGGCCCAAATCCCTTAAATGGGTAGCATCCCGGATTGGTGAGTCAAGTAAATCCCGGAGGTGGGACGGTGTAGTCCCCAGGGCCGGAGGTCCCGACGACTTAACTTGAGTAAGAGTAAGAGTAAGTAAGTATGGATCCGTAAGTATGTATGAGTATGTATGCGTATGTATGAAGTAACGAGTAAAAGAGTAATCTCCACCCGATTAACCCGGGTGGAACAATGAAGCTAACAAGAACTGTACTTTGTGTATGTAGTATGTATGTGTATTCGGAAGAAGGTAAGTAAGTATTGCATGGTTATATCGTATTCCTTGTATGTGATGGATTGTATGTATGTATGTTTGCGTAAGCACTATTGTATTGTGTGTAAGAGCATGTATGCATGTATGTTTGTATGAAAATGAACTGCATGTATTCGACCAAGTGGTCGGCGTACCCTCACTAGTACGCGGGGTATGCGGTTATCATGCTCGGCGAAAGCTGACCCCTTCGGGGACATTTTTTTAGTGTGCAGGTACCCGAAACGAATATGGTCAAGGAAGAGACCGGAGGCACACCCTGGTATTTAGAAGTAAGTAGCGTGTGAGGAACGGGTAGTAAGTAGCCTCTTAGTGAGTATGTATGAACTTGGAAGAAGCATTGTAATGGTATTGGGAACCTAGTAAAATCAGTTATGTAATTTGTATTGTATGGTTAATGAAGGAGTAAGTATTGAATGGAACCTTGTAGTATTCGTTTGATGAATGGAGTATGTGTTGTGGAAGTGTAGTACTCGGGATTCCGGTCCATCAGACTGATGCTGTAAGCAGTAGTAGTAGCCTTGTTAGCCACGTGGGTGGTTATCGGCATTGTATCACCCATTGTACGTAAGTAAATATCCGCTGCGTGTATCTGACGTGTAAGGAGATTGGACGGTAAGCATGTATTAATGGTAGGGGTGTTAAAAAAAGTGGTATCAGAGCGAAGTATCGCTCTGATGACTGGAAATACCGAGTTTATGAAATACCGAGTTAGGAATTAGAAGCTTAGAGCTATGGGCTGAGTGATAGCATTAGAGAGATGCTAGTTAGGAACTCCCGGTGAGTACCGGATACCTACAACACCAGTCCCGCCCACCGCATCCCCACTGTATAACTTGGGGAAGGACGCCAGAGAGAAGAAAAGCCTTCTCATACTCGGGGAAAACCCGATCTGGCAGTTGTGAAGCAATCACACAGTAACAAGAACCGGCATGTAGTAGATTCCAAGAACTGGAAGTCCCGGAGATAGTTCCCGGTTGAACCACAACCCCGCACGTAATAGCGGTAGGATGAGCACTCCAACCACGAGGAGGCTATAGCCTGCAACAACATGGGGCGACCTGCTTAGCTGTCGCGAAACCTAGCTAGTCAACCAACAGCAGGACAGAAGCACTAACCGTGCAACGGAATGAAAAGGGAGCAGTAACGGAACCCGAGACGCAAGTCTACGGGATAGTAATACTTGAATAATACCACCAACGGTATGCTAGCCGACTAAGGACATAGTCGGAAGCGGTTAACTCCAAAACTACGATGCCATCAAGGTTGCAACACCTGGCCAATATAGCTCAGACAACTACAAGAACAACCATGAGATATAAACCAATAGGACTACAAGCGTAGTGCCTAAACAAGGAAGGCTCAGTAACCACCACAAATGTGTGGGAACGAGCCACAAGGAGCGACACTAAACCAAATAGAACGGGAACCTCCAAGGAGTGGAGGAGTACCCAGATCTACGACAGCCATGTCTAGACCACCAAGAAGCTACCTAAAGGAGCGAGTATACCAATTATAGATCAATAAGATCGAGGGAAGCGTCAACGAGACTAACAAACACAAATGGAAACCATACCGAGATTGGCATAGGATTATCCAAAAACCACCGATACCACGCACTTGCCAAGGCAAGTGAAGTAAAGACAGAGATATGTAAAGGAACACTAACACGTCACAAGTACATAGTAATGTACGGTGACTGTAACGAAACAACCACAGGATCACACATCCTAACAACCAGACGAATGAAAACCTTGGGAAGGCTTAACGGCCGACTACGGTACTTACCAGTTAGCGAGAGGCTAGACTGGGTCAAGACCTCAAACATGGCTATGCCATGAGAGATTTCTTTTAACACCGAACCGTTGTTTTTTTAAAAACCCAAAAATTTTCTTTCAAAACCATAAACCTCCTTTTAAAACCTTGGATTTTAAAACCAGACCAATAGCATTATGGTGAGTATCAAAGAATGATACAAGAGGAGTTGACAATAGAATACTTCACCTAGCCGTGTGCCGAACACTACGAGTGTACCCGTTACGGGATGTGGGACAACCGCACTCCGAAGGAGCTTGCGGGCCCGACATATAGTTGGGTAAGTGGTAACGTATCAATATGGTACCCCACGTATGTATACATGTAGTGTGCAACACACGGGAAGTAGTCAACTCCATTCTACGGACCATGAGTGAGTTCAATCAGAACAGCTGGACACCTCAGACGATCAAGTATCAAGGAACTCAGAGAATCCATCTGAAGATGAGGAATAAGAACTAGGAAGTGCAAAAAGCACAGACTAATAAGTATAGACATTGGATATGTCTCAAATAACCCAAGCAACTACCTGACAGCTGGATGGAATACCCAGCCTAAACACAGTGAGGCGAATGCCTAACGTGAACCTAATAATGCTCAACAAACGAGGCGGAATTCTCAAGAGCAACCCCAAGATTACCACAAGTATACTCCATCATTAAAGGGGATATCAAACCTAGTCCTAAGCACTAGGAGCAAGTGTAAATAGTCTACCCAAGAACGGGAGACGTTACTGAAATGCCCCAAACCTTAGTATGTTGTTTAAACATTAAAACATGATTTATTAAGACAAGAAAATGCCTTAGAAACATTAGTAAACAATTTAAACCTTAAAGAACACAATTAAATACCTTAAGGTCAATAAGGGCTAAAATGTGCTCTAAGCTTGGAATAAGCTTGGGTAACACCTAATGAACTTACCAAGACCTTATTTATATATTAATGAACATATTAAATCAATTACCAAAGAAAACCAAGCTTGAAAACAAGTTAAAACACAAAATGTGCTTTAAGAAGTCTTAAAGCACATTTTTGAAAAATTGTCTTGTAAATGAGTTTTGAGTGGCTAAATGTCCATCATTACTCTTAAATATATATGTGTACTATATAGTATCACATTTGGGTGGCTATATTAATGGGAAATCAAAAATTTCACTTCTAAGTGCCTTGTTTAGGTGAATAGTGATTTTTATAAGCTAGTTTGTAACATATGTTGTGTTAAGTAATTAAATTGACAAACAAAGACTAAAACACCCTCATTATAATATAGGGGGCCGGTTTTCTAAGTGTGGTGACTCACCACTCTCTAGTTAATATAATAAGTAAGTAAAGAAAACTAATTAAAACTACTTTTTACTTTATTACTACAAATATCTTCTTAAAAGCAAATTCTATCTTCATTCTCATTTCCCTTCTTCATTTCACACGGTTCCAACTTCTTCTTCCTCCCTTCTTGCTGTTCTCTCACGGTAATATCACCACCACCATGAAAACTCCATCTTTGACCTCTTGCTAAATCAAGCTCACTTGTCCAAATCAAATTCTAAGACCACCAATCTCTTCCTCTCATCAAGCTCTTCATTTCTATCTTCTCAAAACTTCAAGAGCCCCATTTCGGTGCCATAGAGTTCCACCATTGAAGGAGCTTGAGCTTGTCTTTTTACATATTGTTGATCTCCTTTGCTTCTAGGTAAGGAATCTCAAAGAAAAATCATGTTTCCTCCATGTCTTGTTGTTGACCGAAAATACACATTGATGTAGCTCTTTGTGTGACTTTGTTCTAGCTTCATTCCAACCTTTCATGGACTAGGTGGAGTCCTCTCTTCATAGATATTCAAACTCTCTTCAAAGACCAAGGTAAAACAACTACATTAATGTTTTTGAAACAATGTAAAATTAGGGTTTACAATGAGATGAAGCTTAAAGCTTGAATACTCATTATGATGTTTGTATATTGTTTAGAACTTGACAAGGAAACAAATACCTTACCGGTTTTATAAGGAAACAAGAAAGAAGTTGTTTGGAAAAGAGGTAAATCTACTAACCTAATGTTGTTTAATGCCTTAGGAGAAATGAGCTTATAAATGCTTATTAAAACTACCTAAAGAGCAAATGGTGAATGACCTAGTAAATGTCCTCAAGGAGACTATAAAAGAACATATGTCTTGTTGTATGTAATTGTAGGTCAAAGGCATATATATTGTGGAAATTCAGTGTTTATGATTTAAGCACCTTAAGGGCCTAAGAGCCATGCATTTTAAGGGCCTAAGTGCCATGCAATTTAAGTTATGCTTTATATTGTAATGTGGTGTGATTTGAGTAAAGTTTTGTGGGTGAGAGTGTTCTTGGTGATTTAGGTGTTCATGTGTGATTAGTGGTGAAAACAATGTGCTTTGGTGTAACAAAATGCTAGGAGAACCTATGTCGAAATTTAGGAAATGCATAAGTAGTTCAAGATGTCTTAAAGGAATTTTGATGAATTAGGAAGTGTTCTAGTGTGTAATAAGGACTTAGGCATGATCTTGAGGTTTTAGTTATACCAAAGTCATTTTGGACTTAGATTGAGACTTAGGCAAACTTTGGTAAAATAAGGAGAAAGTGTAAGCTTAGAAAAAGAGATTTCAATAATGACATAAAGAGTTTTAGTTTGTAAGAAATGATGTTTAAGTAATAATGTTGTGTAGAAGATATGTCTTGGTATAATGGTTAGAATAGGCATGAAACATCACTTAGGAACCTAGGGAGTAGATACTATAAGTGTTGGAGGCTTTGGAGAAGTTTGGCTAAGTGTTTAAGGTTGTAGAAAATGAGTATAATGGCACGTCCGAACTTCCGTCCGAATTTGGAAGCTCGGACATGCCTGTTACGCTTACAGTTTTCTGGGTTTTAGGTAGTGTCCGAACTACCGTCCGAATTTGGAAGTTCGGACGCACCCATTTCTTTCTCTGGATTTAGCTTCGACCTGTGTCCGAACTTAGGGAAGCTCGGACACAAGTTCGGACGCACCTGCTCCTTCTGTTGGTTATTCTCGACCCATGTCCGAACTTCCGAAGTCCGGACACAAGTTCGGACATGTGTCTGATTTCAGTTTAGAGTCCCGACTTGCGTCCGAACTTGGAAGCTCGGACACAAGTTCGGACAGGCCACTGTATGGACCAAAAATTATTGTTTTAAGATGGGAATTGTTATCTAAAAATGGTAGTTGGTTAGTAATGATATTATAAGGTTATGTAAGACATGTTAGGTGGGTTTTAAAGGCAATTAAAAGGATGAAAAGTTGTAACAAGTGTAAAATAAAATAAACTAGTAATGTGGAGTAGATAATGTTAATAATGGACTAGTGCGTTAATTAACCGACGTTACTAATGTGTTTAGGATTCTCTCAAGGTGGAAACCAGTCGAGGCAAGGACCGAGGTATGGTTTTTCTTGCAGTCTGTTGCCTACCGGTTTACACCGGCTTGGGTGTTGGTTGCTTTTCTGAGTGTTTACGACCTTATAAGATTAAGGCATGAAAAGAGTTTACGGTTGTTATATATTATGATGTTGTATTATTATGACTCCTTTCCCTTGGTGTGTCTAACAAGACCTAAACACTTGTTTGTGTGCGACTTAACAAGTTTATTTGAATGATCACTAACAAGTGCTAACTGGGGAAGTGAGGAGTCCGGTCATGTTCCGGCCACGCGTGTGATGGATGGGGGTCGATGTCTATCCAGTTCGACTCTCTTGGTGTATGTATAGGTTGTATTCCAATTTGGTTTCAACCTTCCCTTAGCTTATCCAAAGCTAGTTACTAACTCACGTCGGGCCACAGGGGCATACGAATGTTGTTTTCGGTGTGCTTGGGATTACTCTATCCGACACACCTTGGGTATAAGTTAACCATTCGATATAACTGGACGGTAACGAGGTTGGTAACGAGCTTAACATGAGATTGGCAATAATCTCTAGGCTCACTGTGTATACTAACTATGGTGGAAGGTTCCTTGTGGGAACCGATTTTATGGCGTTATGTATTGTTGTTGTGCTATGCAATTTCCCTTGCTATGCTATGGTATATATATATATATATATATATATGTATGTTGGATGTTTTAAAATGGATGCCATGTTATCATGACAATTGGTTGCGCGTATCCCGGTAGCCGATGGGCTGCGCGTTAACCATACCAGCAAAGGTTGCTGACCCCCTCGGGGGCTCCATATTTTATTGCAGGATGAGGATCGAAGAAGCGGAGTGGCTCTAGATCCTAGGTCGATGATGTACTTTTGGTTGTTTTGGATGTTGAGCCCGGGATGCGCCTGTGCTCCCGTGGCGTTATATTTTTGTACTGTTCGATAACAGTGGTGAATGTTTACGGTTGGTAGTTGTGATGTAAATTAAATACTCGGTATGGTTGGTTATGTTTATATATGGATGTTAGGTTCTATGCTCGGGAGTCTGATCATCAGGCCGATACACTTGTATTTATTCTGCCTAGTTAACCACGTGGGTGGTTAACGGCGTTGTAACACCAAATCGTTTAGTTATTGTTGGTTGGTTATTTCCGCTGCGATTTCGGTAGTTGGTAGGGGCGTTGTAGGGGCGTTACAAAAAGTGGTACCAGAGCGAAGTATCGCTCTGATGACTAGAATACCGAGCTTAGGGATATACCGAGTTAGGAAACCTAACTACAGATACCTAAGTTAACAGATTTGGAAAGGTTAACCACTAACTAAGTGTGGAATTACCTGGTTGTCGGGAAGATGCTATAACCGTTGGACCGATAAGTGTGCAAGCATAATGCTAATGAAATGTTCATGTGAATTCAGATGTCAGGTAGACCATGAGGTAGGGGCCGCGGGCGCGGTACTGGAGATGCGGGTGACCAGGGCGATGATACTACGGCACAGACCACGGCTGAGGCAGTTGCAGCCGCCGTAGCCCAGTTGGTACCCGATTTGGTTGCTGCTATACAGCAAGGGCAACAGCCCGGAGTTCAGCCACCACCACCACCGCCACGAGAGACCAATTGGGTCAAGGCGTTGGCTGATCTGAGACCGCCATCATTCAATGGGGAGACCGACCCTCGAAAGCTGGAGGCGTACATCTCCGAACTGGAGACTGCCTACGAGACCTTGGCAGTACCTGCTGAAGCTAAGGTCCGTCTTGCCGCTTACTACTTGAAGGGTACGACACAGAGTTGGTGGAAGTTGGTGAAAGAGGACAGGATAGCTGATCCTGAGTTTGGTTGGGGGGAGTACACGGCTCTACTGCGAGCCAAGTATTACCCTGTTCATGTGCAGGAGGCCAAGCGCCTCGAGCTGGACAGTCTGAGGCAGGGGGATAAGATGTCGGTTGATGACTACTACACCGCATTCACCGGCCTTATCCACCTGTTACCAGACCTTGGGTATTCGAACCGAGTGTTGGTGAACCGGTTCTACAATGGTCTTAGCCACCGTCTCCGCTATGGGATGGGGCCAGCTGAGTATACAACCTTGCAGGTAATTAGAGTACCTTGTTGTGAATCAATTTATACCATGAGTGAATGTTAATGTGAGTTGGTAAGTTGTTTTTGCGGGGCATGACTGACATCCTAAAATTCAGGAGTGCTATCATGCCGCTGCTAAGGTTGAAATTACCGTCCGTCTGAGGGACGAGGAGATGCGCACAAGCGCAAGGCCACGAACGAGGGCCAGAGTCAGCAAGGGTATGGGGGAGGAAAGAAAAGAAACCCTACCCTCAGCCCCAGAAGAGCCAGTACCAGGGTGACAAGGGCCAGGCCCAGACCACTACAGCTGACGAGCCACTGAAGCTCACGTATGCGTATGCGGCGAAGCCTCTACGCTCCTACCCGCCTAAGGGTAATTACTTAATCATGTGTATCTAGTTGAGGTGTATGTTGTTAAGATGGAAAGTGAGTATTGATTGGTGTTGTTGTAGCAGCTAGCGCGGGTTCTGGACCGGAGCGCCACTTTTACTGTAAGTGGTGCAATGGAGACCACCCCGGCAAAGACTGCAAGGGGAACGACGTGCAGTGTCGTTACTGCCTGAAGATGGGGCACCGTGAGTTTGAGTGCTGGCAGAACCCCAATGGTAGGAACTACAAGCCAAAGGGGCAGTGGAAGGGTAAGACTACCGCGACCACTAACACCGCGAAGGCGACCACCCAGCAAACCTCTGACAAGAAGTATACTGATTCCCAGAAAGGGAAGGGGCCGGGAACCAGCAAGGCCGCCCTGAATGTGGTGGACCGGTCTGAGGCACCAGGATCCTCTTCTAGACCAGGTACCGCCTTTAACTGTTGAGTGAAATAATTGACTGCTTATCGCATTTCATGCATGAGTGTTAGCAAGTCTAAGGGTATAAACATATAAGTAAAGAGTTAGAATATAATGTGGAAAACACCTAAAGTTAGACAATTTGAAACTTAGGAACCTTCAATATCTGCTATCCAATCCCGCCCACACCGAACCCTGAAGAAACCACCATCAACATCACCGAATTCCCACTGGAGCAATGTCAGGTGATCCAGCCAGGTATGATACTCTTTAATGGATACCTGACACAGGAAGCACAAATCCACATCATCAGACGTTGCAACGAACTTGGAGCAGCACCAGGAGGTTTCTACACACCCGAATACCCGAGCGGTTCGAAGATGAAGCTGAAGATGATGTGCATGGGTAAGGACTGGAATCCCTACACCAAGTCATATCAGGATGTACGAGCTGAAGACGGAGCAACTGTACCAGGCATACCTGAGGAGTTCCTTGCGGTCGTTAACCACACCGTGGGAATTGCTCAGCAACTTGAATCGGAACCGATTCCGAACGTGGAAGCAGACTTATGCATTGTGAACTTCTACCAGAAAGGTGGACGGTTAGGGTTACACCAAGATAAGGACGAGTCACCCGAGTCTCTAAGTAAGGGAGTACCCGTGGTGTCTTGGTCCATTGGTGATACCGCGGTGTTTATGTATGGCGAGCGAAGCGTGGTGATTTCGCAAGGAAGTTAGTGTTGAAATCTAGTGACGTGTTAATTATGGGAGGACAATCAAGGATGTTATACCACAGTATCAAGAAGATCAAACTGAATACCGCACCATCGACAGTGGTCAATGCCACTCATCTGAAACCCGGACGTTTGAATTTGACTTTCAGGCAGTTTTAGCCTTGTGTAATCATGTGATGTATTAAGCCAGTGTATGCTAAAGATGCTATATTTAGCCATGTCTACAATGTAACCAACTTATGGTGTAAAGAGTATGTTAATGAATAAAGAGTTGTTGTTTTGGAGTGTATCAACGTGTTACTATCGTATACTTATGAGTTGCCAATGAATTAGGCTGTGCACTCGGAACGGGAGGTATACTGAGTGTCTGCAATAAGGCAGAAGCTGGCAAGAGCGGCACTATCCTCACCGGTACCTTTCCGGTGAATGGCGTGGATGCATCGATCTTGTTCGACTCTGGAGCCTCACACACATTTTTCGCTATCATTTGCGAAGAGGCTGGGGTTAGACGGTGAAGAGATGCCAGACTTCGTGGTCACTCTCCCGTCGAAAGAGCGGATCAGGTGTACCCGCTACTACCGAGATGCTGTTGTGCGAATCAGAGATGAGAGTTTCCGATCACTTGATAGAGTTCGACGGACTTGGTTTTGATGTGATTATCGGGATGAACTGGTTGGAGCGGTACAAGGGTAGAATCCTATGTGCCGAGCATCGACTGCTTCTTAGGAGTCCATCTGGGGTTACTATATCATACCGCCAGAGGCCCAGGGAGCCTTCGACACAGATCATCACCGCCATGGCCATGTATCGTGAGTTACGACGAGGGAATGATGTATACCTCTGCTATATCCAGGACATAGAGAGAGACCCTGAGTTCAGCCCAGATGTGCCGGTAGTGTCGGAGTTTCCTGATGTATTTCCTAAGGAACTGCCGGGCATGCCGCCAGCACGAGAGGTTGAGTTTGAGATTGATCTAGTTCCGGGCACCGGACCCATTGCGAAGGCGCCTTATCGTATGGCTCCAGCTGTAGACACCAAAAATTCTCACCCCATAAAGCAAATTCCGAAATAATAAGAGGGGTCGTCACCTTTCCTTTTTCAAAACATATTAGCGAGCGTGCTAAGACAAAACCATCATTTTATAATCTTTTTCAAAGCATTTCAAAAAAAAAAACACAATTCTTCGAAAATGAATTTCCATCGACAGTCCAGTTTCAAGGTCGTCCCCTTTTTGTTTATTCACTTATTTTACTATCTTATTTTGTTTTGTTTATATTCTATTTATTTATTCTATTTTATTTTATTTTATTATTTTTATTCATCTATACACCTTTTCCTATATTTTATTTTATTCTACTATTAACATTGGTATTTTTATTATCATTTTAGTTCAGTTCTATTTAGACACTTTTATTTTCATCTTACAAACTCAATCCAGTTGAACTCCTAGCCCAGGCCCTTAAACCCATTCAAGCCCCTAGTATTGGACCTACCAAGCCCAAACAACACAAAGCCCACCAAAATAAACCCTACTGTTCCCTCCATCTCCATCATCGCCGCCATCACATTCGGATTCCCCTCTCGATCTCCATTTTCAGAAACGACCATCACCGTCAATCCCACTCAAGTTCCTTCTCTGAAGCCGACACACTACCAAAAAAAACCTGGTTTAATCTCATTCCTGTATACTCTTCATCTTCTTCACGTTTGTTCTCCACACACCGAATATCTTCGAGAAACCCATGCCTGAATGCTCCCACCAGGAAGGAAAATCACACTCCTTAGCATCATCTCGATCTTCTTCAAAAACCAAAAGAACAGCCGACAGACACCATTCACCCATTCTTCTCATACTGAAAATTAACCACCAACACCACGCCATCGACGGGAACTTGCACTGCTCTGAATCCCTCATTCTCTCAACCCCCTCCCGCGCTCTTCCTCAAAACCCGAAAATCAAGCCAGAGCCATGGCTTCAATCTTGCATTATGAACTCGAATTCCCAACCCTCTCTCCGAGATTTCCTGCTCTCCCTCAACCCTAAATACTTTCAAGCTTAAAAATAGAAGAAATCGGCCTCGATCTTCTTCTATTTTGGCGACTTCACTTCACCCCCTTCGTCTTCAAAAATGGAGAACCTCAACCTGGTCAAACTCTCGATCTGACCAGCACATTCTCCCTCTTCCTCATTCGGGCATAAAATTTCGCATCCCGGTCCAGGCACTTCGAGCGGTAGTGTGTTCAATTTCACTCCGAATCGAAGATTTCCTTTACCACGTGTGGATGTGGATTTCTGTTGCCCCTCTGCGTCTGGTCTGATTCCATATTTCGAATTGTTTATTTTTTTGGAGTCAACCTCGGTTGAGTCCCGGTGTGGACGCGACCCTCCTTTGATGGTCAGGTTTCTCATCCACACACTCTAGCTCAGACGGTAAGATTTTCACCCTTGTCTTTTCGAACCTATTGCGGAGCTTTCGAGTTTAATCGGACTACCTACTCACGGTCCCTTATCCTCTGGTGGTGTCTGAGTTTTATTGTTGTGCTTGGTAACCCGAGAAGATCTATAAAGCTCGGGAGATTCTTTGAGTTTAATCGGTCTCTTTAACCAGGTTGTGTTTGAATTTGTTCCACCCTATAAGGGATTCTCTTTTCGTTTCCTGTCCAGATTCGCTAATCTCATCGATTATCAGGGTAATGCCGTTTAACTTACCATGTTTAATTGTTCGCGTATTTGTGGGCGGTCAACTACTCTCGACCGAAACCGTTGAGGCCGATTTTGCTACCTTGCTAATTGTGACTAATCTGGACCATGAAAACCCACCTGGAATTCAGGATTTGTTGCGCAACGTATTTTTTTGGGGTTTGGGAATTCCGCTTGGCTGTTAATTCTACCTAATCCGTTGATTGCTGATAAATTTTTGCCCAGTTGATGTTAGCGATTAATTGGGCGATATGGATGATTTCCTCGGTCCGGGTAATGACTGGCTAGTCAATTTTATCGGTGGTTGAGGTTTGTATTGATGCTCGGTTTGTTGTTGGGCCTCAATGATTCGCTATATTTTGAATTGGGGCCCCGCCCTTTACCGGCCTATTGGGTATTTTAGGGGCCCGCGCATCTATGATCTCTTTTCTTGGATTCTGTTAGTTGACCCTTTTGGACTTGTTGAGATGTTGGCTTCGTGCAATGTGGAGCTTGGGCTCCAGCGATGTTGACCTCATGGACATTAATCTACTGGTTCAATTCTTCTTTTTTATCAACGTTCACCGGATGTATCTAATTCATTATCCTTATTTGATTATCTGATGTGGTACACTTCCTTGACACTTGGGCTGAACTCAATTGGACAACTTTGGGCTGGTACACTTCCTTGGCGACTTGGGTTGGACTTGATCCAACAACTTTGGGCTTTTTCCTATGGGTTTGGAAATTTCAATTCAGTTCTAATTAATGCATTTCAGTCACCTTTGCTAGCTGATTGCTCCTTGCGCATTGATAACGGTTTGGAATTAATTTGAAACTAGCATGAGGTTGTCCCTTTGCGCTTAGATAAGAACATGAATTGGGTTATAGTTATCCTATGCTATAATTGTTTAGATAATTCATTCATCGGTTGGATGTCCTTATTAATTCTATCATTCTAGAGGGAAATGATATAAACCCTTATAGGTATGATCCCAAATGACTCACAATCCATCCTTTGATACTACACTTTGGTTTGAGTCATACTCTAGCATGATAAATTAATCTGAGTTTCATTCCCTTTGCTTGATTTATCTTACAATTCATAGCATTTGCTGGTAGCTTGAAACTCATTTCCGTGTTCACGGTTGGGGTGTGAGAGATGATTAGATTGCCCCCTTTCCTCCCATTGAGAGGGGCCGTATGATCCCATTGCACACACCCCAACCCTCTTATATTTCATTACTAATACTCTCGTATATCTTTGTCTTTGTTCTTTGACATGTACATAATGCTCGTGGAACGGGAAATTGCTATAAGACTAAAAATGGGACTTTGGGCTTGGACTACCGGGGTCTCCACTTCAAACACGTGTAACGGTTGGTGCACTTCTTGCTGATCCTTTCAGCTCAAGTGAGGCGGTGTCAATGTGACCCCCCATAGCAGCTTTAGATTTAAACTTTTCACTTGTATTTGTATCAATTTGTAATTCGTTTGTTGTTTTCGCTTTCGGTTGTGTGGTGACTTATTCATTTTTGTGATTTCATCCCATAACTGTTACATTATTCTCTCGCTTACAACCTTTAATTAAGATAGTAAATAGGATTAGACTAACAATTGATTAGCAACCCTTGAATAATACTGATTCGCTACTTAGATAGCTTTGATGATTCATTCTTGTATATATATTTCTCGTACTACTTCTGAAATTCTTTTCATACGTATATAAATTAAGTTTTGAAATCCATGTCCACATGTATGTAATTACTCAGACAGATTCAGAATTCTTTTCTCACATACATTTGTTTTATTCGGATAGCTTTTGAAATCCATGTTTGTATGTATATTTGTTTATGTAGCCTTGGAAATTCATCTCCACATATCATTTGCTCATGCCTATGATTTTGTAAGTGTATGGACTGATCCTGTTTGGGCCCATGTAACTCTTGGCCCAAATATAATTTTGTTCAGGTTCGGTCCATAACCAGCCAAACGGGCTGGAACAGGTGGCCCTAGAAAGCTAATCAGGTTGCCCTCTTAGTGCATTTTAGAAAAGCCCTAGGTTTGGGGTACCCTTAATGCATACGGGTCCTAGACACGGTCCATGTGAGGAATACCCGTTTCCCTTAAAATTTTCCAAATCATCCTCTAAAGTCGGAATATAATTCACAATCAATCGATCATCCAATTCCAAATCAATTTAAAGATCCAATGAGTCAAATTCCACTCCAAAATCAATCTCTCTCACACTTTTCATCAAACACACTCCAAAATCAATCTCTCTCACGCTCTCTCATCAAACACACTCCAAAATCAATCTCTCTCACACTCTCTCATCAAACACACTCCAAAATCATTTTCGTTCACACTCTCTCACCAAACACACTTCAAAATCAATCCCTCTCATACTCACTCATCAAACACACTTCAAAATCAATCCCTTTCATACTCACTCATCATACGCTCTCCAAAATCGATCCTCTCATACTCCAAAACCAGATATCCTTCATGAATTCTTCGAAATCAAAGCTCTGTGCACTCAACATTAAACTCCTTCCGAACTCCAATTGTCTCATAGATTCAAATCATCTTCCAATTTCAATTTCAAAGGCCAAACCAAGCCCAATTATAAGCCCAAATCCAGCTCATTCATAGGGCCCAACCCGGCCCAATTTCAGAGGTCCAATCCGGCCCACATTTCAAGGCCCAAATCCGGTTCATTACCTCAATTCGATCCCGATTTAGTTTCAAATCCAATTCAACTTCAATTCCAATTCAACTTCAAATTCAATTTCAATCCAATTCAATCAAATTCAATCCAATTCCGATCCAGAATCAATTCGATTTCAATCCAATTCAATTCAAAATTCTTTTCAATCCCAATTCAATTCAACTTCATTTCAATCCCGAACAATTCTAAACATCATAAATCTCAAAATCCGGAAAACTTCAATCTCCTTGAAGTCAAGCATCTCGAATCTCTACCGTCTCAGCAGCTCAACAAACTCGCCGTTCATCAGCTCACAGACGCGACCGTCACAACAGCTCAGCAGACCGAACGTCTCAGCAGCCAACAGACTGTGACCGTCGCAGCAGCTCAACAGACTCGACCGGCTTCAGCACTCAACAGACTCGACCGTCTCAACAGCTCAACAACTCGAAATGCCTCCGTAGTTCAACAAATTCGAACATCTACAATAGACTCGTCAAATTCAAACACTTCAAAAATCCAGCTCTCCAAGCCGAAAGCCTTGAAATTGATAACCCTTTCAAACCTCAAACATCTCACAGACCCGAGCTTCTCACAGACTCATCATTTCAAGAATCTAAATCTCACAGTTGAGCATCTCACTAGAACTCCACTCACACTCAAACTCCAAATGAACCAGACAATCTGTCAAACCTCACAAAAATTGACCACAAACTCTTTGACCCTTCAAAGACCCAAAAGGTCCAAAAGCCCAATTCCTTAAAACCCCAAAACTCCCAAAATCTCCAAAAATCCCTGAACGTAATGTACTGACTCCAATAGGGAGTTGAGTACTATGCCAACCCACACAGGGTGCGACCCCATTCCAAACAAAAAACCCTTTTTCCCCTCTAAAGTACTCTCATGTCTCTTAAACACGCAAACCTTCTCGGCTCCCACTAGCTCAAAACCATCAGACGCCAATTTTGTCCATTCACCCAATCTCAGTCTTCTCTCAATCTTGTTTCCATACTCATTTGCATTCCCCAATTCCTCTTCTTGGCGCTAGCTTGGCGGAAAAGCTCGCCTCACCCGTTCTCTCTCTCTCTCTTCCCGTCCTAATCCTATCCTTGGCTCTTAAATGAATCTCTCTAAAAAGGTTTTGAAAGACAATCCCGACAATTGGAGACCGAGGTTCCTCGGGCACCAATCCGAAGTCGTGGTCGTTGCCACTTCTAAGGTGTAACCCATGCGAACCCACAATAGAATCTCTAGGATGATCATATAAGTCCTATCCATAGGCAACACATCATCGAGTTCAATTACGGTCCTTGACAACCTCATCCCTTCCTTCCTAGTATGTAGGTTCAAACTAGGTGGCCGACTCTAGTCAATTTCCCGCCCTTAGGGCATAAGTCCGCGTGGAGCCCATTGAGAGCGGTAGTGCATACTTGCACCCCTTTTATGTTTTCTGGGAAAGACGACGATTTTAGTAGGTATTTGAGGGCTGCCCAGAATACGGGTTCACCCTCCACAAAAGGCATTTTCTAGGGTCTTGGCTTCTCAGTCAGACCATATTTAGATAGACCCCCCCCTCATACCGAAAAAAATCACCCTCCACAAATGGCGACTCTGCTGGGAAAACTTGAGTAAGTTTTTCCTCAAACTCAAGGAAGACCGAACTCCATTCAAAATTGTCGGGACTTCCCCACTTCTTTCAAACCTTCAAGAGATTCATTTCAGAGCCACTAGGACTACTTCGCTCCACACTGAGTGTGTTTGAGAGGATATTTAGATGAGAGTTCAGAGTTCGAGATTGCCTTGAGTGCCATATGTGTGCTTTACCATTAGCATGCTTCACTTTTGTGTTTTTATTGTTGTGTTTTTACTGTCTTAGTTATTGCTCTTCATGCATGACAAATATTTATTGCTTACTTATGCTTTTGTAAATGGGGCCTTTCTTAGAAAGTCAACCATGTTGCATGATCGGGTAGCATAGGACAGTGCATTCCTCTGTGTCGACCCGATTTGTCCACGAGTCACGGGATCCCAACCGTCCACGGTTTTGATTCCCCATGAGTGGGGTCCTTCCTGAAGGGTTAACCCACGAGGTATACGGTCCAAGGACCACGCCTTGAAGCTCATGATCCAAAAATATCCTCCATTACCCGAGTCTAACCGGCATATAGCGAGCCATGAGCCTTCAGTGTCCACTGCCTGGTCCAGTGTCTAGGATGGGTTTTATGGGTAGTCACCCCCTTGTATGCCCGCCTGTCTGACCACCCTTTTGCCTTACCTACCCTGAAGATTGCATGGGCTCAGTTCTCCATGATTCCTTTGCACCACGGTGTCTTTAGAGCCCAATGTCGCGCTACAAATTCATAGAGGATCCCGTATTTAGGATACCCACACATGACAACAGCGTAGTCAGCGAATAATTGGACTTTAGACACACCTTATCGTGCAGACGAGGGGGATACCGGACACCATGCAGTGCTTCCCCAAGTTTCCCAAAATGAGTATGTTGTGATAATCCCCGGCCGTGGCTCGTGTGACTGTATCACTTCGGGTATCCTGACCTTTCGAACTTAAGCACTCCGGACTTTCTTGATGACGTGCCCCACAGGCATAACAGAGATAAATCCCGAGAGATGAACAGTGAAGGAACGACGGTTCCCCCGGTGGTATGGAAGCATTGATTACCTGGAAGGCGATTATCCCAATCATTCACGCTCAGCTCCACATAAAATCAGCCATGATTTCTATCTTTTTCGCGCTTACATCTGTGTGATCACGTTTCAAAAATGAGCAAAAATTTGAAAATAAATCAGTTTGAACGCTCTAATGAAATCTCTTCAAAGCTGATTATCTCGAATGACTTCCGAAAAATAATGATTTTAAAATTGTTATTTCCATAACACTTTCAAAACCGATTTCAATCAAAGTCTTCTAGACAACAAACTTTATCAAACAGTTTGCAAAGAACAAATTTCAAAAATCTACTGTTTACAAATGATTTTCAAACACTACTTCCCATTAATTTCATTTCGAAAACCTAGTTTCTACAAATGAATTTCAAACAACATTCTTCACCAACTTGATTTTCAAAATAATTTTCGAAAAACTTTCAAAATTGAATTTCACAAACGTATTTCAAAATAAATGATCTAGTCCCCATGTTGGGACCCGCTATTTTTGAAGTTCAACCCACCTCAAGAGTAGCGGTCATTACTGTGGAGTGTACTAGTCATTTCGTGTTTTCACAAAAGTGATGGATTTTCACAATGATTTTGTGCTCGATCATTCACCTTTCATTTCTAAAAAATGTCCCTCATTTTCCTTGTTGGAACAAGTGGAGCACATGAAGATCAACAACAGCGGTTCAAGCCAAAAATCAGAGCCGCACCAACCCGAGTCAAGCAACATGAAGATTAGCAACACCGATTCGAGTTCAAACCGGTAAAAATTCAGATGAATCCACATCGTTTTTGTTTGATACGGTACTGTTTCGCTACAAGAGCCCGAAGACGAGTGAGCAGCCGGTCAAAACCTGAAGACGAGCAAGCAGCCAACCAGGAGTCTAAGCATGAGCAATCAGTCAGAATCCCGGAGACGAACTAGAGGAGTTTAGAAGAAGTTTAGCTCAAATTTCCCCCTTTTAATGACTTTTAGGATTGATGTTAGGTTTTCCCCTATGATTCTTTCCTCTCTTCCATTTCTGAATAGATTACATGTATAGGTTTATACATTCCCTTTCAATTTGTTTAGATCATTGTGTATAGGGTTCCCCACTCCCTATTTTATTTGCGAATGATCGAGCGTCAAAATTCATGTTGAGAAATCCACTACTTTGAAAACACGCGTTTTCAAAATTGTTTTCTAAAATTGGTTTCTTTTGGCATGCACGTATAATAAAAAGAACGAATAAGGGACGACCCCTCACAGTTATATATCATTCATCAACTTTGCTTTATGGGGTGAAAATTCACGGTATCTACAGAAGGCATCCCCTGAATAAGCACACCAACAAATACAACCGAGCACAAAGCAAACTGCATGCATTCCATTTATTACAAAAAGTCCCATGCATTCTCGGTCAGTCCAAATTCATCAAACATGTTCAAGTCTTGTCCACCTCTCAAAAAATTGCATAATCATGTGTTTCTTTGTCACCAACACTATACACCAACTTTCATCCCAAATATCTCACCATGCGCGCTAGTGACCAAAAGGTAAGGAGTGTCATATTGTAGGGCCACCATGCGGGAGTTGTCACTCCCTAAAATCCAAAATCCAGGAACCAATCACCAACCCAACCTCACTTGAGAATCACTACCCCGACAGCGACCCCAACAGCTAGACCATCTTCAAGGCTAACAGTAATTGGATGAGCTTCATGAACCATGAGCAGAATTCAACTCAAGCGAGACTAGGTGTAGCCTTACCACTCATGCATTGCATCCAAAAACAAAACAAACACACAAAAAAAAAACATTCTGTCAACCATCTTCATTCATCATTTTCAGCATTTCATGCATCCTATACATAGTAATTCCATGTTACCACGATACACCGCATGGTAGACAATCGCATTTGCATACTCCCATATCGAAATGACATCTTCAAGAAAATCATGAGAGATTGATTGAACAGAGTGCGTGAACCACTTAACTCTCGACCCATGAATGAACACAAGGGTCTAGTCAAAATTAGCACCACAAACCAAGTGAGTAATGTCCGGAGAGCGGTATTTTCTCTTGAATGTCAAGTGAACGTTTTGGACAATCCACTGAGTGACGAGGGAAGGTAGAGAGAGCCAATTGAGGTAAAACCACGAGCGACATGTACATTCCTTCATCACATGGAGAGGCAATGTTCAAAGTGAGATCAATGTCGATAGCAAGATACGAATTGTGATTCATGCAAAGATCCGAGAATAGTAAGAAAACAATCATTGACTAATGAGGATGACGAGGCACTTAGGATCAAAAATCTCCATAAAACCAAAGCGCTTTAACTGCCCTCTACATTAATCCCTTAGTGAGCCCCGTTGAGCCTTCCGCGATAAACCTTTTTCTACGAACTCCACAGCATGCCAACTCACATACATATACTTACTCACCCTTGCAATAGAGGATCTCGAAGGAGCCGGAGCCATGGTCTCTCCCCACCATCTTTCACAAAAAACAATAAAAATGTTCGAAGAAATCAGTGAGTCAATGCAACTCCAAGCCAAACACACAACAAAACACCAAAATGGTCAAAGAAATCAATGAGTCAAGGCAACTCGGAAGATGAAAGCCAAAATACAAAGCAGAGAATGTTTGAGAAAGTTGATGAGCCAAGCGCAATTTCAAAAACGCAAAAATGAGAAGAAAATTCAAGTCGTACACCAGAAGAGGAAAGAAGGAGATATCCAAACCAAAAGGACCAATGATATCCCGAACAAACTGATAAGGGGTAATCAAAACCCGTCTAATCATTCCACCTATGACAAAGGTGAAACATGTCCTCCATTGCACAAAAGCTCCACAATTCCCAAATACATCCTCCAATCCCATGTGACATACATCATACCCCTCAGCCCTGTTATAACCCAATAAAAGACCTCTGACTCGTTAGTTGATGAGCGTTAACTGAAAGTATCGGATCTGAAACATGAATCATAAGCTTCGTACTTGTTATCAACATGTCTCGGCATACCAAAGGGACCATGAGCGAATGAGTGTGACCTTATCTCACAAAGTCTTCAGAGTGCGAGTGACTCATTGATTAAAACACCACACATAAACAGCCTACCCCGTTGCAGGTGAGGAATTTGTAAGGATCGGAAAGTCCAAAACCTCGAAAGAAATTCTTAGGGAAATACTGCTCCGACCATCAAGAGTATCATCACGACATTTGCACACGCGACCATACTCACGAGAGATTGACCCACATCCCTCCATGAGAGGAAAGTGATTCACGCATTTAAGCTCAATAATCACTCAAGATCCAATCGAAGATGTCTTATATTCGTAAACCTCATAGTAATAGAGATAGAACCGTACCCTTCTCTCCAAAAACTATATATGCATTTTGCATCTCATCTAGCATTTAGTATTTGCATGCATCATAACCACTTCATTTTCAACATCCGACAAGTAAGAACTCCACCTAGTCTCGCTGAAAGTCAGTTTCAGTTGTTGAAGCATAACTTTTGATCAAAAGATGTCAACTGGAGCCATTCCGGGCCATTATCGAGCTACATCGAATCATCTCGGAGCCATCCTGGGCTATTCTCAAGCTACATCGAATCAAACTAAAGCCATTCGAAGCCGTACGAAGACAATCCCGGAGCCATCCAGCATCATGCTCGAGCCTCATCAACACCATATCTAGAACCAAGCTGGAGCCACGCGGGAGCCATCCTCAGATATTGAGACCATCCCAGAGACCATCCCCAGGGCTACACAGAAGCCATTTTCTCACCAAAACCTTGCTTACAGAGTTTCGAACTACGTATGGTCTGATCTCAATACGAAATTGAGTACGTAGGCAGCCCGCTCAGGGTGCGACCACTTCACAGGCGAAAGTTCCCCTTTCTTCCTCGCCATCACCAAATAGAGCCATCTCGTAGCCCTTCCCGGAGCCATCCCTCGCTATCCTGGAGCCATCATGAGAGAACCCTGAAGTCATAACCGGACCGAAGCAGTCTATCCATGGCCAAGAAGTTATCAACCACGACAAAAATATGTACAACATCAAAATACGTCAAACACAACACAATCCACCAATCACATCAACCCACCATTCGACTCAAAATCCAAAACAAATCAGAACCCACCAACCATCCTAAAGTCGTTGCTCATAGTGGGGTCATGAATCATGTTAGAGCCATCCGATCATACCGGAGCCCTTGGAGCATATCGAAGCCATCCAATCATATCGAAACCGTCAAGGTCCCAAGATCACTTATTCACAAAAAAAATCGTCCACTCAAAGATCAATCGCAAAATCACAAAAAAAAAAAACTCAGGAGCCATACCGGAGCCATCTCGAACTCTGGAGCCAAGGGTCTTACCGAATCCCGAAACCATAGCGCACATCGGGCCGAGACCACCAAAACAAAACCAAAACAAAAAAATCAGGAGCCATACCGGAGCCATCTCGAACTCTGGAGCCAAGAGTCCTACCAAATCCCGAGACTATAGTGCACATCGGGCGAGACTGTCAAAACAAAACCGAAACACAAGTCCCACACTGACAAAGTCAAGGGCCACATCAACAAAAAACACTCGACTATCACATCCCTCATGAAAACAACCAAAAAGCATCCAATCCCGGATCAATCCGCAATCAAAGCCATCCTCAAATCAATCTACCACCACAAACAACTTCAGATTATCCACTTGCCGCAGTGAGTTTCGTACAACTCCTTCAATGCATTCTAGGCCCGTCATCAGTCCTAGAGCTAGACACCAAGATCTAGTTGAGGCCCGTCATTAGCCCTCATGCATAACTTATATACCGGTTGTATTCTAGGCCCGTCTTTAGTCCTAGAGCTAGACATCGAGATCTAGTTGAGGCCCGTCGTTAGTCCTCATACAATTCGAAGATGCATTCTAGGCCCGTCATCAGTCCTAGAGCTAGACACCGAGATCAAGTTGAGGCCCATCGTTAGCCCTCATGCATAACTTATATACCGGTTGTATTCTAGGCCCGTCTTTAGTCCTAGAGCTAGACATCGAGATCTAGTTGAGGCCCGTCGTTAGTCCTCATACAATTCGAAGATGCATTCTAGGCCCGTCATCAGTCCTAGAGCTAGACACCGAGATCTAGTTGAGGCCCGTCGTTAGCCCTCATGCATAACTTATATACCGGTTGTATTCTAGGCCCGTCTTTAGTCCTAGAGCTAGACATCGAGATCTAGCTGAGTCCCGTCGTTAGTCCTCATACAATTCGAAGATGCATTCTAGGCCCGTCATCAGTCCTAGAGCTAGACACCGAGATCTAGTTGAGGCCCGTCGTTAGCCCTCATGCATAACTTATATACCGGTTGTATTCTAGGCCCATCTTTAGTCCTAGAGCTAGACATCGAGATCTAGTTGAGGCCCGTCGTTAGTCCTTATACAATTCGAAGATGCATTCTAGGCCCGTCATCAGTCCTAGAGCTAGACACCGAGATCTAGTTGAGGCCCGTCGTTAGCCCTCATGCATAACTTATATACCGGTTGTATTCTAGGCCCGTCTTTAGTCCTAGAGCTAGACATCGAGATCTAGTTGAGGCCCGTCGTTAGTCCTCATACAATTCGAAGATGCATTCTAGGCCCGTTATCAGTCCTAGAGCTAGACACCCAGATCTAGTTGAGGCCCGTCTTTAGTCCTCATGCATAGGTAGATTGATCGTATTCTAGTCTTTAGACCTAGAGCTAGACACCGAGATCTAGTTGAGGCCCGTCGTTAGTCCTCATACCATCGACTATCACATTCTAGGCCCGTCATAAGTCCTAGCGCTAGACGCCGAAGTCTAGTCGGACCCGTCATAAGTCCCCACTCGTATGGTACTCATATCTCACGCTTGGGAATGCCCCAAGCTGCAGTGAGAATTTTTGGCGTCCCGTCAACCTTGATTCAATTCTGCAAGGGCTTGCAGAATTGAATCAAGGGGAGCCATCTGTAGACACCAAAAATTCTCACCCCATAAAGCAAATTCCGAAATAATAAGAGGGGTCGTCACCTTTCCTTTTTCAAAACATATTAGCGTGCGTGCTAAGACGAAACCATCATTTTATAATCTTTTTCAAAGCATTTCAAAAAAAAAACACAATTCTTCGAAAATGAATTTCCATCGACAGTCCAGTTTCAAGGTCGTCCCCTTTTTGTTTATTCACTTATTTTACTATCTTATTTTGTTTTGTTTATATTCTATTTATTTATTCTATTTTATTTTATTTTATTATTTTTATTCATCTATACACCTTTTCCTATATTTTTATTTATTCTACTATTAACATTGGTATTTTTATTATCATTTAGTTCAGTTCTATTTAGACACTTTTATTTTCATCTTACAAACTCAATCCAGTTGAACTCCTAGCCCAGGCCCTTAAACCCATTCAAGCCCCTAGTATTGGACCTACCAAGCCCAAACAACACAAAGCCCACCAAAATAAACCCTACTGTTCCCTCCATCTCCATCATCGCCGCCATCACATTTGGATTCCCCTCTCGATCTCCATTTTCAGAAACGACCATCACCGTCAATCCCACTCAAGTTCCTTCTCTGAAGCCGACGCACTACCAAAAAAAACCTGGTTTAATCTCATTCCTGTATACTCTTCATCTTCTTCACGTTTGTTCTCCACACACCGAATATCTTCGAGAAACCCACGCCTGAATGCTCCCACCAGGAAGGAAAATCACACTCCTTAGCATCATCTCGATCTTCTTCAAAAACCAAAAGAACAGCCGACAGACACCATTCACCCATTCTTCTCATACTGAAAATTAACCACCAACACCACGCCATCGACGGGAACTTGCACTGCTCTGAATCCCTCATTCTCTCAACCCCCCTCCCGCGCTCTTCCTCAAAACCCGAAAATCAAGCCAGAGCCATGGCTTCAATCTTGCATTATGAACTCGAATTTCCAACCCTCTCTCCGAGATTTCCTGCTCTCCCTCAACCCTAAATACTTTCAAGCTTAAAAACAGAAGAAATCGGCCTCGATCTTCTTCTATTTTGGCGACTTCACTTCACCCCCTTCGTCTTCAAAAATGGAGAACCTCAACCTGGTCAAACTCTCGATCTGACCAGCACATTCTCCCTCTTCCTCATTCGGGCATAAAATTTCGCATCCCGGTCCAGGCACTTCGAGCGGTAGTGTGTTCAATTTCACTCCGAATCGAAGATTTCCTTTACCACGTGTGGATGTGGATTTCTGTCGCCCCTCTGCGTCTGGTCTGATTCCATATTTCGAATTGTTTATTTTTTTGGAGTCAACCTCGGTTGATGTCCCGGTGTGGACGCGACCCTCCTTTGATGGTCAGGTTTCTCACATCCCACACTCTAGCTCAGACGGTAAGATTTTCACCCTTGTCTTTTCGAACCTATTGCGGAGCTTTCGAGTTTAATCGGACTACCTACTCACGGTCCCTTATCCTCTGGTGGTGTCTGAGTTTTATTTGTTGTGCTTGGTAACCCGAGAAGATCTATAAAGCTCGGGAGATTCTTTGAGTTTAATCGGTCTCTTTAACCAGGTTGTGTTTGAATTTGTTCCACCCTATAAGGGATTCTCTTTTCGTTTCCTGTCCAGATTCGCTAATCTCATCGATTATCAGGGTAATGCCGTTTAACTTACCATGTTTAATTGTTCGCGTATTTGTGGGCGGTCAACTACTCTCGACCGAAACCGTTGAGGCCGATTTTGCTACCTTGCTAATTGTGACTAATCTGGACCATGAAAACCCACCTGGAATTCAGGATTTGTTGCGCAACGTATTTTTTTGGGGTTTGGGAATTCCGCTTGGCTGTTAGTTCTACCTAATCCGTTGATTGCTGATAAATTTTTGCCCAGTTGATGTTAGCTATTAATTGGGCGATATGGATGATTTCCTCGGTCCGGGTAATTACTGGCTAGTCAATTTTATCGGTGGTTGAGGTTTGTATCGATGCTCGGTTTGTTGTTGGGCCTCAATGATTCGCTATATTTTGAATTGGGGCCCCGCCCTTTACCGGCCTTTTGGGTATTTTGGGGGCCCGCGCATCTATGATCTCTTTTCTTGGATTCTGTTAGTTGACCCTTTTGGACTTGTTGAGATGTTGGCTTCGTGAAATGTGGAGCTTGGGCTCCAGCGATGTTGATCTCATGGACATTAATCTACTGGTTCAATTCTTCTTTTTTTTCAACGTTCACCGGCTGTATCTAATTCATTATCCTTATTTGATTATCTGATGAGGTACACTTCCTTGACACTTGGGCTGGACTCAATTGGACAACTTTGGGCTGGTACACTTCCTTGGCGACTTGGGTTGGACTTGTGATCCAACACTTTGGGCTTTTTCCTATGGGTTTGGAAATTTCAATTCAGTTCTAATTAATGCATTTCAGTCACCTTTGCTAGCTGATTGCTCCTTGCGCATTGATAACGGTTTGGAATTAATTTGAAACTAGCATGAGGTTGTCCCTTTGCGCTTAGATAAGAACATGAATTGGGTTATAGTTATCCTATGCTATAATTGTTTAGATAATTCATTCATCGGTTGGATGTCCTTATTAATTCTATCATTCTAGAGGGAAATGATATAAACCCTTATAGGTATGATCCCAAATGACTCACAATCCATCCTTTGATACTACACTTTGGTTTGAGTCATACTCTAGCATGATAAAATCTGAGTTTCATTCCCTTTGCTTGATTTATCTTACAATTCATAGCATTTGCTGGTAGCTTGAAACTCATTTCCGTGTTCACGGTTGGGTGTGAGAGATGATTAGATTGCCCCCTTTCCTCCCATTGAGAGGGGCCGTATGATCCCATTGCACACACCCCAACCCTCTTTATTTCATTACTAATACTCTCGTATATCTTTGTCTTTGTTCTTTGACATGTACATAATGCTCGTGGAACGGGAAATTGCTATAAGACTAAAAATGGGACTTTGGGCTTGGACTACCGGGGTCTCCACTTCAAACACGTGTAACGGTTGGTGCACTTCTTGCTGATCCTTTCAGCTCAAGTGAGGCGGTGTCGATGTGACCCCCCATAGCAGCTTTAGATTTAAACTTTTCACTTGTATTTGTATCAATTTGTAATTCGTTTGTTGTTTTCGCTTTCGGTTGTGTGGTGACTTATTCATTTTTGTGATTTCATCCCATAACTGTTACATTATTCTCTCGCTTACAACCTTATAAGATAGTAAATAGGATTAGACTAACAATTGATTAGCAACCCTTGAATAATACTGATTCGCTACTTAGATAGCTTTGATGATTCATTCTTGTATATATATATTTCTCGTACTACTTCTGAAATTCTTTTCATACGTATATAAATTAAGTTTTGAAATCCATGTCCACGTGTATGTAATTACTCAGACAGATTCAGAATTCTTTTCTCACATACATTTGTTTTATTCGGATAGCTTTTGAAATCCATGTTTGTATGTATATTTGTTTATGTAGCCTTGGAAATTCATCTCCACATATCATTCTCTCATGCCTATGATTTTGTAAGTGTATGGACTGATCCTGTTCGGGCCCATGTAACTCTTGGCCCAAATATAATTTTGTTCAGGTTTGGTCCATAACCAGCCAAACGGGCTGGAACAGGTGGCCCTAGAAAGCTAATCAGGTTGCCCTCTTAGTGCATTTTAGAAAAGCCCTAGGTTTGGGGTACCCTTAATGCATACGGGTCCTAGACACGGTCCATGTAAGGAATACCCGTTTCCCTTAAAATTTTCCAAATCATCCTCTAAAGTCGGAATATAATTCACAATCAATCGATCATCCAATTCCAAATCAATTTAAAGATCCAATGAGTCAAATTCCACTCCAAAATCAATCTCTCTCACACTCTCTCATCAAACACACTCCAAAATCAATCTCTCTCACACTCTCTCATCAAACACACTCCAAAATCAATCTCTCTCACATTCTCTCATCAAACACACTCCAAAATCATTTTCGTTCACACTCTCTCACCAAACACACTTCAAAATCAATCCCTCTTATACTCACTCATCAAACACACTTCAAAATCAATCCCTTTCATACTCACTCATCATACGCTCTCCAAAATCGATCCTCTCATACTCCAAAACCAGATATCCTTCATGAATTCTTCGAAATCAAAGCTCTGTGCACTCAACATTAAACTCCTTCCGAACTCCAATTGTCTCATAGATTCAAATCATCTTCCAATTTCAATTTCAAAGGCCAAACCAAGCCCAATTATAAGCCCAAATCCAGCTCATTCATAGGGCCCAACCCGGCCCAATTTCAGAGGTCCAATCCAGCCCACATTTCAAGGCCCAAATCCGGTTCATTACCTCAATTCGATCCCGATTTAGTTTCAAATCCAATTCAACTTCAATTCCAATTCAACTTCAAATTCAATTTCAATCCAATTCAATCAAATTCAATCCAATTCCGATCCAGAATCAATTCGATTTCAATCCAATTCAATTCAAAATTCTTTTCAATCCCAATTCAATTCAACTTCATTTCAATCCCGAACAATTCTAAACATCATAAATCTCAAAATCCGGAAAACTTCAATCTCCTTGAAGTCAAGCATCTCGAATCTCTAACCGTCTCAGCAGCTCAACAGACTCGACCGTCTCATCAGCTCAACAGACTCGACCGTCACAACAGCTCAGCAGACTCGAACGTCTCAGCAGCTCAACAGACTTGACCGTCTCAGCAGCTCAACAGACTCGACCGTCTCAGCAGCTCAACAGACTCGACCGTCTCAACAGCTCAACAGACTCGAATGCCTCCGTAGTTCAACAGATTCGAACATCTCAATAGACTCGTCAAATTCAAACACTTCAAAAATCCTTAGCTCCTCAAAAGGCCGAAGCTCTTGAAATTTGATAACCCTTTCAAACCTCAAACATCTCACAGACCCGAGCATCTCACAGACTTCATCATTTCAAGAATCTAAATGTCTTACAGAGTTGAGCATCTCACAGACTCTCACACCTCAAACTCCAAAATGAACCAGACAATCTATCAAACCTCACAAAAATGACCACAAAACCTCTTTGACCCTTCAAAGACCCAAAAGGTCAAAAGCCCAATTCCTTCAAAACCCCAAAACTCCCAAATCTCCAAAAATCCTGAACTACGTAAGGTCTGATCTCAATAGGGAGTTGAGTACGTAGGCAACCCACACAGGGTGCGACCCCATTCCAAACAAAAAACCCTTTTTCCCCTCTAAAGTGACTCTCATGTCTCTTAAACACGCAAACCTTCCTCGGCTCCCACTAGCTTCAAACCATCAGACGCCAAATTTTGTCCATTCACCCAATCTCAGTCTTCTCTCAAATCTTGTTTCCATACTCATTTGCATTCCCCAATTCCTCTTCTTGGCGCTAGCTTGGCGGAAAAGCTCGCCTCACCCGTTCTCTCTCTCTCTCTTCCCGTCCTAATCCTATCCTTGGCTCTTAAATGAATCTCTCTAAAAAGGTTTTGAAAGAAGACAATCCCGACAATTGGAGACCGAGGTTTCCTCGGGCACCAATCCGAAGTCGTGGTCGTTGCCACTTCTAAGGGGTGTAACCCAGTGCGAACCCACATGATCTCTAGTATGATCAATAAGTCCTATCCATAGGCAACACATCATCAGAGTCAATTAACGGTCCTTAGAACCCTCATTCCCTTCCTTCCTAGTATGTTAGGTCAAACTAGGTGGCGACTCTAGTCAATTTCCGCCCTTAGGGCATAAGTCCGCGTGGAGCCCATTGAGAGCGGGTGTAGTGCATACTTGCACTCCCCTTTATGTTTTCTGGGAAAGACGGACGATTTAGTAGGTATTTGAGGGCTGCCAGAATAACGGGTTTTCACCCTCCACAAAATGGCATTTTCTAGGGTCTTGGCTTCTCAGTCAGACCATATTTAGATAGACCCCCCCTCATACCGAAAAATCACCCTCCACAGAATGGCGACTCTGCTGGGGAAAACTTGAGTAAGTTTTTCTCAAACTCAAGGAAGACTGAACTCCATTCAAAATTGTCGGGACTTCCCCACTTCTTTCAAAACCTTCAAGAGATTCATTTCAGAGCCACTAGGACTACTTCGCTCCGCACTTAGAGTGTGTTTGAGAGGATATTTAGGATGAGAGTTCAGAGTTCGAGATTGGCCTTGAGTGCCATATGTGTGCTTTACCATTAGCATGCTTCACTTTTGTGTGTTTATTGTTGTGTGTTTACTGTCTTATGTTTATTGCTCTTCATGCATGACATAATATTTATTGCTTACTTATTGCTTTTGTAAATGGGGCCTTCCTAGAAGGAGTCAACCCATTGTTGCATCGGGTAGCATAGGACATGCATTCCTCTGTGTCGCCCGATTTGTCCACGAGTCACGGGATCCCAACCGGTCCACGGTTGATTCCCCATGAGTTGGGTCCTTCCTAGAAGGAGTTAACCCACGAGGTAATACGGTCCAAGACCAATGCCTTGAAGCTCATGATCCAAAAATATCCTCCATTACCCGAGTCTAAGCCGGCATATAGCGAGCCATGAGCCTTCAGTGTCCAGCTGCCTGGTCCAGTGTCTAGGATGGGTTTTATGGGTAGTCACCCCCTTGTATGCCGCCTGTCTGACCACCCTTTTGCCTTACCCTGAAGATTGCATGGGCTCAGTTCTCCATGATTCCTTTGCACCACGGGTGTCTTTAGAGCCCAATGTCGCGCTACAAATTCATAGAGGATCCCGTATTTACGGATACCCATACATGACACAGCGTAGTCAGCGAATAATTTGGACTTTAGACACACCTTATCGTGCAGACGAGGGGAGACCGGACACCATGCAGTGCTTCCCCAAGTTTCCCAAAAGTGAGTATGTTGTGATAATCCCCGGCCGTGGCTCGTGTGACTGTATCACTTCGGGTATCCTGACCTTTCGAACTTAAGCACTCCGGACTTTCTTGATGACGTGCCCCACAGGCATAACAGAGATAAATCCCGAGAGATGAACAGTGAAGGAACGACGGTTCCCCCGGTGGTATGGAAGCATTGATTACCTGGAAGGCGATTATCCCAATCATTCACGCTCAGCTCCACATAAAATCAGCCATGATTTCTATTTTTTTCGCGCTTACATCTGTGTGATCACGTTTCACAAATGAGCAAAAATTTGAAAATAAATCAGTTTGAACGCTCTAATGAAATCTCTTCAAAGCTGATTATCTCGAATGACTTCCGAAAAATAATGATTTTAAAATCGTTATTTCCATAACACTTTCAAAACCGATTTCAATCAAAGTCTTCTAGAAAACAAACTTTATCAAACAGTTTGCAAAGAAAAAATTTCAAAAATCTACTGTTTACAAATGATTTTCAAACACTACTTCCCATGAATTTCATTTCGAAAACCTAGTTTCTACAAATGAATTTCAAACAACATTCTTCACCAACTTGATTTTCAAAATAGTTTTCGAAAACAGTTTTCAAAATTGAATTTCACAAACGTATTTCAAAATAAATGATCTAGTCCCCATGTTGGGACCCGCTATTTTTGAAGTTCAACCCACCTTCAAGAGTAGCGGTCATTACTGTGGAGTGTACTAGTCATTTCGTGTTTTCACAAAAGTGATGGATTTTCACAATGATTTTGTGCTCGATCATTCACCTTTCATTTCTAAAAAATGTCCCTCATTTTCCTTGTTGGAACAAGTGGAGCACATGAAGATCAACAACAGCGGTTCAAGCCAAAAATTAGAGCCGCACCAACCCGAGTCAAGCAACATGAAGATTAGCAACACCGATTCGAGTTCAAACCGGTAAAAATCAGATGAATACCAACTCGTTTTGTTTGATAACGGTACTGTTTCGCTACAAGAGCCCGAAGATGAGTGAGCAGCCGGTCAAAACCTGAAGACGAGCAAGCAGCCAACCAGGAGTCTAAGCGTGAGCAGTCAGTGGAGACTCCCGTACAGATTCTGGATACTAAGACTCGAGACACTCGCCATAAGTCCGTGAGACTGGTGAAGGTTCTTTGGTCTAACGAGGACGTTGAGGAGGCCACTTGGGAACTGGAAGATAAGATGAAGGCGAAGTACCCGTCATTGTTTACTTCTTAGTGTTTGTATGTATAGGGTACGGGGCGTACCCCTATTCAAGGGGGGTAGAGCCGTTTCGGTTATGGTTGTGTACGACATGTATATGTATACATTGTCTATGTTATGTTACAGACCGTTGAGTCTGAATGGTATTATGTGGTTTGGACCTTGAGTCCGTTGTGGTGTAAGTATGATGGTAATGTTGGTAATGATGTTTTGGAAGTATTGTGTTATAAGATTTTCCCCGTGTTCTAATATTAAGATATGTGGGAAGGGTGAACTTTGGGGACAAAGTTCTTTTAAGGGGGGTAGATTGAAATGCCCCAAACCTTAGTATGTTGTTTAAACATTAAAACATGATTTATTAAGACAATAAAATGCCTTAGAAACATTAGTAAACAATTTAAACCTTAAAGAACACAATTAAATACCTTAAGGTCAATAAGGGCTAAAATGTGCTCTAAGCTTGGAATAAGCTTGGGTAAGACCTAATGAACTTACCAAGACCTTATTTATATATTAATGAACATATTAAATCAATTATCAAAGAAAACCAAGCTTGAAAACAAGTTAAAACACAAAATATGCTTTAAGAAGTCTTAAAGCACATTTTTGAAAAATTGTCTTGTAAATGAGTTTTCAGTGGCTAAATGTCCATCATTACTCTTAAATATATGTGTACTATATAGTATCACATTTGGGTGGCTATATTAATGGGAAATCAAAAATTTCACTTCTAAGTGCCTTGTTTAGGTGAATAGTGATTTTTATAAACTAGTTTGTAACATATGTTGTGTTAAGTAATTAAATTGACAAACAAAGACTAAAACACCCTCATTATAATATATGGGGCCGGTTTTCTAAGTGTGGTGACTCACCACTCTCTAGTTAATATAATAAGTAAGTAAAGAAAACTAATTAAAACTACTTTTTACTTTATTACTACAAATATCTTCTTAAAAGCAAATTCTATCTTCATTCTCATTTCCTTCTTCATTTCACACACGGTTCCAACTTCTTCTTCCTCCCTTCTTGCTGTTCTCTCGTACGGTAATCACCACCACCATGAAAACTCCATCTTTGACCTCTTGCTAAATCAAGCTCACTTGTCCAAATCAAATTCTAAGACCACCAATCTCTTCCTCTCATCAAGCTCTTCATTTCTATCTTCTCAAAACTTCAAGAGCCCCATTTCGGTGCCATGGAGTTCCACCATTGAAGGAGCTTGAGCTTGTCTTTTTACATATTGTTGATCTCCTTTGCTTCTAGGTAAGGAATCTCAAAGAAAAATCATGTTTCCTCCATGTCTTGTTGTTGACCGAAAATACACATTGATGTAGCTCTTTGTGTGACTTTGTTCTAGCTTCATTCCAACCTTTCATGGACTAGGTGGAGTCCTCTCTTCATAGATATTCAAACTCTCTTCAAAGACCAAGGTAAAACAACTACATTAATGTTTTTGAAACAATGTAAAATTAGGGTTTACAATGAGATGAAGCTTAAAGCTTGAATACTCAATATGATGTTTGTATATTGTTTAGAACTTGACAAGGAAACAAATACCTTACCGGTTTTATAAGGAAACAAGAAAGAAGTTGTTTGGAAAAGAGGTAAATCTACTAACCTAATGTTGTTTAATGCCTTAGGAGAAATGAGACTATAAATGCTTATTAAAACTACCTAAAGAGCAAATGGTGAATGACCTAGTAAATGTCCTCAAGGAGACTAGTAAAAGAACATATGTCTTGTTGTATGTAATTGTAGGTCAAAGGCATATATATTGTGGAAATTCAGTGTTTATGATTTAAGCACCTTAAGGGCCTAAGAGCCAGGGCCTGCTTTAAGGGCCTAAGTGCCATGCAATTTAAGTTATGCTTTATATTGTAATGTGGTGTGATTTGAGTAAAGTTTTGTGGGTGAGAGTGTTCTTGGTGATTTAGGTGTTCATGTGTGATTAGTGGTGAAAACAATGTGCTTTGGTGTACCAAAATGCTAGGAGAACCTATGTCGAAATTTAGGAAATGCATAAGTAGTTCAAGATGTCTTAAAGGAATTTTGATGAATTAGGAAGTGTTCTAGTGTGTAATAAGGACTTAGGCATGATCTTGAGGTTTTAGTTAATACCAAAGTCATTTTGGACTTAGATTGAGACTTAGGCAAACTTTGGTAAAATAAGGAGAAAGTGTAAGCTTAAAAAAAGAGATTTCAATGATGACATAAAGAGTTTTAGTTTGTAAGAAATGATGTTTAAGTAATAATGTTGTGTAGAAGATATGTCTTGGTATAATGGTTAGAATAGGCATGAAACATCACTTAGGAACCTAGGGAGTAGATACTATAAGTGTTGGAGGCTTTGGAGAAGTTTGGCTAAGTGTTTAAGGTTGTAGAAAATGAGTATAATGGCACGTCCGAACTTCCGTCCGAATTTGGAAGCTCGGACATGCCCTGTTACGCTTACAGTTTTCTGGGTTTTAGGTAGTGTCCGAACTACCGTCCGAATTTGGAAGTTCGGACGCACCCATTTCTTTCTCTGGATTTAGCTTCGACCTGTGTCCGAACTTAGGGAAGCTCGGACACAAGTTCGGACGCACCTGCTCCTTCTGTTGGTTATTCTCGACCCATGTCTGAACTTCCGAAGTCCGGACACAAGTTCGAACATGTGTCTGATTTCAGTTTAGAGTCCCGACTTGCGTCCGAACTTGGAAGCTCGGACACAAGTTCGGACAGGCCACTGTATGGACCAAAAATTATTGTTTTAAGATGGGAATTGTTATCTAAAAATGGTAGTTGGTTAGTAATGATATTATAAGGTTATGTAAGACATGTTAGGTGGGTTTTAAAGGCAATTAAAAGGATGAAAAGTTGTAACAAGTGTAAAATAAAATAAACTAGTAATGTGGAGTAGATAATGTTAATAATGGACTAGTGCGTTAATTAACCGACGTTACTAATGTGTTTAGGATTCTCTCAAGGTGGAAACCAGTCGAGGCAAGGACCGAGGTATGGTTTTCTTGCAGTCTGTTGTCTACCGGTTTACACCGGCTTGGGTGTTGGTTGCTTTTCTGAGTGTTTACGACCTTATAAGATTAAGGCATGAAAAGAGTTTACGGTTGTTATATATTATGATGTTGTATTATTATGACTCCTTTCCCTTGGTGTGTCTAACAAGACCTAAACACTTGTTTGTGTGCGACTTAACAAGTTTATTTGAATGATCACTAACAAGTGCTAACTGGGGAAGTGAGGAGTCCGGTCATGTTCCGGCCACGCGTGTGATGGATGGGGGTCGATGTCTACCCGATTCGACTCTCTTGGTGTATGTATAGGTTGTATTCCAATTTGGTTTCAACCTTCTCTTAGCTTATCCAAAGCTAGTTACTGACTCACGTCGGGCCACAGGGGCATACGAATGTTGTTTTCGGTGTGCTTGGGATTACTATATCCGACACACCTTGGGTATAATTTAACCGTTCGATATAACTGGACGGTAACGAGGTTGGTAACGAGCTTAACATGAGATTGGCAATAATCTCTAGGCTCACTGTGTATACTAACTATGGTGGAAGGTTCCTTGTGGGAACCGATTTTATGGCGTTATGTATTGTTGTTGTGCTATGCAATTTCCCTTGCTATGCTATTGTATATATATATATATATGTTGGATGTTTTAAAATGGATGCCATGTTATCATGACAATTGGTTGCGCGTATCCCGGTAGCCGATGGGCTGCGCGTTAACCATACCAGCAAAGGTTGCTGACCCCCTCGGGGGCTCCATATTTTATTGCAGGATGAGGATCGAAGAAGCGGAGTGGCTCTAGATCCTAGGTCGATGATGTACTTTTGGTTGTTTTGGATGTTGAGCCCGGGATGCGCCTGTGCTCCCGTGGCGTTATATTTTTGTACTGTTCGATAACATTGGTGAATGTTTACGGTTGGTAGTTGTGATGTAAATTAAATACTCGGTATGGTTGGTTATGTTTATATATGGATGTTAGGTTCTATGCTCGGGAGTCTGATCATCAGACCGATACACTTGTATTTATTCTGCCTAGTTAACCACGTGGGTGGTTAACGGCGTTGTAACACCAAAGCGTTTAGTTATTGTTGGTTGGTTATTTCCGCTGCGATTTCGGTAGTTGGTAGGGGCGTTGTAGGGGTGTTACAGTTACAACCCAAAAAGGGACAACTCAAGAACGATACCACAAGACGGTACAGTGGACAACATATCATAACCATTAGCCGGAAGTAACGGCATAATTTAACAACACCCAGGAGCAATCCTTGAGGGTGACTAGATGGACGACAGTCAAGCAAAGCGTCGAGATGAGAATACAGGAACTGGAACGAACACTCGGTTAGGACACCAAAGGGATTTCACTTAACAGGAAATGCCCTAAATTACGGAGAGGCACCTATTAACACCAGATTGCCTAAAGGGTCTCCTATGAACGGAAGCATGATGTCACGACTTACCATGGAGCCCAATAATATCTCAACCTATGACGGTATACATGGAGTGGAGACATGTATAAGCAGCTTGCAAGGGGCATAGCTTGTAGCAATACGGCTCAGAAGCCGTAAACCAAATACGTTATACGAACTCAAACGGTTGCAAAACCCACACCATGGGTAACAAGACTTGCAAGAGGGATTGCCTCATACGACAAGAAATCAACAACTGGACCATAAATTCAAACCCAACATTCTGAGTGGCTTGGAGTAATGGCCAACCCAATGTCACTGTCACTAGAGCATCAGCCTAGTATACAGTTGACGGAGTTCTTAATTACCGCCATGCCTTCTGTAGCAATGGTAGCACAGAGGCATGAGAATCATGATAATGCCAACATTGGCCTAGTCCACACTTGGACACTACGAGAAACCCAAGGGAAGGTACCCCTCGTCAACCGAAGATCACAAATGCGGTGATGATGTGAACCCTTAGAAAAGGCTTCCACTTACTATAACAATAAACCACGCAATAGATATTGCCAAGGGGTGATGGAATAAGGAAATCAGATTTCCAAACCATTACGACTTAAAGGAGTAAGCATACTCCATATGTACTCAAGCATGTGGTGAACCATTGTGTAAACACCAACATAGCAAACCTTGTCATTAGACCTATGAGTGGAGACAAACCCCTCAACAAGAACCTTCACTTGTCAGTGATAGAATACCCTCCAATTGGAGAACGGGACCAGAAAACCCTTGAAGTTTCATGGGATGTCCTGGTAATATACATACAAGCAAAACTACACAGCCAGAGCCTAAACCAATGCTCAGCACTGAAAGGCAATAATTATCAAAGCAATTAATGTGAACACACATTGAACACCATGAATGACTAACGCTCAAGAGAGCTTATGACCCGATGAGTTATCTCATCCTTGGTCAACCAAGATACTTGGTAAATTGTATCACAAATGATGATAGAATGTGAGGTAAGTTAACCTACACATAAAACCTAAGTGGAATAAGACATCTCCACATTGGGAAGATAATAAGATTGTCGTATGCTACGACAACCGTCATACACACAAACACAGGGAACTCCTAGTGTATTTACACCATAAGGAAATGGTGCCAAGGACAATGTCACTAAGTAAAAAGGAACTACCACAGTAACAGAAACAGTAAAAGCAATGTTGTACAATGAGTAAGAATACGGTGCGCAACAGGCGACCGCTATGAGGGAGTAGTTAAGCAATAACACGGAGTATAAGTATGAGATGACACACAGAAATATTCTTTCCTATCACATAAGTGACTTACTGTCAAGCGTTTACGCCTCTGCACTCTGTATGACTGAGTGTTTTGGTATTGCACTTGTGCAGCTAATGATCTAATGGGATGGCTAGGGATATGGAGAATGTAAACCGTAGTAAATCCTTCTTTTCACCAACAGACATGGCAAGCCAATTAAGCAAGCTTAGCAACAACCGTGCGGCCTAAGGCCAAAGAAGCACGAAGAGTGCGAAACACACTAACAATCACAGATGTGAATTCCAATGGAATAAAAGGTGAAGAGAGACTTAAGGAAGTCACCAGGACCGACGCATATCAATGCAAGGTCATACAAGTAAAGAACACTTGTACTGAACCAGGAGAACTGGTATAATTCAGAAGCTATTGACAACAGAGGAAGTACTACAACTAAGTAGTGACTTAACCTCGCCCGACAATAAGTCGGAGGAACTTAACGAATAATCGTGGAAGCATGAATAGCATGTGCAGTAGATTACCAGAGAGCTGGTTATAAATCTTAACTCGTTGAGTTCAAACACGGTAAAAGAATACCGCAGTTGTTTAGTAAACCTTATTCCCATAATAGACGGATGAGAAGGTGATGTATAGCACATTAATGATAACACGAAGGGTAAGTAACCCAAGCTATCAGGGTCGCGCAGCAGAAGCTAGTGGGCCCTAGCTAGGAGACAATATACCTAGTGAGTATAATACAATGGCTATTAATGCCTTGAAGCCTAATAGGCTAGAACCGAATTAATGATGAGTTAAATAAACTCATATAGGAACTCTTGGTGCAAAGACTAAACCGTTGGTATGGTTAAGACCCTTTGACCAGAGCATTTATAGTATACCGTAGTGAAGCTAAACGCTTCAGTTTGCCCGAACTGATTAAACCAATGTTTAACAATAATATATGGTAGATTACGTGGGCGTAATCCCTTTTAAGGGGGGTAGAGCGAAAACCGCTTAATGTAAGTTTTGTGAATAAAACACATAAACCATAATGTGCATCATAAACCATAATGTGCATAGCACAAATGAGAACCAAATTGATGATTGATACTATGTTAAACAAACATAAGTACTCATTCACACTGTAATTATGGTAATTAGGCATTAGACATGCAAATACCATAGGAGGAGTATACCCATCTTGTAACACCAATGTAAGAGTATTAGTAAAAGAAAAGTAATGAGTAGTGGACGGAGCTCCACAAGTATTGTAACCTTTGAAGAAGTAGTACGAAATGAATGAGGATAGTAGATGAATGAAGTTTATGAGTAGTGGAATCGTAAGTAAAATATTTGAAACAATTGAAGACAACTAAATCTTATAAATGTAGTATTCCTTAGTTAGAATATAGGAGATGATGGTGAGTAATGGATGGAAGTAGTGAAGGTTGATGAAATGAGCATTAGGATTAAACCGTGGAGTAAAGCATTTGGGAAGTAGAGTGAGGATGATTGATGGATTGATTCCATCCTTTGGAGATGTATGAATTCGTAATTACGACTAGAAAGAGTAAAAAGATAGAAAATGAAAACAATTAAATTATTTGTTTGATTGAACCTGATGTGGGAAGTCGAACTTGATCCTGATCAGATCAAGGGAAACCGAACACAAATTGGGGTGGAAAGATAGTTCAACACTGATGCTGATCACATCAGGGTCGAATGATTCTTGAAGCTCCCCTCAAGTGGTCACAAGAATCACACATAGGATAGAAGTAATGAATACAAATTGGAATTTGGAGTTGTATGCTTTAGAAAGATTTCTAATTAGTAGTTGTAAAAGAATTTTCTTAGACTGGAGAGTAAGTATTTGTTGGAAGCTGGTACGGGAGAAGATAGTAGTATATTACGTTGCATTATTCCAAGGGCAGCGGGACATAGAGGAGTCCCGTGTCTAGAGGACCTGAGCGCCTGCGGGATTGGAATGTGTATTGCATCGCTTTGGGGATAGCCTTGCATTGTATGTATGTATAAATTTGGTAATGAGGAACCGGATGGTCGGTAGTAGTGCGGATCAGAGTAATTATCGTACATTGGTATGGTATGGAAAGGAGAAACCTTGAGTAACTGATTTGGGATTAGTAAGGAGGAAGAACGTATGGCTTTGGTATTGGACACGTAAGAATGAGTAAGCATTGTAAACCCATAACCTCGAACAACTTTGAGGACAAAGTTCCTAAGGGGGGTAGATTGAAATACCCCGAACTTAAACATAAGGATTAAGATTAATATCTAATACGTATTTAAGGGCCTAATGGTACCTGATTAACACTGGTAAGGAAAAATAAATCCAAAAGAAATAAAGAAACGCTTTAAAAGCGGAAAACGCTAAATAAGCGTTAAATAACCATAGGAGGTATGAGACCTCGGTTAGAGTATTATAGTGATTCTAAAGGTTTGATAAGACCTAAATAATATATGGGAACAACTCCCGAAGAAAACGGATCCTTAAAACGGATTAAAATCATTAACGAACCTTAAAGCGCGTTTTTCGAGGTAACCGGGAAAACGTGTCTTTAAGCGGGTCAAATAGACTCGTAACAATTTTGGTCAACTAAATAATCATTAATAAATATTAGTGAAGCTTTAGAACCAATAAAATCAATAAAACGGGGAATTAGTAAAAACTGTCAAAAACGGGAAGTTGTGGGGTAGGAACATAAATAACCAAAACTAATGTGTCCACTTTGAAAATAAAAAGTAAAAGTGGTATGTGTGTGCTGTGTGTGTCCGATTTGGACCTCCCCTCACACTCCCTCACACACCCCTCTCTTATACACTAACAAACAAAATAATAAACAACCTCACTCACCTTTATTCTCTCTCTCCTCCCTATTCTCTCTTCTCTCACGTGAACCCCCACTCTCACTCTCTCTTTTCTCTTCTTCTTCCTCCTCCAGCGATTTCCATGGAGAAATGGAAACACCCACACAAAACTCTACTTCTTCTCCTCTTGTAACCCTCTTGAACCTCTTCCAAAAATTATAAAGACTACACCATTGGAATCCTCTCATCAAGAGCTACATTCCTATCTTTTCAAAAATCGAAAACAACAACTTTCATCTCCATGGGTATGGAGCATTTGGAGCTTCAAGACCACCATTAGAAGGCCCTCCTTCTCCTTGTTCTTTTAAGGTAAAAATATTCCTAAAAACTCCATCCTTTTCTAGCCTCAAGGGCAAAACGAAAATGAAAACTAAAACCTTTGTTGCTCCTTGTATCCTAGCCGATTTTGGCATCTTGGTGGAGTTGGAAACTTTGTTCTTGAACCACTCCAAGCTTCATTTGCACCCTTGCAAGGTAATGCAATTTTCTAAACCCTAAAACCTACATTAAAGCTTAAATAATGTTAGGGTAGTTTTAGTATTGAAATGGTGTGTATTGCTATGGGTGTAGTGTTAGAATTGGTTTATAAACCGGTGAGAAGAGGAGAGGAAGAGGAAAAGAAGAAGCAAGAGGAAGAAAAAAAATTAGAAGAGAAACAAGGTAAGGATACTCACCTTTGTGTAGCCTTGTATATGTATGGATGTAACAGATTTTTAGAAGTTTGAAATGAGTAATGGAAATGGTATTGTGTAGTAATGTATTGTGCAGGAGAATCTAAGTGCTTAAAACCGTTGAAAAACATGTAAAATGTATTGAAACTTAGTTGGGTATTGGGTTGTTGAGTGCAGGAATTTTTAGTAGTGTTTTAGTATTGGTAAATGTGTATGGGAGCTTGTATATTGATGTTGTGTATAAACAGGTGAGATGATGTTAATGTGTGAGAGAAACCATGTGGAGAACGTTAATAATATAGGGGAGACTATGTCAAATTTTATCTAGGAATTTGAGGACTTAAGTGTTCAAGATGAGAAAACAACCTAGGTAGTGACTAGGTGTATGTGGAGAGTATAATGGGAGCGTTTAGTAGCTTGTACAGATTTGGGTATGATTTGTTAATGGGTTGCAACTAGGAAGTGAATGGATGTATTTTGGCTACTAGGAGTAGCATTAGTTGAGGAAGTAATGGAGGAAATAAGAAACCAAAATCTGCAGTAAAGTGTATAGAGATACATTGGAGAAGTTAGGAAGAGTTAGTGTGGAAGAATTGATGACAAGAGTGTTGGACTTAGGTATAGATATGGTAGTGGCTTGGGAATGAATTGGAGGGTAAGATAATACATTGTAGGCTTTGGAAATGGCATTAGGAGATGAGAATATGCATGGGGGAAGTAGGAGCAAAAATCTGTAGCATTGGAGGGTGAAAAACTGTTGTAAGTGTGGAAGGGAAGTGATGAAATTGTGTAAGTGGATTGATGGATTTAGTAAAGCATTTGGCGGATAAACTAAGGCAATTTGAAGGGCCTGAGTAGTGCTTAAACATGTGGGATTACATGTAAGAAGATTGGAGAAACAATGGGTAAAGTATGGGACTGAAAACAGAAGTAAAAATGCAAATACTGGGCCGGACCGAACTTGCTACCGGACTTGCAAGTTCGGTCGAGCCCAGATTTACAAAGACGGGAAAGCTTCTGGAATCGACCGGACTTGCGACTGGACTTGCAAGTTCGGTCGGATCAGAAAAATTCTCCCGTCTGTAACCTACTGGAATCGACCGGACTTGCGACCGGACATGCAAGTTCGGTCGGCCAGAAAAATTCCCGTCGAGTAAGCTACTGGAATGGACCGACCTTGCGACCGGACTTGCAAGGTCGGTCGGGCTAAAATTTTCCGTTAAGTAACTCTCAGGAATGGACCGACCTTGGGACCGAACTTGCAAGGTTGGTCGGCCCTGGAATTTTCACCCGATGTAGCCTACTGACTTGGACCGAACTTGCAAGGTCGGTCGCAAGTTCGGTCGGGTCAAAACTTACAAAAAAAAAACTATAAGACTATGGTTAGTATATGTATGTATGTATATGTATACCCGCCTATACATACGTGCATATATGTGTAAGTAAACCATTGTTAAGTAATTAAAAGTAAGTAAATAAAATGTAAGTATAAGAATGTGAAGACCTAGTAAGTATGAGTTAGGAAGCGTAAGGGTAACCGAATTAAGTTAATGATAGTTAGATTAATTATTCGGTTGTATGTATATCATAGGATTTGAATTGTGAATACCGGAGGAACGTTGGGATACAAGTACAACGGTGAAAGGTATGATTTCTTCATGCCCTGTATCCTAATCGGGTTACCCCGATTTGTGTGCTTATTTGATCACCTAATAAGATAAATGCATGAATCGGACTATATTGCACCTACTCGTGCTTGTTTACATTGTTCTTGATATTTGACTCGAACAATAGTTTGTATAATTCATGAAATGTATGAATGATGATGAAGTGTATTGTATTCTGTAGTGTACTTGTATATTGTAATGTATTTCGTATGTATGTGTATATGTGTATTGTATTATTGTGGCTTGAATGTTGACTTCTGCTAATTCCTAACTACCTAACTCCTAACTTAAGTGAGTAAACCGGAATGAGTAGAAGTCCGATAACGCTTCGGCCACGCGTGAGGATGCGGAGTCACAAGAGGTTGGCTGCAATTCCTGACTCTTAAACTGGTCCGCGGCCCAAATCCCTTAAATGGGTAGCATCCCGAATTGGTGAGTCAAGTAAATCCCGGAGGTGGGACGGTGTAGTCCCCAGGGCCGGAGGTCCCGACGACTTAACTTGAGTAAGAGTAAGAGTAAGTAAGTATGGATCCGTAAGTATGTATGCGTATGTATGAAGTAACGAGTAAAAGAGTAATCTCCACCCGATTAACCCGGGTGGAACAATGAAGCTAACAAGAACTGTACTTTGTGTATGTAGTAAGTATGTGTATTCGAAAGAAGGTAAGTAAGTATTGCATGGTTATATCGTATTCCTTGTATGTGATGGATTGTATGTATGTATGTTTGCGTAAGCACTATTGTATTGTGTGTAAGAGCATGTATGCAATTATGTTTGTATGAAAATGAACTGCATGTATTCGACCAAGTGGTCGGCGTACCCTCACTAGTATGCGGGGTATGCGGTTATCATGCTCGGCGAAAGCTGACCCCTTCGGGGGACATTTTTTTAGTGTGCAGGTACCCGAAACGAATATGGTCATGGAAGAGACCGGAGGCACACCCTGGTATTTAGAAGTAAGTAGCGTGTGAGGAACGGGTAGTAAGTATCCTCTTAGTGAGTATGTATGAACTTGGATGAAGCATTGTAATGGTATTGGGAACCTAGTAAACTCGGTTATGTAATTTGTATTGTATGGTTAATGAAGGAGTAAGTATTGAATGGAACCTTGTAGTATTCGTTTGATGAATGGAGTATGTGTTGTGGAAGTGTAGTACTCGGGATTCCGGTCCATCAGACCGATGCTGTAAGCAGTAGTAGTAGCCTTGTTAGCCACGTGGGTGGTTATCGGCATTGTATCACCCATTGTACGTAAGTAAATATCCGCTGCGTGTATCTGACGTGTAAGGAGATTGGACGGTAAGCATGTATTAATGGTAGGGGTGTTACATTGTGATATTTTATGACTGTTTGAATTGGATGGATGGTTAAGAGTTTGTAAATGTTTGGATGGAGGATTATGTATATTATACATGTATATTACTGTATTGATTATAACTGTAAAGTGGTAAAGCATGAAACCTATCTAATAATAAGATGGTTAAAGTGACTAAGTGACCATTAGGGTCCTGGCCCGGCATACTCAGCGATTATCGCTGATACTACACCATTATGCAGGTTGTTGATTATTGTCGAAGCCGAAGTGCGGGAACAGGGTAATTAGAGTTTACTTTAATTACCGCACATGGAGTTTGTTTGTATAGCAATGAGGATGGAGAATTATATTATGGTAAGGTTATGTATATTTGGGATTTGGGTAGACGCTCACTTGTCGACGTTATGGTTCATGGACTTAGTATGATGTATATGAATATTCTCGTTATCACGGCGGTTAGCAGTTTGTTTATGTTTGTTGTTGGATATAGTTTGGCTTCGTTGCTCGCATGGGCGAGTAATGGCCGGTGACACCCGAGTGAGTATTGTTGTTATTAATTATTTCTTGCGCTATAAGACGTTTTATTTATTGCTACGAGAGTGATTATTACGTGATTAAGGAGAGAGGTGTTACAAAAGTGGTATCAGAGCGGAGTACCGCTCTGATGACGAGGAAATAGGTTAAGACAGTGAGCTTAGGACTTAGGAAATTACGGGAAACGTTTGTGAGGTACGAGACGACTCGTCTTAAAAGATATTGTGTTTAGTAACGCAAATTGTGTGATATATTAGCCTTTAAGGCAATTCAATATCCACTGGTTGTGTACGGTAAATTACCGAGTATTTATGCGACATACTATACTACAGATGTCTGGGGGAACTAGAGGGCGTGGTACTGGTAGAGGTGGAGGCGGTGACCCCGTGATTCCAGATGTTGCAGAGACGATCGCTGCCGTTCTCGCACAGCTTGGTACTCAGATAGGAGGAGCACCAGCCCATCCGCCACAGCCTAGGGAAATGAACTGGCTGAAGTCAGTTACCGAGACCCGACCACCTACCTATTCTGGGGAGCCAGACCCCGTAGCCTTAGAGCGTTTCATTGTTGAACATGAGAAGGCCTACGAAGCTTTGCAAGTACCTGCCGACCAGAAGGTCGTCATTGCTGCTTTCCATCTGAAGGATGCAGCCAGTACTTGGTGGAGGTTGGTCAAGGACCATCACCTGGCTACGCCAGACTTTTCGTGGGCTGCCTTTGTCGAGTTACTGAGGGGGAAGTACTACCCGGCGCATCTCAAGGAGAAGAAGCGCCATGAGTTCGAGACATTATCCTAGGGAGGTCTGACCGTGGATGAGTACTACGCTCGATTCATTGGTCTGCTGGACTTTATCCCCGGTGTTGATTACTCAGAGACTGTGAAGGTCGAGAAGTTCCGGGGGGGATTGTTGTTTCGCATCCAGATGGCTACACTACCATCCAGGTATTAACGTGAAAGCCATAAATTCTTTACTTACTACATTACCGATTAACTTTGTGAGAACTTACCAATGAGATTCCAGGAGTGTTATGACGCTGCCTCGAGGACGAAGCTAATGCTCCAGACTCGGGAAGAGACTCTCGGGACAAAGAAGAGAAAGAACCCTGAGGGAGAGTCTGAGGGTGGAGGAGGATATCCAGGTGATAGCCAGAAGAAGGGAAAGTAAGGACTTATCCCATTCTAAATTACTTACCATATTAAACACCTTTATGAATGTTGACCCGAAACCTTAAGCAGGAAATTCTTTCAGAAGAAAGGGCAGGACCGTCACCAGGGAGCTAAGGGGAAAGAGCCCGTCCTTCGGTTGACCGGCCCAGCTATAGATGCCCAGCCTTTGAGATCTGCACCTCCTAAGGGTGAGAACACCTACCTCTTGAATTCAATTGTAACCTTAACCTTTATATCATCAAATTTTAACTTAAACTAAATGCTACCATTAGGCACCGGACAGCCCCAGCGCCATTTCTATTGTAAGCGTTGTGGGAAGGATCATCCTGGGGTCGACTGCAATGGCCGCAAAGTTGAGTGTCGGTGCTGCAAGAAAGGGGGCCACCGGGAGTTCGAGTGCTGGATGAACCCTGAGAGCCGTAACTACAGGCCACCAAGGAATACTCAGAAGACCTCAATTGGAGGATCTGGAATACCACGAGGCGGTCAGGATGGCCAGACATGTACTGATGTTGAAGCCCAGAAAGGCAAGGGAGTAGATAGGGCATGAGTACCCTGACTCCATGAGACCGCTGGTGGAAGACTTTTGCTTACTATGTTATGTACTCACCTTGGATGTTAGACAGAGATATGTTTTAAATATGAGGGAGCGTGTCATTGACCACTCGCCTTTTTGTGTATGACTTTTGAGACTAGTTATGTGGACTCGATGCGAGTAACCTTGGAACCTTGACGGATTATATGTATGAACAGAACGTTAACGCTTACATTATCATGTAGCCTATACTAGACGACGCAGAGTCAATGAGACCGGTAATTGCTGAACCAGAATTTCCACCTGCATGGCGCACTTGCTATTGCAAGCGCTGTGACAAGTAAACCACTGAAATTTCCATCTGCCTTGCGCACTTGACAGAGCAAGTGCTGCAACTGCAACTGCAACTACTACTTTTTAGTTTTTATTATGTATATACCAAAAAAAAAACTTTTCCTCATATTTTTCATACAACCTTAAGATTAGAAACCTATGCAACAGAGGAAATTATACAACCATTGTGATTGTAAACCACACCAGTTTAATTGTTCGAGAATTTTCAGGCAAGGCTTATTAGCCAAACACCGTCAGTGTATACCCGCATTTAATGCTAGTCACTACTAGTGATGAATGTTTAGTCCTTATGGACAAGCATACCCTTTGTAGATGCACCACCGTCAGTGAGGATGGTTGGGAAGTGAAGAGCCAAGTTGCTCAAGCTATTATGCAATCTACAATACATCCAATTAAATGGATGAGGGAATAAATATGAACTATGGATAAGATATGATCATGATAAACAGGGAGAAAAGGAACATGTGTTGTACTCAATGGGATCGAGATAGGAGAACCAATTTTGCTAAATATAGCACGAATTTTACTTACACCGAGCTGAGTGACGCCGGCTTATGGCACGAATTACCACCGATGCCAATAGGGCAATAGCACTTATCGCAAGATAACCGATAACACGAACAAATAAACAACAAAAAGGATATCCATCAAAGGGAGCTTGACAATAGAATACTTCACAATACCCATGTGACAGACATTACCAGTTTACTAACCGAGACATGGGACGACCGCACTCCGATAGGAGCATGTGGGCCTGACAGACTTATTTATGAGTTAGTCGGGTAAGTAGTAATGTATCAGTACGGTAACCCATGCAAGTAGACAAGTAGTGTTAGGAACACGAGAGGTAGTCAACTCCGTACTACAGACAGTAAGACAGATTACCTCGAAGATGGACGAGAAGAGTCGTAGTTAAAACAATGGGCTAGAGAAATCGGGAACTTTCAACACACATAGCAGTAACAGTATACAGTGAAGACAAGGAAACCTTTCAAGGACGTGAAACGGAAGGAAAGAAACAGGAAAACCCATTAAGGATGAACAATATGTAGAATCCTCTTTGGGATCGACCAAATTTTTGCAATCCAGAGGAAATCTACTAGATGATGTGGACATAAACGCGTGACTACGCAATGATGATAGACATAGCTAATATACTAGCAGATACATTGCTTAAGGAACAATGGACTTGGAATGTACCACTCACGTGATAATTAGCTCATCCTATCTGTTTGACTCATTAGATATTAGCTGCTGAGAGTTTATGCCTCTGCTGTAATGACCAGGAAAAAAAATAATAAAGATTATATATGTCTAATATATAATATTCTGAAGATAAAGATTATCAGTATATTTTATCGAGAGACGGTTAGCAAGTTATTTATAAGAGGCCCATTATAATATCCAGGGTTTTTATAAAAGAAGATTAAACCCTACAGAACTTTTATCAGTAAAGTCCCCACATCTTCTTCGTGAGTCAGCGCCGCCGTCGTCTTTCGTTTCTATCGACTGTTCAGCCATACTCTCGCCTTTCCTTTGCACATTAGCGCCGATCGTGAGTCTACAATTAAAAGGTATGGCCATACCTATCATCATCAATGATGATTACCTGTACGAGCAAGGATATGTATAACTTATTCACGCGGTTAATTGGATAAAGTTAATTGCAGTCAGTTTGTGGCGGTTGTCAGAAATTCAGCAGTGTGTATAAACGTAGTCTCTGTTACCGGTTCAGCAGTCGAGATCTATTGGTATGAATTTATTTAGTTAATCAGTACCGTCAAGGTTGAGTTTCGGATGGATATTTGTTGTCGGTTTTTGACATCCGTTATATTTTCAGAATTATTCTCAGTCTCAAATATCCAGTTGATTCAGAAAGGGGCATAACATCAATTTAGGAGGATTTGACAGTGATCTCGGATTGTCAGGTAGGTGATAAACTGATTCAATTGGGTGCGCGTTGACCTTATAAAAAATATTTTCATATGATCGATTAGTTTTTCCGTCAAAATATCTACATTATATTTTTTGAAACTAAATATTTAATTATTTGATGATACGTACGTATATGTTGTCGAGGGTTTTAAAAAGCTATATATCCGTGGTTATTTTTCTATGTCATGTTCTGGGCCCTATAACATTAATATCAACTAGTATTTTATTACGGTTTGAAAGCAATACATCAGATTTGCGTATTACTTCTGTTTTCCAAGAGTTAGGCCTGGAATCTTTGTCAAGTTATATACTTCTAAAGTTCCGCACTTTCAAAGTATATTGATATATACGTGTCGCTTGAGTTTTTATTGTATATTTTCTACGATTACATTTGAGATCAGTCGTTACCTACTGACTATTTTGTATACTTTGTCAAATACGTATGCAATAGTTTATGTATGTGTATTATAATGAATTTGGGATATGTTTTTTGTGATTACGATTTGTTAAGTATTTGTTTTGGGACCTAGTTTATTGCTTTCTGAGCCGTGGATGACTGGGTCGAGTTATCCGTAGCGCGCTATGTAGGACGTCCTTCTGTATCTGTATCACGGGCATTCCCCGTTCTGTTATCTGGAGCCAACGGGCTCATTCTGTTATCTGGGGTCTTCTGACCCATTCTGTTATCTGAGGTCCTCGGACCTATTCTGTATGCTCTGAACTAGGGTCCCTTTAAAACTCGTTCGATATGTTCTGATTTGTATAAGATTCTGCTCTGTTTCTGAGATTTGAAATTCGGTTTCAGTACTTGTGTTATTATTATTTGATACGTATACTTATGTATAATTATGTTCAGTAAAAATGTTTTGAGCGTTGCTCATTTTGTTGACGTTTGTTGCTTACTGAGCGTGTGGTTGCTCACCCCTTTCCACTACAACATTTTGCAGATTAAGGATTAACCAGCTGGAGGTCCTTTGCTTTACTTGCCATTCCAATTCAGCTTTAGTCTTATGCTATTTTGAACTTATGCTTATGGTCTATTTATTCGACCTTATGTTTAGATACTTAGATTTATTCGGCTTATGTATTGGGCTTATTAGTATTCGGTTTGGACTATTCATTTGTAGTTATTGAACAGTATTTGCAATCTGAATTTTTGGGAAGCCTTGCGTGCTCCTAGTCTTTTATTAGCACGCGGCGTGTCTATACCTTAGAACTAGGCCGGTTTTGGGGTTGTGACATTTAGTGGTATCAGAGCCAGGTTTGATTTTGTTGGGGGAAAAACCGGGTTATGTCTGCCTAACTGTGTTCCGATGATTGTTTACAAGAGAAGTGGCTAATGGCTAAAGGATTTTGTTTCTCAGAATGCCACCACGCAGGGAAGTCAGAAATTCCTCTCAGGGCGAAGCTCCACAAGGGGATATTGTTGCTATCGTGCAACAAGTGGTGACTCAAGTGTTGCAAAATGTGGGGAACATTGGAGCGGCAGTGGGAGCTTCTAGTGGTGGTAGCAATGTTAAAGCTTTGCAGGAATTCATGAAATTGAAACCCCCTTCTTTCGATGGAAGTGGCGACCCACAAGAGGCAAGTCATTGGATTACTGCAATCGAGGATCTTTTGAAGGTGATGGGATGTAGCGAGGACCAAAAAGTCGATTGTGCTACATTCATGTTCCAACTGAGGCTAAAGAATGGTGGAAGACCGGGAAAATCAATTCCTCATCCATGGTCAGGAGCAATTTATGAGCGGTCAACAAACAGTTTTTAATCAGATGTACTAACCGCGACCAGAAGATCGTGGAGTACGGGAGGCTCAGACAGGGGAGAGACATGTCAGTAGAGGAGTACGTGCGCAAGTTCATCTCATTGTCTAAGTATGTCCCGGAGTCAGACGAGAACCGTAAGGCGCGAAAGTTTGAGAGCGGTCTCAGATCAGACATCAGAGCTGCAGTAGCTCCCTTCCGGCATAAAATGTTCAGAGACGTAGCTGACGTAGCTCTGGTGGTCGAGAGCGAGCTGAAGTTGAAGCGGTCAGTGGTCAAGGATCAGAAGAGAAAGCATAGACCGGGTGACTCTGGCAAGAAGGACTATACGCCCTCACATAAGAAGCCAAATTTTGAAGACCGCAAGACCTCTACCTCAGGCCCGAAGTGTGATACTGTGGCAAGTCCCATCCTGGTAGGGAGTGTTACAACGAAGAAAATGGAGCATTTTAAGTGTGGGTCTCTGGAGCATGGCATTGCAGAGTGCCCGAAGTATAAGAACCAAGGGAATTCTGGTGGTAAAATGAGAGCTCAGTATCTGGATCCAAGGGGAGGATGCGATCAGAAGAAGCCCCAAGCTCAGGCCCGGGTGTTTGCTTTGTCACAGGGAGTATGATCGGGATGCAGAGAAGGTCGTTTCAGGTATTCTTGAAGTACTTTCTCGACCGGTCTTTTGTTTATTTGATTCGGGTCTTCACAGTCTTTTATTTCCTCTGATTTGGTGGATGAAACTTAAGCTATCTTGTGAGCCTCTTGATGTGGATTTTGTGTGACTAGTCCTTTAGAAAGGACCTCTCCTGTTGTGTTGAGTTTGGTGTCTAGAGGTGTCCTCTTGTAGTGAAGGATAGAGTTATGCTAGCTGATCTCATTCCCCTGAGGATGAGTTGTTTTGATGTGATCTTGGGGATGATTGGCTGTCTTCTCATCATGCATCCAAAGACTGTTCAGCCAAGAAGGTGATTTCGAGGAGCCGGATAAGCCTCGTCTAGTATTCGTGGGAATGATGTTCCCTGTTCTCCTCCAGTCATATCGGCGATGCAGGCTTTTCAGTATCTGAAGAAGGGATGTCAAGGCTTTGTGTTCATTCCAGAAGTGAAAGAAGAGGTAAAGCTTGAAGATATACCGGTAGTCAGTGAATTTCCTGAGGTATTTCTTGTGAATGATGTTCCTGGACTCCCCCAGTCAGAGAAGGTTGAGTTTACAATTGAGATGCACCAGGGACGCCAACCAATTCTAAAGCTCCTTATCGCATGAGTCCAGCTGAGCTGAAGGAATTGAAAGTTCAACTACAAGAGTTGCTGGATAAAGGTTTTATTCGCCCCCGTGTTTCTCCTTGGGGCGCACCTGTGTTGTTCGTTAAGAAGAAAGATGGAACCTTGAGATTATGCGTAGATTACCGGGAGCTCAACAAGGTGACTATCAAGAATAAGTATCAACTTCCTCGTATTGATGACTTATTTGATCGGTTAGCTGGAGCTTGTGTATTTTCAAAGATTGATCTTCACTCGGGCTATCATCAATTGAGGATCAAAGCAGATGATGTTCCTAAGTCAGCTTTCAGAACGTGTTATGGGCATTATGAATTTCTAGTAATGCCCTTTGGGCTGACAAATGCTCCCTCTGTTTTCATGGATATGATGAATCGGGTTTTTAAGCCCTATCTGGATCGATTTGTTGTGGTTTTTATCGATGACATTTTAGTTTACTCTAAGAGTATCGAGGAGCACGAAGAGCACTTGAGGATTGTACTTCAGACTTTGAAGGAGCACGAGTGTGAGCCTCGATTTTAAACCCTATCCTATGTTGATTAAGGCTGATTAGGATCTAATCGGGTTTTAGGTCCACTTATAACCTAAGATTAATAACTATGTCATATAACAATAATTATTAAAACCTAAGCTAGCTCACTGGAACCTATTTATGAGTCGCCACCTAATTTTAACCTAGATCAAATTAGGAAAGGAGAGTTCGGGTTCGGGGGCTTGATATTCGACTTATTTAGGGTTCAATTACTTTCATTACCCCTAGAAGTCGTTTTTCCTCTACTTAGTTTAATTACGGCTTATTACGAGTCGTTTTAAGCTAAGTGCGCGAGCTTCTATTTTTTTTGTTTTTTAGCATTTTTTGACTGAAAATAAAAGTGAAAGTTGAAATTACCTAAACTAGGGTTTCGGAGGCAGAATTAGGTCAAATTTTGTTTCCGTCCGTAGCCACGGACCTAATGTCCGTAACCACGGACCTAGTTAATCTATGTGAAAATAAAAGTCGAATTAAACAGAAAACAAAAAATTTGAAAAGTCCGGGGCCACGGACAGGATGTCCGTAGGCCCGGACATAGTTTAACAAAACCTAAATTTTTAAAATTTTAAAATCCCGCCGCCGTCCGTGGGTGTCCGTGGCCACGGACAACCCGTCCGTGGTCCCGGACCCTAGGTCCGGGATCCCGGACCACCCACGGACGGGGTTTTATGGTGGTTCCCGAAGGTGTTTTCGGCTCAAAATTATGCACGTGTAGCCTGAAAGGTGTACAATTCGTTAGTAATTGAAAGATTGCAGTTTGAAGTCGAATTATGTACGAAACTTGGCGAACAAGTAACAAGGCAGAAACAAAAGTAATTAGCAATACAGAAGCGTAAAAAGGTTAGTTTGAACCCAAAATTTGACAGAGAGTTAATAAGGTCGTGGAGAGTTAGAAAAGTAGAATTGCAACCTGTTTTACCTTCGAATTTAGGAGGATTCTTCACGTCGGGATTCTTCGGAGGCCTCGTTGATGGCGGATCCAGAAGAACTTCGAACCCAGCTTCTGACTCCTTGTGTTCTTGATGTTCTTCACGTTTTGGTGCTGTTTTGGTGGGGGTTTGATGATGGATGATGTTGTGGGAGTTGAAAAATGTGTTTTGGTGTTGATTTTGGTGAGATTTCGGTGTTTGATCGTGGCTCTGGGGTTCAAAACGTGGAGAGAGAGAGACGGCTGCCTTCTTTGAGAGTCTAGGGTTCTTGAGCTTCTTCTTTGATCATGGGATAAGGTTCCTTAATAGACCTCTTTAAAGATAGAAAAATCCGGTAAAAACCGAGATTTACCGACGTTTTAGCTCAAGGGCTTCCAAAAGGAATTTGATATGAAATTTCACACATGGGTAAAGGATGATATTTCTGATTTTTCTAAAGTGGAATCGAATTTTTTGGATATTGGAATATTTTTAAATTCAATTTCTCGTCAGATTCAATCAGAAATTGCTAGAAAATTATTGGAAATTTGAAAAATCAAAATTCCAACGCCATTATGCTTAAATGTCATCCTCTATCTTGGGTAAAAATTTCAAAGCATTTTGAATTGATTTGACCCTTATTTGGAGGAGAGAGAAAGCCTGTAGGGGGCTTAGGAGCCTTGAAAATTACGAAAATGGCCCTGGAGATGACTAAGCTGTCCCTAGCACTCTGAAATGTGCCGATCGATCTGGGAACCCTCACTACTAGCCTATTAGAAGAGACTCTCCTCCGGGGGGTTGAAATTTTGGGTATAACAGATTGCCCCCCGTCAACTAGACTTTGTAATGGAAATGAAAAGGCTAGTTGATGCTTGAGTGATACCCCAAAATTTTGGATCTTAAAAGACCCCTCGTGCAATTGAAAACCAACAAGTTGTGTCGAGCTGTTCTAAGGCGCTGACTACCTATGAGTAAAGTGGAAGGATGTCGAGCGATTCTAAAGCGTCGGCCACCTAAAGGTAAAAAATGAAATAATGTCAACTATTCTAAGGCGCCGACTACCTATAACGAATGAGATGATGTCAAGCTATTCTAAGGCGTTGACCACCTATAACGAATGAGATGATGTCAAGCTATTCTAAGGCGTTGACTACCTAAAATGAAATGAAGTATGCCGAACATTCTAAGGGGTCGGGAACCTGTAATGCAAATGTAGATGTCATGCAGAAAAAGATGATATGATGATGATATGCTAACGATGCTGATGATGATGTTGATGCTGATGATGCTCGGATGCTTCTGGGGACCGAAACCCGTTCCAATGCTCCTGGTTGGTATACTATGGGGACTTATTGCCTCTGCCCACCAACTGGGGTGCTGGGATAACTTCTAGATTACCAAGGGGACTTATTGCCACTGCCCACTAGTTGCTTCTCCCAAGAAGTTGACATAAAGATGGGGACTTATTGCCTCTGCCCCGCCAACTTAGATCACGCTCTATCTCGCACTGAAGATGATACTAGGTCTCGTACTGGTCTCGCACTGAATGCTCGGTCTCGCACTGATGAAATGATGGGTCTCGCACTGAAGATATACTGGTCGCACTGACAATATGATGGTCTCGCACTGATGAAGATGCATGGTCTCGCACTGAAGAAAATGATGGGCCTCGCACTGATGAAGATGGTGGTCTCGCACTGAAGTCTCGTACTGAATGGATGAAGAAAAAGCTGGCTCTCACACTGATTCTAGGTCTCGTACTGAATGAAGATGCTAGGTCTCGTACTGAAAGAGGAATCTGCAGGGCCTTGCGCCGATTTTAGGTCTCGAACTAAAAATGAGTTAGGAAGATAATGGTCTCGTGCAAATGATGAGAACTGATTACTGGAGTGCCAAACATGGCAATGATGATAAGATGTACGCAATCCAGATATATGAAAGATACTCGTTCAAAACAGGAAACTGTTGGTAAAGGTGCCGAACTTGGCAATGCTTGAGAAAAACCCTGCTGAAAAAGGAAAGTGAAATGATCATTTCCTGACTAAAAATTTCAAATCTGCAATTTGCTTCTTGAAAGATGAACATGCCATTGGTGGAAGTGTGTGGTGTTTATTGTGGAGGTAAGGGCTTTTGCCGGTGTTCAGGATTTGTGACAGACCTGGGATTGGGTTGTGATTTATGATGGGCTTGAGAGTGTGTGTGTGGTAAGGGCTTATGTGTGTCTGTGGTGGGATGGTGGTGCTCAAGCTTTGGGTTTCAATTGGTGTTGACATGGCGATTGTTGGAACCAACAATTGCCCCCATTATTTTTCCGTAGGACAATCCGAGCTAGAGTTCATGGCAACCGATCGGAACGATCGATTGCCCCCAGTATTTTCTTTGATTAAACGTGCGAACAAGTCTCATCCTCACAGGGTTGAGGCTTATTCTTTGATGTGGTGCTTCCTAACCTACACTCGATGTGGTCGGTGTTTGCACTCATTTCTCGCTCATGGTCATAACTTCTAAACCATTGAATTCGATATTTGATGGATTTACGCATTTGATCTGTTACTTTCACGTGATTGGACACACAACTATCAAGTCGGAAGTCTTTAAAGCTTATAACGTGGCCATAGGGTGTGATGAAAGACGACGGGATCATGGAGGGATATTTGAGGTATGTGGAGCTAAAATGGGTGACCAAAGCTGCAACTTGCGTCTTCTCTCAGATTCATCTTCCTTGTCTTGAAGTCGTCTAACTGCTTCATGTTGACGTTGTTTTTGAGCTTCTGGACCTGGACTTTTGGAGTTGTCCTTTACACCATTTCTCTTTTTTTGTCATTTGGACTTCTTCGAGGCACTTCGGGTTCGCCTTTTTGTTTTATCCTTTCTTGACTTTGCCTTTGGGGTTCTTGTGTTTCCCGGTTTTGGGCTTCGAGAGCTGTTTTGACGTGAGCTCTTTTGATCCTGTGTCACTTTGGGACCATTTACGGATCACTTCGTCATGCTGATAGCGGCATTGCTTCTTCGGACTGATGATAATGTTATCCGAGAGTCGGGCTCCTTGCTTCCTTTGGTCACCGGGTCGGGCATTCATCATTGGCTGGGTTATTTTGTGGTGTTCATATTATCGAAAAGGGATATATGAAAGGCTCAGCGGGGGTGCCTAGGGTTTAATGTCAGGGTTTACAAGCTTTTGGCTATGTGGTGCTGTACCTAGGTGCTTCGTCATTCCTGATAGTTGTGTATCCGCTCTTTGTTACTTTCCGCAGATCTAAGCGTAAATTTACAAATTATCTTCTTCGGTCGGAGTTATACCGTTTACCTCACCTTTGAATGTGGACTCACCGGAGTCGTGTAAAAATGACACGCTCGTTCACTCATGGTTTTCCCACTCAAGACACTCTCGTGAGATTTTCACTTGGAAACTCGTTCGCACATTTAGACAAAAGATAAAAGACGACGAACTTAAACTTAGATTGCCCCCAGTTTTGGTTTGGGGTTTGTGACAACAATTCGATAGATGTGGACTTTGAACCTCTTTGTGGGTTATTTGGATATTATGGGGTGAGTTGTGGTGTTTGGTTAGGCATGTTCAAATTTTTAGAAACAAGAGACAAGCCGTTCCATTGCTTAGTCAGAAAATGATTGCTTCGTGATCCTTTTCCTTAAAAAAACTATTTTGTTTTCCTTCTTTTTTCGATGAATGAAAAATGGTTTGTACAGGAGTTGTGAAAATGGAACTATGATTTTATTTATGAATCATGAAAGAAACGTAAAGATTACAATCAGAGGTGACTGAAAACTAACTAATAAGCTACTAGGAAAATTTGAAGATGCAAGAAAACGATCTGCACACTTAGAAAAATTGGACTCCTTGCTCGAGGAGGTCTTGAATCTTATGCTTCAATGCTCGGCAATTGTCAGCATAATGGCCAGGCAACTGATGGTAGTGGCAGAATTGATTAAGATGCCTCCCCAAATGAGTGGTTCCTGGCCGAGGGGCCAGGGGCTGTAGCAGGTTTCTCTTCTGAAGCTCTTCAAACGCCTGACTTGGTGCTCGGCCAATGTTGGTGAACTCCCTTTGCGATGAGTCTCGGCGTGGTAAGGGTATTGTCCTAAGGTTTTGATGCGGAGATCTAGGTCGTTGAACCATATTCACTTCTGGGAAACTGCTTTGAGCGCAAGCTACTGTCTGAAGATAAGCCTTTTCTGGTCCTGGCTTAGATAATTTGGAGCCACTGCCGGAGTTTCTTGAGCACTCGAGCTCCAAACCTTCCTTATGAATCCTTTCCTCTAGAATACCGACTTGTCCCATCAACATGTCCAAACTCGGAAAGTACATAAATTTTAGCTCATGGTTGTGTTGTTTTCGCATGTTCTCAATTATCATGCGGATTTGCTCCTGCTCGTCCATTCTGGTAGGCATGGCTGCAGCCTTTCTCCTCCAACGCTTGATGAAGTCAGACATGGACTCACCGTCTTTCTGTCGAGTTCCTGCCAGATCGATTCTGGTGACCTCGAGGTTCTTAGCATACTCGAAATGATTTAGGAAAGCCTCGCAAACCTCCTCGTAGGTTTTGGTATTCATCTTCTGAGTGAGATACCAACGCTGAGGAGTCTCGTCTAGATAGCGTGCGAAAACTTTGGCTTTTTGCATATCGTTGAGCCCCAAGATGGACATTTCTCGGTCGAACATAGCCAAGTGAATCTGTGGATCCGAGGAACCCTTGTACAAAGCGAGTGCAGGCAGCTTCAGCTTTAGGGGAAGAGCAACTTCGGGATACGACGCCGTGGAGAAATAATCGAAGCCAGCTGGTTTGTTGGTTTTCTCTATGCGCTCAATCCTTTTCAAAACCCTTTTGACCTCTGCAGCTAGCTGGTTGTCAGGAACATCCTTCCCCATACGTGTTTGAGGATCTTGGGCCCTAACAGAGTCAATCTCGATGTAATTACGATTAAGATTTTCATCCACAAGCTTTTCCAGAGTGTGCTGGTTTGTCTCCTGGAGATTAGCCTTACTCCTCAGTTCCTCGACAATGGACTCCAAGACCTTGTACCCTTGCAGCACAGCGGCCAACTGGGCCTCGGTGTTGATCGGATTTCCTCCTTCTGCCATATCTGGATTCGGGCTTGCCTGTTTCCAAGAAGTCCATTATTAGCTAACAAGAGGAAGTGGGTTGAAAGACACTAAGGTGATAATGACACTTCACAAGGTAGATCGAAACAGGCTTAGGCTGAAAGCAAGTGGGCCAAGATACCAAGGAAATGAGGTGCTTGGGCTGAAGTATCTCTCAGGCTATGAACTGGAATTTGGACTGAAATGTAAACAGATGGCTTTGATTGGGCCTGAGAGGTGACACCTAGATCTAGGGTTTGGGGCTAGGGCCCGGATAAGAAGTCTACCTAGTCTAGAATGAGCCCTTGGGCCGGAATGTGTTTGGGCCTGGAGTAAAGCACATGGGCTGGAATGGTCCCTAAATCACAAATGGGCCCAACTTTCTTTGGGCCAGAGAAGATGGTTGCTAAGCAGAAAAAGATTTTGTTTTCGGGACTTGTGAGTTATTTCGAGTTCAGATGGATTTCCTTTTTATGGGCCTAGAACTAATTGGATAATTCAAAATGGGCCAGAAGAGAAATCACCTAAGTCTAAGCTTTTGGGCCGAAGCCCGAACGACTCACATGTTAAACCAAACAGGGCCTCTGGGCCGCAAACAAATAGAGCTGCCAATTCGTTTTGGGCTAGGTTGATGTAGGAGAAGTTCCTATCAATCTCTAGGCTGGGTAGTGGGCCGATCATACAAGCAAACAAGGCCCACACAAATTCAACATGTCCTCACTAGACGTTTAAGTCAAACCGGGTATGGATCGATCCGGAGAGGTGCTTGGGGCGCGGGCCCAGGTCACCACAAAGGAATAGGGCTTGTACGCTATTCTCTTTGGGCTTCCCCACTCTTTTCACATCACCTGAAGGTGTGCGTCTACGGTCGGGTCTTTGACTGACCAAACAAAGGGCTAGGTAAGGGCACTGCCAGGAAGACGCTTGGGGCTAAAGCCCAGGTATTAAGGGGGTGTGGTTAGACGACACCCTCCTCTTTTCCCCCGCTTATTCACATCACCTAAAAGGTGTGAGTCCCTGACAGGGGACCCTCAAATGGGTCCCGGGGTGAAATTGGTTTGTGTGGACCCTCGCTCTCATATGATGCCAAGGTGCAGAAAATTAAAGTGCGCACGAAGGTAAACAAACAGAGTAATAAAGCCATAAATAAACATTTTCGAGTTAAGCCCTCTTTCTTAAAATTAAACAAGTTAAAATTAAGAAGTTTGTCCCCAGCAGAGTCGCCAGTCTGTGAGCCTCGATTTTAAACCCTATCCTATGTTGATTAAAGTTGATTAGGATCTAGTCGGGTTTTAGGTCCACTTATAACCTAAGGTTAATAACTATGTCATATAACAATAATTATTAAATCCTAAGCTAGCTCACTGGAACCTATTGCGAGTCGCCACCTAATTTTTACCTAGATAAATTAGGAAAGGAGAGTTCGGGTTCGGGGGCTTGATATTCGACTTAGTTAGGGTTCAATTACTTTCATTACCCCTAGAAGTCGTTTTTCCTCTACTTAGTTTAATTACGGCTTATTACGAGTCGTTTTAAGCTAAGTGCGCGAGCTTCTGTTTTTTTTTTGTTTTTTAGCATTTTTTGACTGAAAATAAAAGTGAAAGTTGAAATTACCTAAACTAGGGTTTCGGAGGCAGAATTAGGTCAAATTTTGTTTCCGTCCGTAGCCACGGACCTAATGTCCGTAACCACGGACCCTAGTTAATCTATGTGAAAATAAAAGTCGAATTAAACAGAAAACAAAAAATTTGAAAAGTCCGGGGCCACGGACAGGATGTCCGTAGGCCCGGACATAGTTTAACAAAACCTAAATTTTTAAAATTTTAAAATCCCGCCGCCGTCCGTGGGTGTCCGTGGCCACGGACAACCCGTCCGTGGTCCCGGACCATAGGTCCGGGATCCCGGACCACCCACGGACGGGGTTTTATGGTGGTTCCCGAAGGTGTTTTCGGCTCAAAATTTATGCACGTGTAGCCTGAAAGGTGTACAATTCGTTAGTAATTGAAAGATTGCAGTTTGAAGTCGAATTATGTACGAAACTTGGCGAACAAGTAACAAGGCAGAAACAAAAGTAATTAGCAATACAGAAGCGTAAAAAGGTTAGTTTGAACCCAAAATTTGACAGAGAGTTAATAAGGTCGTGGAGAGTTAGAAAAGTAGAATTGCAACCTGTTTTACCTTCGAATTTAGGAGGATTCTTCACGTCGGGATTCTTCGGAGGCCTCGTTGATGGCGGATCCAGAAGAACTTCGAACCCAGCTTCTGACTCCTTGTTGTTCTTGATGTTCTTCACGTTTTGGTGCTGTTTTGGTGGGGGTTTGATGATGGATGATGTTGTGGGAGTTGAAAAATGTGTTTTGGTGTTGATTTTGGTGAGATTTCGGTGTTTGATCGTGGCTCTGGGGTTCAAAACGTGGAGAGAGAGAGACGGCTGCCTTCTTTGAGAGTCTAGGGTTCTTGAGCTTCTTCTTTGATCATGGGATAAGGTTCCTTATATAGACCTCTTTAAAGATAGAAAAATCCGGTAAAAACCGAGATTTACCGACGTTTTAGCTCAAGGGCTTCCAAAAGGAATTTGATTATGAAATTTCACACATGGGTAAAGGATGATATTTCTGATTTTTCTAAAGTGGAATCGAATTTTTTGGATATTGGAATATTTTTAAATTCAATTTCTCGTCAGATTCAATCAGAAATTGCTAGAAAATTATTGGAAATTCGAAAAATCAAAATTCCAACGCCATTATGCTTAAAATGTCATCCTCTATCTTGGGTAAAAATTTCAAAGCATTTTGAATTGATTTGACCCTTATTTGGAGGAGAGAGAAAGCCTGTAGGGGGCTTAGGAGCCTTGAAAAATTACGAAAATGGCCCTGGAGATGACTAAGCTGTCCCTAGCACTCTGAAATGTGCCGATCGATCTGGGAACCCTCACTACTAGCCTATTAGAAGAGACTCTCCTCCGGGGGGTTGAAATTTTGGGTATAACAGCGAGCTTTATGCCAAGCTGAAGAAATGTGCATTCTGGTTGGATCAAGTAGTCTTTCTTGGTCATGTAGTATCAAAAGATGGAATCTCTGTTGATCCGGAAAAGATCAAGGCTATTACTGAGTGGGCTAGACCTACAAACGTCTCTGAGATACGTAGTTTTCTGGGCTTGGCCGGTTATTACAGGAAATTTGTGGAAGGATTCTCTAAGTTGGTTACTCCGCTGACTCATCTTATTCGGAAGGATGTTAAATATGAGTGGAGTGAAGCATGCGAAAAGAGTTTTCAGGAGCTTAAAAGACGATTGACTACCGCCCCTATTCTTACCTTACCTTCAGGGACTGATGGTTTGGAGGTATATTGTGACGCTTCACATAAGGGTTTAGGTTGTGTTTTGATGCAGCATGGAAAAGTTGTTGCCTATGGTTCACGACAACTTAAGCCGTATGAAAAGAATTACCCGACCCACGACTTGGAGTTGGCTGCAGTTGTGTTCGCTCTGAAAATCTGGAGACATCATTTGTTTGGAGCTTCATGTAAGATATATACAGATCACAAAAGCCTGAAGTATTTGTTTACCCAAAAAGAATTGAATATGAGGCAGAGAAGGTGGTTAGAATTGCTTAATGATTATGACTTGGAGATTTTATAGCATCCGGGAAAGGCTAATGTGGTGGCGGATGCTCTCAGCCGTAAAGGAGTATCCATAGTAGCAAGTCTGCTTTCTGGGTCTCAGATGTCCTTAAGAGAACTGCAGAGGATGGGTATTGAGGTCGCAAAGTCAGGAGTATCTAGTGTTTTGGCAGCACTTCAGATTCAGCCCACCTTGTTCGAGAAGATCAAGGATACTCAAAAGGATGATAACTATCTTAGCAAGGTCAGGGAGAGAATTTCGGCTGGGAAAGAGACTGATTTTAGAATTTCTGATGATGATTGTTTGAGGTTCAGGGATAGGATATGTGTGCCAAATGATTCAGCTCTTAAGTTAGAAATTTTGCAAGAGGCGCATAAAACCCCTTATTCAGTGCACCCTGGAGGGGTGAAGATGTATCAAGATCTCAGGGAGACATTTTGGTGGAATAATATGAAGAAGGAGATTTCTGAGTTTGTTGCGAGATGTCAAACTTGCCAGGAGGTGAAAGCCGAACATCAGAGACCTGCGGGACTTCTTCAACCATTGCCGATCCCTGAGTGGAAGTGGGGGAGCATTGGTATGGATTTCATAGTTGGGCTTCCTCGGTCTTTGAAGGGTAATAATGCAGTGTGGGTGATCGTGGACCGTCTCACTAAGAGTGCCCATTTCTTGCCCATTATGAACACTTTCAGCCTGGAGAGATTGGCTAAGCTATACATTGATGAGATAGTTCGGTTGCATGGAGTTCCTGCAACTATTATATCAGATAGAGATCCCAGATTTGTGTCCCGCTTTTGGGATAGCTTGCATAAGGCGTTGGGAACTAAGCTTGCCTTTAGTTCTGCATATCATCCTCAGACGGATGGCCAGACAGAAAGAGCCAATCAGATTTTAGAAGATATGCTTCGCGCTTGTGTGCTAGATTTCAAGGGAAATTGGGATGATCATTTGACTTTGATTGAGTTCTCCTACAATAATAGCTACCAATCTAGTATTGGTATGGCACCTTTTGAGGCTCTTTATGGGAGGAGGTGTAGATCTCCTATCTGTTGGGATGATCTTAAGGAGCGGAAGCTTTTGGGACCCGAAGTTGTTCAGGATGCAGTTAATAAGATTCAGATTATTCGGGAGCGCCTTCGAGTAGCTCAGAGTAGACAGAAGAGTTATGCGGACATTAGAAGAAGGCCTTTGGAATTTCATATTGGGGACCATGTGTTTTTGAAAGTATCTCCAGTGAGAGGAGTTATGAGATTCGGAAAGAGTGGGAAGCTGAGCCCACGGTTTATAGGCCCTTTTGAGGTTTTGGAAAGAATTGGTAAAGTAGCTTACCGCTTAGCCTTGCCGCCAGTTCTATCAGGAGTGCATAATGTTTTTCACGTGTCCATGCTTCGGAAGTACATTGCTGATCCGTCACATGTGATTCAGTATGAGCCGTTGCAGCTACGTTATGACTTATCTTTCGAAGAAGTGCCACTCCGGATATTAGCACATGATGTGCAAAAGCTTCGAAGAAGATCATTTCCGGTAGTAAAAGTTTTATGGGCTAATCATTCAGAGCGTGAAGCCACCTGGGAGCAACAGGAAGAAATGAGGACCAAGTATCCTTACCTCTTCGAAAATTAAGGTACGTCGAATTTCGAGGACGAAATTCTTTTAAGAGGGGAAGGTTGTAATGACCAGGAAAAAAAATAATAAAGATTATATATGTCTAATATATATAATATTCTGAAGATAAAGATTATCAGTATATTTTATCGAGAGACGGTTAGCAAGTTATTTATAAGAGGCCCATTATAATATCCAGGGTTTTTATAAAAGAAGATTAAACCCTACAGAACTTTTATCAGTAAAGTCCCCACATCTTCTTCGTGAGTCAGCGCCGTCGTCGTCTTTCGTTTCTATCGACTGTTCAGCCATACTCTCGCCTTTCCTTTGCACATTAGCGCCGATCGTGAGTCTACAATTAAAAAGGTATGGCCATTACCTATCATCATCAATGATGATTACCTGTACGAGCAAGGATATGTATAACTTATTCACGCGGTTAATTGGATAAAGTTAATTGCAGTCAGTTTGTGGCGGTTGTCAGAAATTCAGCAGTGTGTATAAACGTAGTCTTCTTGTTACCGGTTCAGCAGTCGAGATCTATCGGTATGAATTTATTTAGTTAATCAGTACCGTCAAGGTTGAGTTTCGGATGGATAGTTTGTCGGTTTTGACATCCGTTATATTTTCAGAATTATTCTCAGTCTCAAATATCCAGTTGATTCAGAAAGGGGCATAACATCAATTTAGGAGGATTTGACAGTGATCTCGGATTGTCAGGTAGGTGATAAACTGATTCAATTTGGGTGCGCGTTGACCTTATAAAAATTATTTTCGTATGATCGATTAGTTTCTCCAATCAAAATATCTACATTATATATTTTTTGAAACTAAATATTTACATTACATTGATGATACGTACGTATATGTTGTCGAGGGTTTTAAAAAGCTATATATCCGTGGTTATTTTTCTATGTCATGTTCTGGGCCCTATAACATTAATATCAACTAGTATATTTTATTACGGTTTGAAAGCAATACATCAGATTTGCGTATTACTTCTGTTTTCCAAGAGATAGGCCTGGAATCTTTTGTCAAGTTATATACTTCTAAATTTCCGCACTTTCAAAGTATATTGATTATACGTGTCGCTTGAGTTTTTATTGTATATTTTCTACGATTACATTTGAGATCAGTCGTTACCTACTGACTATTTTGTATACTTTGTCAAATACGTATGCAATAGTTTATGTATGTGTATTATAATGAATTTGGGATATGTTTTTTTGTGATTACGATTTTGTTAAGTATTTGTTTTGGGACCTAGTTTATTGCTTTCTGAGCCGTGGATGACTGGGTCGAGTTATCCCGTAGCGCGCTATGTAGGACGTCCTTCTGTATCTGTATCACGGGCATTCCCCGTTCTGTTATCTGGAGCCGACGGGCTCATTCTGTTATCTGGGGTCTTCTAACCCATTCTATTATCTGAGGTCCTCGGACCTATTCTGTATGCTCTGAACTAGGGTCCCTTTAAAACTCTGTTTCCGATATGTTCTGATTTGTATAAGATTCTGCTCTGTTTCTGTGAGATTTGAAATTCGGTTTCAGTACTTGTGTTATTATTATTTTGATACGTATACTTATGTATAATTATGTTCAGTAAAAATGTTTTGAGCGTTGCTCATTTTGTTGACGTTTGTTGCTTACTGAGCGTGTGGTTGCTCACCCCTTTCCACTACAACATTTTGCAGATTAAGGATTAACCAGCTGGAGGTCCTTTGCTTTTACTTGCCATTCCAATTCAGCTTTAGTCTTATGCTATTTTGAACTTATGCTTATGGTCTTATTTATTCGACCTTATGTTTAGATACTTAGATTTATTCGGCTTATGTATTGGGCTTTATTAGTATTCGGTTTGGACTATTCATTTGTAGTTATTGAACAGTATTTGCAATCTGAATTTTTGGGAAGCCTTGCGTGCTCCTAGTCTTTTATTAGCACGCGGCGTGTCTATACCTTAGATCTAGGCCGGTTTTGGGGTTGTGAACTCTGTAGGACTGAGTGTTTTGGTATTGCACCTGTGCAGTTATTAATCTAGTGGGAATACTGAAAGATGTAATGGATATCAACACGAGTGTGTATCAAAGAACTACAATAGTGTGTTACTCCGGAACAAAACCACCAGGAGACACGAATGACAATCATCATCTACGTGGACATATAGGCTGGTACGTCTTAATATTACTAAGACAAGTGCAAAGAGCACTAAGTACTAACAATAGCCAATGTCATATTACACCTCAAGCTGAATATCAGTGTGAGAAGACACACGCATGTATGCTAGTGATCCAAATGAGAGGATACACAGCAATGAAAAGAGGCAAACTGAGCCTATGTTCATGGGCCTGCACCTCATATGGAGCAAGTGGGCCCATTAGAACGAACTTGGGAGAGAGCACAAATAGTTCAGTGCCTCACCCCCTTTATGTATTGTGGAGTCCAGAAGGGCTAGAGTCATACCCTTCTCTCTGATATGAGGATAATCCACGAGATGGACAACTCTATGAGAGCCAAGTATCCAGCGCTCCTTGTTGAGCGGCTGTTGTATACTTGTGGGGTACGGGGGCGTAACCCTTTTTAAGGGGGGTAGAGCCTCTTGGTTGTGCACGTGTGTGCACTAAGCTTTGTTGTTTCGTATGCGGGGCATACAGTAGTTTGTGGTATGCGGGGCATACGAGGTTTGTTTGTTTGTTTGTTTCGTATGCATGGCATACAGTGAATTGGTGGTATGCGGGGCATACGGTATTCTGTTTGTTATGTTTGGTACACGGGGCATACGTTGTTGGTTTGTTTGTGTGTGGTGTGCACTTGTATGTATGTATCTTATGAGATAACTGGTTGGATGATGTATATACACCCAGGTGTGTAGTACTTTTCTTATGCTACTTGTGATATATATATATTGCTTTGTAGAATGATTACATATGGTATCGCCTAGATACGAAATGAATCGTTAGATATGGAATGTGGAACGATGGCATGTAATAGACACCTCGGGGAGGTTGTTAGGGTTTGTAGAATTGATAGGAAAAAATGGTGCTGATGGATCACCTATATCCATATATGATTGAACTAACGCCACAAAGTGATGGCTATGTGCTGTATAAGCACAATACGATGTGTGTAAATGATATATCACATAGATATACATTATGGGAATAATGGGTAGTTATATATTTAAATACAGACCTATTTGATTAAGCGACTTCGGGACGAAGTCTTTTTAGGGGGGCGGGGGTAGATTGAAATACCCCAAACTTATAAAACATGGATTAAACATCTAATCACATTATTTAAGGCCTAAACATGCCTTAAAAGTCAATTGAGAACAACAGTGGTCAACACAAAGCAAGATATTGCACCCTTTGAGTGTTTAGGGTAGATACTTGCCCAAATGAACTTCTTAGGACCTAAAACTTTTTCCTCAGCATATTAACATGTAGAGGAACATACTAAAATCGTTGGATAACACTCCAACATAAAGAACAAACATTTACATGCTTCAAGGTCAAGTAGGGCAAAAATGTGCTCTAAGAAAACCTTAAAGGTCTAATGACCTCTATTTTATATAAAATTGGATTCCTAAGATCACTTATCATGTAAGGAACACAATGAAACCTTTCTCAAAGAAAATAGAGCTCAGAAACACCTTGCGACACAAAATGTGCACTAAAACACCTTAAAGCACGTTTTTGTGTAATTGCCTTCTAAATTGGTTTTTAATGGGCTTAAAGGTTATAATTACCTTTAAATATGCTAATATATCGTATTATATCATATTAGGAATTTAATTCCAGAAATTTACATATTTTTACAAATTTTATATTAAAATATTAATAAAACCCTAAAAAGGGGCCTGTTTGAGTCAACGTTGATTAAGAATGGTCAAGAGGTCAAAGTTGACCCCTTGGATCCCATGGAGTCGGCAGCCACAAGGCAGGGGGAGCCTGATTTCGCCACTTGCAATGAAATACCCCAAACCTAAGTACACTAAGTAAACATCAATTTATGATGTAGTAAGGCTAAAATATGCCTTAGAGAGATTGGTAGACAATTTAAACCAAGGAAAACTCAAGAGAATGCCTTAAGGGCAATTTGGGCAAAAACGTGCTCTAAGCTTGCAGTGACTTTGATTAGCACCCAAATACCATTATAAGACTTTATAAACATGCTAATGGACATGTTAAATCAATTACCAAGAAAACAAAGCTCAAAAACAAGCTTAAACACAAAATGTGCTTTAAGACTCCTTAAAGCACCTTTTTGAGAAATTGTCTTAGAAATGGGTTTTGAGTGGCTAAATGCCTATGATTACATATTAATCAACATGTGTGCTAATTAGTATCACATTAGGAAACCTAAATCAATGGGAAACCAAAATTTTCACAAATTTGTGCTCTAATTTATGAATAGTGCCAAATAGTGCCTAGTTTAGTCTTTAGTCAACTTAGTTTAGGTAATTGGTCAACAAAGGCCAAAAATACCCTTATTTGACAATGGGGCCAATTTTTAAGAGTGGTGAGTCACCACATGAGTCATTCAACTTAAGAAAAGAAAAGAGAAATAAGGAAAAGTTATTATTTGCTTTTAAGGTAAATATCTTACCTTTTGGCCTATCTTCTCTCCTCTTCTCCATTCATTCTCTTCTTCCACGGTTTTCTTCATTTTCTTCACCCTCTCAAACCGTGAGAACCAGCTCCATTGTTGCCTCACCTTGCTTTGTCCATAACTTGCTCATTTTAGCTCCAAATCAAAAACTAAACACATATTATTCTTAGTTAGCTCAAGCTCTAGCTTTCTATCTTTTCAAATCCTTCAAAGCTCCATTTCGGTGCCAAGAGAAAACTCCATTGATGGAGGAAAATCAAGTTTGAAGAGCCCATTTGGTTCTCCATTCATTCAAGGTAAGAAAAATGTAAGAAAAGTCATCTTTCCACCACTTTCTTACATGTCCGAAAATTTCTACTCATGAGGCTTCAATTTTATGCCTTGTTCTAGCTTATTTTCTATTCTCCAAGGGCTAGAGGAGGTCCTTCTTGATTCATATCCAAGTCTACTTTGAGACTTCAAAGGTAATCATCCACTTGTATACCTTAGAACACATTTTAACCTAGGTTTTCATTCCTTAAGGTTGGTATATTGTTTAGCACTCATGAGAGTCATTGAATATTTATTAGAACATTGGCAAAGGAAATTTAATGGGTGGCCGAGATTCATTCAAGAAGAAGGTCTAAGGAGGAAGTTAAGATAAGCTTGAGAGAACAAGGTAAATTGCTTACCCAATGGTGGTTTAAGTTTTAAGGGACGAGTTTTAGGTGGGTACTAATGTAGCTTAAGTTTACATTATTGTAATGGGTTACATAACCTAGGAAAAAGAATTCAAACAAGCTTATGAACTTGTGATTAAGGAGCCAATGGGAATGAGTTAGTAAGATAAGTATAAGGTGAATTAAGAGAACACTTATATTGCTATGGGAGCATTGTTGTGTGTATTTGCAGGTTGAAAGCTTTTATATGTGGGAAATTCAGTGCTTAAGTTTAAGTCATTTAAGGGCCTAAGAGCAATGTCATTTAAGAGCCTTAGTGCTATGTAATTTAAGATTTTTGCATTATATTGAGTTTGTTATGAATGAGTTGAATTGGGTGAGAAAATAAGATGAGAAAGAACTTGATGTGTGTGAGATGGTTGAATGAGGAAAACAATGCATTTGGGCATGATAATATACTAGAGAAGCTATGGCGAAATTTGAGTAGAAAACAAAGTGTTTAGGTGATGGTGGTGAGTTAATATGCCCTAGGATTCACTAGGGATCATTCTGAGGAATTTGAGTGGAAATGAGTTAACTAAGGAGTTATTGAGGTTTAGAATGACCTAGAATTGTCTATGAGGAAATTAGTTTGGATGGGTGTATTGAATACACCAAAGTCATGTTAAGAGGAATGATAAGACTTGAGCAAAAATCTGGAGGAAATGGAGTACAATACTTTGGGATGATTGAGGTATGAACTAGAGAGTATAGCAATGAGAAGTCTTGGTAGCTTGTGTAAGTGGTGAAGATACTAATAGTGGATTAATAAGGTTATAATGGATGGTAATGAGTGGACTTGGGTGATGGAAGTGAAGATTGAAGGAGAAGGATGTAAATCGTCAAGGAAAACGACTAGGAATGTATAAGAGCGCATGATCATGAGAATGGTGAGTAAATTGCATAAAAGAGGTGGAGATGTCTAAGGAGCGTGTAGGATGGTCAAGGTAAAGAAGAGCAAGTTTAAGGTGCTAAGAAGATGGGAATAAATGTATAGGTAAGTTCATGAGTATAGGTTGATGACTTGCAAAAGGAAAAGAGAGGAATTTGTGCATGGATATGCAAGATGACCTGAGGAAGTTTTGGTAAATGAATTGAAGGTGGGAAATGATGTTTATGAAGTGGTCAAACTGTTAAGGAGGGAACACTTGGGTTGGTTGAAGTTTTGGTAAGGTTACAAGTTGGAAAGGTAAGGAATTATATGATAAATGTTAGGAGTTTTTGTAAGAATTTGGTGAATGTTTAAGAAGATCTTTGGAAGTTGTTTGAATAGGCTTGGTGGATGTTATAAGGTGGATTTAATGTGCCAAGATGGTGTTAGACCTATTAGTATACTTGTGGAAGAGTTTGGAGTTGAAAGAACAATTTAAGAGAAAAGTCTGTAGTGGACCGACCCAGGGTCCGACCCAGTTTTGGGTCGGTCGGGCCATGTTGAGCCACCCAGAATGTCTCTGGACTGGACCGACCCAGAGGGTTTTGGGTCGGTCGGGCAAAATTTAACGTAGGAAATGGGTTCTGTAATGGACCAACCCAGAGGGTTTGGGTCGGTCGGTCTAGCTCTGGGTCGGACGGATGGTTTTCAAAAGACGGAAAAATTTCTGTGATGGACCGACCCATAAGGTTGGGTCGGTCGTGGGTCGGTCTAAGAGAATTGTTCGAACCAGAAAGTTACTGGAACGGACCGACCCAGGGGTTAGGTCGGTCGGTGGGTCGGTCGACCCTTAAGACTTTTAAAAAAAAGAAAGAAACCCTAAGAGAGTTTAGTGGTATTAATGGTACCCCATTAAGAGGGCAAAGATTATTAGAGGTATAAAGACCTAAGGGATTAGGTTAAGTATAAACTTAAAAGTTTAAGGTTAAGCTTGTAAGATTAAGTTGTAAAACTTAAGAGGTGTTAGGTGGGGATCATTAAGTAAGTTGATTAAATTGAAATAAGTTAAGTGATGTATAAGCAATTAATAACCTAAAACTGAATGGATGTTTTAGGATTTGAGAATGTGGACTCCGGAGGAGAGTAAGCAACCGAACGACCAACGGTGAACGGTACAGTCTTCTTGTGACCTGCTTGCTAACGAGGTGTCCCTCGGCTTGTGTGCTATTTGTTTGTGTGTGCTCACTGAACAAGATAAAGCATGCAACCAGAATATTATGTTGATTGTATTGTTGTGTGATGTTTGAAAACTAACACAACTTACGTGAGAAATTACTAACTAGTGTTTAGTAAATATTGTGTGAGATTAAGGAACACTCCCAAATATTAGTTTGTTAATAACCGAAAGAGGTTAAACAAACAAACATCGCATTGAGACTACTACTAACTTTAACTTGGGGGGAGTGAGGAATCCTGTAACACCCCATCCAACATTAACACACTTACAATAAACTGCAGCGGAAAAACAAACCTCATCACATTACTTAACTCGTTGGTGTTACACGCCATTAACCACCCACGTGGCTAACAAGGCTATTACATAAACATTGTACCGGTCTGATGGACTTGATTCCCGAGCAACTACACATTATTATCCCTTTCCATTAACCACAAAACGTACTCATACCTTCCAACTGTACCGAGTATTTACAAACTGATGCCGATAACAACTTCGGTCTTACTACACCTACTGTATATATTTAACTTACATGATTACCCATGTACAACGACTACCCCGTCCTACTCTCGAACGGCTCCCAGCTCTCTGTACCTGAAATAGGAAAAGAAGAGAAAGGGTGGCCCCCAAGGGGCTCAGCACCTTTGCTGGTATGGTAATCTCGCAGCCCACATGCTACCGGGCCACGCACATCTAATTGTCGTCTTAGCATGCGATTGATTATATTTAAATCATGCATGCAGCTGTAAACACACAACACAAAACTTTTCGCCTCAATGGGCTCAACAACGGATAATACATCCTTACTTGATGAGTCACTCATGGTATCCATTATCCCTAGAGTGTTCCTCCTCTAACGGAGCTACTTCCTTAATAGACGACACTTACCCTTAAATCGGGTTATCCTTAAACGCCTCCTGTCACAAACTGGGATTCATTTCCATGATCCACACACTCCATATCTTACAACATATCACATTCCTCACATAACAAAACATAACAACACTTTTCTCGTTTCGACGTACACATGATAACATCGAATTCATTTTAAACATCTAACGTATACATATCATAGCATAACAAGGGAAATTGCCTAGCACAATAACAACACAAAACACCATAAGATCGGTTCACACAAGGAACCTTCCACCATAGTAAGTATACATAGTGAGCCTAGAGATTATTGCCAATCTCATGCTAAGCTCGTTACCAACCTCGTTACCGTCCAGTAATATCGAACGGTTAACTTAAACCCAAGGTGTGTCGGATATAGTAATCCCAAGCACACCGAAATAACATTTGTATGCCCCTGTGGCCCGACGTGAGTCAGTAAACTAGCTTTGGATAAGCTAAGGGAAGGTCGAAACCAAATTGGAATACAACTTATACATACACCAAGAGAGCCGAACCGGATATGACATCGACTCCCGTCCTCACACGCGTGGCCGGAACATGACCGGACTCCTCACCCCCCATTAGTACATATATACTTATAAGTAAGTAGTTAGAGATCCATTATGGAGCCCACCACATCCACACACCATACGGTATCATAACCGAGTTAAGCACACAAGGGAGGTTCACACACTTGCATACAACAACAATATCCATCTAACTCACACATTGCCGTGGTTAGAACGTTCCCAAGGTTTGGGTCGTTAACTCCGAATACCGATCTCTCATGTGTTCCTGGTTCTGGTTAGCTAAGGTTTAACACTTATTTGAGGTTAAACGGTATCGGAGATTAAAAGCGCCACATAAATGAATTACTATAAACTCATTACATGTTTTTATCTTACAAGGTGGCAAACACTCAGAAAAACACATTGGCATACAAGCCGGTGTAATCCGGTAGAACACAGGTTGCAAGAAAACCATACCTGTCACCGGAGTCCATTTTACCATGTCCACTTACGTTCCTCGAACAATTCTCGAACAACTGGCACATTAAAGTTACCTTCATTAACATTGGGGTAATGTGTTGTGTAACGTCGAATGACCATAGTTAACCCCGTTTACTAATTAAATATCTTTACATTTTTAACATGTTTCACTCTTTCATTTTACTTCAACTTTTCACCCACCAAATTGTGACTATAACTCACCTAACATGTCCTACGCAACCTTATAACATCATTTTCCATCAATCCCCATCATTAGACATCTTTTAATAACCTAAAACCATGTTTTTATAGTGGTCCGGGACTTGGTCCTCTTCTTAAGTCCCGGACCATATGCTAACTCAAGTCTCGGCCTTTTAAAATGGGGTGGTCCAGGACCTTATACAAGGCCTGTCCCGGACCACATCCTTATGTGACTCTCGGCCTATTTTACACCCCTGGTCCGGGACATGAACCCTTACCTAGGTCCCGGACCAAAGCTACAGACTTGGTAAAATTGCATTTTTCAAACCTTGTTGCACTATTTCTCCTCCTCCATTAATTACCCAAACTTCATACATGAACTTAGGCATATTCTAATACCAAAATATCACTTTGATTCTCCTTACAACATTGTCTTGTTTTTTTTTTTTTTGCATAATTTTGGGCCGTCCGACCCCCCCCCCCCGTCCGACCCACAGCTGGGTCGGACCGTTCCAAAAACTTTTCCCGTCTTTTAAATACACATGTCCGACCCATGTCCGACCCAACCATCTGGGTCGGACCATTCCAGAGACTTCAACAAGTGACTAAACAGATCTGTCTGACCCACAACTGGGTCGGACCACTGGGTCGGACAACATCAGAGTTTGTCCAAATTTTGTCAAATTTTCTCCAAACTTTTCTTCCAGCCTCCTAATGTGTTCTAACATCATTTGGCACTTCAAACACACCTTTAGTCATATGCTAAACTCTTTAAATCACTCACCAAAACTTACTTAAAACACTTAGAACCTCTTATACATTTTCCAAATTTTGCCATAGCTTCTCTTGTATATACTCACATCCAAACACTTAGGTTTTTACCTTATTTCATTCAAGAACACCTAAAATCCATCAAACACATTTTTATACACAAACTTCACACATTTAGCACTACATCACAATATAGTGCATAACTTAAATTGCTTGGCACTTAGGCCCTTAAATAACATGGCTCTTAGGCCCTTAAATTGCATAAACCTTAAACACTGAATTTCCCGCATAAATAATGCCTTTGACCTGCAAATACACCCAACAATACATAGGCCCTTAATAAACTCCTTGAGAGCATTTCACTAGGTCATTCACCTTTGGCTCCTTAGATCATTTTAACAAGCAATATAAGCTCACACTAGTAGAAAAAACATTATATACCACGGTTATTTTGCTTATATACCACGGTTAAAAACCGTGGTATTTGCGGCCGTCGTAAATGCCAAAATATTATATACCACGGTTCAAAACCGTGGTTTTAAATGAAGATAAAAACCACGGTTCTATAACCGTCATTTATAGTGAGTAATAATGACGGTTATTCTAAAAACCGTGGTATATAATGTAAAAAAAAAACACGGTTATAAACCACGGTTTGTAGGGCAACCGTCATTATAGTACATGCCGGAGAGAGAATAAACCACGGTTTTTGGGAACCGTGGTATATAACGTCACGCCGGAGAGAATAAACCACAGTTATTCTAAAAACCGTGGTATATAAGGTGAAAAAAAACAACGAATAAACCACGGTTATAATGAAACCGTGGTTTATAGTCCCATGAATTTTTCAAATCTTCGCCTTCAATCTGGAAATCTCAACAGAGCGCATATACAAGACAATGAAGATGCCAGATTATGTATGTTCCTTGTTTGCGAATTAAGGTTGCGAAAATGTGAGTGGTGAAGAATGGAGGCGCAGTATGCTCATTGTTCGCGGTGGGTTCCAAAATTACTGTGAGGTTGAAGAAAATGGATGCGCGCGTAGAGCATGTTCGTTGTTCGCCGGCTGGGGTTGCAAAAATTACAATGAGTGAACATGAGGATGAGACGCAGAGCACGTTCCTTGTTCGCCAGTGTGGGTTGTAAAAATTACCATGAAAACAAGATAATGAGAGAGGTAGGAGCATGTTTCTTGTTCGCTAGTATGGGTAGCAATTTACAGTGCGGTTGATATGGCATAGAGCATGTTTCCTTATTCACTAGTATGGTTTGCGAAATTACCGGGAGGTTGAAGAGCGATGTTAGAGCATGTTCCATGTCGCCGGCGTGGGTTGTAAAATTACCGGGAGAGGTGAAGAGAATGAGGAAGAGGCGCGTTCAATCCTTGTTCGCCAGTGTGGGTTGCAATTACAGTAAGAGAAATATATAAGAGAACAAGAGAGCCGCGTTAATTTGGGCCGAAAATTAAAATTCCCGCTCAGACTATATACCACGGTTCTCCCAAAAAACCGTGGTTTATTCTCTCGACAGTGACGGTTATATACCACGGTTCTTTAAAAACCGTGGTTTATTCTCTCCTGGTGTGACGGTTATATACCACGGTTCTATAAAAAACCGTGGTATATAGTCTGAGCGGGAATTTTAATTTTCGGCCCAAATTAACGCGGCTCTCTTGTTTACTTATAACCACGGTTTGTAGGGCAACGTCATTTATAGTACATTCCGAAGAGAAGAGCCGCGTTACTTTGGGCCAAAAATTAAAATTCCCGCTCAGAGTATATACCACGGTTCTCCAAAAAACCGTGGTTTATTCTCTCCGTGTGACGGTTATATACCACGGTTCTTAAAGAACCGTGGTTTTCTCTCTCCGGCGTGACGGTTATATACCACGGTTCTCCAAAAACCGTGGTTTATTCTCTCCGGCATGTACTATAAATGACGGTTGCCCTACAAACCGTGGTTATAAATAATAAATATACCACGGTTCTCCAAAACCGTGGTTTATTCTCTCCGGCGTGTACTATAAATGACGGTTCCCCCAGAAACCGTGGTTTATAAACTTTAAACCACGGTTTTTCATTTAACTGTGGTTTAAGTGTCGTCATTTAAAATGTTTTTTCTACTAGTGTCATTTCTCCTAAGGCACTATACCACATTAGGTTAGTATGTTTACCTCTTTTCCACACAAACTTCTTTCTTGTTTCCTCATAAAACCGGTAAGGCATTTCACTCCTTGTCAACTACTTAACAATATACAAACATCATAATGAGTATTCAAGCTTTAAGCTTCATCTCATTGTAAACCCTAATTACATATATTGTTTTAACACATCAAGGTAATTGTTTTACCTTTGAATGGAAAGAGAGCTTGAATGAGTATCAAGAGAGGGCTCCTCCTAGCCCTTAGAAGATTCAAATGAAGCTAAAACAAGACAAGAGAAGACACCATTACAAGGTGCATTTTCGGCCAACACCAAAAATGAAGGAAATGGAGTTTTCTTTGGTTTTTCCTTACCTTGAAGCAAAGGTGATCAACAAGGCATAAAAATATAAGCTCAAGCTCCTTCCATGGAAGTTCTCCTTGGCACCGAAATGATGGTTTTGATGATTTGAAAAGACAATGTTGTAGAGCTTGCTCAACTAAGAGAACGGTAGTCTCGGAATAAATTCGGAGCATGGAGTCATAATAACATGTGAAGGAAGATGAAATGAAGGTGCTGTTGTTGGAAACCGATGAGGAGAGAGGAGGAAGAGACGTTGGAAGTGAAGGGAAATGAGAGAATGAAGATAAAACTTGCTTTTGGAGATATTTAAGCTAAAAGCAAATAGTACTTTTGCTTTGTCATTACTTAACTTATTTATTTGTTCAAATGTGGTGAGTCACATAATGAAAACCGGCCCTTATATCACCTAGGGGTATAATAGTCTTTGTTGACCAATTAAATTACCTATAACCACATATGTTACAAACTAGCTTATAAAAATCACTATTCACAAAAACAAGGCACATAGAAGTGAAATTTTTGATTATCCATTGATATAGACTTCCAAATGTGATACTATATAGTACACATGTTAATTAAAGAGTAATGATGGACATTTAGCCATTCAAAACTCATTTACAAGACAATTTTTCAAAAACGTGCTTTAAGACTCCTAAAAGCACATTTTGTGTTTTAACTTGTTTTCAAGCTTGGTTTTCTTTGGTAACCGATTTAATATGTTCATTAACATATTTATAAGGTATAGGTATGACCATTAGGTCTTATACAAATTTATCCCAAGCTTAGAGCACATTTTAGCCCATATTGACCTTAAGGTATTTATTTATGTTTTGTTTGGTTTCATTGTCTACCAAGGTTTCCTAAGGACTTAATTAGCCTTATAAAGTCATAATTAAATATTATCAAGTCTTGGTAAGCTCTTTGGGTCCTAACCAAGTTCACTCCATGAAATACCCCAAACCTAGTTATGTTGTTTAAACACCTAAATAGGGTGTAATAAGACTAAAAAGAGTCTTAGAAACATTAGTAAACAAATTTAAACTAAAGAAAACACAAAATGTGCTTTAAAGTCAATAAGAGCCAAAATGTGCTCTAAGCTTGGGATAAACTTGGTCAAGACCTAATGAACTTACCAAGACCTCATTTATACACTAATGAACATATTAAACTAATTACCAAAGAAAACCAAGCTCGAAAACAAGTTAAAACACAAAATGTGCTTTAAGAAGTCTTAAAGCACATTTTTGAAAAATTGTCTTGTAAATGAGTTTTGAATGGCTAAATGTCCATCATTACTCTTAAATATAATGTGTATATAGTATCACATTTGGGTGGCTATATTAATGGGAAATCAAAAATTTCACTTCTAAGTGCCTTGTTAGGTGAATAGTGATTTTTTATAAGCTAGTTTATAACATATGTTGTATTAAGTAATTAAATTGACAAACAAAGACTAAAATACCCTCATACTAATAAAGGGGGCCGGTTTTTAAGTGTGGTGACTCACCACTCTCTAGTTGATATAATAAGTAAGTAAGAAAAACTAATTAAACTTACTTTTACTTTATAAGCATAAATATCTCTTAAAAGCAAATTCTATCTCATTCTCTCATTTCCTCCTTGTTCACACGGCTCCACACCTTCTTCTTCCTTCTCTTCCACGGTAATACACACACCTCCATTAAACCTCTTCTTTGATCTCTTGTAAAATCTTACTCACTTGTTCAAATCAAAAACAAACACCACCAATCTCTTCCTCTCATCAAGCTCTTCATTCCTATCTTCTCAAACTCCAAGAGCCCCATTTCGGTGCCAAGGTGTTCCACCATTGAAGGAGCTTGAGCTTGTTTTGACATATTGTTGATCTCCCTTGCTTCTAGGTAAGGAATCTCAAAGAAAAATCATGTTTCCTCCATGTTTTTACCTTGACCGAAAATACACATTGATATAGCTCTTTGTGTGACCTTGTTCTAGCTTCATTCCAACTCTTCATGGACTAGGTGGAGTCCTCTCTCGTTATATATTCAAACTCTCTTCAAAGATCAAGGTAAAACAACTACATTAATGTTTTTGAAACAATGTACAATTAGGGTTTACAATGAGATGAAGCTATAGCTTGAATACTCATTATAATGTTTGTATATTGTTTAGAACTTGACAAGGAATCAAATACCCTACCGGTCTTGTAGTGAAACAAGAAAGGAATTGTTTGGAAAAGAAGTAAATCTACTAACCTAATGTTGTTAATGCCTTAGGAGAAATGAGCTTATAAATGCTTATTAAAACTACCTAAAGAGCAAATGGTAAATGACCTAGTAAATGTTCTCAAGGAGACTAGTAAAATAACATATGTCTTGTTGTATGTAATCACAGGTTAAAGGCATATATATTGTGGAAATTCAGTGTTTATGATTTAAGCACTTTAAGGGCCTAAGAGCCACGCATTTTAAGGGCCTAAGTGCCATGCAATTAAATTATGCACTATATTGTGATGTAGTGTGAATTTGGTGAAGTTGTGTAAGAAAGTGTTCTTGGTGTTCTTGGTGTTCTAGGATGTTTAATGATGAAAACAATGTGCTAAGGTGTAACAAAATACTAGTAGAACTTATGTCGAAATTTAGGAAATGTATAAGGAGTTCATGATGTTTTAAAGGAATTGTGAGGAACTAGGAAGTGCTGTAGAGTGTAATAAAGACTTAGGCATGATCTTGAGATTTTAGTAAGTACCAAAGTCATTTTGGGACTTAGGTAAATACTTAGGCAAACTTTGGTAATAAGGAGAAAGTGTAAACTTAGAAAAGAATTGTCAAGATGGATATAAGGAGTTAGTTGTGAGAGATGATGCTTGGGAGATGATGTTAAAATAAAGGAGAAAGCATTTTGGGATAGTAGTTATCATAGGTATGAAACACCACTTGAAAAACTAGGAGAAAACATTGTAAGTGTTAGGAATTTTGTGAAGAAATGGGTAAAGGCTTTTAAGGAATTAGATAATGAGTTTTATGAGTGTTTAAGGATGTCTTAAGGTGTGTTTGAAGTGCCCAAATGAGGTTAGGGGGTGGTACTAGGTTGTATGGGGTGAAGTTTGGAGTTGAATGTGAAAAGGAAAACAAAGGTCTGGGGCAGACCGAACTTGCGACCGAACTTGCAAGTTCGGTCGAGCCCAGTTTACCCTGCGAGAATTGGCTTCTGGAAAAGACCGACCTTGGGGACCGGACTTGCAAGGTCGGTCGGGCTTGTATTTTGTGTACGGATTGAGTTACTAGAACCGACCGAACATGGGACCGGACTTGGTAAGTTCGGTCGGGCTAAATTTACAAAGGGGAGAAACTCTCGGAAAAGACCGAACATAGGACGGACTTGGTAAGTTCGGTCGGAGTAGAAATTTTGACGGAAATGTGTTCTGGAATCGACCGAACTTGGACAAGTTCGGTCGGCAAGGTCGGTTGGACCTAAACTTGTAAAAAAAAAACAGAAAAGAATGTGACTTATGTAGTTAACCCTAGGGTGTATAATGAAGATAACCTAGGGTAGAATAGACACTAAAACATGTCATACAATCATGTTAAATACTTAGTAAGTTTGAAGTTAAATAAATAATTAACCGACGTTACTATGTGTTTAGGATTCTCGCAAGGTGGAAATCAGTCGAGGCAAGGACCAAGGTATGGTTTTCTTGCAGTCTGTTGCCTACCGGTTTACACCGGCTTGTGTGCTGTTTGTTTTTCTGTGTGTTTATGACTTTGTAAGATTAAACCATGTAAGGAGTTTACAGTTGTTGAATACTATTATGTTGTTAAGTATGACTCTCTCTTCCCTTGTGTGTGTCTAACAAGACTTGACCTATTATTGTGAATTTTTGTTGGTGTTCATGATGACCTACTACAATGGCTAACGGGGAGAAGTGAGGAGTTCCTGGTCTGTTCCGGCCAACGCGTGTTAGTATGGGAGTCGATGTCAAACCGAGTTCGATTCTCTCTGTATGTTATGGTAAGTTTCCAATTTGGTTTCTAACCTTCCCTTTAGCTTACCAAGGCTATTTTACTGACTCACGTCGGGCCACAGGGGCATACTATGTGTTATTTCGGTGTGCTTGGATCACTATATCCGAGGCACCTTGTGTTAATTAGCCGTTCAATCTAACCGGACGGTACGTAACGAGTTATGTAACGAGCTAAGTATAGCATGGCAACATTCTCTAGGCTCTCAATGGGGACTAACTGTGTTGGTTCTCTTCCTAAAAGGAATTGTATGTGTGTGATGTGTGTTATGATGTGTACAATACCCATGTTATGTTATGTATGTATGAATTGTGTGTTTTAAAATAAATACCATGTCATCATGACAAATAGTTGCGCGCATTCCGGTAGTCGATGGGCTGCGCGTTAACCATGCCAGCCAAGGGTTGCTGACCCCCTCGGGGATCCATATTTCTTTTACTGCAGGATGAGGATCGAAGGAAGCGGAGTGGCTCTAGATCCTAGGGTGTAGTTTACTTTTGGAGTACTTTTGGATGTTTGCCCGGGATGCGCCTGTGCTCCCGTGGCGTATTATATACTTGATTGTGACAGTTTATAGTGACGGTATACAGTGAAGGAATTATGTAAACACTCGGTATTTTGTTGATGTATATATATGGTTATTAGTTCTATGCTCGGGAGTCTGATCATCAGACCGGTACACTTGTATTTATTCAGCCTTGTTAACCACGTGGGTGGTTGACGGCGTTGTAGCACCAATCGTTTAGTTACTGTTTAGTCGTTTATTTTCCGCTGCGATTTCAAGTAATGTGTTGTGCGTAGTAGGGGTGTTACAAAAAAGTGGTATCAGAGCGAAGTATCGCTCTGATGACTAGAATACCGAGCTTAGGGATATACCGAGTTAGGAAATCTAACTACAGATACTTAAGTGAACAGATTTGGAAAGGTTGACCACTAACTAAGTGTGGAGATACCTTATTATCGGGAAGCGTTACAATCGTTGGACCGATAAGTGTGCAAGCATAATGCTAATGAGATGTTCATATGAATTCAGATGGCAGGTAGACCACGAGGTAGAGGCCGCGGGCGCGGTACTGGAGGTATGGGTGACCAGGGCGATGATACTACGGCACAGACCATGGCTGAGGCAGTTGCAGCCGCCGTAGCCTAGTTGGTACCCGACTTGGTTGCTGCTATACAGCAAGGGCAACAGCCCGGAGTTCAGCCACCACCACCACCGCCCACTAGAGACCAATTGGGTCAAGGCGTTGGCTGATCTGAGGCCGCCCTCATTCAGTGGAGACCGATCCCCGTAAGCTCGAGGCGTACATCTCCGAAATGGAGACCGCCTTCGAAACCTTAGCACCACCTGAGCAGGTAAAGGTACGACTTGCTGCTTACTACTTGAAGGGCTCGCACAAAACTGGTGGAAGCTTGTGCGAGAGGGCAGAGTTGCTGACCCGACTTTTCAGTGGAGGAGTACACGGCTCTGCTGCGAGCCAAAACTACCCTATACATGTGCAAGAGGCCAAGCGCCTGGAGTTGGACATCTGAGGCAAGGGGATAAGATGACAGTAGATGAGTACTACTCAGCCTTCATCGGAATTATCCACCTGCTACCGGATCTGGGTTACTCAACCGGATTCTTGTGAACCGTTTCTACAACGGACTGAACTACCGCCTACGCTACGGCATGGGGCCTACTGGATATACCGCTTTGCAGGTAAAAGAATTACGGTGTAATGTGAATAAGTGTGTACGGTGTGTTAATGTGTTGTGAATTTATTTGGCGGGGCATAACTGACACCCTAAATATAGGAGTGCTATCATGCCGCTGCTATCGTGGAGATCATCGTCCGTCTGAGGGACGAGGAGAGTGCGCTCAAGCGCAAGGCTCAGAACGAGGGCCAAGGCATGCAAGGGCAGTGGGGAGGGAAGAAGGAGAAATCATACCCCCAGTCCCAGAAAGGACAGCAACAGGGAGGCAAGGGCCAGACCCAGACCACCACTGCTGAGGAGCCTCTGCAGCTCACCTATGCGTATGCGGCCAAGCCCCTACGTTCTTACCCACCTAAGGGTAATTGTCTAATTCTGTGTGATAAGTTAGAGTATATGTTGATAAGTTGTGGAACAAGTATTGATTGTGTATTGTGATAGCAGCTAGCACGGGCTCTGGACCGGAGCGCCACTATTACTGTAAGTGGTGCAACGGAGACCACCCGGCAAGGACTGCAAGGGTAACGATGTTCAGTGCCGATACTGTAAGAAGATGGGTCACCGCGATCATGAATGCTGGCAGAACCCAAACAGTAGGAACTACAGGCCCAAGGGGCAATGGAAGGGTAAGGCCACTACGACCACCGATGGCCAGAAGACGGCAAACCAGCCACCCCCAGATCAGAGGTACACGGAGTCCCAGAAGGGGAAGGGGTCGGGGTCCAACAAGGCCACCCTGAATGTGGTGGACCGGTATGAGGCGCCAGGGCCCTCTTCTAGACCAGGTACCGCCTAAACTGTTAAATGTAATGAGTGTCTGCATACCGCATTTCATGCATGTGTGTGAGTGAGTTTAAATAAACAACCATGTGAGTAAATAAATGAAGTATAGTGTGACATTACCTAATTAGAGTACTCTAAACTTAAAGGAACTTTCAATATATGTTATCCAATCCCACCCACACCAAACCCCGGAGAAACCACCATCAACATCACCGACTTTCCGTTGGAGCAATGTCAGGTTATCCAGCTAGGTATGATACTCTTAAATGGATACCTGACACCGGAAGCACAAATCCATATCATCAGACGATGCGACGAACTTGGAGCAAAACCAGGAGGGTTCTACACACCCGAATACCCGAACGGAGCAAGGATGCAATTGAAGATGATGTGCATGGGTAAGGACTGGAACCCTTGCACCAGGACATATCAAGAAGTACGAGCTGAAGATGGAGCAACGGTACCAAGTATACCAGAGGAGTTCCATGCGGTCGTTAACCACGCCGTGGGAATTGCTCAACAAGTTGAAACGGATTCAATTCCAAATGTGAAAGCAGATCTATGCGTTGTGAACTTCTACCAGAAAGGTGGACGGTTAGGTATACACCAAGGCAAGGACGAGTCACCCGAGTCTCTGAGTAAGGGAGTACCCGTGGTGTCTTGGTCCATTGGCGATACCGCAGTGTTTGTGTATGGCGAGCTGAAGCGTGCTGACCTCGCAAAGAAGTTACTGTTGAAATCGGGAGACGTATTAATCATGGGTGGGCAATCAAGGATGCTATACCATGGCATCAGAAAGATCAAACTGAATACCGCACCGTCGGCAGTGATCAATGCCACACACATGAAACCCGGACGTTTGAATTTGACCTTCAGACAGTTTTAAGCCTTGTATAATTATGTGATAGACCAATGTGTATTAAGGATGTTGTAAGTGTGAATCATGGCGACAGTATAAGCCAATGAATGTTGTAAAAAGAGTGTGTTAATGAATAAAGTGGAGTTGTTTGAAGCATATAAATCGTGTTGTTACCCAATACTTATTAGTTTGCCAATGAATTAGGCTGTGCACTCGGAACGGGAGGTATACTGAGTGTCTGCAGTAAGGCAGAAGCCGGCAAGAGCGGCACAATCCTCACCGGTACCTTTCCAGTGAATGGTGTGGATGCATCGATCTTGTTCGACTCTGGAGCCTCACACACATTCATTTCGCTATCATTTGCGAAGAGGCTAGGGTTAGACGGTAAAGAGATGCCAGACTTCGTGGTCACTCTCCCGTCGAAAGAGCGGATCAGATGTACCCGCTACTACCGAGATGCTATTGTTCGAATCAGGGGTGAAGAGTTTCAGATCGACTTGATAGAGTTCGACGGACTAGGCTTTGATGTGATTGTCGAGATGAACTGGTTGGAGCGGTACAAGGGTAGAATCCTGTGTGCCGAGCATCGACTGCTTCTTCGGAGTCCATCTGGGGTTACCATATCTTACCGCCAGAGGCCCAGGGAGCCTTCGACTCAGATCATCACCGCCATGGCTATGTATCACGAGTTACGACGAGGGAGTGATGTATACCTCTGCTATGTCCAGGACATAGAGAGAGACCCTGAGTTTAGCCCAGATGTGCCGGTAGTGTCGGAGTTTCCTGATGTATTTCCTAAGGAACTGCCGGGCATGCCGCCAGCACGAGAGGTTGAGTTTGAGATTGATCTAGTTCCGGGCACCGGACCCATTGCGAAAGCACCTTATCGTATGGCTCCAGCAGAGATGACAGAGCTCAAGGAGCAGCTGAGAGACCTACTCGACAAGGGCTTTATCCGCCCCAGTGTTTCACCATGGGGAGCGCCGGTCCTCTTCGTGAAGAAGAAGGACGGTAGCCTCCGCCTGTGTATTGATTATCGGGAGCTGAATGCTGTTACGGTGAAGAACCGTTACCCCTTACCACGCATCGACGATCTATTTGATCAGCTGAGGGAGCATCAGTATTCTCCAAGATAGACCTACGTTCCGGATACCACCAGATTGCCATCCGTGACAGTGATATCGAAAAGACAGCTTTCAGAACTAGGTATGGGCATTATGAGTTCACAGTTATGCCGTTTGGCTTGTCAAATGCACCAGCAAAGTTCATGGACTTAATGAACCGTTTGTTCCAAGATCAGTTGGACAAATCAGTGGTAGTCTTCATCGATGACATACTTGTGTATTCGAAATCGAGAGGTGAGCATGAAAGCCACCTGAGAGATGTATTGCAAACATTAAGAAAGAATCAGTTGTATGCTAAATTTTCTAAGTGTGAATTTTGGTTGAACCAAGTATCTTTCCTTGGACATGTGATTTCTGAGGCCGGGATCGCTGTTGATCCGGCAAAGATAGATGCAGTGCGCACCTGGCCTAGGCCGAAGACAGTTACCGACATCAGGAGCTTCCTCGGTCTGGCAGGTTACTATAGGAGATTTGTGAAGAACTTCTCCAGTGTCTCGAAGCCGATGACTTCCTTGATGAAAAAGGATGCACCATTCGAGTGGACAGTCGACTGTGAGAGTTCTTTTGCGAGTCTCAAGGATGCTCTGACATCTGCACCGGTTCTGACATTACCAGACGGTCCAGATGGTTTTGAGGTCTATTGCGACGCATCAGGCAGGGGTATGGGTTGTGTGTTGATGCAACACGGGAAGGTCGTAGCTTACGCCTCCCGACAGCTGAAGAAGCATGAGGAGAACTACCCTACCCACGACTTAGAATTGGGGGCCATTGTCTTCGCACTGAAGATATGGCGACATCACTTGTATGGGGTAAGTGTGACGATTTATTCTGACCACAAGAGTTTAAAGTACTTGTTCACTCAGAAGGAGTTGAACATGAGGCAAAGAAGGTGGGTTGAATTTCTGAATGATTATGACATCAATTTACAGTACAAGGAGGGTAAGGCAAATGTGGTAGCTGACGCATTGAGTCGCCGAGCACACTCTCTCCATTCGCTAGTCTCTCATACTGGCTTGGTTGAAGAGGTGCGGAGTGCTCAGATGACGGATCAGTACATGATGGAGATTAGACAGAAGCTTATTGATGGCACATTCGAGGGTCAGAAGTACGACTTCAGACTCCACGATGATGACCTGATTAGGCTTAATGGCCGGTTGTGTATACCCAGGAGTAGCGCTGAGTTGAAGGAGCGCATATTGAGTGAATCCCATTGTTCTACTACTTCGATTCACCCCGGAGCTTCAAAGATGTATAAAGGTATGAAAAGATATTTCTGGTGGGCTGGAATGAAAAAGGATGTGAATGACTAGTGTTGAGGTGTCTCACTTGTCAGAAGGTCAAGTTTGAGCACCGACGCCTGGGTATGGTGCAGCCAATGCCAGTGCCGGAATGGAAGTTCCATGACATATCTATGGACTTCGTAGTAGGGCTTCCACCTGCAAGGGGAGTCTGAATATGATTTGGGTTGTTGTTGACCGACTGACCAAGGTGGCCCGATTCATTCCGATGAAGGACACCTGGAAAGTGGCAAGATTGGCAGAATTATTCGATAAAGAAATTGTAAGACATCATGGTGTACCAAAGACAATTGTATCTGACAGAGATACCAGATTCTTATCCAGATATTGGAAGTCTACACGAGAGGCATTGGGTACTGAACTGAAATTGAGTACAGCGTTTCACCCACAGACCGATGGTCAGAGTGAGCGCACTATTCAGACACTTGAGGATATGCTACGTGCATGTGCACTTGACTTTCAGACCAGCTGGATTGATAAGTTACATCTGATCGAGTTCAGTTACAACAACAGTTATCATGCATCGATCAAGATGTCTCCCTTCCAGGCATTGTATGGTAGACCATGCCGCACGCCATTATGCTGGGATGAGTCGAGTGAGACGGTCATTATAGGACCAGTATCTTGAGCAAGTTCAGGCAGAAGTTCGCCAGATCAGGGCTAATATGAAAGCAGCTCAGGATAGACAGAAGTCGTACGCAGATGTGCGCCGACGTGACCTGGAGTTCACCGTGGGCGATCAGGTATTTTTGAGAGTATCCCCCATGAAGGGAGTGTTTCGTTTTGGCCAGAAAGGCAAGTTGAGCCCAAAATATGTGGGGCCTTATGTTGTGACGGAGCGGATCGGCCCGGTAGCTTATAGACTTGACTTACCTGCCGAGCTGGGCAAGGTACATGATGTATTTCATGTGTCCCAGTTGAAGAAGTATATGTCTCATCCGTCTCATGTGCTTCTGCCTGAAAGGCTAACTTTAGAGCCGACCATGCGATCAGTGGAGACTCCGGTACGGATTCTGGACACTAAGACTCGAGACACTCGCCATAAGTCTGTGAGACTGGTGAAGGTTCTCTGGTCTAACCAGGACGTTGAGGAGGCCACTTGGGAGCTGGAAGATAAATGAAGGCAAAGTACCCGTCGTTGTTTACTTCTTAGTGTTTGTATGTATAGGGTACGGGACGTACCCCTATTTAAGGGGGGTAGAGCCGTTTCGGTTATGGTTGTGTGCGACATGTATATGTATACATTGTCTATGTTATGTTACAGACCGCTGAGTCTGAACGATGTTGTGATGTTTTGTTGTTTGGACCATGTGTCCGATATGATGTAAGATGTTGTTAATGTAATATAGAAGTGTTGTTGATATGTGTTCTCATGTTCTAATGTTTAGGTTATGTGGAAGTATGAACTTTGGGGACAAAGTTCTTTTAAGGGGGGTAGATTGAAATACCCCAAACCTAGTTATGTTGTTTAAACACCTAAATCGGGTGTAATAAGACTAAAAAGAGTCTTAGAAACATTAGTAAACAAATTTAAACTAAAGAAAACACAAAATGTGCTTTAAAGTCAATAAGAGCCAAAATGTGCTCTAAGCTTGGGATAAACTTGGTCAAGACCTAATGAACTTACCAAGACCTCATTTATACACTAATGAACATATTAAACCAATTACCAAAGAAAACCAAGCTCGAAAACAAGTTAAAACACAAAATGTGCTTTAAGAAGTCTTAAAGCACATTTTTGAAAAATTGTCTTGTAAATGAGTTTTGAATGGCTAAATGTCCATCATTACTCTTAAATATATATGTGTACTATATAGTATCACATTTGGGTGGCTATATTAATGGGAAATCAAAAATTTAACTTTTAAGTGCCTTGTTTAGGTGAATAGTGATTTTTATAAGCTAGTTTATAACATATGTTGTATTAAGTAATTAAATTGACAAACAAAGACTAAAACACCCTCATACTAATAAAGGGGGCCGGTTTTTAAGTGTTATAACCCGCATAATTCATACCTTATGTTATATCAGTTGCAATATTGTTCTAAGTTGGATTATCTATTCTTTGCTATCAGTTGGACTCCGACGGTATTGTTTTAATTGTCAAGGACGAGGAGGTCATTCGGTTAATTAATTAAGGTAATTAATTATCTGATTTATAAGGAGAAGGGTTCCTTATTTTCCCTTACATTTTCTAATTATTCTTACATCACGATCAGTTTCCTCCATCGAGTCGATCGTGCGTTCAGAGCATCGACAGTTTCTCTGCCCTCTCTCCTCCTCTCAACTTCTTCCTCTGTGAGTTTGCAAGATCCGCTGTTGTGATCAGATTGTGTTATTGCTGCGTTTCTCTGATCGGTTCAGGTTTGTATTCAAGAATTCGGGACTGCGTTGTTGGTTTTCTTTTCTCTCTGTTTTCTGATTTTGAGCCGTTGTTCTTGATTAAATCAGAAGGCTTCGTCGCTGTTGAATTGTAATTGTGCGGGCTGTGGAACTGCTGCAGATTGTGGAGATCTTTCATTTTGAATCAGGTTGGTGTTGCAGATTTTGGGGTTGGATAATCTAGGGTTCTTCTTTTCAGTTTCTGATTTTGTGTCAATTGATTTGGATAATCAGTGGCTGTTGGTCTGTCCGGATTGTTACTCTGCGTGGATTGTGCCTGCTGCCTCAGTTCGTTGTTGCTTCTGCTAATTGAGGTAGGTGGTTACTCGATTCAGTTTGGGAGTTCAGCCGTGGGGTGTTGCAAGAGCGTTGTCTGGTTTTTGTGTGTGATTCTATTAGCGTTTTGTTGTGATTTTGGATGGCTAAACCCCCATGGTTTCCTGTTTTAATGTCTGATTTGGTGTGTGTGCTTCATTGGCATTTTGAGGCATTGATTTGTGTTGTTTTTCTGCTCTGTTCGTCTTCTGGAAACTGCATTTTTCGCACTGTCCGAACTTCCGTCCGAGCTTTGAAGTTCGGACAGTGCGTTTCTGCCTTTCTGATTTGCGAGTTCGGGGTATGTCCGAACATCTGTCCGAACTTGGATGTTCGGACACACCCTCATGTTTTCCCTCTGGTTTAAGTTCGACCTGTGTCCGAACTTCGACGTCCGGACACAAGGTCGGACCTTCCGCGTGTTTTCCCGTAAAACCTGTCCGAACATCCGTCCGAACTTGGATGTTCGGACATGTTGAACTCCTCTATCTGATTTCAACTCGACTTGTGTCCGAACATTGATGTCCGGACACAAGTTCGGACATTTGGCTTTCTCTGGTTTCTGAGTCTCGACTTGTGTCCGAACTTCAATGTCCGGACACAAGTTCGGACACCCCTCTGTTTTCAACATAACTTCTTCGTTTGAACTCCGATTTGAGTGCCGTCTGCGGCATTGGTTTCCTTATGATCTGTGCTACTGATTTATGAGTGTTTTGGCATATTTAAATGCAACTTTGCTTCTGTTTAAGCAACCTTTCTGTTTTGGGACATTGCACTTTGTTTCTGAGCCGTGAATGGCTGGGTCGAGCTATTCCGTGGTATACCATGTAGACGTCGTTCTGAGTGTGGGTCATTCCCTTTCTGTTCTGTGGGGTTGACGAACCCTTTGGCTCCTTCGAGTCATTTCTGCGTTGCCGAGAGACCTGGTATGGTCTATGGGTCTTCGACCCTTCTGAGTGTGTGCATTGTGTTTTGTCCCCTTTCTGTTTAAGTGCTCTGACTGTTTCTGAAATGGGAACCCTTTGTGTTCCACTCTGCTTCTGTTTCTGAAAGCTTCTGACTATCTAAGAGTTGTGCATAAGATGTTTATCTTCCCTTCCTCTGATTTCAATTGTTTTGAGCGACCTTGCTGATGACGGTCGCTGCTTACTGGGCATAGTTGTGTGCTCATTCCCCTACTTCTAACATTTTTGCAGATTGATCAGCGAGGATCATCTTGAGTTCTGGAGCTGTAGTGTTTAGCTCATTTGACTGTTTAAACTTTTGTTATGACGTTGTAGCCTTCGGGCCTTCCTCTGCTTTGAGTTTCTGTTTCGGATATGTATTTTGAATCCGTTTACTTCCGCTGTATTTGGATACTTTGGTTTACAATGTTAAGTGAACTCTGTTTTGGGCCTTTATTGTTTTTGATCGTTTAGAGCCTTGCGTTATTGGTAGTAATACGCGGCGTGTAATACCAGGCCAAGGAGTGGTGGCGCATGGTGATGGGTAGGCATCCCCAGCCTTGGACCTGGGATCAGTTCTGCTTGGAGTTCAACAAGCAGTTCTATCCGGATGTGTACAAAGACCAGAAGATCAATGAGTACAACCGGCTGCGCCAGGGGAGAGAGATGACTGTAGAGGAGTATGTGAGGAAGTTTGTGACGCTGTCGAAGTATGCTCCAGAGCCGGATGAGCACAGGAAGGCTCGTAAGTTTGAGAGCGGATTGAGGCCAGACATCAGGTCGGCGGTGACACCTCTTCGTCACCGGACCTTCAGGGATGTGGCGGATGTCGCCTGCTGGTAGAGGCGACATCAAGGGCAGACAGGCTGGCAAGGACCATAAAGGGAAGAGGCGTGCTGAGGAGCCTCAGAAGAAGGAGGCTGCTCCTCCTCAGAAGAAGCAGACCTATGGAGATCGCCGGGGAGCTTCTTCATCTTCGTCAGCTGGGACGAAGTGTGGGTCTTGTGGTCGCTCCCATCCTGGTAGGGAGTGCTACAAGAAGACTGGTGCCTGCTTTAAGTGCGGGTCGATGGAGCACCGGATTGCTCAGTGCCCTCAGGCGTCCAGTAGAGGCTCAGGGGATAGAGGTACCGGCTCAGATTCAGGGGCGAGGTCCGATCAGAAGAAGCCTCAGACTCAGGCCCGGGTTTATGCTATGCTATGGCGGAGAGCGTGATCGAGCTGGTGATCGCGTCATCTCAGGTATTCTCCAGATCCATTCTCGAGATGTGTTTTGTCTGTTTGATTCTGGAGCTACGCACTCCTTTATCTGCTGTGATTTGTTGGGTGACCTTGGACTGACTGCTGTGCCTAGTGAGTAGACTTGTTGTTGTGAGTAGTCCATTAGGTGGGGTTGCCCCTTGTGTGCTGGATTCTGTGTGTAAGGCTTGTCCCATAGTAGTTAGGGACAAGACTTTCTTTGCTGACCTCATCCCGATGCGGATGACCTGTTTTGATGTGATTCTGGGCATGGATTGGCTAGCAGAGCACCATGCCCATATAGATTGTGCAGCGAAGAGGTAGTGTTCGACTTGCCAGACGGGTCTCGTTTTGCTTTCTCTGGGAATGCAGTTCCATGTGCGCCGGTGATTGTGTCAGCGATGCAGGCAGCCAGTTTCTTGAGGAAGGGCTGCCAGGGCTTCTTATGTTATCTGCCAGAGGTGCGTGAGGGATCTAGCTTGGAGAGCATCCCGATTGTCAGAGAGTTTCCTGAGGTCTTCCAGGACGACGTGCCCGGACTTCCACCAGTGCGAGAGGTGGAGTTCACCATCGATTTAGCGCCAGAGACTCAGCCCATCTCTAGGGCCCCTTACCGTATGAGTCCGGCGGAGTTGAAGGAGCTAAAGGTCCAGCTTCAGGAGCTGTTGGATAAGGGCTTCATACGCCCTAGTGTTTCGCCTTGGGGAGCGCCAGTGCTGTTTGTGAAGAAGAAGGATGGGACCTTCCGTTTGTGCATCGACTACGGAGCTGAACAAGGTGACCATCAAGAATCGCTATCCCCTTCCGCGCATCGACGATTTGTTTGACCAGTTGGCGGGTGCCACAGTGTTCTCGAAGATAGATCTTCGTTCAGGCTACCATCAGTTGAGGATTAAGGCCGAGGATGTGCCTAAGTCCGCTTTTAGGACTCGTTATGGTCATTACGAGTTCCTAGTCATGCCGTTTGGTTTGACTAATGCTCCGTCAGTATTCATGGATATGATGAACCGGGTTTTCAAACCCTATTGGATCAGTTCGTAGTGGTCTTCATAGATGATATCTTGGTGTACTCCAGGAGCGCAGAGGAGCATGAGGAGCATCTGAGGATTGTTTTGCAGACGTTGAAGGATCATGAGCTGTATGCTAAGTTGAAGAAGTGCGACTTCTGGCTTGATCGTAGTATTCTTGGGACATGTGGTCTCGAAGGACGGTATCTCAGTGGATCCTGAGAAGTTAGAGCTGTGATGGAGTGGGCGAGGCCCACGAATGTTGCTGAGATTCGCAGTTTCCTTGGGTTAGCTGGGTACTACAGGAAGTTCGTTGAGGGTTCTCTAAGATTGTATCCCCGCTGACCCGTCTGTTGAGGAAGGAGATCAAGTATGAGTGGAGCGAGGCTTGCGAGCAGAGTTTCCAGGAGATTAAGAAGAGACTGACGACGGCACCGATTCTGACTTTGCCTTCTGGGACTGAGGGATTTGAGGTCTTCTGTGATGCGTCCCATAAGGGACTGGGATGTGTTTTGATGCAGCAGGGTAAGGTAGTGGCTTATGGCTCCCGACAGCTTAAGCCCTATGAGAAGAACTACCCTACCCACGATCTGGAGCTGGCAGCTGTGGTGTTCGCGCTGAAGATTTGGAGACATTATTTATATGGAGCGTCGTGTAAGGTTTACACTGACCACAAGAGCCTCAAGTATTTGTTCACTCAGAAGGAGCTGAACTTGAGACAGAGGAGGTGGTTGGAGCTACTTCATGACTACGATTTAGAGATCCTCTACCACCCGGGTAGAGCGAATGTTGTTGCAGATGCCTTGAGCCGGAGAGGTGCTTCGGGTGTAGCTTGTGCCTTGTCAGGAGTTCAGAGGTCCGCCTTAGAGCTTCAGCGTATGGGAGTTTGGGTAGTCAGACCAGCCAGTGCCAGTGTGATAGCAGCGCTTCAGGTGCAGTCTTCGTTGGTCGACAGGATTCGGGTTGGTCAGGAGTCAGACTCAGCTTTATGTCGGATTAGAGAGGGGCTGTCTGCAGAGCAGAGTTCAGATTTCAGTGTCTCCAGCGATGGTTGTCTGCGTTTCAGAGACCGTGTATGTGTGCCAGACGATGCAGTGCTGCGCAGAGAGATCCTTCAGGAGGCCCATGGAGCGCCTTATTCAGTTCACCCAGGAGGGGTGAAGATGTATCGAGACCTCAGAGAGTCATTCTGGTGGTCTGGGATGAAGCGTGATATCTCAGAGTTTGTCTCGAAGTGCCAGACCTGTCAGCAGATTAAGGCTGAGCACCAGAGGCCAGCGGGTTTGCTTCAGCCCCTTCCCATTCCTGAGTGGAAGTGGGAGAGTGTGGGGATGGATTTCGTCATGGGTTTGCCCAGGACTCCTTCGGGTTGTGATGTGCTGTTTGGGTGATAGTTGATCGTCTGACGAAGTCTGCTCATTTTCTGCCGGTGAAGAAGACCTTCAGTCTGGAGCGCCTAGCTCGTTTCTTATGGATGAGATATTGAGGCTTCACGGTGTGCCTACTACTATTGTGTCTGATCGTGACCCTCGTTTTGTTTCGAGATTTGGCGCAGTTTGCATAAGGCCTTGGGTACGAATTTAGCATTCAGTTCAGCTTACCATCCTCAGTCGGATGGCCAGACGGGAGGACTAATCAGGTTTTGGAGGACATGCTTCGTGCATGTGTCCTGGACTTTGGTGGTAGCTGGGAGCAGCATGTGACTCTGATTTGAGTTCGCCTACAACAACAGCTTTCAGGCGAGCATTGGTATGGCTCCGTTTGAAGCGTTGTACGGTAGGAGGTGCAGGTCCCCCATCTGTTGGGATGACCTGAAGGAGAGGGTCTTGGTTGGACCCGAGCTGGTTCAGGGAGCGGTAGAGAAGATCAGGACGATTCGGGAGCGTTGCTTGTTGCTCAGAGCAGACAGAAGTGCTATGCAGATCAGAGGCGCAGGCCGCTTGAGTTTGAGGTGGGAGATCATGTTATCTGCGAGTGTCGCCGGTCAGAGGTGTGGTCCGGTTTGGGAAGCGTGGGAAGCTTAGCCCAAGTTCGTTTGGACCGTTTGAGATTCTGGAGAGGATTGGCCCTGTGGCTTACCGTTTGGCTTTGCCACCTGCTTTGTCTGCTGTCCACGGAGTTTTCCACGTGTCTATGTTGAGGAAGTACTGCATGATCCGTCGCACGTGATCGACTACAGCCAGCTTCAGCTAGAGAGATTGCAGTTTCGAGGCGGTGCCCTACTCGCATTTTAGCCAGGGACGTCCGCCAGCTTCGTATAAGACCCTGCCTATGGTGAAGGTCCAGTGGTCAGATCAGCTAGAGAGTGAAGCGACTTGGGAACTCGAAGATGAACTGCGTGCCAAGTTTCCCTCTCTGTTCGAGCAGTAAGGTGAGTTAATCTCGAGGACGAGATTCTTTAAGGGGGAGGTGATGTGTTTATAACCCGCATAATTCATACCTTATGTTATATCAGTTGCAATATTGTTCTAAGTTGGATTATCTATTCTTTGCTATCAGTTGGACTCCGACGGTATGTTTTAATTGTCAAGGGCGAGGAGGTCATTCGGTTAATTAATTAAGGTAATAATTATCTGATTTATAAGGAGAAGGGTTCCTTATTTTCCCTTACATTTTCTAATTATTCTTACATCACGATCAGTTTCCTCCATCGAGCCGATCGTGCGTTCAGAGCATCGACAGTTTCTCTGCCCTCTCTCCTCCTCTCAACTTCTTCCTCTGTGAGTTTGCAAGATCGCTGTTGTGATCAGATTGTGTTATTGCTGCGTTTCTCTGATCGTTCAGGTTGTATTCAAGAATTCGGGACTGCGTTGTTGGTTTTCTTTTCTCTCTGTTTTTGATTTTGAGCCGTTGTTCTTGATTAAATCAGAAGGCTTCGTCGCTGTTGAATTGTAATTGTGCGGGCTGTGGAACTGCTGCAGATTGTGGAGATCTTTCATTTTGAATCAGGTTGGTGTTGCAGATTTTGGGGTTGGATAATCTAGGGTTCTTCTTTTCAGTTTCTGATTTTGTGTCAATTGATTTGGATAATCAGTGGCTGTTGGTCTGTCCGGATTGTTTGCTCTGCGTGGATTGTGCCTGCTGCCTCAGTTCGTTGTTGCTTCTGCTAATTGAGGTAGGTGGTTACTCGATTCAGTTTGGGAGTCAGCCGTGGGGTGTTGCAAGAGCGTTGTCTGGTTTTGTGTGTGATTCTATTAGCGTTTTGTTGTGATTTTGGATGGCTAAACCCCATGGTTTCCTGTTTTAATGTCTGATTTGGTGTGTGTGCTTCATTGGCATTTTGAGGCATTGATTTGTGTTGTTTTTCTGCTCTGTTCGTCTTCTGGAAACTGCATTTTTCGCACTGTCCGAACTTCCGTCCGAGCTTTGAAGTTCGGACAGTGCGTTTCTGCCTTTCTGATTTGCGAGTTCGGGGTATGTCCGAACATCTGTCCGAACTTGGATGTTCGGACACACCCTCAAGTTTTCCCTCTGGTTTAAGTTCGACCTGTGTCCGAACTTCGACGTCCGGACACAAGGTCGGACCTTCCGCGTGTTTTCCCGTAAAACCTGTCCGAACATCCGTCCGAACTTGGATGTTCGGACATGCTGAACTCCTCTATCTGATTTCAACTCGACTTGTGTCCGAACATTGATGTCCGGACACAAGTTCGGACATTTGGCTTTCTCTGGTTTCTGAGTCTCGACTTGTGTCCGAACTTCAATGTCCGGACACAAAGTTCGGACACCCCTCTGTTTTCAACATAACTTCTTCGTTTGAACTCCGATTGAGTGCCGTCTGCGGCATTGGTTTCCTTATGATCTGTGCTACTGATTTATGAGTTTTTGGCATATTTAAATGCAACTTTGCTTCTGTTTAAGCAACCTTTCTGTTTTGGGACATTGCACTTTGTTTCTGAGCCGTGAATGGCTGGGTCGAGCTATTCCGTGGTATACCATGTAGACGTCGTTCTGAGTGTGGGTCATTCCCTTACTGTTCTGTGGGGTTGACGAACCCTTTGGCTCCTTCGAGTCATTTCTGCGTTGCCGAGAGACCTGTATGGTCTATGGGTCTTCGACCCTTCTGAGTGTGTGCATTGTGTTTTGTCCCCTTTCTGTTTAAGTGCTCTGACTGTTTCTGAAATGGGAACCCTTGTGGTCCACTCTGCTTCTGTTTCTGAAAGCTTCTGACTATCTAAGAGTTGTGCATAAGATGTTTATCTTCCCTTCCTCTGATTTCATTGTTTTGAGCGACCTTGCTGATGACGGTCGCTGCTTACTGGGCATAGTTTGTGTGCTCATTCCCCTACTTCTAACATTTTTGCAGATTGATCAGCGAGGATCATCTTGAGTTCTGGAGCTGTAGTGTTTAGCTCATTTGACTGTTTAAACTTTTGTTATGACGTTGTAGCCTTCGGGCCTTCCTCTGCTTTGAGTTTCTGTTTCGGATATGTATTTGAATCCGTTTACTTCCGCTGTATTTGGATACTTTGGTTACAATGTTAAGTGAACTCTGTTTTGGGCCTTTATTGTTTTTTGATCGTTTAGAGCCTTGCGTTATTGGTAGTAATACGCGGCGTGTAATACCCTTAACTCTTAGGCCGGTTTTAGGGGTGTTACATTAAGTGTGGTGACTCACCACTCTCTAGTTGATATAATAAGTAAGTAAAGAAAACTAATTAAACTTACTTTTTTACTTTATAAGCATAAATATCTCTTAAAAGCAAATTCTATCTCATTCTCTCATTTCCTCCCTTGTTCACACGGCTCCACACCTCTCTTCTTCCTTCTCTTCCACGGTAATACACACCACCTCCATTAAACCTCTTCTTTGATCTCTTGTAAAATCTTACTCACTTGTTCAAATCAAAAACAACACCACCAATCTCTTCCTCTCATCAAGCTCTTCATTCCTATCTTCTCAAAACTCCAAGAGCCCCATTCGGTGCCAAGGTGTTCCACCATTGAAGAGCTTGAGCTTGTATTTTGACATATTGTTGATCTCCCTTGCTTCTAGGTAAGGAATCTCAAAGAAAAATCATGTTTCCTCCATGTTTTTACCTTGACGGAAAATACACATTGATATAGCTCTTTGTGTGACCTTGTTCTAGCTTCATTCCAACTCTTCATGGACTAGGTGGAGTCCTCTCTCGTTATATATTCAAACTCTCTTCAAAGATCAAGGTAAAACAACTACATTAATGTTTTTGAAACAATGTACAATTAGGGTTACAATGAGATGAAGCTTATAGCTTGAATACTCATTATAATGTTGTATATTGTTTAGAACTTGACAAGGAATCAAATACCCTACCGGTCTTGTAGTGAAACAAGAAAGGAATTGTTTGGAAAAGAGGTAAATCTACTAACCTAATGTTGTTTTAATGCCTTAGGAGAAATGAGCTTATAAATGCTTATTAAAACTACCTAAAGAGCAAATGGTAAATGACCTAGTAATGTTCTCAAGGAGACTAGTAAAATAACACATGTCTTGTTGTATGTAATCGCAGGTTAAAGGCATATATATTGTGGAAATTCAGTGTTTATGATTTAAGCACTTTAAGGGCCTAAGAGCCACGCATTTTAAGGGCCTAAGTGCCATGCAATTAAATTATGCACTATTTGTGATGTAGTGTGAATTTGGTGAAGTTGTATAAGAAAGTGTTCTTGGTGTTCTAGGATGTTTAATGAAGAAAACAATGTGCTAAGGTGTAACAAAATACTAGGAGAACTTATGTCGAAATTTAGGAAATGTATAAGGAGTTCATGATGTTTTAAAGGAATTGTGAGGAACTAGGAAGTGCTCTAGAGTGTAATAAAGACTTAGGCATGATCTTGAGATTTTAGTAAGTACCAAAGTCATTTTGGGACTTAGGTAAATACTTAGGCAAACTTTGGTAATAAGGAGAAAGTGTAAACTTAGAAAAGAATTGTCAAGATGGATATAAGGAGTTAGTTGTGAGAGATGATGCTTGGGAGATGATGTTAAAATAAGGAGAAAGCATTTTGGGATAGTAGTTATCATAGGTATGAAACACCACTTGAAAAACTAGGAGAAAACATTGTAAGTGTTAGGAATTTTGTGAAGAAATGGGTAAAGGCTTAAGGAATTATATAATGAGTTTTATGAGTTTTAAGGATGTCTTAAGGTGTGTTTGAAGTGCCCAAATGAGGTTAGGGGGTACTAGGTTTTATGGGGTGAAGTTTGGAGTTGAATGTGAAAAGGAAACAAAGGTCTGGGGCAGACCGAACTTGCGACCGAACTTGCAAGTTCGGTCGAGCCCAGTTTACCCTGCGAGAATTGGCTTCTGGAAAAGACCGACCTTGGGGACCGGACTTGCAAGGTCGGTCGGGCTTGTATTTTGTGTACGGATTGAGTTACTGGAATACGGAACCGACCGAACATGGGACCGGACTTGGTAAGTTCGGTCGGGCTAAATTTACAAAGGGGAAAATCTCGGGAAAAGACTGAACATAGGACCGGACTTGGTAAGTTCGGTCGGAGTAGAAAATTTTGACGGAAATGTGTTCTGGAATCGACCGAACTTGGACAAGTTCGGTCGGCAAGGTCGGTCGGACCTAAACTTGTAAAAAAAAACAGAAAGAATGTGACTTATGTAGTTAACCCTAGGGTGTATAATGAAGATAACCTAGGGTAGAATAGACACTAAAACATGTCATACAATCATGTTAAATACTTAGTAAGTTTGAAGTTAAATAAATAATTAACCGACGTTACTAATGTGTTTAGGATTCTCGCAAGGTGGAAACAGTCGAGGCAAGGACCAAGGTATGGTTTTCTTGCAGTCTGTTGCCTACCGGTTTACACCGGCTTGTGTGCTGTTTGTTTTTTCTGTGTGTTTATGACTTTGTAAGATTAAACCATGTAAGGAGTTTACAGTTGTTGAATACTATTATGTTGTTAAGTATGACTCTCTCTTCCCTTGTGTGTGTCTAACAAGACTTGACCTATTATTGTGAATTATTTGTTGAGTTCAATGATGGACTACTAACAAGGGCTAATGGGGGAAGTGAGGAGTCCGGTCTGTTCCGGCCACGCGTTGAGTATGGGAGTCGATGTCATAACCGGTTCGATTCTCTCTGTATGTTATGGTTAAGTTTCCAATTTGGTTTCTAACCTTCCCTTTAGCTTAACCAAGGCTATTTTACTGACTCACGTCGGGCCACAGGGGCATACTATGTGTTATTTCGGTGTGCTTGGATCACTATATCCGAGGCACCTTGTGTTAAGTTAGCCGTTCAATCTAACCGGACGGTAACGAGTTATGTAACGAGCTAAGTATGAGCATGGCAACATTCTCTAGGCTCTCAATGAGGACTAACTGTGTTGGTTCTCTTCCTAAAAGGAATTGTATGTGTGTTGTGTGTTATGATGTGTACAATACCCATGTTATGTTATGTATGTATGAATTGTGTGTTTTAAAATAAATACCATGTCATCATGACAAATAGTTGCGCGCATTCCGGTAGTCGATGGGCTGTGCGTTAACCATGCCAGCCAAGGGTTGCTGACCCCCTCGGGGGATCCATATTTCTTTTACTGCAGGATGAGGATCGAGGAAGCGGAGTGGCTCTAGATCCTAGGTGTAGTTTTACTTTTGGAGTACTTTTGGATGTTTGCTCGGGATGCGCCTGTGCTCCCGTGGCGTATTATATACTTGATTGTGACAGTTTACAGTGACGGTATACAGTGAAGGAATTATGTAAACACTCGGTATTTTGTTGATGTATATATATGGTTATTAGTTCTATGCTCGGGAGTCTGATCATCAGACCGGTACACTCGTATTTATTCAGCCTTGTTAACCACACGTGGGTGGTTGACGGCGTTGTAGCACCAATCGTTTAGTTACTGTTTAGTCGTTTATTTTCCGCTGCGATTTCAAGTAATGTGTTGTGCGTAGTAGGGGTGTTACACTCCAAGCTTAGAGCATGTTTTTGCTCACACCGTGCCTTTATTGTTTTATTGTGTTTAACTATGGTTTAAACTATACACTGATGTTCCTAAGGCACTTTTTAGCCTTTAGATAACATATTTAAACATTTAAACAACATACCAAGGTTTGGGGTATTTCAATCTACCCCCCTTAAAAGAACTTCGTCCTCGAAGTTCACATTTCCACGCATCATTGGATTAAAATACGGAATTACTTTCTAAATTAACTTCCATTACCACCACCCTTTACATCCAACCACGGACTTAACGGTCCGGGAAACATATCCACATTATACATCACCATATCGTAACATACTTACACGATAACCTTGGACTCACGGTCCGGGTACCTTAACAACATTTACACATACATAACAACCCTTAGACTCTCTGGTCTTGGGTACAATACAACAGTTAGACTCATAGGTCTGAATAACATAACACTTTCGAAACTACCACATTAGGACTCCAGGTCTAAATTAATATTTCTTACTCATACCACACAACATGTCTTAGCATGTATAACAAACAGAAATACCTTTTCCATCTCTCCATGGGCTCCAGTCCCATGTTGAGTACATATACACTGTGATCCCGCAGAACCCGGTCGCGATGGACACCTTCTGGTCCCCGTTTCTTTGGGAGATCAAAACATTCACTTAATTTTAACATATATACTTCTCATGTCACCGGTCCGAAGACAAAGGCTCATGCGTCCTCAGCTCGTGAGCAAGTACTACAAAATATTCTTTACTAGGTTAAGTATAAGAGGATCCTTTATTCAAAATATTAATCGATTGTTTGAAAACACCAATTGAAAATCCTTTTGAAAACACAATACAACTCCAAGTCCAATTTATGCTCTTTGTATCTTTCTTAACATGGTTGTTTGTGACCACTTACAGGGAGCTTCAGAGTCATCCAACCCTGATGTGATCAGCATCAGTGTTGAACTATCTTTCCACCCCAATTTGTGTTCGGCTTCCCTTGATCTCATGATAATCAAGTTTCACCTCCCACTTCTTTTTCAACCAACAACTAATTCAAGCGTATCCCATTTTCTATCTTTTAATCCTTCTAGTCATAATCATCACATCTCCAAGGGATGGAACTCCGTCTATCAATCATCACCCAAATCTAACTTAATTCAAGTTACCTAGGGAATTTAATTCTCACTAGGTTCTATGTCGGTCTTATACCCCCTTCATAAATCATAACACTGTATATATATACATATTTTTTTATCAAAATACAATACATGTTTTCATTTATGTACCGTCGGGGTTTTAGTTCCCCGGGAGTTTCTTTACTCCCTTCCACTTGTACTCTCACACACCACTGTTAACAAAATAAACACACTTCCCACAATGGTATTCGCATCTTCTGTGCGCAATTACCACAATTTACCATAAATGAATACGTATGTTTATATAACACATGCGCCAACCATCATACAAATTATTTTTTGTGCTATGTTGTGCTATGCACAACATAGTTCACGTACACTTATACGGTAAAACACACTAAGCGGCTTTACGCTCTACCCCCCTTAAAAGGGATTATGCCCACGTAATCAATCACTGAACATTAACTTAAAATGTTCTGCCGTCGTGAAGTGTTTCAACTTCCACGCGGTCTGTATACAATGCGTTCTGGTTAGAGGATCTTAACCATATCGGCGGTTTAGTCCCTAAACCAAGAATTCTCCTTGGAGTTTATCTAACTCATAACCGGTTCCGGTCCTGGCCTGTGAGGCTTTTAGGCATTGATAACTAGCCATTTATTCATATTCACCATGTATATTCAGTATCTGGTGCATGGGCTCCCTGGCCTCTGTTGCGCAACTCTGGTAATATAGGGCTAGTTTGCCCCATTCGTTACTGTTACTGTATTGTACATCTTTAATGTATTACCCTTATCTAGGTAACAATGGTTTCTCAACCGACGCATGGTATCTCTTACCGTTAGCGAATTCGGTGAGTTATAAACTTTCTATCCGCTTCCATAACAATTTACTGTGCATACACTATGTATTTCACAATGATTGACTTGTTCCCTTTCGACTTACTGTCGGTTGAGACTGAGCTACTACCTAGTGTGTAGTGCTCTCTCAGCTATTTACAACACTTGGGGTATATTCCATACCGATATTTGGCAGTTAGTGCTACTGTAGTCACTTACTATTAATCATGTCTCCACATTTGGTTTTGTACAGTACTCTTTTATTGGTGCGACCTTGCATTTCCTATGCATTGATCATTATAGTATTATAGGTTTCTTCTCTACATCCACCACAATTAACATTTCCCAAATCCTAGCTACCCACTCGATCATTACTGCGCAAGTGCAATACCAAAACACTCAGTCATACAGAGTGCAGAGGCGTAAACTCCTGACAGTAAATCTCTTATGCGATAGCAAATAGGAATTTACACTGTGTTTCACTGAAATTCTTATCACATAACACTTGCTTCCGGCTTACTGCTCGGTGTTTCACTTTATAACACATACTACTAAGCTAACTGCTCTCTTTCAATAATAACATCGTCCATCCTTAACATATTTCTTGAACTTGATTCACATAACTACTTTCCTGTGGTCTGACAATACCGAGAGGTATCCCCACTCTTAATGCAGTGGTTCGTTTACCACTCTATTCACTTATACAACATAAACTTCTACAATCAATCGAGTTTATATAACATATCTTGCTTATGGCTTATAAGCCTTATTTGCCTTGAGCTGGGATCATTGTAGGCTGTCCACGCACATGTACTTCTCTGTACTATATTATATGGTTTGGATATTATATTGAGCTCCATGACAAGGTCGTTGCATTCCATTTCCTTTCATGGGATGCCCCTTAGGATTGTCAGTCCGTCTCCTGACAACTTATGTCTAAACTGGGTGTTAGTTTCAACCATCGTGTTTCTGTCATACATTTCGTGCAACAATTGTTGATGCGAACACCCTTTAAGGATTGCTCCTGGGTGTTGCTAAGTCATGCCATTACATCTGGTTCGCACTTATTGGTATATACAGTTAGCCACGCCGTTTGCGTTCTTAACTGGCTTATTATCCTCTTCTGTGAAGATCAACACTTCCTGGTAGTGTAGGTACTCATTCTGGGAGTTTCATCCCATTCATTGCACATTAATGCGTCCACATTAGGCATCTGCTTGCCATCTACAGGCTGGGTCACCGTTCCAGCTAACATGTTTATCCCTGAGGATCCTTAAGACGTATACGATGTCTTTACATTACAGTTAGTGCAATTCGCACCTCCTGACTCGTAAGCATTTCGTTGAAAGGAATTCACTAATTCCTTTAGTCTCGTTAACTTAACTGGGTTCCTTTACTTCAACCATTCATGGTAATCCTTAGCTGTTGTTTGATTTATACTGCTGACCGTAGAACGGAGTCGACTACTTCCCGTGTTTCGGACTCTACTCGTATACATATGTGGGGTACCATACTGATACATTACTACTTACCCAACTAACCCATAAGTAGGTCTGTCAGGCCCACAAGCTCCTATCGGAGTGCGGTCGTCCCACAATTCAGTTGGTACACTCGTAGTGTCCGTCACACGCCTAGGTGAAGTATTCTGTTATCAACTCCCTTATATTGTCTCGTGACAATATTCATTCCATGCTTCCCGAACTTAATCGAGGGAAAGTTTATCCATTGTTGTATCCTTGTCAACTGTCCTTGGTTCTATTGGTTCGGTTTAAAAGAAGGTTGGAAAGAAGTGTTGGTTTGAAAGAAAATCTGGTTTTGAAAAGAAAAAGGGTTTGAGTAAATCTGAGTTTGAAAGAAAATTTTCATGGTTTCACAACATCTTCTTACCTTAACCAAGTCTAGCTTCTTGCTGACTGGTGTATTTACAATTACGGGGGTAGGCTAACAGGCCTTCCCACTGTTATGACGATTACAGTTAACTTTCTAGTACTTTACTAAGTACTTGTAGTGGTTATAAATTTCCCGAACAGCCCTGTTATAGCAGCACTTGCTATGGCAAGTGCGCCATGCTAACTGGCTATCGGTTTAACACATACCGATTGTGGTATTGTTTTTACCCATATTGTCATCAGTGGCCTTGTTGGCCCTCACTGATCATACTGCCTTGATAAATACTCTTCTAGGTGTTTTCTCACTGTCTTCACATGATAATCATTAACTAGGGTGTTTCCCATTCTAGGAGTCCCTATTTTTTTGTATTGTTTCCTCTTGGTAGCCCGTTCCACGCATTGTCGTGGTTGCTGAGACTTGTCTCTTGTTTGGGCACTACGTTGTAGTTCCTTTGTCGGTTGATATACCGTTGGTGTATTATTTATCAACTGTGGTTCCGTAGACACTCGTCTCGGGTTTTATTGATCCATTTCTTGCCTGTTGCACGGTTGGTGCGTTGCAAGTTGGTTATTCTCGACTGCTTAGCATGTCGACCCAGGTTGCCGAAAATTCTATTCTTCTATACACAAGATTCTTCATTCTTCGCTATTAAGTGCGGTTAACATTGTTCAGATGGAGACTGTCTCCGGGATTCCCACTTTTCAGGATCTACCGTATGACAGGTTCTCTGTACCCTTAGAGGTATTCGATAACAGCCAGATCGGGTATTCCCGAGTATGAGAGGACTTTCATCTCTCTGGCGTTGTTGCCCAAGTTATAAAACAGGGATTGTGGAGGGTGGGGTGGACATTGTAGGTTTCCAGTACACACTGGAAATTCCTATCTAGCGTATCTCTCACGCTATCACTCAACCCTTAACCCAAAGTACTTAAATCCTAACTCGGTATTTCCTAAGCTCGGTAATTCAGTCATCAGAGCGATACTTCGCTCTGATACCACTTTTTGTAACACCCCATCCAACATTAACACACTTACTATAAACTGCAGCGGAAAAACAAACCTCATCACATTACTTAACTCGTTGGTGTTACACGCCGTTAACCACCCACGTGGCTAACAAGGCTATTACATAAACATTGTACCGGTCTGATGGACTTGATTCTCGAGCAACTACACATTATTATCCCTTTCCATTAACCACAAAACGTACTCATACCTTCCAACTGTACCGAGTATTTACAAACTGATGCCGATAACAACTTCGGTCTTACTACACCTACTGTATATATTTAACTTACATGATTACCCATGTACAACGACTACCCCGTCCTACTCTCGAATGGCTCCCAGCTCTCTGTACCTGAAATAGGAAAAGAAGAGAAAGGGTGGCCCCCAAGGGGGTCAGCACCTTTGCTGGTATGGTAATCTCGCAGCCCACATGCTACCGGGCCACGCACAACTAATTGTCGTCTTAGCATGCGATTGATTATATTTAAATCATGCATGCAGCTGTAAACACACAACACAAAACTTTTCGCCTCAATGGGCTCAACAACGGATAATACATCCTTACTTGATGAGTCACTCATGGTATCCATTATCCCTAGAGTGTTCCTCCTCTAACGGAGCTACTTCCTTAATAGACGACACTTACCCTTAAATCGGGTTATCCTTAAACGCCTCCTGTCACAAACTGGGATTCATTTCCATGATCCACACACTCCATATCTTACAACATATCACATTCCTCACATAACAAAACATAACAACACTTTTCTCGTTTCGACGTACACATGATAACATCGAATTCATTTTAAACATCTAACGTATACATATCATAGCATAGCAAGGGAAATTGCCTAGCACAATAACAACACAAAACACCATAACATCGGTTCACACAAGGAACCTTCCACCATAGTTAGTATACATAGTGAGCCTAGAGATTATTGCCAATCTCATGCTAAGCTCGTTACCAACCTCCTTACCGTCCAGTTATATCGAACGGTTAACTTAAACCCAAGGTGTGTCGGATATAGTAATCCCAAGCACACCGAAATAACATTTGTATGCCCCTGTGGCCCGACGTGAGTCAGTAAACTAGCTTTGGATAAGCTAAGGGAAGGTCGAAACCAAATTGGAATACAACTTATACATACACCAAGAGAGCCGAACCGGATATGACATCGAATCCCGTCCTCACACGCGTGGCCGAACATGACCGGACCATGACCACCTCCCCCCCCCCCATTAGTACATATATACTTATAAGTAAGTAGTTAGAGATCCATTATGGAGCCCACCACATCCACACACCATACGGTATCATAACCGAGTTAAGCACACAAGGGAGGTTCACACACTTGCATACAACAACAATATCCATCTAACTCACACATAGCCGTGGTTAGAACGTTCCCAAGGTTTGGGTCGTTAACTCCGAATACCGATCTCTCATGTGTTCCTGGTTCTGGTTAGCTAAGGTTTAACACTTATTTGAGGTTAAACGGTATCGGAGATTAAAAGCGCCACATAAATGAATTACTGTAAACTCATTACATGTTTTTATCTTACAAGGTGGCAAACACTCAGAAAAACACACATTGGCATACAAGCCGGTGTAATCCGGTAGAACACAGGTTGCAAGAAAACCATACCTGTCACCGGAGTCCATTTTACCATGTCCACTTACGTTCCTCGAACAATTCTCGAACAACTGGCACATTAAAGTTACCTTCATTACATTGGGGTAATGTGTTTGTGTAACGTCGAATGACCATAGTTAACCCCGTTTACTAATTAAATATCTTTACATTTTTAACATGTTTCACTCTTTCATTTTACTTCAACTTTTCACACCACCAAATTGTGACTATAACTCACCTAACATGTCCTACGCAACCTTATAACATCATTTTCCATCAATCCCCATCATTAGACATCTTTTAATAACCTAAAACCATGTTTTTATAGTGGTCCGGGACTTGGTCCTCTTCTTAAGTCCCGGACCATATGCTAACTCAAGTCTCGGCCTTTTAAAATGGGGTGGTCCGGGACCTTACAAGGCCTAAGTCCCGGACCACATCCTTATGTGACTCTCGGCCTATTTTACACCCCTGGTCCGGGACTTGAACCATTACCTAGGTCCCAGACCAAAGCTACAGACTTGGTAAAATTGCATTTTTCAAACCTTGTTGCACTATTTCTCCTCCTCCATTAATTACCCAAACTTCATACATGAACTTAGGCATATTCTAATACCAAAATATCACTTTGATTCTCCTTACAACATTGTCTTGTTTTTTTTTTGCATAATTTTGGGCCATCCGACCCCCACCCCCGTCCGACCCACAGCTGGGTCGGACCGTTCCAAAACTGTTCCCGTCTTTTAAATACACATGTCCGACCCATGTCCGACCCAACCATCTGGGTCGGACCATTCCAGAGACTTCAACAAGTGACTAAACAGATCTGTCCGACCCACAACTGGGTCGGACCACTCGGTCGGACAACATCAGAGTTTGTCCAAATTTTGTCAAATTTTCTCCAAACTTTTCCTCCAGCCTCCTAATGTGTTCTAACATGATTTGGCACTTCAAACACACCTTTAGTCATATGCTAAACTCTTTAAATCACTCACCAAAACTTACTTAAAACACTTAGAACCTCTTATACATTTTCCAAATTTTGCCATAGCTTCTCTTGTATATACTCACATCCAAACACTTAGGTTTTTACCTTATTTCATTCAAGAACACCTAAAATCCATCAAACACATTTTTATACACAAACTTCACACATTTAGCACTACATCACAATAGTGCATAACTTAAATTGCTTGGCACTTAGGCCCTTAAATAACATGGCTCTTAGGCCCTTAAATTGCATAAACCTTAAACACTGAATTTCCCGCATAAATAATGCCTTTGACCTGCAAATACACCCAACAATACATATTCCCTTAATAAACTCCTTGAGAGCATTTCACTAGGTCATTCACCTTTGGCTCCTTAGATCGTTTTAACAAGCAATATAAGCTCATTTCTCCTAAGGCACTATACCACATTAGGTTAGTATGTTTACCTCTTTTCAACACAAACTTCTTTCTTGTTTCCTCATAAAACCGGTAAGGCATTTCACTCCTTGTCAACTACTTAACAATATACAAACATCATAATGAGTATTCAAGCTTTAAGCTTCATCTCATTGTAAACCCTAATTACATATATTATTTTAACACATCAAGGTAATTGTTTTACCTTTGAATGGAAAGAGAGCTTGAATGATTATCAAGAGAGGGCTCCTCCTAGCCCTTAGAAGATTCAAATGAAGCTAAAACAAGACAAGAAAGACACCATTACAAGGTGCATTTTCGGCCAACACCAAAAAAAGGAAATGGAGTTTTCTTTGGTTTTTCCTTACCTTGAAGCAAAGGTGATCAACAAGGCATAAAAATATAAGCTCAAGCTCCTTCCATGGAAGTTATCCTTGGCACCGAAATGATGGTTTTGATGATTTGAAAAGACAATGTTGTAGAGCTTGCTCCAACTAAGAGAACGGTAGTCTCGGAATTAAATTCGGAGCATGGAGTCATAAGTTACATGTGAAGGAAGATGAAGAATGAGGTGCTGTTGTTGGAAACCGATGGAGAGAGGAGGAAGAAGACGTTGGAAGTGAAGGGAAATGAGAGAATGAAGATAAAACTTGCTTTTGGAGATATTTAAGCTAAAAGCAAATAGTACTTTTGCTTTGTCATTACTTAACTTATTTATTTGTTCAAATGTGGTGAGTCACACATGAAAACCGGCCCCTTATATCACCTAGGGGTATAATAGTCTTTGTTGACCAATTAAATTACCTATAACCACATATGTTACAAACTAGCTTATAAAAATCACTATTCACAAAAACAAGGCACATAGAAGTGAAATTTTTGATTTCCCATTGATATAGACTTCCAAATGTGATACTATATAGTACACATGTTAATTAAAGAGTAATGATGGACATTTAGCCATTCAAAACTCATTTACAAGACAATTTTTCAAAAACGTGCTTTAAGACTCCTTAAAGCACATTTTATGTTTTAACTTGTTTTCAAGCTTGGTTTTCTTTGGTAACTGATTTAATATGTTCATTAACATATTTATAAGGTATAGGTATGACCATTAGGTCTTATACAAATTATCCCAAGCTTAGAGCACATTTTAGCCCATATTGACCTTAAGGTGTTTATTTATGTTTTGTTTTGGTTTCATTGTCTACCAAGGTTTCCTAAGGACTTAATTAGCCTTATAAAGTCATAATTAAATATAATCAAGTCTTGGTAGGCTCTTTGGGTCCTAACCAAGTTCACTCCAAGCTTAGAGTATGTTTTTGCTCACACCGTGTCTTAGTGTTTTATTGTGTTTTAACTATGGTTTAAACTATACACTGATGTTCCTAAGGCACTTTTTAGCCTTTAGATAACATATTTAAACATTTAAACAACATACCAAGGTTTGGGGTATTTCAAATCCGGAATGGTACCGGTACATGTGTATTGGGGGAGGTCGGTATCCTTAACAGATACCGACTTCCAAATATGACTTCTTCAGACTCGTCGCCTAGAGTCGACATATAGACTCGACCTCCTCGGACAACATGTTTAGGAGGGAGGCATTAAGATGGCGTGGGGGATCTAGCCTACATCCCCAACAATTTAAAAATGTTGTTTATTGCCGGTAAGTGACCTGCTGCTGGCTAGGGTTAACCAAGCCCTACGAAAATAAACAACGAACTAAGAGCTAACCAGTTCTAATGAGAGAACGGTTGGCATATATAAGATAAGGTTGAGATAAGTTGCAACCATTCCTATTTAAAGGATGGTTTGTATTATAAGACTGAGATAAGCTACATCCATTCCTTTTTAAAGGATGGTTGTTTGCTAAGACTAAGATTGAGGTAAGATAAGGTTGGCCTAAGATTAAAAGGAAACATAACCTAAGGAGTTAAATAATTAACCCTCTAATTAAGGGAACGCATTTAAATTGTTCATTGTGTTTGAACTTTGATTGTTCATATTTGGATTGTTGTTTATTGCACTTTCTATTATGTTGTGCATCCAATCAACCTCTATGCTATCGACAATTAGTAGTCGTAGCCACGTTAGCTTGGGGGCCATGAGAGGATCGTACCAGCATTCGTGCTGACCCCCTTTGGGGGCTGTTTTTACTACACAGGTGGAAGTCAGGAGGTGGCCATCACGAGAGTAAGATGGGGTACAAGCGTCACGGGTTAAGTGTGGCCTACAAGTTGTGCATGTACACTCGTATGGCAATTTGAGCTAGTAAGATGTATAGGATGTGAGGGGATTGTAAGAGGGATATGTATTTTGTTAAGACTTGTAATCACTAATGTTTGGTATATTCTGTCAGTCAGACCGTGGCAAGGTCCTGGAGTGTATTGAATTCCACTGTGACATTTATATATATGTTGTTAGGTTGCGAAACCACATTTGGATTGAGATGGGGTGTTACAAAAAGTGGTATCAGAGCGTAGTTACGCTCTGAAGACAAGAATTACCGAACTTACGAGAATACTGTGGTTGAGTTTGAGTTATGTGTTAAGGGTTGAGTGGTAGAGTGAGAGGTGCGTTAGCTAGGACTTCCCGGTGTTTACCGGATATCCATAGTACCTAGACCCGCCCTCCACATCCCTTGCTTGAATTACATGGAACAAATGCCAGAGAGAAGAAAGCCTTCTCTTACTCGGGAAACCCGATCTGGCAGTTAGTTAACAGTAAGCAATACAAGAAACATCTTGTTGAGTGACAGCTTATGAGGACTTGAAGATTTTAATGGAGCGCAACAAAGAAGCAGGCGCTACCGATGGAATTTTACCTATAAAGGACGGTAATTACCGGCAACATGGGTCGACATGTTACGCAGTCGAAATAACCCGCAATACCAATGATAAGGAAAACACTACGAGTGCAATGGATAAGGAAATGATAAGAGACATGAGTACCGGACAGTGGTCCGAATGAGCATAGCAATGGGATAAAACAAAGCTTAAGGGATAAGATTACTGGAAAGTCCAGTTAAGAACGGGAACTCCAAACCCCCATACAATGAGGAAGGTTACAAACCTGGCTGAGATATAACAGGCGACAGTAAAAACTCATACGACTGTATACCAGAATAGGACTACGATATAGTGCCTAAAGGAGGATCACTACTTAATACCCCGACATAATGTGTGGAAATGGGAGCAAGGATTAAAACGTAAGAAAATAACGAGGGGTTCCCTCGGAAAGAGGAACGTCTTGATAAGTGACAGCACTGGCAAAACGGCAAGGAAACTGCTAAACGGCTAGTTATCCTAAATAAGATAACGTCGAAGGAGTCCCGAGGACTACCAAAGACATGGAAACAAGGAGGAAGTACCACTACCGACGCACATGGTACCGGCAGCTCATCTTGCATGGCGCACTTGCCATAGCAAGTGCTACCACGATTAAATTACAAGGAGAACACTATAGTTGTAGCAATACCGGAGTGTGAATCTATAAGAACGGGAAAATGAGACCTTGGGAGGGCCTGATGGCTTGACCATGATGAGATGAGTCGACACACCAGTCAGCAGGGAGCTGAACTTGGACGCAACACCAAACAACATAAATTTTAGCAACAGTACAACCTACTACAACGACAACCGACAGTACGGGTATGAACACCAATAACAAACCACGGGGAGAGAAAACCTAAGAGATCGCTCAGTAATCCGAGCAAAAACGCTATGTAAGCAATAACATACAAGGAATGCATTACAAGATACGATTGAGACTGTTGACGCAACGACTTCCAACAAGAATGGATAAGACTCCCAGATTGATCACTAAGAATACCAGTAATAAGCATTCTTCAATGAAGATGTTGGAAAACCCAGAAAACAAGGATAAAAGAAATGAATGTAAGCTATAACCTACTAAGGATAAAAGAAGTACAACCCTGGAAAAGGAAAGATCAGAGGACTACCCCCACGGAGCGGGCATAGTCGAGCCGAACAAACTGATGAATGACAGCTAATATTGTTTGCCTAACTCATTAACACCGAAGTCTGATTGATCATCAACGGGTGGCGTAGTCAACGGAAGTTGAACGAAGCGTTGAGATGGAAATATAAGATAACAGGATGATATCCAACTTGGACACCGTAAGGCATACGCCTAATATGAACTTGTCCGTAATTGTTTAAAAATGCACAAGTCTATGAAGACGACATAATTGTCATAGACACTAAGTAACCTCAGATCACCTGAATAAACTTCCATAGCAGGAAGCAGGATGCAGCAACTTACCATGAACCCGATACTACAATTAATATGTAACCTAACGGTGGATAGTGTTCAAAGAACCAGAAACTTAGGAGGATAACCTGCAGATGAGTAAGATTACTAGCAGTGAACCGAGCACCGGCTCTAACCCAATGACATTAAGCACTAAGAGCCTACGAGCCAAGGATGTTAACCACATCAGAGCCCGAGGCGCAGTAAGTCGTGAGAGAGCTTATTTAAGCCATGAAGGAACTACAATTCGTAGACATGAACGATGACCAAACCTATAACTTAGATTGTGGAAAATATTGCCAGGAAAAGGCACCAATGAGAGTAATGAGATGGTACATTGGCAGGGGCGGAGAACGAACCATGCCTTTTAGGGTGGGGATACCTCTCTTGTTGTGAGGCCATGAGTGGGAATAAACCCCTCAAAAAGGGCTTTCACTTATTAGAGATGTGATACACTTTTGTTAGAAAATGGAAACCATAAACCTTGAGACCACCTTAGAACATATCAGATACACTCGAGTAATAAGGAAGGCTGCAGAGACAGACCTCATATCCAACACCCAGGATTTAAGAATCAGTAATCGTCAGAGATAAACATGGTGAGTGCACAGAATGGCACGTCAAGTGACCAACGCTCAGAAGAGCTTGTGATTAAAAGGATGACTTCTTCAGTAACCGGTTAAATTACATGGTAAATAACCTCATAAAGGATGAAAGAATGTGAGAAAAACAAATTATCCTTCTTATGAACCTGAGATTGAAGTAGAACACCTTCATATTAAGAGATGACCATTTTACAACACGGTATGACAACCGCCAAACACCGAAATTAGAGAACTCCTAGTGTGTTTACACCAATAAGGGATTGAATATAAGATAAGATGTTGGAATAAATGAGTAAGTAGTTGCGCCATCAATGGGCAACATGGTAAAGACCAACTACCACGGTAGTAGTGGTCATGAGTACAATACCTATATAAGTGGATTAAGTCATGGTGCGCGGTAAAAGCGACCGTTATGTATGAGCCGTCAAATATTGACACTGAGGCAATTAGATTTATGAGTTAAGACCAATATAAGTAAGGGAATAAGATGGTAGACGAATTGTGCATTGATGCCAGTAGTCTGGACTTGGTTAGGTAAGATTTCATAGGAAGCACACTACCCATTCCTTAGGAACTAGAAGTGCATTCCTAGTAGACCAAATATGAGAAACAAGATAAGAGGCTCTATGGAAAGAGACCTCAGTTACTAAGAGACCAAATTAGTACGAGATACAGAAAGAACTAGAGCATACAATACCCAACAACGTAGTAAATGGATTTCCCCTTGATTAAATTTAAGAAGAACGATAAGTGTTATTATGGAACGATGAAAGAGGAGATCGACAACAGAATACTTCATATATTAGCAATAGCTAAACGTGTGACAGACACTACGAGTTTACTAAAATGAGACGTGGGATGACTGCACCCCACAGGGGCTTGCAGGCCTGACAGACTCATTTATGAGTTAGTCGGGTAAGTAGTAATGTACCAGTAAGGTACCCCATGCATGTAGACGAGTGGTGTAAGGAACACGGGAAGTAGTCGACTCTGTACCACGGACAACGACGCAAGATCAGACAAGAGCAGCTACTACTGCAAACAGTCGAAGAGAAGAATTCAGTTAAACAACCAACGACACAATGAATCAGAGAACAAATAATTAAGAACTATGAAGTACGAATAGCACGAATTGTTAAGTACAGATGAAATACCCAAACCTTGATATATTGTTTAAATACTAAACTATGATATTTAAAGGCTAAAAAGTGCCTTAGAAACATCAGTGTACGATTTAAACCATGGTGAAGACAATAAAGTACCATAAATACAGTTTGAGCAAAAACATGCTCTAAACTTGGAGTGAACTTGGTTGGGACCCAAAGAGCCTACCAAGACTTTGTGATATTCAATTATGATTTAATAAGGCTAATTAAGTCCTTAGGAAACCTTGGTAGACAATTAAACCAAATAAAACACGAATAAATACCTTAAAGTCAATATAGGCAAAAATGTGCTCTAAGCTTGGGATAAGTTTGTATAAGACCTAAAGGTCATACCTATACCTTAATTATAAGCTAATGAACATATAAACCAATTACTAAGGAAAACCAAGCTTGAAAACAAGTTAAAATACAAAATGTGCTTTAAGGAGTCTTAAAGCACATTTTTGAAAAATTGTCTTGTAAATGAGTTTTGAATGGCTAAATGTCCATCATTACTCTTTAATTAATATTTGTACTACTTAGTATCACATTTGAAAGTCTAAATCAATGGGAAATCAAAAATTTCACAAATATGTGCCTTAGTTTGTGAATAGTAACAAAAATAAGCTAGTTTATAACATAAGTCTATATAAGTAAGTTAAATGGTCAACAAAGACTAAAACACCCCTAGATGAATAATGGGGGCCGGTTTTTGACAAGGGATGAGTCATCCCCCTTGTTAGCTTAATAAGAAAGAAAGAAAGTGATAAAGCTAGTTACTATTTGCTTTAACTTACAAATATCTCCAAAAGCAAGTTTCTTCTCATTCTCTTCTTTCCTTCTTCATTTCCCACGGTCATCTATCTTCTTCTTCCTTCTCCATCGGTTATGCTACAGCAACTTCACCATTTCTCAACTTCCATAGCTTATATCTCCTAGCTCCATGATCCAAATTCATTTTCAAGACTACCATTCTTCTAGTTAGGCCAAGCTCTACAACCTTGTATTTTCAAATCTTCAAAAGCTCCATTTCGGTGCCATGGAGATTCACCATTGAAGGAGCTTGAGCTTATATTTTCATGCCTTGTCATTCTCCTTTGTTTCAAGGTAAGGAAAACCAAAGAAAATCAATGTTTCCTCTTGTTTTTGTGTGTAACCGAGAATCACCCTTTGATGGTGTGTTCTTTTGATCTTTCATAGATCCATTTCAATCTTTAAAGGACAAGGAGGAGTCCTCTCTTGATGCTTATTCAAGCTCTCTTTTTATTCCAAGGTAAAACAACTATCCTAATGTGTTAAGACAATATATATAACCTAGGGTTTGTAAGTGAGTTTAAACATGAAGCTTGAATGCTCATTGGTTTTACTTGTGTATTGATTAGAACATTGACAAGTAGCCAAGTACTCTTGCCGATTTCCAAACAAGGAAGAACAAGAGTGTTCAAGTAAAAATCTTGAAGAAAAGAGGTAAACAAACTATCTCAATGTAGTTAAATGCCTAGGAAAAATGAGCTTGATTTGCTTAATAAATACCTAAGGAGCCAATGGCAAATGAGTTAGAAAAATGCTCTCAAGGAGTTTATTAAGGGCATATGTATTTTGGGTGTATTTGTAGGTCAAAGGCAATATATACATGTGGAAATTCAGTGTTATGGTTATTGCAATTTAAGGGCCTAAGAGCCATGTTATTTAAGGGCCTAAGTGCCATGCAATTTGATTATGCACTATATTGTGATGTAGTGTAAATTTGGTGAAGTTTTGGGTGTGAGAAGGTTCTTATGGATTTAGGTGTTCTTGAATGTTTAATGGTGAAAAACAATGTGTTTTAGTATGACATTGTGCTAGGAGAACCTATGGCAAAATTTGGGTAATGTATAAGGAGATTTAAGTGTTTAAATGAGCTTTGGTGAACTAGGAAATGTGAGGAATGAATGAATGTTTACTAGGGAAGAAAACATGTATTAAGGTGTTATATAGTGCTACGAGGAATTAGGCACTATCTTGAAGTTCTAGAAGTCCAATGGGTGTTTTGGGATGTAATAAAGTCTTGGAGAAGTTTGTTTTAGGTTTAGGTAATGTTGATGTACAAGGAATGAATGATGTTTAGGTAAGGATGTGAGGAAGGAATTTTAAGAAGGTGTGAACAAGAAAATTTAGTTAGTAAGAAAAGATGCTTGGGAGATGATGTTAAGGTGTAGAGGAAACATCTTGGTATAGTGGCCATTATAGGTGAAATACCACTTAGAAAACCAAAAGAGAAATGTTACAAGTGTTAAGAGATTTGTAAGTAAATGAGTGAGTGTTTAAGGACTTTAGAAGTAAGCTTGTACATGCATTTGGAGGATGTTATGTGAAAGTTTAAGTGTGCTAAATGATGTTAAAGCATACTAGGATATGTAAGGTGAAGTTTGTAGTCAAATGGGAATTTAGAAACAAAGGTCTGGAGCCGACCGACCTTAGGACCGGACCTGCAAGGTCGGTTGAGCTCAGTTTACACTATCGGAAAGAGTTTTCTGGAATGGACCGACCTTGGGGACCGACTTGCAAGGTCGGGCGGGCTTGTATTTTGGGTACGAATTGAGTCCCTGGAATCGACCGAACTTGGGACCGAACTTGCCAAGATCGGTCGGGCCTGAGTTTTCAAAGGGGAAAAACTCTCGGGAATAGACCGACCTTGTGGACCGACTTGCAAGGTCGGTTGGAGTAGAATTTTGACGGTAATATGTTCTGGAATGGACCGACCTTGTGTAAGGTCGGTCAGTAAGGTCGGTCGGACCAAAAACATTGTTTAAGGTTATAGGATGATGGGGATTATTAAGTAATGATGTTATAAGATTGTTAAGGACATGTTAAGTGAGTTATAATGACAATTTAGTGGGGGAAAAGTTGTATTAAAATGAAAAAAGTAAAACAAGTTAAAATGTGAAGTTATTTAACTAGTTAACGGGATAAGTTATGAGCATTAGACTTTAAAAAAACAATCATGTTTACCCCCGATGTTAATAAAAGTAAATGTAATGTTACCAGTTGTTCAAAAGATGTTGACGAGGAACATGTGATGCACGTTAGAGTGAAACCCCGTGACAGGTATGGTTTTCTTGCAACCTGTGTCCTACCGGATTACACCGGCTTGTATGCCAATGTGTTTTTTTGTGTGTTTGCCACGTTGTAAGATAAAACATGTAATGAGTTTATAGTAATTCATTTATGTGGCGTGTTCAATTCCGATACCATTTAACCTCGAAAGTGCTAAACCTTAGCTAACTGAGTCTAGAATCACATGAGAGCTCGGTATTCGGATTTAACGACCCGAACCATGGGACGTTCTAACCACGGCTGTGCGTGAGTTAACTGTGTGATGATTGTGTGTGAATGTATGGACCTCCCTCGTGTGTCTAACCCAGTTGAAATACCTTTTGGTGTGTGGACGTGATAGATCTCATAGTGGGGCTCTAACTATTTATCTACAAGTAAATATGTACTAACGGGGGTGAGGAATCCGGTCAGGCCGGTCGCGCGTTGTTTGGGAGTGGGTATCCTTTTTAGCCTTACCCTCCTCTCTGTTATGGTTGTTTCCCTCACGGGTTATGATCTCCCATTAGCTTACTCCAAAGCTTAGCTATTCTGACTTATGATCGGTTTAGGGGGAACATGTGTTTATGTGGTGTGTTCGGGTCACCATATCCGAACCATCTTAACTTAAGTTACTCGTCCGACTATTAGGACGGTAATGAGTGTTGTATAACGAGTTTATCATGAGGGTGACATCATTCTCTAGGCTCACAAGTGAATTAATTATGTTTGGGTCGGTTCCTAAGAGAACCGTTCCCGTTATGTTATGTGTTATTATTGTACTGCAATTCCCATTGCGATGTTATGTTATGTGCACGTTGAAACGTGAAAAGTGTTGTTATGTGGTGTATGTGGATCATGGATATGAATCCCATTTTATAAAAGAGACGTTTAAGGATAACCCGATTATTGGGTAAGTATCGTCTATTAAGGAAGTAGCTCCATTAGAGGAGAAACACTCTAGGGTTAATGAACACAATGAGTGACTTATCAAGTATGTATGTGTTATCTGTTTGTTGAGCCCATTGTGGTGGAATGTGATGTGTTGTGTGTTGATAGTTTACATGCATGATTCAATTATAATCAATCGCATGCTAAGACGACAATTAGTTGTGCGTGGCCCGGTAGCATGCGGGCTGCGGGATTACCATACCAGCAAAGGTGCTGAGCCCCTTGGGGGCCACCCTTTCTTCCAATTCTATTTCAGGTACAAGGTGCTGGAAGCCGTTCGAGAGTAGGACGGGGTAGTCGTTCGTACATGGGTAGCCATTTAAGTTTGTGTATGTATTGTAGGTGTAGTAAGACCGAAATTGTTATCGGCATCAGTTTGTAAATACTCGGTACAGTTGGAAGGTATGTGTATGTTTAGTTGTTAATGGAAAGGGATAGTAATATGTAGTCGCTCGGGAGTCTAGTCCATCAGACCGATACAATGTCTATGTAATAGCCTTGTTAGCCACATGGGTGGTTAACGGCGTGTAACACCAACGAGTTAAGTAATGTGATGAAGCATATTTTCCGCTGCAGTTTGTTGTTAAGTGTGTTGTTGTTGGATGGGGTGTTACAACGGACATTGGATATGTCTTAAGATGTAAGAGATTAAACTGTAAAGCGCAATAAGCACTAAACAGTAGTTTCAGATTAAGGATCATCCTCAGACCAAAGGTCAGATGGAAAGAACGATTTAGACACTTGAGAAAACACTAAGAATACAAACATTAGATCTCCAGGGAGACTGGATAGACGAGCTACAACTCATCAAGGCCGTGTATATATAAAGATAACACGTGTCCAGTGAAAGACCTTTAGTACACAGACATAAGCATGCAGGAGAAGAATATACAATACTATATAAGGGTAAGAAAGGCAAACGGAGCCTAAGATTATCAGAGTCACGCAGCGGAAGCTAGCAGATCAGTACCTTTGAGGTTAGACCAAACTAAGTTAAGAATATGGTATGAGTACCGTTAAGAATCCTCGATACAGAGACTAAGTCATTAGCATAGTTATGACCCTCTGATCGAATTATAAGGGAGATAAATGACATGTAAGCTAGAATGCTTGGTGAGAATTAGACATCTTGAACCTATGTTCAAGGATGATATAATGTTGATTACGTGGGCGTAATCCATTTTAAGGGGGTAGAGCGAAAACCGCTTAGCGTATGTTTTTGTACTGAGTACGTAAACTACGATGTGCATAGCACAAAAGAATTGGAGAATTTGTTTTACATAAACATTTTGAGATAAAGCATGGTTATTGCGCACAGCAGATGCGAATACCATACGTATTAAGTACCTATCTTGTTAACTCCGGTGTGAGTACAAGTTAAGAGAATTAACGAAGAGGATTAGGGAGATTTAAGGAATATGGAATATATGAGATATGAGTTGATATGGGTCGGTATGAAACTACATGTGAGATAAGAATAAGATAACACTATGAGATATTATTTGACATGAGTATGAGGAAGAAGATAGTAATGCTATGCGATATAAGATGGCGAGAATTGATATGAGACTGATATAGAACTTAGTAAGAATGAGAGCCTTGAGGTAATTACTAAGAGATGAACTGGGAATGATTGATGGACTGAGTCCACACCTTGGAGATGTATTGATTATGATTAGAAGAACTAAAAGATAGAAAATTGGAAATGAGTGAATTATTTGATGTTTGAAAATGACGTGGGAGGTGGAACTTAATTTTCTAGGGATCAAAGGAAACCGAACACCGAACACAAATTGGGTGGAAGGATAGTTCTACACTGATGCTGATCACATCAGGGTTGGATGATTCCTGAAACTCCATACCAGTGGTCACAATTAAATCACGCTATGGATGGAGGCTTTAGGATAAAATGAAATTGGAGTTGATTGTATTTTCAATTAGAGGAATTATTCCTCACATGACCTCGTAAAAAGGATTTCCTTTTTACTGAAACTCGCCCATGAAGTCGAGGACGCACGAGCCTTTGTCTTCGGACCGGTGACATGGGGGGATCATAGTTGTTTTGTATTCTGGCCCATGGTGACGAGGACGAACGAGCCATTGTCTACGGACCGGTGACATGGGAGAATACGATGAAAATTATGCGAATGTTTTAATCATCAAAAGGAACAAAGGGAATTTTGAGTGTTATACATGCTTAAGCATGTTGTGTGATATTTAAGTATAAGCATATGGCGGATCTAATTATTCAATGAGTTAGGTATACGTAAGTATGATCTATACGATCTATGGAATGAGTTAAGACATGTATTTTAATAAGATAAGATGCATGGGAACTTTGGGGACAAAGTTCTTTTAAGGGGGGTAGATTGAAATACCCCAAACCTAAGTACGCTAAGTAAACATCAATTTATGATGTAGTAAGGCTAAAATATGCCTTAGAGAGATTGGTAGACAATTTAAACCAAGGAAAACTCAAGAGAATGCCTTAAGGGCAATTTGGGCAAAAACATGCTCTAAGCTTGCAGTGACTTTGATTAGCACCCAAATACCATTATAAGACTTTATTAACATGCTAATGGACATGTTAAATCAATTACCAATGAAAACAAAGCTCAAAAACAAGCTCAAACACAAAATGTGCTTTAAGACTTCTTAAAGCACCTTTTTGAGAAATGTCTTAGAAATGGGTTTTGAGTAGCTAAATGCCTATGATTACATCTTAATCAACATGTGTGCTAATTAGTATCACATTAGGAAGCCTAAATCAATGGAAACCAAAATTTCACAAATTTGTGCTCTAATTTGTGAATAGTGCCAAATAGTGCCCAGTTTAGTCTTTAGTCAACTTAGTTTAGGTAATTGGTCAACAAAGGCCAAAAATACCCTTATTTGACAAGGGGGCCGATTTTTAAGAGTGGTGAGTCACCACATGAGTCATTCAACTTAAGAAAAGAAAAGAGAAATAAGGAAAAGTTACTATTTGCTTTTAAGGTAAATATCTTACCTTTTAGCCTATCTTCTCTCCTCTTCTCCATTCATTCTCTTCTTCCACGGTTTTCTTCATTTTCTTCACCCTCTCAAACCGTGAGAACCAGCTCCATTGTTACCTCACCTTGCTTTGTCCATAACTTGCTCATTTTAGCTCCAAATCAAAAACTAAACACATATTATTCTTAGTTAGCTCAAGCTCTAGCTTTCTATCTTTTCAAATCCTTCAAAGCTCCATTTCGGTGCCAAGAGAAAACTCCATTGATGGAGGAAAATCAAGTTTGAAGAGCCCATTTGATTCTCCATTCATTCAAGGTAAGAAAAATGTAAGAAAAGTCATCTTTCCACCACTTTCTTACATGTCCGAAAATTTCTACTCATGAGGCTTCAATTTTATGCCTTGTTCTAGCTTATTTTCTATTCTCCAAGGGCTAGAGGAGGTCCTTCTTGATTCATATCCAAGTCTACTTTGAGACTTCAAAGGTAATCATCCACTTGTATACCTTAGAACACATTTTAACCTAGGTTTTCATTCCTTAAGGTTGGTATATTGTTTAGCACTCATGAGAGTCATTGAATATTGATTAGAACATTGGCAAAGGAAATTTAATGGGTGGCCGAGATTCATTCAAGAAGAAGGTCTAAGGAGGAAGTTAAGATAAGCTTGAGAGAACAAGGTAAATTGCTTACCTAATGGTGGTTTAAGTTTTAAGGGACGAGTTTTAGGTGGGTACTAATGTAGCTTAAGCTTACATTATTGTAATGGGTTACATAACCTAGGAAAAAGAATTCAAACAAGCTTATGAACTTGTGATTAAGGAGCCAATGGGAATGAGTTAGTAAGATAAGTATAAGGTGAATTAAGAGAACACTTATATTGCTATGGGAGCATTGTTGTGTGTATTTGCAGGTTGAAAGCTTTTTTATGTGGGAAATTCAGTGCTTAAGTTTAAGTCATTTAAGGGCCTAAGAGCCATGTCATTTAAGAGCCTTAGTGCTATGCAATTTAAGATTTTTGCATTATATTGAGTTTGTTATGAATGAGTTGAATTGGGTGAGAAAATAAGATGAGAAAGAACTTGATGTGTGTTAGATGGTTGAATGAGGAAAACAATGCATTTGGGCATGATAATATACTAGAGAAGCTATGGCGAAATTTGAGTAGAAAACAAAGTGTTTAGGTGATGGTGGTTAGTTAATATGCCCTAGGATTCACTAGGGATCATTCTGAAGAATTTGAGTGGAAATGAGTTAACTAAGGAGTTATTGAGGTTTTTAATGACCTAGAATTGTCTATGAGGAAATTAAAGTTTAGATGGGTGTATTGAATCCACCAAAGTCATGTTAAGAGGAATGATAAGACTTGAGCAAAAATCTGGAGGAAATGGAGTACAATACTTTGGGATGATTGAGGTATGAACTAGAGAGTATAGCAATGAGAAGTCTTGGTAGCTTGTGTAAGTGGTGAAGATACTAATAGTGGATTAATAAGGTTATAGTGGATGGTAATGAGTGGACTTGGGTGATGGAAGTAAAATTGAAGGAGAAGGATGTAAATCGTCAAGGAAAACGACTAGGAATGTATAAGCGCATGATCATGAGAATGGTGAGTAAGTTGCATAAAAGAGGTGGAGATGTCTAAGGAGGGTGTAGGATGGTCAAGGTAAAGAAGAGCAAGTTTAAGGTGCTAAGAAGACGGGAAGAAATGTATAGGTAAGTTCATGAGTTTAGGTTGATGACTTGCAAAAGGAAAAGAGAGGAATTTGTGCATGGATATGCAAGATGACCTGAGGAAGTTTTGGTAAATGAATTGAAGGTGGGAAATGATGTTTATGAAGTGGTCAAACTGTTAAGGAGGGAACACTTGGGTTGGTTGAAGTTTTGGTAAGGTTACAAGTTGGAAAGGTAAGGAATTATATGATAAGTGTTAGGAGTTTTTGTAAGAATTTGGTGAATGTTAAGAAGATCTTTGGAAGTTGTTTTAATGGGCTTGGTGGATGTTATAAGGTGGATTTAATGTGCCAAGATGGTATTAGACCTATAGTATACTTGTGGAAGAGTTTGGAGTTGAAAGAACAATTTAAGAGAAAACTCTATAGTGGACCGACCCAGGGTCTGACCCAGTTTTGGGTCAGTCGGGCCATGTTGAGCCAGCCGGAATGTCTCTGGACTGGACCGACCCAGAGGGTGTTGGGTCGGTCGGCTTAGCTTTGGGTCAGTCGGGCAAAATTTAATGTAGGAAATGGGTTCTATAATGGACCGACCCATAGGGTTTGGGTCAGTCGGTCTAGCTCTGGGTCAGACGGATGGTTTTCAAAAGACGGAAAAATTTCTGTGATGGACCGACCCATAAGGTTGGGTCGGTCGTGGGTCGGTCTAAGAGAATTGTTTGAACCAGAAAGTTACTGGAACGGACCGACCCAGGGGTTGGGTCGGTCAGTGGGTCGGTCGACCCTTAAGACTTTTTTTTAAAAAAAAGAAAGAAACCCTAAGAGAGTTTAGTGGTATTAATGGTACCCCATTAAGAGGGCAAAGATTATTAGAGGTATAAAGACCTAAGGGATTAGGTTAAGTATAAACTTGAAAGTTTAAGGTTAAGCTTGTAAGATTATGTTGTAAAACTTAAGAGGTGTTAGGTGGGGATCATTAAGTAAATTGATTAAGTTGAAATAAGTTAAGTGATGTATAAGCAATTAATAACCTAAAACTGAATGGATGTTTTAGGATTTGAGAATGTGGACTCCGGAGGAGAGTAAGCAACCGAACGACCATCGGTGAACGGTACAGTCTTCTTGTGACCTGCTTGCTCACGAGGTGTCCCTCGGCTTGTGTTCTATTTGTTTTTTGTGTCTCTAAACAAGATAAAGCATGCAACCAGAATATTATGTTGATTGTATTGTTGTGTGATGTTTGAAAACTAACACAACTTACGTGAGAACTTACTAACTAGTGTTTAGTAAGTATTGTGTGAGATTAAGGAACACTCCCAAATATTAGTTTGTTAATAACCGAAAGAGGTTAAACAAACAAACGTCGCATTGAGACTACTACTAACTTTAACTAGGGGGAGTGAGGAATCCGGAATGGTACCGGCACATGTGTATTGGGGGAGCTCGGTATCCTTATCAGATACCGACTTCCAAATATGACTTGTCTTCAGACTCGTCACCTAGAGTCGACATATAGACTCGACCTCCTCGGACTACTTGTTTTAGGAGGGAGGCATTAAGATGGCGTGGGGGATCTAGCCTACATCCCCAACAATTTAAGAATGTTGTTTATTGCCGGTAAGTGACCTGCTGCTGGCTAGGGTTAACCAAGCCCTACGAAAATAAACAACAACTAAGGGCTAACCAGTTCTAATGAGAGAACGGTTAGCATATATAAGATAAGGTTGAGATAAGTTGCAACCATTCCTATTTAAAGGATGGTTTGTATTATAAGACTCGGATAAGCTACATCCATTCCTTTTTAAAGGATGGTTGTTTTCTAACTACTAAGATTGAGGTAAGATAAGGTTGGCCTAAGATTAAGAGGAAACATAACCTAAGGAGTTAAATAATTAACCCTCTAAATAAGGGAACATATTTAAGTTGTTCATTGTGTTTGAACTTTGATTGTTCATATTTGGATTGTTGTTTATTGCACTTTCTATTATGTTGTGCATCCAATCAACCTCCATGCTATCGACAATTAGTCGTCGTAGCCACGTTAGCTTGGGGCATGAGAGGATCGTACCAGCATTCGTGCTGACCCCCTTTGGGGGCTGTTTTTACTACACAGGTGGAAGTCAGGAGGTGGCCATCACGAGAGAAAGATGGGGTACAAGCGTCACGGGTTAAGTGTGGCCTACGAGTTGTGCATGTACACTCGTATGGCAATTTGAGCTAGTAAGATGTATAGGATGTGAGGGGATTGTAAGAGGGATATGTATTTGGTTAATACTTGTAATCACTAATGTTCGGTATATTCTGTCGTCAGACCGTGGCAAGGTTCTGGAGTGTATTGAATTACGCTGTGACATTTATATATATGTTGTTAAGTTACAAAACCACATTTGAATTGAGATGGGGGTTACATGCAAGCACAAGAGACAAGCTTCCAACACATTCCATGATTTAAGGAAGCTACTTTTACCTTTCTAATACTATAATCTAAATATTACAATTTGGCTCCTTGATTGACTAAGGATCCACGTAAAGAGACTCCTTTCCCCTCCAATAATAGATGCCAATCACCTATGGTGAGTCATCAAACACTAAATACAATAAAGAAAGCAAAATGTGTTTTAAGAAAATTTGACCTATTCTCTCATTTCCTTCATTCCCAGCCGACACCAGCAGCTCCATCCTCTCTAATTGCTTCTCCAAAACCGTGAGAGCATACCATATTCAGAGAAGAACACTTTGCTACCTAGGTAAGCTTATTAAGCTATTTTATGTTCATTCTCTTCACATTTCTTTCCTCTTTCCATGGATTTAAGCATCAACCATTTCCATCCATGGATCTAGCTTGTTTTAGAGGTTAAAAGGAGGGCAAATCTCGGCTGTAACAAGGGAAGGAGGTGGAGAAATCTAAACTTGTTCTTAAGGTATGAAAATGTGCTTTAAGCACTTATCTTTTGATTCTCTTCAATTTCGGTTGGAAATTCTTGTTTCCTAGCCTTATTATCTTCATCTTAACATACTTATTCAGTTGGTATATCAATAGCTTCAAGGTATAGCCAGATCCAAGCCAAAAACACCATTTTAGGCATTTTAAACAAGGTAAAAATTAGCCATCTTCTAATCTGAGTTATACCAGTTTAAAGCTTGGTTTTAGTAGCTCTTTTGATGCTCTTTTCTTACTGTAAATATAGGCCGAAGACAACCTTGTTTGCCTTGGTATTCTAAGGTAAATTTTACCTTGAAAATTTACATTAAACACTTCTTATAGTTAGATCTTGCTTGGAGACTAATCATGCCTTAATTGCTGTTTGCAAACATGTAAATAATGCTGTGGAAACTTAATTTCCAAACAGCCGTGGCCAAACAAGGCCTAAACTAGGCAAAAACAAGGTATAAATCACTTAAACCTTCACTTGGTATATTAATATGTAATTATACATATGTGTATAATTTGTGCCATGAGTGAACAAGGTTTATAGGTCATTATTTTGACCTTAGGTGATTAAGGAATGGTTTAGTAAATTTTATAACAAATTAATTAACATAATTGTCAAATTTAAGACATTATGTGGAAAATTGGTAAATATGGAAAAGATGTGTGTAAGGCCGAGAGTTTAAAGTATTTATGGGCATTTATGTGTAATTCATTTTATAAGCTAATGTTTGTAATAAGGCCATGTACTTTAGGCCATTTTATTTATGTATTTATAAGGTTTTATTTAAGTTTAGGTAATATATATATATTACCACAAGGAATAGGGGTTAAAAGTGTAATTAAATTAAATTTGGGGGCTATATAATAATAAAGCCGAAAATTAGAGGTTTAAATGAGTTTATATAAAAATTATAGGATTATATAAAGTTTTGGGGTTAAATGATAATTTCTGAAAAATAAGGGTACAACCCGTAATATATGGATATTGATGGTCAAGGAAATATTAAGGTGGTCAACCTTGACCATATGGTAGGTTTTGACCAAATTAGATAAGTTAAATAACTTATTTAAGGTTTTATGTTAAGATAAGTATTTAATTGTAACAATTTTATAACATATGTGGTATATATGTTATTACCGAAAATAAAGGGTGTATAATGGTATTATAAACACCCATGGGCTATTAGGAATTTTTAGGAATTTATTGGGTTGATTTTGGAATTTAAAATAAACTATATATGTATAATATATAGTTATTATGTCATTATGACACTTTGGAATAAAAGATGGGGTGGAAATGTAAAATACCGAAAGTATATGGTTAGTAAGGGTAATTATAACCCTTTGGTGAAATTTGGTGATTTTTAGAATTATATAAGAGTATTTATTAAGATATGTGTATAATATATAGTTTTAATGATATGGTAAAACTATATGTTATAAATTGGGCCAAATGGCAATTATAGAGACTTGGTGGGTTAGAAAAATAATATAGAACAGCTATAGGGTTATTTCGCAAATTGTAAATATATATAACCATGGGTTATATTTATATTAAGGTTTAAAATGTTATATTATATGGTATATATAACATGGTATAAATTATGGGGTGATTTTGTAAATAAAGAAAACTATGGATTATGAAAAGAATAAGGTTTTGATATGGTGCCCATGCGGCAATATTAAATAGTTTTGTGTAAAAACTATAGGTTACAAATTAAAGGAAATAAAGATATCATATTATATGATATTAGTATATGGTATAACATTACAAAATGTTATGTGGTCAAAATGGAATTTAAATAAAATAAGGTGCTGTACCGAATTATTAAAGGTAGAAATATGAATTTTAGACTATGGTCTACTATGTTATAAATGTTATAACATTATATGGTATTAAGGTGGTTTAAATGGAATTAATATAAGTAAGGATATTCACATTAAATAAATGTGACAAACTATAAATAAATAAGATTTATAACTAAGGTATTTATTGAATAAACCCTAGGAGTTGTAATTGTACAACATAAATTGTTACATAATGTTAGGATAATAATCTTAGTATAAGTTGTATAATAAAATACAACAAATGGGAATAATCATCTAATATAAGATGATAAAATGTAACATATAATATAAGAGTTTTATAACTCATGGAACTTACCTATGTGGTAAATATATACATATACAAGAAAAATGTATATAAGGATGGATATATCATGGTTGGAAACCATATAATATAATGGTGGTGGTTGTTACATGGAAGATAGTTACAAACTATCAGATATAAGTTTTGAATGCAAATATAGTTTACTAAAAGATTAATGGATATAATACAATGTATTATGATGGATGGTGGGAAAATAATACGATATAATAAGTCATGCATGCATACATGCAACTATAGGTTATATACCTAAGTTTAATGGTGGACAAGATTAAAGAAGTATAGTGAGTTAAACTTAACCGTCGAAATAGTACGACCTACGAGTTTTAGTAACAAGCCGACTGGTTTAGAGAAACCCGTAACAATTAATTTGTAGAAATGCGGGGATGAACTGTCGGGGTTACTTGTTATTCGGAAATACCGGATGTGGTTAGTCATGGAGACTGACTTATAGTTTTAATACTGTTTAGATCATACTTCTGACGAGGACACTTGACGAGCTAGTGGTCTTCACTGCACATCCTAGGTCTTGGTGAACGGTATGTAAAGGGGTTTGATCCGAGTTGTCCTCAGGAAGCTCCTTGGGCTCGGATTTGGTTGATATCACTTGTGTGTTAAGTGTTTTGGATACATGTATGTGAATGTGTGTTACTGCATTAATTATTTATGCACGAGCGTCCCACGGGACTAAAACTACGTCGACTATAGATCGACTTATATAAACATACATATACGTTATTGTGATGACAAGACGGTTACTTGATATAATACCATAGTATTAATATTAAGTATATGACAACCTAAGTAAAATACTTAGGAACGAGTCATGACATTGTCGGTCTCAAGAGCATGGATCTTGAACATGAATATTACCTAGATTCTTTCTAGGTATGCGTGAGACCCATTGGGCGGCTAATTAATAATTATATTCGCCATAAGACTAAGAGCATATCTTAAACATTATGAGAGAGAGATGGTATGAGTTGAGGTGAGGAATCCCGGTAGTTTACGAACTACTTGGTTGCGCATTTGTGATCACTGAGGGGTTCCCGATCGGGTTCCGCTCCAGGTTTATACCCAACGAGCCCTATTTGGATCGTGGGTCACGTGGCTACGGCCTTTTATATGGACGTCTTACGAGACAAAAGTGAATAGTCAGGGGCCTCCGGACCTCTGGCGAAATGAGCACCTTTGTGTGTACGGGGGGACTACTGTCCATGGTGAGGTTATCGGGTTGTCCCAACATGACGCCCAACTGGTAATTAATTTAAACATGGTTTGGATGGGGCCTTTAAGGCCAAGGTAAATTAACTATGGAAACCGTACGCTACGGCGATTGTACATTGTACATTATACTGTTAATATTCGATACGTTCGATATACAATTGTTGTTGTGATATTTTATGACTGTTTGAATTGGATGGATGGTTAAGAGTTTGTAAATGTTTGGATGGAGGATTATGTATATTATACATGTATATTACAGTATTGATTATAACTGTAAAATGGTAAAGCATGAAATCAATCTAATAATAAGATGGTTAAAGTGACTAAGTGACCATTAGGGTCCAGGCCCGGCATACTCAGCGATTATCGCTGATACTGCACCATTATGCAGGTTCTTGATTATTGTCGAAGCTGAAGTGCGGGAACAGGGTAATTAGAGTTTACTTTAATTACCGCACATGGAGTTTGTTTGTATAGCAATGAGGATGGAGAATTATATTATGGTAAGGTTATGTATATTTGGGATTTGGGTAGACGCTCACTTGTCGACGTTATGGTTCATGGACTTAGTATGATGTATAGGAATATTCTCGTTCTCACGGCGGTTAGCAGTTTGTTTATGTTGGTTGTTGGATATAGTTTGGCTTCGTTGCTCGCATGGGCGAGTAATGGCCGGTGACACCCGAGTTAGTATTGTTGTTATTAATATTTCTTCCACTGTAAGACGTTTTATTTATTGCTATGTTATACCCAAATTTTTTACCCCATTTGAGCGAAAAGGGTGTTTCTAGGTCTTTGAGGGGATAAGGTTCATATATGATCAATGATAGCATGAAAACTGAGATAGTGGTATGTTTGACATGAAATTATATTGGCATAATGGTAGAGAAAAGGGAGGAGATACAAGAGGTCAATGGTTCGAGTCTATTTAATGACAAAATATTTTGTAGTTTTTGTTTTTGCATAATCCTTCTCTTTCTTTTCTTCTTTTATTTATAATTTTCAAAATTAGATTCTATTTGTGAAAAAGCCAAAAAAAAATGTTTCTTTCTATTTTCATTGATAGTTTATTTTCTTTACAAAAAAAATCCAAAACACAAAAAAAAACTTTTGAAACGTGCTTTAATAAAAAAAAGCAAACAAAAATTGTATTCGAGTATATTTAATGACAAAAATATTTTGTAGTTTTTGTTTTTTGCATAATCCTTCTCTTTCTTTTCTTCTTTTATTTATAATTTTCAAAATTAGATTCTATTTGTGAAAAAGCCAAAAAAAAATGTTTCTTTCTATTTTCATTGATAGTTTATTTTCTTTCAAAAAAAACCAAAACACAAAAAATAACTTTTGAAACGTGCTTTAATAAAAAAAAGCAAACAAAAATTGTATTCGCATTGATTATCCATTCCTTTTTTCTAGATAATTCTTATTGTTATTTTTCATCCTTATCCCTTTTTATTCTCTTAATTCAAATACAAAAAAACAAAACAAAACAAAACAATGTTTTTCGAAATTCCCTCATTTTTTGTTAAGTGACTTTGAATTTTTACTCATTTATAGTTTAGTTTTTTAAGGTTTTCTTTTAGATACGTTTTTTATTTTTCTTTAAAATCTTATCTCTCACCTCCTGTTAACTAGCTTGTTTATTTTTAAATTCGGAAATTTGTTAAGTTGTTAAGATTCTCGAGCCTCTTTTATTAATCTACCTCTCCACTCTTTCCATTATATAATCACTGCATACTCTTGTTATAAGGGGTGAGAGACGAGAATGCACACTGGACATTCATACACACAGAGTACACAAACATACACGATCATTGTGCACTACACGGACACCTTGATCCATTGCCTCATCGCTGTTGTTCATCATGATTCAATCCAGCTATGCTAACACCTCCTTTAACGTCATCTCCACAAAACTCTTCACTATCACACATCTTCACCATTAGCATCGTTAATTCCCAGCCAATCTCAATGTTTTCAGATCAATATCCATTTACCTCTCGTATTTAGTCTCATCCTTTACTTAGGTGCTCAGAAATCACTGTAGTGATAAAGGTATTCACCACCAGTGTCGTTTTAGTCTCCGCTGAACGTCGCTTCTATGTGCCTCTGCGCGTAACTATTGTTGCCCATTCCAGCTATGCCACTTTCCACCATCAACAAGAGACAACCCCTACGGCACCTCGATACCAGTGTCTAGTTCAACCTTCGTTATCACCACCTCACCAATCAAGCCACTCTTTGTCCAAGCTTAAACCGTGCACCTTTCTTCAAACAGAATCGGCTTCACCCACCATCATCAATCATCATCCATCACCAAGCTAGTCCAGTGCGCACATCTCCAGTACAAACATTAGTCATTACCATCCCGCGAGATTGAGCATACATACATGATGATTATATACCAGTGAAACGAGATTCACTTTTAGCGCTAATTTGTTTAGTTAAAATAATCTAGGTAGTTTATTCGTTTTTTTATTCCTTTATATATTAAGAGTACGTAGAATTCACTTCTGATATAAAATCAAATCATACTCACTAGATTATAGTTTGAAACGCACATGTACGGTGAGTTAGGAAAGTTTTAGCTTCTGTTTTTTTTTTAATTGATAACTTCTGGTTTATGTTAGAATATTGTTTTTGTGTTTTAAATTAATAATCTTTAAATTGTTTTGGTAATTGTTAATTATGGTTGCATTGATATAAAGGATAATGTCATAATCACTTAGCCTTAGAGTTATAATAATAAAGGAAAAGATGTTCATAAGGGTAATGAAGGAATCTGAACCCTTATAATTTTCATACCAAGCCCCCAAACCCATAGCTCTACAAATTGTAACAATATTTCCTTTCCAAGTTTAAAAGGTTAAAACTTAGGTGGCGACTCTACTTAGGTTTGTGTGGGCCAATTAGAATAATTAAACTTTAATTTATAGTTTCGGTTTAGTTGTTCTAATTGCAAATCGAACCTTGAGGCCTTAAGCTCAATACTCGAGGGTTCAAAACCACCGCCCACAGACTGGCGACTCTGCTGCTGGGACGACCACCTAAGTTTTAAAATTTTAAACTTACGAATGAGGGCTTAACTTGAATTTATAAATTTTAAGGCTTACCTTTTATGATATTATCCTTTTTATTATCTTGTGCATATGAGAGATGAGAGTCCAAATAAACCAATCATCGGTCATGCTTAGACATGACCCGTTCTGAGACACGCACCGTAGGGTGATGTGTAAAAGTGGGGGAAATGAGGAGGATGGCGTGCAAGCCCCATCCCTTCACTACCTGGGCCCAAAGCCCCAAGCACCTCTCCGAACGTACCCTTACCCAAAAACCAAATTGCGGTCATGCCAAGACATGACCCGTCCTGAGACACACACCTTAGGGTGATGTGTAAAGGTGGGGGAAATGAAGAGGATGACGTGCAAGCCTCATCCCTTCACTACTTGGGCCCAAAGCCCCAAGCACTCTCTGGATGTACCCATACCCATTTGATGAAATTTGCATAGTGAGGACATGCATATTTTCTCTTTATATATCCGTGATTCCATGCTACTGTGATAAGCTTAATTGTGTTTGGTTAGCAGCTGAAATAAATCATCTCTTATTAGATCTTTACCTTTCAGCCCAAAGGCCCATTCCAGTCTAGGTGAACTATTTGTTTGGGCTTCGGCCTACAAATCTTAGATCAAGGTGGTCTCTTTTGGCCCAAAAGTGTTTAAATCAGAAACATCCATTTTGATCCACTTAGGTTTAGGCCCATAAAAAATCCATTTGAATTTGCGATAATTCACAAGACTTGAAAATGAATCTATGGATCATGTTTACATTCTGGCCCAAAGGCCCATCAATAACTGGGATTAGGTTTTTCATTTGAACACTGAAAACTCTTTCGATCCAGTAACCCATTCATATTCCATAATTTCTTCCGGTTCATGTGTGCCACTTTCTGTCCAAGATGTTCAGGCCCAAGCACCTATTTTTAATTCAAATAACATTCCGGTCCAAGCTCCACTCAATGTCCGAAACATTTCGGCCCAAGCGCCAATCTACAGCTAGAAATTATTTTGGCCCAAGGGCCTCATTCTCAAGTGTTTTGGGTCAAGTGCCTCACTCACAATTCAGATCTGTAAGACCCAAGCACTTATCCACAATCATGACATCGTTTCGGCCCATGTGTCTCACTTTCAGTTCAGAGAGATTCAGGCCCATGCGCCTATCCACAATCCAAATACATCCTGGCCCATGTGACACACTTTCATTCCACAGATATTCAGCCCAAGTGTCTATCCATAATTCAAGAGCATCCCGGCCCATATGTCTTACTTCAAGTTCAAGAAGGTTCAGGCCCGAGCGCCTATCCACACCCTAAAGAGCATTCCAGCCCAAGAGCTTCATTCACAGTTAAGGGACATTCCTAGTCCAAATTTTTCAACCTAAGAGCCCACTCAGAGTTTGTTAGATTTCATTTTTGTGTTCCTTTAGTTGTGTAGAAACTTTCTAGTATTAGTACGTTTACAAATTTTTAGGATGTTTTGTCATTCGTTAGCTCTTTTTCTTTTGTTAAGTTTTCTTCAATAAAAAGGGAAAAAGGATCACAGACATTTCTGCGTCCTCCCAAAGGCACATCATGGCTGAAAGCTCGAGTCTTCTGTGCGCCAACATCATGTAGATTGGCGGTACTCGTGTTCAGTAAAGAGACTAAGGTTCACATGCACAAACTGTCATTCATTTTTCAAATATGTTTGCAAATAAATGTTTGTGAAATCTAAGTTCTGAAGTTTTCAAGGAATGAATGTTTTGAATGAACATCTCTTGACATCAACAATAAGAAGCATTGGTCTTGTTAAATTAACTTTTTCGTATTCATAAGCAAATGACTTTTTCAAGTTCAAAACTTCTCCAAGCTGAAAAGATAAATTCATGAGGAGCTTTCTTTGCAAGGAACATCCGTTTATGCTAAACAAATATCTCTTGAAATTAAGGTTTGTGAAACGATCGTTTTTTCCGATAGTGGAATATAAATGCTTTGTTTTGTTTCCAAGAAGATGAGCATGCTTTCCCAAGTACCAAGATACATCCCAAAACACCAAAGCCAAAGCACCCACATAAAGGTTAATAGAGCACATGGTCATCAAACAATCCCAACACAATACTGGGGGCAATCTGAGTTAGAATCGTTTATTCTAAACTTCTTCTAACAAATGTGTGAACAAAACTCTGAGTGAAAGAGTGCGAGAGTGTCTTGAGTGGAAAAAACCAATGAGAGAAAAAACGTGTCATCTTTACACACGGTGAGGCCACACACATGTGAGGTAAGCAGCATAACTCTGACTGAAGGAGATAACTTGTCAATTTACGATGAGATCTGTGAATAGTAACCAGAAGAGACACATAACTATCAGGATGAAGAAGCACCTAGGTAAACCACCACATAGCCAAAAGCTTATGAAACCTTGAAATCAAACCCTAGGCACCCCTGCTGAGACTTTTATATGTATCCTCTTTTATCAATAAAGCTACACAAAAAGCCAGCTCATGATGATTACGTACATTGGTGGCCAAAGGAAGCGAGGAGCCCAACTCTCGGATGAAGACACCCCAAGTCTGAAGCGACACTACCACAAACATGATGAAGATCCACAAACAGTCTCAAAGCAACCCAAGATTCAAGAGCTTGAACGAAAGCAGCTTCAAAAGTTCGGGAAACACAAGAAACCTAAAGATGAGTCAAAGTGGCTCCAAGTGCTCCAAGATAGGGAAACACATGAACCCCGAGGATGAGTCAAAGTAGCTCCAAGAGCTCCAAGATCGGGATACACAAGAACCCCGAAGATGAGTCAAAGTGGCTCCCAGAGCTCTTAAAGATCAGAAACACAAGATCCCCGAAGATGTGTAGGCAATTTGAAAAGCTCAAGTTTCCAAACAACAACAACAAAGTAGCAACAAGGACTACGTCAAAGTCCAAAGCCTGAAGGCAAGTCCATATACAGTAGCAAGACTGCTTCACACGTAAAGACGGAAAGACAAATCCAGAGAGGGTGCAAGTTGCAGCTTTCGTCACCCTTAAGCTGTTATAACCCAAGATTTGGTTATATTTTTTTTTTCGTTACTATGGTTCATTAAGATGGTTCATTCTGAATTTAGGACACGAAGTCCTTATTAAAGAAGCCGGGGGCGAGGAGGTCTTTTTGTTTTCTATCAAATTAATCTGGTGAGGTTAATACTTAATTCATTTTCTTTTTCCCTCATTAATTACCCTCACTTCTAATCACGTTCTCACGATCGTTTACGCTCTTCTTCTCGCTCAGTTGGAAACCCTTCTCTCTTCTCTCTTCTCTCTCTCTCCCTCCCTCTCTCAATCTTCCTCTCTGTTGATCGATCCATTGTGCTACTGGTTGGAGATTCGAGTGCTGTGGTTTCTTCATCGTCTTGCTGTTTCTCTCCGTATTCAGGTTGTGTTGCGTTGATTAGTTTGCAAATCATTTTGGAGAAATTCCCAATCCCTATTTCCTTCTCTGCTATCTGATTGTAATCAGTGGATTTCCCGACGTTCTCTGTCGATTGCTACTGTTGTTGACGTGCTCTGCGAATCCGTGGACAGTTTTAGGTGAGGGTTCTATCCTGTTCTTCGTTTCAGTTTGTCAGCATTGGTGTTGTTATCAGTTTCTGATTGAGGGTTGTTCTTCTGCGTTGTTATGAGAATTCAGTGGCTGTTGGGTTTGCATTTCGGGTCTGCGTTACTGCTGTGTCGGGGTGGATCGTCTGCTATTCGGATTCAGAAACTTCTCTGCTGTAATTGAGGTAGGTGGCTTATGGATTCGACTTGTGTGTTCGACCTTGGGGAGTTTCATTCCGGTTCTGAGTTTAAATGTGTTTTGTCTTGCAATTGTGGTTGCGATTTGTCTGTTTGATGGTGTTTTAATGCTTACAAACCCCAAGGTTGTTTTCTGAAAACCTATATTGTTTTGACAGTGTTTTGATACTTCTGTTCTATGTGAAATCGCCTCTGTTCTCTGTATTTTTCGGCATGTCTGAACTTCTGTCCGACCGTTGAAGTTCGGACATGCCCTTCTGCGCTTAAACTTTCTGAAGTTTTCGCTGTGTCCGAACTTCTGTCCGAGCTTTGAAGTTCGGACACAGCCTTCTGCATTCTCTGATTTTGGCTTCGACTTGTGTCCGAACATTGATGTCCGGACACAAGTTCGGACTCTCCACGTTCTGTTTTCCGAAGAATGTCCGAACATCCGTCCGAACTTGGATGTTCGGACACCTCTGACTCTCCATCTGTTTTAAGGTTCGATTGTGTCCGAACTTGAAGTCCGGACACAAGTTCGGACATCCGTCTGGTTTTGCCTTCTGAGTCTCGACTTGTGTCCGAACATTGATGTCCGGACACAAGTTCGGACAGGCTACTGTTTTGGCCATAACTTGCTCGTTTGAGCTCCGTTTTGACTTCTGTTTGCGGGTTGGATTCCCCTTCTGATTTCCAAGCTATCTATGAGCTTTCTGGTGCCTTTGGTGCACATATGCTTATCTGTATTTAAGCTTCTGTTTTGGGACCTAGTTATCTCTGTGTCTGAGCCTTTGGATGGCTGGTTACGCTGTCTCGTAGCGCGCTATGTAGGATCCTTCTGCTTCACGGGTGATGTTCCCCGTTCTGTTCACGGGCGTTTCGCCTGTTCTGTTTACGAGTGAGGTTTCCTCGTTCTGTTCACGAGCTAGTTGCTTGTTCTGTGTGTATACTGTGATCAGCTAGTGTCCCACTCTGTTTTCTGCTTCTGTCTGCTTCAGCTCTGTTTAGTCCTTTAATGATTGGACTTCTGTTTCTGACTTTTGATATGTTTATGGATTCTCTTGACTCCTTCTGTTTTGATAACATTCTTAAATGTTTTGAGCATGCTGGTTGATGAAGTTTGTCATCTACTGGGCATAGTTGTGTGCTCATTCCCCTACTTCTAACGCTTTTGCAGATTGATTAGCGAGGATCGTCTCCCCTCAGCTTCTGGAGTTTAGCTGCTTTTGTTTTTAGCTTCTTTTGAGACCTTGTATTGAATTTGGGCCTTTGGGCATATTTTGTTAGCTTCCGCTTTTGACATTAGTTTGGTGGGTTCTGTAATGACTTTTGGGGATGTTTTAACATCTCTTGTTTTATACTTTATTTAAGTATTCCGTTTGGGCCTTATTTGACTATCTGTTTAAGTTCGTTTATTAGAGCCTTGCGTTATTAGGTAATAATACGCGGCGTGTAATACCCCTAACTCCTAGGCCAGTGTTTTGGGGGTGTTACATTTAGTGGTATCAGAGCTCTGGGTTCTAATCTGCTGGGATTTTAAGTTAGCCAGTCAGAAATGTCAGTGTTAGTGTCGGAGTTTAACTGTCTGCTGTTGGACTTTCAGAATGCCGCCAAGGAGAGCGAATAACCCTCCAGGGAATTTGCTGATGCTGTTCAGCAATTCATGACGCAGCTCATGCAGACCATGGCTGCAGGGGGCGGTCCAGCTGGAGGAGGACCAGCTGGCGGAGCAGGCCCCGCTGGGGCAGATGCTGGAGGGAGGAATGTGAAGGCGCTTCAGGAGTTCATGAAGCTGAAGCCGCCATCGTTCGATGGGGCAGGAGATCCCCAGGAGGCCAGCCACTGGTTGTCAGAGGTGGAGGATTTACTTCGGGTGATGGGCTCTGAGGAGGAGCAGAAGGTCGACTTCGCCACCTTTCTGTTCAAGGCCGAAGCCAAGGAGTGGTGGAGGTCAGTGATGGGGAAGTTCCCACAGCCTTGGACGTGGGAGCAGTTCACTGGGGAGTTCAACAAACAGTTCTACCCCGACGTCTACAAGGATCAGCGCATCCTGGAGTATAACCGGCTACGCCAGGGCCGGGACATGAGTGTGGAGGAGTACGTCCGCAAGTTTATCAGCCTGTCTAAGTTTGCACCTGAGCCTGACGAGCATAGGAAGGCCAGGAAGTTTGAGAGTGGCCTGAGGCCGGACATCCGATCTGCTGTGACGCCGCTGCGTCACAAGACCTTCAGGGACGTTGCTGATGTCGCCCTGTTGGTAGAGGCTGACTTGAGAGGTCGCCAGTCTGGTGGGAAGGACCAGAAGAGGAAGCAGAGGTCCGATGACAGCGATAGGAGGGATCAGTCTGCTTCTCAGAAGAAGCAGTCTACGGGAGACCGCTCTGGGGACCGTTCGCGAGACAGAGGTGGTTCGTCTTCATCAGCTTCCGCTCCGAGTGCCAGGTCTGTGGCAAGTTTCACAGAGGTCAGGACTGCTACAGGAAGTCCGGGGCCTGCTTCAAGTGTGGATCCATGGGGCATAGGATTGCTGATTGCCTCAGGCTGAGAGGAGCAGAGGTAGCTCTGGAGGTGGAGCTGGAGGATCTACATCTGGGTCTAGAGATCGAACGAGACCGGCTGAGCAGAAGAAGCCCCAGGGCCAGGCCAGAGTGTACGCGATGGCTGGAGAGAGAAACCGATCGACTGACAGAGTTGTCACAGGTATTCTCCAGCTGTCATCTCGTTCTGTTTTCTGTTTGTTTGACTCTGGAGCCACCCACTCTTTTATTTCTGCTGAGTTGGTGGGTGAGCTCGGTTTGCCTGTTGTGCCTCTGGGTGTTGAGTTATGTGTGCATAGTCCATTAGTTAGGGACTCTTCTATGATTCTGCATTCTGTTTGCAAGATAGTCCTGTGTTAGTCAGAGATAGGACTCTGTGTGCTAACCTCATCCCGATGGAGATGACTTCTTTGATGTGATTCTGGGCATGGATTGGCTTGCTGCGCACCATGCCCATATTGATTGTGCTGCTTCGAGAGTCACTTTTGAGGAGCCGGGTCAGCCCCGTATAGTTGTAGCAGGGAATGGACTCCCGTGTTCGCCGCCAGTCATATCTGCGATGCAGGCGTTCCGTTTTCTGAGGAAGGGATGCCAGGGATATCTGTGCTACATTCCTGAGGTTCGCAAGGATGCGAAGTTGGAGGAGATTCCAGTGTCAGAGACTTCCCCGATGTGTTCCAGGATGATGTACCTGGGCTTCCCCCTGTCAGAGAGGTGGAGTTCTCGATCGAGCTCGCACCTGAGACTCAGCCGATTTCGAAGGCCCCATACCGGATGGCGCCTGCTGAGCTCAAGGAGTTGAAGGTCCAGTTGCAGGAGCTGCTGGATAAGGGCTTCATTCGCCCGAGTGTGTCGCCTTGGGGAGCGCCAGTGCTATTTGTAAAGAAGAAGGACGGTAGTATGCGGTTGTGCATTGACTACAGGGAGCTCAACAAGGTTACCATTAAGAATAGGTATCCTCTCCCGCGCATAGACGACTTGTTCGACCAGTTAGCAGGAGCTAAGGTGTTTTCGAAGATCGATCTGAGGTCGGGATATCATCAGCAGAGGATTAAGGCAGATGACGTGCCTAAGTCCGCTTTCAGGACTCGTTATGGACACTACGAGTTCCTAGTGATGCCATTCGGGTTGACGAATGCGCCGTCAGTATTTATGGATATGATGAACAGAGTCTTCAAGCCGTTTTTGGACCAGTTCGTTGTAGTTTTCATCGATGACATCTTGGTGTATTCTAAGAGTGCGGAGGAGCACGAGGAGCATTTGAGGACCGTTCTCCAGACTCTGAGGGAGAACGAGTTGTATGCGAAGCTGAAGAAGTGCGAGTTCTGGCTAGATCAGGTGGTATTCTTGGGACATGTGGTCTCCAAGGATGGTATCTCTGTGGACCCGGAGAAGATTCGAGCTATTACTGAGTGGGCCAGGCCTACTAATGTTGGAGATATTCGTAGCTTCCTTGGACTAGCGGGCTACTATCGTAAGTTTGTGGAGGGCTTCTCCAAGTTGGTGATTCCGTTGACTCGTCTGCTGCAGAAGGAGGTGAAGTTCGAGTGGAGCGATGCCTGTGAGCAGTGTTTTCTGGAGCTGAAAGAGGTTGACTACTGCGCCGATCTTGACTCTTCCGGAGGGGACCGAGGGTCTTGAGGTTTTCTGTGATGCGTCCCATAGGGGACTTGGATGTGTTCTGATGCAGCAGGGGAAGGTAGTTGCATATGGCTCTCGTCAGCTTAAGCCATATGAGAAGAACTATCCGACCCACGATCTGGAGCTGGCTGCGGTGGTCTTTGCGTTGAAGATTTGGAGGCACTACTTGTATGGGGCAGCGTGCAAGGTGTATACGGACCATAAGAGCCTCAAGTATCTGTTCACTCAGAAGGAGTTGAACTTGAGGCAGAGTGATGGCTGGAGTTGTTGCACGATTATGATTTAGAGATCCTCTACCATCCTGGGTAGGCGAATGTGGTTTGCTTCAGCCTCTTCCCGTTCCGGAGTGGAAGTGGGAGAGCGTCGGTATGGACTTTGTTATGGGACTGCCTAAGACTCCACGGGGTTTTGATGCGGTTTGGGTCATTGTGGACCGGCTCACGAAGAGCGCTCACTTCCTACCTGTCAGGAAGACCTTCAGTTTGGCACCGTTTAGCCCAGTTTACATTGATGAGATAGTACGTCTGCATGGGGTTCCGGCTTCGATTGTGTCTGACAGAGATCCGAGGTTTGTGTCCAGGTTCTGGGGGCAGAGTTTGCATCAGGCTTTGGGGACGAAGTTGTCTTTCAGTTCAGCTTATCATCCTCAGTCAGATGGGCAGACAGAGAGGACGAATCAGGTCCTGGAGGACATGCTCAGGGCGTGTGTACTCGACTTTGGGGGCAGCTGGGATCATCACGTGGCACTGATAGAGTTCGCGTACAATAACAGCTTTCAGACCAGTATCGGGATGGCTCCCTTTGAGGCCTTGTATGGCAGGAGGTGCAGATCACCCATCTGTTGGGATGATCTGAAGGAGAGAGCTGTGATTGGTCCAGACTTGGTTCAGGATGCTGTGGCCAAAATTCAGTCTATCAGAGCGTCTGATTGGCTGAGTGTGAAGAGCTCGAAGAGAGTTACGTCGATCAGAGGAGACCTCTAGAGTTTGAGGTGGGCGATCATGTGTATCTGAAAGTCTCTCCTGTGCGAGGAGTTGTTCGGTTTGGAAAGAGAGGCAAGCTTAGCCCTCGTTTTGTGGGTCCTTTTGAGATCCTAGAGAGGATCGGACCGGTTGCCTATCGTTTGGCTCTGCCTCCGTCTTTAGGAGCAGTGCACAGTGTTTTCCATGTTTCGATGCTGAGGAAGTACATTCCGGACCCATCTCATGTGATCGACTTCAGTCCGCTTCAGTTGAGGGAGGACTTCACGTTTGAGGCAGTTCCTTTGAGGATTTTGGCGAGGGATGTCCGCAAGCTCAAGAGTAAGACCATGCCCTTGGTGAAGGTGCAGTGGTCGGGTCAGTCCGAGGAAGAGGCGACCTGGGAGGTCGAAAGCGAAGTTCGTTCTAAGTTTCCCGCCCTCTTCGAGCAGTAGGTATGTTTTAATTCGAGGACGAAATTCTTTTAAGGGGGAGGTGATGTATAACCCAAGATTTGGTTATATTTTTTATTTCGTTACTATGGTTCATTAAGATGGTTCATTCTGAATTTAGGACACGGAAGTCCTTATTAAGAAGCCGGGGCGAGGAGGTCTTTTGTTTTCTATCAAATTAATCTGGTGAGGTTAATACTTAATTCATTTTCTTTTTCCCTCATTAATTACCCTCACTTCTAATCACGTTCTCACGATCGTTTACGCTCTTCTTCTCGCTCAGTTGGAAACCCTTCTCTCTTCTCTCTTCTCCCTTCCCTCTCTCAATCTCCTCTCTGTTGATCGATCCATTGTGCTACTGGTTGGAGATTCGAGTGCTGTGGTTTCTTCATCGTTTGCTGTTTCTCTCCGTATTCAGGTTTGTGTTGCGTTGATTAGTTTGCAAATCAGTTTGGAGAACTTCCCAATCCCTAATTTCCTTCTCTGCTATCTGATTGTAATCAGTGGATTTCCCGACGTTCTCGGTCGATTGCTACTGCTGTTGACGTGCTCTGCGAATCCGTGGACAGTTTTTAGGTGAGGGTTCTATCCTGTTCTTCGTTTCAGTTTCAGCATTGGTGTTGTTATCAGTTCTGATTGAGGGTTGTTCTTCTGCGTGTGTTATGAGAATTCAGTGGCTATTGGGTTTGCATTTCGGGTCTGCGTTACTGCTGTGTCGGGGTTGGATCGTCTGCTATTCGGATTCAGAAACTTCTCTGTGTATTGAGGTAGGTGGCTTATGGATTCGACTTGTGTGTTCGACCTTGGAGTTTCATTCCGGTTCTGAGTTTAAATGTGTTTTGTCTTGCAATTGTGGTTGCGATTTGTCTGTTTGATGGTGTTTTAATGCTTACAAAACCCCAAGGTTGTTTTCTGAAAACCTATATTGTTTTGACAGTGTTTTGATACTTCTGTTCTATGTGAAAATCGCCTCTGTTCTCTGTATTTTTCGGCATGTCTGAACTTCTGTCCGACCGTTGAAGTTCGGACATGCCTTCTGCGCTTAAACTTTCAAATTTTTCCGCTTCGTGTCCGAACTTCTGTCCGAGCTTTGAAGTTCGGACACAGCCTTCTGCATTCTCTGATTTTGGCTTCGACTTGTGTCCGAACATTGATGTCCGGACACAAGTTCGGACTCTCCACGTTCTGTTTTTGAAGAATGTCCGAACATCCGTCCGAACTTGGATGTTCGGACACCTCTGACTCTCCATCTGTTTTAAGGTTCGACTTGTGTCCGAACTTGAAGTCCGGACACAAGTTCGGACATCCGTCTGGTTTTGCCTTCTGAGTCTCGACTTGTGTCCGAACATTGATGTCCGGACACAAGTTCGGACAGGCTACTGTTTTGGCCATAACTTGCTCGTTTGAGCTCCGTTTTGACTTCTGTTTGCGGGGTTGGATTCCCCTTCTGATTTCCAAGCTATCTATGAGCTTTCTGGTGCCTTTGGTGCACATATGCTTATCTGTATTTAAGCTTCTGTTTGGGACCTAGTTATCTCTGTGTCTGAGCCTTTGGATGGCTGGTTACGCTGTCTCGTAGCGCGCTATGTAGGATCCTTCTGCTTCACGGGTGATGTTCCCCGTTCTGTTCACGGGCGTTTCGCCTGTTCTGTTTACGAGTGAGGTTTCCTCGTTCTGTTCACGAGCTAGTTGCTTGTTCTGTCTGTATACTGTGATCAGCTAGTGTCCTACTCTGTTTTCTGCTTCTGTCTGCTTCAGCTCTGTTTAGTCCTTTAATGATTGGACTTCTGTTTCTGACTTTTGATATGTTTATGGATTCTCTTGACTCCTTCTGTTTTGATAACATTCTTAAATGTTTTGAGCATGCTGGTTGATGAAGTTTGTCATCTACTGGGCATAGTTGTGTGCTCATTCCCCTACTTCTAACGCTTTTGCAGATTGATTAGCGAGGATCGTCTCCCCTCAGCTTCTGGAGTTTAGCTGCTTTGTTTTTAGCTTCTTTTGAGACCTTGTATTGAATTTGGGCCTTTGGGCATATTTTGTTAGCTTCCGCTTTTGACATTAGTTTGGTGGGTTCTGTAATGACTTTTGGGGATGTTTTAACATCTCTTGTTTTATACTTTATTTAAGTATTCCGTTTGGGCCTTATTTGACTATCTGTTTAAGTTCGTTTATTAGAGCCTTGCGTTATTAGGTAATAATACGCGGCGTGTAATACCCCTAACTCCTAGGCCAGTGTTTGGGGGTGTTACATAAGCTCCACAAAAGCGAAAATATTCTTCATGGTCCCTTTGATATTCATCATACCCAATGGCCCAAATAAGCCTCGAAGACTTCCGACTTGATAGTTATGTGGCTAAGTCAAGTGAAAGTAACAGATCGAAGGCGTAAGTTCATCAAATATCAAATTCAAAAGGCTATAAGTTATGACTGTAAGTGAGGAATGAGTGCAAACGCTAAACACATCGAGTGTAGGTAGAAAAAGCACCACATCAAAGCAAACCTTAACCTTGTGAGGATGAGAATTGTTCACATGTTTAATCAAAGATAATACTGGGGGCAATCGATCGTTTCGATTGATTGCCATAATTTCTAACTCAAATAGCTCTACTAGGGGTAATTGTTTCCAGCAATTTCCACAAATGACACAAATCAATCCCAAAGTCTTAGGCTCGTCATGAGCTCTCAGCACCATACTCCAAAATCTCAAGCCTTAAGCACTTCATAAGCCTTAAGCACCGTGTTCCGACACTGCAATCCTAAAGCTTTAAGCACCACATCTCAAAACCTCGAGCTCCATAACCTGAGAAAATCATAAAGCCGGAAGCATGTTCAATTTTGAAGGATCAAAATTTTTGTCTCGAAGTCCATTCCTGAAAAGTGAGTGTTCCATGAATTTTAGCTGAAAGAAGTATTTGCTTATGCATTTGAATTTTTGACAACACCAATCTTGACACCAAGTCAACCATATTTTTGAAAATTGAGTCAATCTTGTTTGGCACCGAGTCACCCATATTTGTTTTTGAAAATTGAATCGATCTTGTTTTCATAGTGAGTCCATGAGCTTGTTTAGCATTGAAGTCAGACAGTTTGTTTTAACATTAACATCGAGTCAATTTCGCACGTTGATTTAGTTATTATGCTTGTTTGTGTATTGAGACTATACGCTGTGTTTGATATGTCTTGCATCGAGCCAGCAAGCATGGTTTTTATTGAGTACAGGTGGTGAAATACCCCAAACCTTGGTATGTTGTGTAAATGTTAAACTATGGTATTTAAAGGCTAAAAAGTGTCTTAGAAACATAAATGAACCATTTAAACCATGGTAAAACACAATAAAAACACTAAGACACGGTTTGAGCAAAAACATGCTCTAAGCTTGGAGTGAACTTGGCTAGGACCCAAAGAGCCTACCAAGACTTGATAATATAAAATGATGTTTATAAGGATAATTAAGTCCTTAGGAAACCTTGGTAGACAATGAAACCAAACAAAACACAAATAAATACCTTAAGGTCAATATGGGGCTAAAATGTGCCATAAGCTTGGGATAAATGTGTATAAGACCTAATGGTCATACCTATGCCTTATTTATATGTTAATGAACATATTAAATCAATTACTAAAGAAAACCAAGCTTGAAAACAAGTTAAAACACAAAAAGTGCTTTAAGGAGTCTTAAAGCACGTTTTTGAAAAATTGTCTTGTAAATGAGTTTTGAATGGCTAAATGTCCATCATTACTCTTTAATTAACATGTGTACTATATAGTATCACATTTGGAAGTCTATATCAATTGGAAATCAAAAATTTCACTTCTATGTGCCTTGTTTTTGTGAATAGTGATTTTTATAAGCTAGTTTGTAACATATGTTGTTATAAGTAATTAAATTGGTCAACAAAGACTATAATACCCTTCTAACTAAAAGGGGGGCCGGTTTTTAAGTGTGGTGACTCACCACTCTTGTTAACATATCAAATAAGTAAAGAATGACTAGTTAAGGTACTATTTGCTTTATAAGTTACAAATATCTTCTAAAAAGCAAGTCTATCTTCATTCTCCCTTCCATTCTCATTTCACACGGTTCCAACCTTCTCCTTCCTCCCTTCTTGCTGTTCTCTCACGGTAATACAGCACCACCACCATGGAAGTCCATCTTTAATCTCTTGTAAAATCTAGCTCACTTATCCAAATCAAAAACAAAACACCACCAATCTCTTCCTCTCATCAAGCTCTTCATTTCTATCTTCTCAAAACTTCAAGAGCCCCATTTCGGTGCCATGGAGTTCCACCATTGAAGGAGCTTGAGCTTGTCTTTCCACATATTATTGATCTCCTTTGCTTCGGTAAGGAATCTCAAAGAAAAATCAAGTTTCCTCCATGTTTTGTGTGTGACCGAAAATACTCATTGATGGAGCTCTTTGTGTGACTTTGTTCTAGCTTCATTCCAATCTCTTATGGACTAGGTGGAGTCCTCTCTTCATAGATATTCAAACTCCCTTCAAAGATTAAGGTAAAACAACTACATTAATGTTTTTGAAATAATGTAAACCTAGGGTTTACAATGAGATGAAGCATAAAGCTTATATACTCATTTCAATATTGGTATATTGTTTAGTAGTTGACAAGGAAAGAAATGCCTTACCGGTTTAAGAGGAAACAAGAAAGAAGTTTGAGTGGAAAAGAGGTAAATATGCTATCTCAATGTGGTTTAATGCCTTAGGAGAAATGAGCTTATAATGCTTGCTAAAACTACCTAAAGAGCAAATGGTGAATGACTTAGTAAGGTGTTCTCAAGGAGACTAGTAAAGGAACATATGTCTTGGTGTGTGTAATTGCAGGTCAAAGGCTTATGTATTGTGGAAATTCAGTGTTTAAGGTTTATGCAATTTAAGGGCCTAAGAGCCATGTTATTTAAGGGCCTAGGTGCCAAGCAATTTAAGTTATGCACTATATTGTGATGTAGTGCTAAATGTGTGAAGTTTGAGTATAAAAATGTGTTTGATGGATTTTAGGTGTTCTTGAATGAAATAAGGTAAAAACCTAAGTGTTTGGATGTGAGTATATACAAGAGAAGCTATGGCAAAATTTGGAAAATGTATAAGAGGTTCTAATGTTTTAAGTGAGTTTCGGTGAACTAGGAAGTGTTAAAAGTGAACAAATGTTTTACTTGGGAAGAAAACATGTTTTAAGGTGATTTAGAGTGATGCAAGGATTTAGGTGCTATCTTGGAAGTTCTAGGAATTCAAGGTGTGTTTGAGAATGTATTTAAGTCTTGGAGAAGTTTGTTTAAGGTTTAGGTAATGTTGGTATCCAAGGATAAATGATGTTTAGATAAGGTTTTGAGAAAGGAATTCAAGAAGTTGTGAAAAGAGGATTTGGTTAGTAAGAGGAGATGCTTGGGAGATGATGTTATGAAGGTGAAGAAGTTTTAGTGTAGTGGTCATTTAAGGTGAAACACCACTTGGAAACCAAAAGGGAATGTTACAAGTGTTAAGAGATTGATAAGAAGATTGAGTAACAAGTTGGACAATGTTTTAAGGTGAATCAAAGTGGTATTCTAGTATTAGAATATGCCTAAGTTCATGTATGAATCTTGGGTAGTCAATGGATGAAGAGAATAGATGAAATAAAACTTGGAAAGTGAAGTTCTTGGCTGTCCGAACTACCGTCCGAATGTGGACGTTCGGACGTGCCTGTGTGCGCGTGAATATTCTGATCTTCGAACAGCGTCCGAACTACCGTCCGAACATGGGAAGTTCGGACACACCTATTTATTCTCTGGTTTTGGCGACCTCGACGTCGTCCGAACTTGGGAAGTCCGGACACAAGTTCGGACAAGGCGGTGTATAGACCAAAAACATTGTTTAAGGAATGGAAATGATGGGTAATGGTGGGGATTGATGGTTAATGATGTTATGAGGTTGTTAAGGACATTTTAGGTGAGTTTTAATGACAAATTAAGTGGGTGAAAAGTTGTAATAAAATATTAAAGAGTGAAACATGTTAAAAATGTAAAGATATTTAATTAGTAAACGGGGTTAACTATGGTCATTCGACGTTACACAAACACATTACCCCAATGTTAATGAAGGTAACTTTAATGTACCAGTTGTTCGATAATTGTTCGAGGAACGTAAGTGGACTTGGTAAAGTGGACTCCGGTGACAGGTATGGTTTTCTTGCAACCTGTGTCCTACCGGATTACACCGGCTTGTATGCCAATATGTTTTTCTGAGTGTTTGCCACCTTGTAAGATTAAAACATGTAATGAGTTTATAGTAATTCATATATGTGGCGAATTTGGCCTCCGATACCATTTAACCTCAAATATATGTTAAACCTTAGCTAACCAAATCTAGGAACACATGAGTGATCGGTATTCGGAGTTAACGGCCCAAACCTTGGGAACGTTCTAACCACGGCTATGTGTGAGTTAGATGGATATTGTTGTTGTATGCAAGTGTGTGAACCTCCCTTGTGTGCTTAACTCGGTTATGATACCGTATGGTGTGTGGATGTGGTAGGCTCCATAATGGATCTCTAACTACTTATTTATAAGTATATATGTACTAATGGGGGGTGAGGAGTCCGGTCATGTTCCGGCCACCCGTGTGATGGACGGGAGTCGATGTCATATCCGGTTCGGCTCTCTTGGTGTATGTATAGGTTGTATTCCAATTTGGTTTCGACCTTCCCTTAGCTTATCCAAAGCTAGTTTACTGACTCACGTCGGGCCACAGGGGCATACAAATGTTATTTCGGTGTGCTTGGGATTACTATATCCGACACACCTTGGGTATAAGTTAACCGTTCGATATAACTGGACGGTAACGAGGTTGGTAACGAGCTTAGCATGAGATTGGCAATAATCTCTAGGCTCACTATGTATACTAACTATGGTGGAGGGTTCCTTGTGTGAACCAATCTTATGGTGTTATGAGTTGTTATTGTGCCAGGCAATTTCCTTGCTATGCTATGATATGTTTATGTTAGATGTTTAAAATGAACTCGATGTTAACATGTGTACGTCGAAACGAGAAAAGTGTTGTTGTGTTGCTATGTGAGGAATGTGATATGTTGTAAGATATGGAGTGTGTGGATCATGGAAATGAATCCAAGTTGTGACAAGAGGCGTTTAAGGATAACCCGATTTAAGGGTAAGTGTCGTCTATTAAGGAAGTAGTAGCCGTTAGAGGAGGAACACTCTAGGGATAATGAATACCATGAGTGACTCATCAAGTAAGGATGTATTGTCCAGTTGTTGAGCCCATTGAGGCGAGATGTTATGTGTTGTGTGCGTATAGTTGCATGCATGATTTAAATATAATCAATCGCATGCTAAGACGACAATTAGTTGTGCGTGGCCCGGTAGCATGTGGGCTGCGGGATTACATACCAGCAAAGGTGCTGAGCCCCTTGGGGGCCACCCTTTCTCTCCTTTTCTATTTCAGGTACAAGGAGCTGGAAGCCGTTCGAGAGTAGGACGGGGTAGATGTTTATACATAGGTAGCCATTTAAATGGCGTAAGCATTGTAGGCGTAGTAAGACCGAAATTGTTATCGGCATTAGTTTGTAAATCCTCGGTACGGTTGGAATGTATAAAGTATATGGGTTGTTGTCAAGGGAAGCAAATGTAACGTTAAGTTGCTTGGGAATTTAGCCCATCAGACCGATACAAAGTACATGTATTAGCCTTGTTAGCCACGTGGGTGGTTAACGGCGTGTAACACCATTGAAATAAGTAATGTGATGAGTTGAATTTTCCGCTGCAGTTTGATGTTATGTGTACGGTGGTAGTTGGGGTGTTACAAAAGTGGTATCAGAGCGAAGTATCGCTCTAATGACTGAATTACCGAGCTTAGGAAGTACCGAGTTAGGATTTAAGTACTTTGGGTTAAGGGTTGAGTGATAGCGTGAGAGATACGCTAGATAGGAACTACCAGTGAATACTGGAAACCTACAGTATCCTTCCCGCCCTCCACAATCCCTATTTTATAACTTGGGAAACAACGCCAGAGAGATGAAAGTCCTCTCTTACTCGGAATACCCGATCTGGCTGTTAGTAAGTACCTTTAAGGGTACGGAAAACCGGTCATACGGTAGATCCCGAAAACTGGGAATCCCGGAGACGGTCTCCATCTGAACAACGTTAACTGCATTTAATAGCGAAGAATGAAGGAATGTGTATAGGAGAATAGAATTTACGAGATAAAAGAAATAAGTAATACGATAAAAGTAAAAACTTAAGAAGATAAGAAACAAAATGTATAATATTAAATAATAATAAATTATAAGAAGGGAATACATGTAAAAATAGGCAACTGGGTCGAATGCAGAGCACGAGATTACCAGCTTGCAACGCACCAACCGTGCAACAGGCAAGAAGTGGATTAATGAAACCCGAGACGAGTGTCTACGGAACCACAATGATAAATAATACACCAAGGTATACCAACCGACAAGGGAACTACAACGTAGTGCCCAAATACATGGAACGGGCTACAAAGAGAATACAATACAAAGAAAGGGGTCTCCCAGAATGGAAACACCCTAGTTGATGATTATCATGTGAAGACAGTGAGAAGTCACCTAGAGGAGTTAATATCAAGATAGTGAGATCGGTGAGGGCCAACAAGGCCACTGATGACAATATGGGTAAAAACAATACCACAATCGGTATGTGTTAAACCGATAGCCAGATAGCATGGCGCACTTGCCATACCAAGTGCTGCTATAACAGGGCTGTTCGGGAAATTTATAACCAATGCAAAGTACTTAGTAAAGTACTATGAAGTTGAATGTGATCGTCATAACAGTGGAAGGCCTGTTAGCCTAACCCCTGTAATTGTAAGTGCACCAGTCAGCAAGAAGCTAGACTTGGCTAAGGTAAGAAGATGTTGTGAGACCATGAGAATTTTCTTTCAAACTTAGATTTGTTTCAAACCCAGATTTATCTAAACTCTTTCTTTCAAAACCAAATTTCTTTCAAACCAACACTTCTTTCCAACCTTCCTTTAAACCAAACCAGTAAAACCAAGGGTAGTTGATAAAGATACAACAGTGGATAAACTTTCCCTCGATTAAGTTCGGGAAGCAAGGAATGAATATTGTCACGGGACAATATAAGGGAGTTGACAACAGAATACTTCACCTAGGCGTGTGACGGACACTACGAGTGTACCAACTGAATTGTGGGACGACCGCACTCCGATAGGAGCTTGTGGGCCTGACAGACCTACTTATAGGTTAGTTGGGTAAGTAGTAATGTATCAGTATGATACCCCATATATGTATACGAGTAAAGTCCAGAACACGGGAAGTAGTCGACTCCGTTCTACGGTCAGCAGTGTAAGTCAAACAAGAGCTAAGGATTACCATGAATGGTTGAAGTAAAGGAACCCAGCTAAATTAAAGAGACTGAAGGAATCAGTGAATGTGTCCAAGGAAATATTTAAGATTCAGGAGGTGCGGAGTGCACCGACTGTTATATAAAGACATTGGAGAAGGCGTAGTTTACTGAAAGTACCCATAAGTGCAAGCCAAATGGAATGGCATATTTTAATAACACCCAGGAGCAGTCCTTGAGGGGTATTTGGATTAAACATTGTTGGATGAAGCAATATAATTGAAACGCAAGAGTTGAAACAAATACTCGGATTAAACGCTGAAGATAACCTACTCAACAGTAAGACCCTAAGTTGCCAAAGAGACAACTTGGAAGGAATCGTGACGGTAAGGCTTATAAGCCACAACAACCTGTGTTATGTAATGTGATCGGTTGCAGAAGTATATGTTACACAAGGAAATAGAGCGGAGAACGAACCACTGCTTTAAGAGGGGATACCCTCGATATTGTGAAACCGCGAGAGCGGTAGTTGTGTGGACCAAGTTCAAGAAAATGTGGAGGATGGACCACGTTGTTATTACCCCAGGATGATTTGAACAAAATAATACGAAAAGAAGTGCTCGTACCAGTTGTGTACACAGGAAGAGTAATAAGTCTGATAGCAATCACCATAGGTGTGTGAAGCTAAATGTGTAGCGAACAACGCTCAAGAAACATAAAGGCTCAAGAAAAAAATAGTAGTATATTCAAAAATCAGCCAAATAAGTGGCCAGATAAACCCAGCGTAATAGCGGAAGCTAATATAATAGCGGATGCAGTATAAGTTGATGTTGTATAATGAGTAAGGATACGGTGCGCAATAAGCGACCGTTGTGTGAGTATTGTTAGATGATAAAATGGGGAGTGAGCAGAGTTATGAGTTAAACCCAGTGGAGGCACAAAAGTAAATGATAGCAAACGAACCGAGCAGTAAGCCGGTGACAAGTATTATGTGATAAGAATTTTGGTAAAACACAGTGTAAATTCCTATCGCAATCGCATGAGAGATTTACTGTCAAGAGTTTACGCCTCTGCACTCTGTATGACTGAGTGTTTTGGTATTGCACTTGCGCACTAATGATCAAGTGGGATAGCTAGGAATCAGAAGCATGGTAATTGTGGAGGAATATGTTATAATGGCCGATGCATAGGTAATGCAAGGCCGCAAGAATGAAAGAATACATGTGCAAAACCAAAGGTGGAGACATGATTAACAGTAAGTGACTACAGTAACACTAAATACCAAATGTCGGTATGAGATATACCCCAGGTGTGGGAAATAACTGAGAGAGCACTACACATTAAGTAGTAGCTCAATCTCAACCGACAGTAAGTCGGTAGAAGCAAGTCAATCATTGTGAAATACATAGTTGTATACACAGTAAATGTTATGGAAGTGGATGGAAAGTTGTGAAACTCACCGAATTCGCTCACGGTAAGAGATACCGTGCGTCGGTTGAGAAACCATTAATACCAAGATTAGGGTAATACATTGGAGATGTACGATACAGCAACAGTAACGAATGGGGCAAACTAACTCTATAATTATCAGAATGGCGCAGCAGAGGCCAGTGAGCCCATGCATCAAATGCCGAATATACATGGTGAATATGAAAAATGGCTAGCTATCAATGCCTAAAAGCCTCACAGGCCAGGACCGAAACCGGTTATGAGTTACAACTCCAATGCGAATTCTTGGTTTAGGAACTAAACCGCTAATATGGTTAAGATCCTCTAATCAGAATCCATTGTGTAATGGACCGCGTGGAAGTTAAAACACTTCACGACGGCAGAACATTTTAAGCTAATGTTCAGTGATTGATTACGTGGGCGTAATCCCTTTTAAGGGGGGTAGAGCGTAAAGCCGCTTAGTGTGTATTACCGTATAAGTATACGTGATTTGTGTTGTGCATAGCACAAATAATTTGTTATGATGGTTGGCGCGTGTGTTATACAAACATACGCACTCATTTATGGTTAAATTGTGGTAATTGCGCACAGAAGATGCGAATACCATTGTGGGAAGTGTGTTTATTTTGTTAACAGTGGTGTATGAGAGTACAAGTGGAAGGGAGTAAAGAAACTCCCGGGGAACTAAAACCCCGACGGTGCATAAATGTAAACCATGTATTGTATTTAAAAAAATATATATGTATATATACAATGTTGTGATTTATGAAGGGGTATGAGACCGACATAGAACCTAGTGAGAATTAAATTCCCTAGGTAACTTGAATTAAGTTGGATTTGGGTGATGATTGATAGACGGAGTTCTATCCCTTGGAGATGTAATGATTATGACTAGAAGGATTTAAAGATAGAAAATGGGATACGCTTGAATTAGTTGTTGGTTGAAAAAGAAGTGGGAGGTGAAACTTGATTATCATGAGATCAAGGGAAGCCGAACATAAATTGGGTGGGAAAGATAGTTCAACACTGATGCTGATCACATCAGGGTTGGATGACTCTTGAAGCTCCCTGTAAGTGGTCACAAACAACCATGTTAAGAAAAATACAAGGAGCATAAATTGGACTTGGAGTTGTGTGGTGTTTTCAAAAGGATTTTCAATTGGTGTTTTCAAACAATCGATTAATATTTTGAATAAAAGATCTTCTTATACTTAACCTAGTAAAGAATATTTTTGTAGTACTTGCTCACGAGCTGAGGACGTATGAGCCTTTGTCTTCGGACCGGTGACATGAGAAGTATATATGTTAAAAATTAAGTGAATGTCTTGATCTCCCAAAGGAACGGGGACCAGAAGGTGTCCATCGCGACCGGGTTCTGCGGGATCACAGTGTATATGTACTCAACGTGGGATTCGAACCATGGAGAGATGGAAAAGGTATTTCTGTTTGATATACATGCTAAGACATGTTGTGTGGAATAAGTAATAAATATTATTTTAGACCTTGAGTTCTAATGTGGGTGGGTTCTGAATTGATTGTGTTACCCGGGCCTACGAGTCCAAATGTGGTTATGTCACCCAGACCTAAGAGTCTGAGAGATATTATGTAAGTGCAAGTGTGGTGAAGGTACCCGGACCATTAAGTCCGAGGTTACCATGTAAGTATGATATTTTATGTATAATGTGGATATGTTGCCCGGACCATTAAGTCCGAGGTTGGATGTAAAGGGTGGTTGGTAATGGAAGTTTTATGGCTATAAGTAATTCCCGTATTCTAATCCAATGATGCGAGGAAATGTGAACTTCGAGGACGAAGTTCTTTTAAGGGGGGTAGATTGAAATACCCCAACCTACCAAACTTGGTATGTTGTGTAAGTTTAAACTATGGTATTAAAGGCTTAAAAAGTGCCTTAGAAACATAAATGAACCATTTATTAAACCATGGGTAAAACACAATAAAACACTAAGACACGGTTTGAGCAAAAACATGCTCTAAGCTTGGAGTGAACTTGGCTAGGACCCCAAAGAGCCTACCAAGATTTGATAATATAAAATTATGATTTTATAAGGCTAATTAAGTCCTTAGGAAACCTTGGTAGACGAAACCAAACAAAAAACACAAATAAATACCTTAAGGTCAATATGGCTAAAATGTGCTCTAAGCTTGGGATAAATGTGTATAAGACCTAATGTGTCATACCTATGCCTTATTTATATGTTAATGAACATATTAAATCAATTACTAAAGAAAACCAAGCTTGAAAACAAGTTTTTAAAACACAAAAAGTGCTTTAAGGAGTCTTAAAGCACGTTTTTGAAAAATTGTCTTGTAAATGAGTTTGAAAGGCTAAATGTCCATCATTACTCTTTAATTAACATGTGTACTATATAGTATCACATTGGAAGTCTATATCAATGGGAAATCAAAAATTTCACTTCTATGTGCCTTGTTTTTGTGAATAGTGATTTTTATAAGCTAGTTTTTAACATATGTTGTTATAAGTAATTAAATGGTCAACAAAGACTATAATACCCTTCTAACTAAAAGGGGGGCCGGTTTTTAAGTGTGGTGACTCACCACTCTTGTTAACATATCAAATAAGTAACGAATGACTAGTAGGTACTATTTGCTTTATAAGTTACAAATATCTTCTTATAAAAAGCAAGTCTATCTTCATTCTCCCTTCCTTTCTCATTTCACACGGTTCCAACCTTCTCCTTCCTCCCTTCTTGCTGTTCTCTCACGTAATACACACCACCACCATGGAAGTCCATCTTTAATCTCTTGTAAAATCTAGCTCACTTATCCAAATCAAAAACAAACACCACCAATCTCTTCCTCTCATCAAGCTCTTCATTTCTATCTTCTTAAAACTTCAAGAGCCCCATTTTGGTGTGCCATGGAGTTCCAATTGAAGGAGCTTGAGCTTGTCTTTCCACATATTATTTGATCTCTTTGCTTCTAGGTAAGGAACTCAATGAAAATCAAGTTTCCTCCATGTTTGTGTGTGTGACCGAAAATACTCATTGATGGAGCTCTTTGTGTGACTTTGTTCTAGCTTCATTCCAATTCTTATGGACTAGGTGGAGTCCTCTCTTCATAGATATTCAAACTCCCTTCAAAGATTAAGGTAAAACAACTACATAATGTTTTGAAATAATGTAAACTAGGGTTTACAATGAGATGAAGCATAAAGCTTATATACTCATTTCAATATTGGTATATTGTTAGTAGTTGACAAGGAAAGAAATGCCTTACCGGTTTTAAGAGGAAACAAGAAAGAAGTTTGAGTGGGAAAAGAGGTAAATATGCTATCTCAATGTGGTTTTAATGCCTTAGGAGAAATGAGCTTATAATGCTTGCTAAAACTACCTAAAGAGCAAATGGTGAATGACTTAGTAAGGTGTTCCAAGGAGACTAGTTAAAGAACATGTCTTGGTGTGTGTAATTGCAGGTCAAAGGCTTATGTATTGTGGAAATTCAGTGTTTAAGGTTTAGCAATTTAAGGGCCTAAGAGCCATGTTATTTAAGGGCCTAGGTGCAAGCAATTTAAGTTATGCACTATATTGTGATGTAGTGCTAAATGTGTGAAGTTTGTGTATAAAAATGTGTTTGATGGATTTTAGGTGTTCTTGAATGAAATAAGGTAAAAACCTAAGTGTTTGGATGTGAGATATACAAGAGAAGCTATGGCAAAATTTGGAAAATGTATAAGAGGTTCTAAGTGTTTTAAGTGAGTTTCGGGTGAACTAGGAAGTGTTTAAAGGTGAACAAATGTTTACTGGGGAAGAAAACATGTTTTAAGGTGATTTAGAGTGATGCAAGGATTTAGGTGCTATCTTGGAAGTTCTAGGAATTCAAGGTGTGTTTTGAGAATGTATTTAAGTCTTGGAGAAGTTTGTTTAAGGTTTAGGTTAATGTTGGTATCCAAGGAATACAATGATGTTTAGATAAGGTTTGAGAAAGGAATTCAAGAAGTTGTGAAAAGAGGATTTGGTTAGTAAGAGGAGATGCTTGGGAGATGATTATGAAGGTGAAGAAGCATTTTAGTGTAGTGGTCATTAAGGTGAAACACCACTTGGAAAACCAAAAGGGAATGTTACAAGTGTTAAGAGATTTGATAAGAAGATTGAGTAACAAGTTTAGACAATGTTTTAAGGTGAATCAAAGTGGTATTCTAGTATTAGAATATGCCTAAGTTCATGTATGAATCTTGGGTAGTCAATGGATGAAGAGAATAGATGAATAAAAACTTGGAAAGTGAAGTTCTTGGCTGTCCGAACTACCAGTCCGAATGTGGACGTTCGGACGTGCCTGTGTGCGCGTGAATATTCTGATCTTCGAACAGCGTCCGAACTACCGTCCGAAATGGGAAGTTCGGACACACCTATTTATTTCTCTGGTTTGGCCTCGAAAACAGCGTCCGAACTGGGAAGTCCGGACACAAGTTCGGACAAGGCGCTGTATGGACCAAAAACATTGTTTAAGGAATGGAAATGATGGGTAATGGTGGGGATTGATGGTTAATGATGTTATGAGTGTTAAGGACATTTTAGGTGAGTTTTAATGACAAATTAACGGTGGTGAAAAGTTGTAATAAAATATTAAAGAGTGAAACATGTTAAAAATGTAAAGATATTTAATTAGTAAACGGGGTTAACTATAGTCATTCGACGTTACACAAACACATTACCCCAATGTTAATGAAGGTAACTTTAATGTACCAGTTGTTCGAGAATTGTTCGAGGAACGTAAGTGGACTTGGTAAAGTGGACTCCGGTGACAGGTATGGTTTTCTTGCAACCTGTGTTCCTACCGGATTACACCGGCTTGTATTGCCAATATGTTTTTCTGAGTGTTTGCCACCTTGTAAGATTAAAACATGTAATGAGTTTATAGTAATTCATATATGTGGCGAATTTGGCCTCCGATACCATTTAACCTCAAATATGTGTTAAACCTTAGCTAACCAAATCTAGGAACACATGAGTGATCGGTAGTCGGCGAGTTAACGGCCCAAACCTTGGGAACGTTCTAACCACGGCTATGTGTGAGTTAGATGGATTGTTGTTGTATGCAAGTGTGTGAACCTCCATGCTAACTGGGTGCTATACCTGTATGTATGTATGTGTATGGTGTGTGGATGTGGTAGGCTCCATAATGGATCTCTAACTACTTATTTATAAGTATATATGTACTAATGGGGGGTGAGGAGTCCGGTCATGTTCCGGCCACGCGGTGATGGACGGGAGTCGATGTCATGAAATACCCCAAACCTAAGTATGCTAAGTAAACATCAAATCATGATGTATTAAGGCTAAAATATGCCTTAGAAAGATTGGTAGACAATTTAAACCAAGGAAAACACAAGAAAATGCCTTAAGGGCAATTAGGGCAAAAACGTGCTCTAAGCTTGGAGAGACTTGGGTGAGTACCCAAATATCATGGTAAGACCTTAGTAATATCCTAATGGTCATTTTAAATCAATTAGCAAAGAAAACCAAGCTTGAAAACAAGTTAAAACACAAAATGTGCTTTAAGAAGTCTTAAATCACATTTTTGAGAAATTGTCTTAGAATTGAGTTTTGAGTGGCTAAATGTCCATCATTACTCTTTAATCAACATGTGTACTAATTAGTATCACATTAGGAGGTCTAAATCAATGGGAAATCAAAAATTTCCCGATTATGTGCCTTGATTAGTGAATAGTAACTATTTAGTGACTAGTTTAAGTTTTAATCAATATAAGTCAATTAATTGGTCAACAAAGACCATGTTGGCCTTATATTAAGAGGGTGGCCGGTTTTTTAAGTGGGGAGTCACCACATGAGTCACCATAAGTAGTCAAATAAGAAAGGAAAAGAAGAGTAAGTAAGAAAGTTACTATTTGCTTTATTAAAGCAAATATCACATATTAGCCAACCTCTTTCCTCTCTCTCTTCATTTCTTCCTTCCTTCCACGATTTTTTTTTTCTTCTTTGCTCCAAACCGAGAGAGCTTCTTCCATGGGTGCTCCACCTTCAAATGCTCACCAAGTATTCATCTTTGCTCCAAATCAAAAACTAAGTGTAGATTTCTCTTAGTTAGGCCAAGACCTATCTTCCTATCTTTTCAAATCTTTCAAAGCTCCATTTTTGTGCCATGAGAAAACTCCATTGATGGGGGAAAATCAAGTTTGAAGAGCTCATTAGCTTCTCCATTCTCTTAAGGTAAGGAAAATGTAAGAAAAACCATGTTTCCACCATTTCTACACATTACCGAAAATTACTACTCATGGGGATTCATTTTTATCCATTGTTCTAGCTTGATTCTATTCTCCAAGGGCTAGAGGAGGTCCTACTTAATTCATAAAGCTTGCTTTGAGAATCCAAGGTAAAACATTCAGTTTAATACCTTAGAACACATTTTTAACCTAGGGTTTACTCCTTAAGGTTAGTGTATTGTTTAGTGCTCATATGAGTCATTGGTTATTGATTAGAACATTGGCAAGAGAAGTTTGAGTGGTGGCCGATATTCATTCAAGAAGAAGGTCTAAGGAGGAGATTGAGATAAGCTTGAGGAAACAAGGTAAAATGCTTACCTAATGGTGGTTTAAGATTAAGGAATGAGTTTTAGATAAATACCAATGTGGCTTAGAGCTTACATTGTGTATTGGGTTATATAACCTAAGGAAAAAGAACTTAAACAAGCTTATGAACTTGTGATTAAGGAGCTAATGAGAATGGGTTAGTAATATAAGTTTAAGGTGGATGTTAAGAGCATTATAATTACTATGAGATTGATGGGTGTATTGCAGGTTGAAAGCTTTTATATGTGGGAAATTCAGTGTTTAAGTTTAAGTCATTTAAGGGCCTAAGAGCCATGTCATTTAAGAGCCTTAGTGCTATGCAATTTAAGATTATTGCAATATATTGAGTATGATGTGAATAAGTTGATTTGGATGAGGAATTGTGATGAGAAAGGACTTGGTGTGTGTGAGGTTATTGTGTGAGAAAAACAATGCATTTGGGCATGAGAATATACTAGAGGAGCTATGGCAAAATTTGAGTAGAAAATAAGTGTTTAGGTGAAGGTGGTGAATCAATATGACCTAGGATTTACTAGGAGTCATTATGAAGAATTTGAGTGGAAATGAGTTAACTAAGGAGTTCTTAAGAATGAGAATGACCTAGAATGGTCTATGAGGAATTTAGAGTTTAGGTGGGTGTATTGAACACACCAAAGTCATGAGATGAGGAATATAAGACTTGAGCATAAGTTAAGGAGAAGGTATGATGTTTAAGGTGATTAAGATATGTCCTAAGGGAATTAATGACTAAGGAAGTACTAGGAAGTGTTAGAGATTGTCTTGATGAAGAGGGGTAAGATAAAGTGTTGGAATGAGTGGTAATGACTTAGGCATTACCTTGGGGGATTTAGGAATCAAGAGAATGTAATTGAGTATTTAGAACTTAGGCAAATGTTGGTAAACAACTAGGAAGGAAAAAGGTGTTGGTGTATGGAAGCTTAAGCTTGTGAAGGAACTTTTAGTAAATGCTTGAAAGAGTTTTAGATAGTGAGAGATGCTTGGGAGACGATGTTATAGTGGTGAGGAAAACATTGGCATAGTGGTTACATTAAGTATGAACCACCACCTAGAAACCTAGAGGAAAGCATTACAAGAGTAGCATTATTACAAGGAAGGAAAATGCATAATGACTAAGGTGGATTTTGGTGGATGATTTAAGGTATTTAAAGGAGGTTATAAGGTGGGTTTAAGGTGCCAAGATGGTGTTGGACCTATTAGGACACTTGTGGAAGAGTTTGGAATTGGAAGAGCAATTTAAGAGGAAATCTGTAGTGGACCGACCCAGGGTCCGACCCAGTTCTGGGTCGGTCGGACCTTGCTAACCCAGCAGAAATGTTTCGGCAATAGACCGACCCATAAGGATGGGTCGGTCGGTGGGTCGGTCGGGCAAGATTTAATGAAGGAAAATGTTTCGGTAAGGGACCGACCCAGAGGGTTTGGGTCGGTCGGTTCTAGCTCTGGGTCGGTCGGATGGGTTCCAAAAGACGGAGGAGGAGTTTCTGTAATGGACCGACCCAGGGGTTGGGTCGGTCGGTGGGTCGGTCGACCCTTAACACTTAGAAAAAAAAAAGAAAATTTTGAATTCTAAGAATGGTGATAGGTAATGAGGTATGCCTTTGGTATGGTTGTAATGATTGAGACCCTAAGAACTTAAGGGATTAAGTTAAGTTAAATATAAACTTGAAAGTTTAAGATTAAGTTTGTAAGATTAAGAGTAAGACCTAAGAGGTGTTAGGTGGGGATCATTAAGGAATTAAGTAAGTTAAACAAGCTAAGTAAGTCATATTAAGTTAAGTGATTAACAACCTAAAACTGAATGAATGTTTTAGGACTTGGAATTTGGACTCCGGAAGAGAGTAAGCAGCCGAACGACCACCAACGGTGAACGGTACAGTTGTTTCTTCTTGTGACCTGCTTGCTAACGAGGTGTCCCTCGGCTTGTGTGCTATTGTTTTTGTGTGCTCACTAAACAAGATAAAGCATGCAACCGGAAATATATACATATATAATATATTGTTGTGTGACGTTTGAAAACTAACACAAACATACCGTGCGAGAACTTACTAACAATGTTTAGTAAGAAATGAGTGAGAATAAGGAACGCCCCCTAATGAGGGACGATATGAACCGAAAGAGGTTAACCAACAAACATGGTCTTGAGACTATTACTAACTGAAACTTGAGTGAGGAATCCGAATGGTACGGCACATGTGTATTGGGGGAAGTCGGTATCCTTATCAAATACCGTCTTCCAAAGATGACTTGTCCTCGGACTCGTCGCCTAGAGTCGACAAATAGACTCGACCTCCTCGGACTTCTTGTTTTAGGAGGGAGGCATACTGAGATGGTGTAGTGGGATCTACCTAAATGCCCAACTAATTCTAATAAATATTGTTTATGTAAACCAATGGAGCTGATAACTCATTGGTTAGGGCTACGTGACCCGACAGAGATAAACAATGGATTAAGGTACAACCATTCTAATAAAAGAACGGTTGACTTAATTGAGATAAGAAATGAGATAAGATTGAGATAAGGTTTGAGATAAGATACAACCATCTCTATTTAAAGAATGGTTGTATTCTAAGACTGAGATAAGTTACAACCAATCCCTTCCAGGAACGGTTTTGTATATTAAGATTAAGTTAAGTTACAATCATTCCTTTTTAAAGATGATTGATTTTGTATTATTGAGATTGGTTTAAGATTAAGGTAGATTCAGTTAAGTTACAATCATTCTTTTTAAAGGATGATTTGTATTATTGAGATTAAGATTAAGACAAGCTACATCCACTCCTTATTAAAGGATGGTTTTTTCTAAGATTGAGATAAGAATCAGATTGAGGTAAGATAAGGATGAACTAAGATTAGAGGGAATTACTTAAGGAGTTAAATATCTAACTCTCTAATTAAGGGAACGCATTTAAGTCGTTCATTGTGTGTGAACTTGATTGTTCATATCTGAGTTGTTGTTTACTGCACTTTCTGTTATGTTGTGCATCTAATCAACCTCCATGCTATCGACAATTAGTCGTCGTAGCCACGTTAGCTTGCCGGGGCCATGAGAGGATAGTACCAGCATTCGTGCTGACCCCCTCGGGGGCTTCTTTTTACTACACAGGTGAACATCAGGAGGCGGCCGTCGCGCGAGAGTAAAGAAGGAGTACAAGTGTTAAGGATTAAGTATGACCTACGAGTTGTGCTGTACACTCGTATGGCAATTGAGTTAGTAAGATGTATAGGTTGTGAGTGGATTGTAAGAAGGTTATGTAAATGGTTAAGGTTGTTAGACTAATGTTCGGTATATTCTGTAGTCAGACCGTGGCAAGGTCCTGGATTGTAAAGAATTCGCGCTGTGACATGTATATATATATATTGTTAAGTTGCGAAACCACATCTGGATTGAGTTGGGGTGTTACAGAAAGTGGTATCAGAGCGTAGTTCGTCTCGAATGAAGACAAGGAATTACCGAACTTAGGAAGATATGAGGTTTGAGATTGAGTTACGGGTTAAGTTTAAGGTTAAGAGATAGAGTGTGAGGTGCGTCAGCCAGGACTTCCCGGTGTTTACCGGATATCCATAGTACCTAGGCCCGCCCTCCACATCCCTAACCCTAGATGTGTTGGACAAACGCCAGAGAGAGAAGAAAGTCTTCTCTTCCTCGGGGAAACCGATCTGGCAGTTAGCTAACAGTAAGAATACGAGAAACAATTTGTTGTACAACAGTTATGGAGAACTGGGAGATTTTTGATGGAGCGCCAACAGAGAAACAGGCGCTACCTATGGTATACTATCAGTAAGGGAACGGTAATTACCGGCAACATGGGTCGACATGCTACGCAGTCGAAATAACCCGCGATATCAATGGTAAGGAAAGCACTACGGTGCCATGGATAAGAAATGATAGAAAGAGACATTGGTACCGGACAGCGGTCCAACGAGTAAGAATAACAGTAGGATATACAAATCATGAGGATTAAGACACAAGAAAATATTAAAGGGTTCCCTCAGAGAGAGAGAACGCCATCCCTATTAGATGACAGTACTGTCAAACAACAAGGAAACTGCCGGATGGGCGGTTATCCAAAATAAGAGATTATCGAAGGAGTCCGAGAGGAGGACTACAATTACATGGAAATAGAAGGAAGTGTCACTACCGACGTACCTAGTACCAATAGCCCATCCTGCATGGCGCACTTGCCATAGCAAGTGCTACCACGGTTAAGCTACACGAAAAGCCATCAAGCGAAATAGGAGGACCTACAGATGAGCATATATTAATACCGGATTGTAAATCTATAAGAACAGAAAAATAAAGACCTTGGAAAGGCCCGACGCCTGCCTGACCATAATGAGGTGAAAGACCCACATCAGCCAGCAGGGAGCTTGAGCTTAGACGAAATACTAAACCATATAAATATTTGCAACGGTATAACCCACTACAACAACAACCGACAGACGGTAAGAACACCAACCTCAAACTCCACGAGGAAAACCTAAGAAATTGCTCGGTATCGCGAGCAAAAACACTATATAAGCAATAAAATACAAGGGATGTATTATAAGATACTAAGAGACTGTTGAAGCGTCGACTCACAACGAAAACGGGGATAAGACTCCAGAGTGACCATTAAGGATACCAATAACCACATTCTTCAATGAAGATGTTGGACGACCCAGAAAATAAGGGTAAAAGAAATGAACATAAGCTATATACCTACTAAGGATTAAAATGTAGAATCCCGACAGAGGGAAGCTCAGCGGATTACCCCACACAGAGCGGGCATAGTTGAACCGAACAACCGCTGAATGACAGTTAACACTGTTTGCTTAACTCATTAACACCCAAGTATGATTGTTCATCAACGGGTGGCGTAGTCAACAGAAGTTGAACGAAGCGTTTGAGATGGAAGGTATAAGATGACTGGATGATATCCAACTTGAACACCTTAAGGCAAACGCCTAATGCGAACCTAACTTTGACTATTAAAAGACATAAGTCTAATAAAATGACAGCATTGTCAAAGACATTAAGAAACCTCAGAACACTGAATAACTTCCATAGCCGGAAAGCAGGATGCAGCAACTTACCATGAAACCCGATATTACATTTAGTATGTAACCTAACGGTGGATGATGAAGTTCCAGAACCACAATCTCATAAGGAAGACCTGCAGATGAGTAAGAGTACAAATAATGAACTGAGACATTAAGCATTAGGAGCCTACGAGCCAAGGATGTAACCACACATCAGAGCCCGAGGCGCAGTAAGTTATAAGAGAGCTTATTTAAGCCATGAGGAACTACAGTGCGTAGATATGAACGGTTACCAAACCTATAATTTAGATTGGGAAAAAAACAATACCAAGAAAAAGGTACCAATGAGAATATTGAGATAATACTAAGGACAAGAGCGGAGAACGAACCATGCCTTTTAGGGTGGGGATACCTCTCCTTGTTGTGAGGCCATGAGTGGGAATTAACCCCTCAAAAGGGCTTTCACTTATATTAGAGGTGAAATACACATTATTTAGGAAATGGGAGCCATGAACCTGAGATTACTTTAGAACATACCAGATACACTTGAGTAATAAGGTAGGTTGCAGAGAATAGACCTCATATCCAACACCCAGGATGTAAGAATTAATGATTGTCAGAGGTAAACCTTGTGACTGCACGTTATGGCACGTCAATTAATCAATGCTCAGAAGAGCTTGTGATTCAGTGGATGGCATCCTCAGTAACTAGTTGAACTACATGGTAGATAACATCACTAAGGCTGAGAGAAAGCGAAAGACATTAGCCTACTTACGAATCTGAGTTTGGAGCAGAACATCTTTACATCAAGAGTCAACTATTTTACAACACGGTACGACAACCACCAATACCGGAATGAGAGAACTCCCAGTGTGTTTACACCAAGAAGGGATTGAGTATAAGGTAAGACATTAGAATAAGTGAGTAAGAGGTTGCACCATTAATGGGCAACATGATAAAGACCAACTACCACGGTAGTAGTGGTCGTGAGTACAATAGTTAGATAAGTGGATTAAGTCATGGTGCGCGGTAAGGCGACCATTATGTATAAGCCGTCAAATAATGACACTGAGGCAATTAGATTTATGAGTTAAGATTAGCATAAGTAAGAAAATAAGATGATAGATGAACTGAGCATTGATGCCAGTAGTCTGGACCTAGTTAGGTAAGATTTCGCAGGAAGCACACACTACCCATTCCTTAAGGAACTGGAAGTGCTTTCCTAATAGAAGGAATATGAAAAAGAAGATAAGAGGCTCAATGGAAAGAGACCTCAGATATTAAGTGACCGAATCAATACGGAATACAGGAAGGAGCTGGAGCATACCATAACCAAGGACACAGTAAATAGACTTCCCTTGATTAACTTCAAGAAGAACAATAAATGTTATTATGGAACGATAGAAGAGGAGATCGACAACAGAATACTTCATAATTAGCAATAGCTAAACGTGTGACGGACACTATGAGTTTACTAAAACGAGACGTGGGACGACTGCACCCCACAGGGGCTTGCAGGCCTGACACGCTCATTTATGAGTTAGTTGGGTAAGTAGTAATGTACCAGTAAGGTACCCCATGCATGTGAACGAGTGGTGTAAGGAACACGGGAAGTAGTCGACTCCGTACCACCGACAACGACGCAAGATCAGACAAGAGCAGCTACTACCACAAACAGTTGAAGAGAAGAATTCAGTTGAACCAGTAACGCAAGGGAACCAAAGAACAAATAATTATGGACTATGGAGTGCGAAGAGCACGAATTGTTAAGTACAGACATAGGACATGTCTTAAGATGAGTAAGATTAGACTGTAAAGTGCAATAAGCACTAAACAGTAGTTTGAGATTAAGAATCATCCCGAGACCAAAGATCAGTCGAGGGGAAACAATTAGACGTTCGAGAAAATACGAGGAGAATAGATACACGAGTTACAACTCATCAAGGCCGTGTATATATAAGATAACACGTGTCCTTTGAGAGACTAATATTCCTAAACAATAAGGATGCAGAACGATATACAATGCTATCAAAAGCTAAGTGAGGCAGTTAAGCCTAAGAACATCAGAGTGGCGCAGCGAAAGCTAGCAGATCACTACCTTGAGATTAGACCAAACTAAGTTGAGAATACGGTATAAGTACCGTTAAGAATCCTCGATACAGAGACCAAGTCATTTCTGATCGAATTATAAGTAACATAGATAGCATGGGAGCTAGAATGCTTGGTGAGAATTAGACATCTTGCACTTATGTTCAAGAATGTGATGTGTTGATTACGTGGGCGTAATCCATTTTAAGGGGGGTAGAGCGAAAACCGCTTAGCGTATGTTTGTGTACTGAGTACATAAGCTACGGTGTGCATAGCACAAAATAATTTGAGAATATGTTTTACATAAACATTTTAAGATAAACTATGGTTATTGCACACAGAAGATGCGAATACCATACATATTAAGTACCTATCTTGTTAACTCCGGTGTGAGTACAAGTTAAGAGAATTAAGGAAGAGGATTAAGGAGACTTAAGGAATAGGGAATATATGAGGTATAAGTCGATATGAGACTATGTGTGAGATAAGAATAAGATAACACTATGAGATATCATTTGATATGATTGTGAGGAAGGATATAGTAATGATATGTGGTATGAGACTGATATGGAATTAGTAGGAATTTAAGTCTGGAGGTAGTTACTAAGAGATGAATTGAGAATGTTTGATGGACTTAGTCCACACTTTGGAGATGTATTGATTATGATTAGAAGAACTAAAAAGATAGAAAATTGGACATGAGTGAATTATCTGATGTTTGAAAATGACGTGGGAGGTGGAACTTGATTTTCTAGGGATCAAGGGAAACCGAACACAAATTGGAGTGGAAGGATGGTTCTACACTGATGCTGATCACATCAGGGTAGGATTATTCCTGAAACTCCCTACCAGTGGTCACAATTAAATCACACTAAGGATAGAGACCTTGGGATAAAAAAAAAAAGAAATTGGAGTTGCTTGTATTTTAATTGGAGGAATTATTCCTCACATGACCTCGTAAAAAGGATTACCTTTTTACTGAGTCTCGCCCATGAAGTCGAGGACGCACGAGCCTTTGTCTTCGGACCGGTGACATGGGGAGAGCAGCGTGTTTTGTATTCTAGCCCATGGTGACGAGGACGAATGAGCCATTGTCTACGGACCGGTGACATGGGAGAATACGTTGGAAGTTATGTGAATGTTTTAATCATCAAAAGGAACAAAAGGAATTTGAGTGCTACACATGCTTAAGCATGTTGTGTGATATTTAAGAATAAGCATATGGTGGACTTAAGGATTCAATGAGATTAAGTATACATAAGTATGATCTATATGATCTAAGGAATGAGATAAGACATGTATTCTAATGAGATAAGATGCATGGGAACCTTGAGGACAAAGTTCTTTTAAGGGGGGTAGATTGAAATACCCCAAACCTAAGTATGCTAAGTAAACATCAAATCATGATGTATTAAGGCTAAAATATGCCTTAGAAAGATTGGTAGACAATTTAAACCAAGGAAAACACAAGAAAATGCCTTAAGGGCAATTAGGGCAAAAACGTGCTCTAAGCTTGGAGAGACTTGGGTGAGTACCCAAATATCATGGTAAGACCTTAGTAATATCCTAATGGTCATTTTAAATCAATTAGCAAAGAAAACCAAGCTTGAAAACAAGTTAAACACAAAATGTGCTTTAAGAAGTCTTAAAGCACATTTTTGAGAAATTGTCTTAGAATTGAGTTTTGAGTGGCTAAATGTCCATCATTACTCTTTAATCAACATGTGTACTAATTAGTATCACATTAGGAGGTCTAAATCAATGGGAAATCAAAAATTTCCCGATTATGTGCCTTGATTAGTGAATAGTAACTATTTAGTGACTAGTTTAAGTTTTAATCAATATAAGTCAATTAATTGGTCAACAAAGACCATGTTGGCCTTATATTAAGAGGGTGGCCGGTTTTTAAGTGGGGAGTCACCACATGAGTCACCATAAGTAGTCAAATAAGAAAGGAAAAGAAGAGTAAGTAAGAAAGTTACTATTTGCTTTATTAAAGCAAATATCACATATTAGCCACCTTTCTTCCTCTCTCTCTTCATTTCTCCTTCCTTCCACGATTTTTCTTTCTCCTTCCTTGCTCCAAACCGAGAGAGCTTCTTCCATGGGTGCTCCACCTTCAAATGCTCACCAAGTCATCTTTGCTCCAAATCAAAAACTAAGTGTAGAGATTTCTCTTAGTTAGGCCAAGACCTATCTTCCTATCTTTTCAAATCTTTCAAAGCTCCATTTTGGTGCCATGAGAAAACTCCATTGATGGGGGAAAATCAAGTTTGAAGAGCTCATTAGCTTCTCCATTCTCTTAAGGTAAGGAAAATGTAAGAAAAACCATGTTTCCACCATTTCTACACATTACCGAAAATTACTACTCATGGGGATTCATTTTTATCCATTGTTCTAGCTTGATTCTATTCTCCAAGGGCTAGAGGGGTCCTACTTAATTCATATCCAAGCTTGCTTTGAGAATCCAAAGTAAAACATTCAGTTTAATACCTTAGAACACATTTTTAACCTAGGGTTTACTCCTTAAGGTTAGTGTATTGTTTAGTGCTCATATGAGTCATTGGTTATTGATTAGAACATTGGCAAGAGAAGTTTGAGTGGTGGCCGATATTCATTCAAGAAGAAGGTCTAAGGAGGAGATTGAGATAAGCTTGAGGAAACAAGGTAAAATGCTTACCTAATGGTGGTTTAAGATTAAGGAATGAGTTTTAGATAAATACCAATGTGGCTTAGAGCTTACATTGTGTATTGGGTTATATAACCTAAGGAAAAAGAACTTAAACAAGCTTATGAACTTGTGATTAAGGAGCTAATGAGAATGGGTTAGTAATATAAGTTTAAGGTGGATGTTAAGAGCATTATAATTACTATGAGATTGATGGGTGTATTTGCAGGTTGAAAGCTTTATATGTGGGAAATTCAGTGTTTAAGTTTAAGTCATTTAAGGGCCTAAGAGCCATGTCATTTAAGAGCCTTAGTGCTATGCAATTTAAGATTATTGCAATATATGAGTATGATGTGAATAAGTTGATTTGGATGAGGAATTGTGATGAGAAAGGACTTGGTGTGTGTGAGGTTATTGTGTGAGAAAAACAATGCATTTGGGCATGAGAATATACTAGAGGAGCTATGGCAAAATTTGAGTAGAAAATAAGTGTTTAGGTGAAGGTGGTGAATCAATATGACCTAGGATTTACTAGGAGTCATTATGAAGAATTTGAGTGGAAATGAGTTAACTAAGGAGTTCTTAAGAATGAGAATGACCTAGAATGGTCTATGAGGAATTTAGAGTTTAGGTGGGTGTATTGAACACACCAAAGTCATGAGATGAGGAATATAAGACTTGAGCATAAGTTTAAGGAGAAGGTATGATGTTTAAGGTGATTAAGATATGTCCTAAGGGAATTTAATGACTAAGGAAGTACTAGGAAGTGTTAGAGATTGTCTTGATGAAGAGGGGTAAGATAAAGTGTTGGAATGAGTGGTAATGACTTAGGCATTACCTTGGGGATTTAGGAATCAAGAGAATGTAATTGAGTATTTAGAACTTAGGCAAATGTTGGTAAACAACTAGGAAGGAAATAAGGTGTTGGTGTATGGAAGCTTAAGCTTGTGAAGGAACTTTTAGTAAATGCTTGAAAGAGTTTTAGATAGTGAGAGATGCTTGGGAGACGATGTTATAGTGGTGAGGAAAACATTGGCATAGTGGTTACATTAAGTATGAACCACCACCTAGAAACCTAGAGGAAAGCATTACAAGAGTAGCATTATTACAAGGAAAATGCATAATGACTAAGGTGGATTTTGGTGGATGATTTAAGGTATTTAAAGGAGGTTATAAGGTGGGTTTAAGGTGCCAAGATGGTGTTGGACCTATTAGGACACTTGTGGAAGAGTTTGGAATTGGAAGAGCAATTTAAGAGGAAAGATCTGTAGTGGACCGACCCAGGGTCCGACCCAGTTCTGGGTCGGTCGGACCTTGCTAACCCAGCAGAAATGTTTCGGCAATAGACCGACCCATAAGGATGGGTCGGTCGGTGGGTCGGTCGGGCAAGATTTAATGAAGGAAAATGTTTCGGTAAGGGACCGACCCAGAGGGTTTGGGTCGGTCGGTCTAGCTCTGGGTCGGTCGGATGGTTCCAAAAGACGGAGGAGAGTTTCTGTAATGGACCGACCCAGGGGTTGGGTCGGTCGGTGGGTCGGTCGACCCTTAACACTTAGAAAAAAAAAAAGAAATTTTGAATTCTAAGAATGGTGATAGGTAATGAGGTATGCCTTTGGTATGGGTTGTAATGATTGAGACCCTAAGAACTTAAGGGATTAAGTTAAGTTAATATAAACTTGAAAGTTTAAGATTAAGTTTGTAAGATTAAGAGTAAGACCTAAGAGGTGTTAGGTGGGGATCATTAAGGAATTAAGTAAGTTAAACAAGCTAAGTAAGTCATATTAAGTTAAGTGATTAACAACCTAAAACTGAATGAATGTTTTAGGACTTGGAATTTGGACTCCGGAAGAGAGTAAGCAGCCGAACGACCAACGGTGAACGGTACAGTTGTTTCTTCTTGTGACCTGCTTGCTAACGAGGTGTCCCTCGGCTTGTGTGCTATTTGTTTTTGTGTGCTCACTAAACAAGATAAAGCATGCAACCGGAATATATATACATATATAATATATTGTTGTGTGACGTTTGAAAACTAACACAACATACCGTGAGAACTTACTAACCAATGTTTAGTAAGAAATTGAGTGAGAATAAGGAACGCCCCCTAATGAGGGACGATATGAACCGAAAGAGGTTAACCAACAAACATGGTCTTGAGACTATTACTAACTGAACTTGAGTGAGGAATCCGGAATGGTACCGGCACATGTGTATTGGGGGAAGTCGGTATCCTTATCAAATACCGTCTTCCAAAGATGACTTGTCCTCGGACTCGTCGCCTAGAGTCGACAAATAGACTCGACCTCCTCGGACTTCTTGTTTTAGGAGGGAGGCATACTGAGATGGTGTAGTGGGATCTACCTAAATGCCCAACTAATTCTAATAAATATTGTTTATGTAAACCAATGGAGCTGATAACTCATTGGTTAGGGCTACGTGACCCGACAGATAAACAATGGATTAAGGTACAACCATTCTAATAAAAGAACGGTTGACTTAATTGAGATAAGAACTGAGATAAGATTGAGATAAGGTTTGAGATAAGATACAACCATCTCTATTTAAAGAATGGTTTGTATTCTAAGACTGAGATAAGTTACAACCAATCCCTTCCAGGAACGGTTTGTATATTAAGATTAAGTTAAGTTACAATCATTCCTTTTTAAAGGATGATTTGTATTATTGAGATTGAGTTTAAGATTAAGGTAAGATTAAGTTAAGTTACAATCATTCCTTTTTAAAGGATGATTTGTATTATTGAGATTAAGATTAAGACAAGCTACATCCACTCCTTATTAAAGGATGGTTGTTTCTAAGATTGAGATAAGAATCAGATTGAGGTAAGATAAGGATGAACTAAGATTAAGAGGGAATATTACTTAAGGAGTTAAATATCTAACTCTCTAATTAAGGGAACGCATTTAAGTCGTTCATTGTGTGTGAACTTTGATTGTTCATATCTGAGTTGTTGTTTACTGCACTTTCTGTTATGTTGTGCATCTAATCAACCTCCATGCTATCGACAATTAGTCGTCGTAGCCACGTTAGCTTGGGGGCCATGAGAGGATAGTACCAGCATTCGTGCTGACCCCCTCGGGGGCTTCTTTTTACTACACAGGTGAACATCAGGAGGCGGCCGTCGCGAGAGTAAGAAGGAGTACAAGTGAGGATTAAGTATGACCTACGAGTTGTGCCTGTACACTCGTATGGCAATTGAGTTAGTTAGTAAGATGTATAGGTTGTGAGTGGATTGTAAGAAGGTTATGTAAATGGTTAAGGTTGTTAGACTAATGTTCGGTATATTCTGTAGTCAGACCGTGGCAAGGTCCTGGATTGTAAAGAATTCCGCTGTGACATGTATATATATATATGTTAAGTTGCGAAACCACATCTGGACTGAGTTGGGGTGTTACAATATCCGGTTCGGCTCTCTTGGTGTATGTGTAGGTTGTATTCCAATTTGGTTTCGACCTTCCCTTAGCTTATCCAAAGCTAGTTTACTGACTCACGTCGGGCCACAGGGGCATACAAATGTTATTTTCGGTGTGCTTGGGATTACTATATCCGACACACCTTGGGTATAAGTTAACCGTTTGATATAACTGGACGGTAACGAGGTTGGTAACGAGCTTAGCATGAGATTGGCAATAATCTCTAGGCTCACTATGTATACTAACTATGGTGGAGGGTTCCTTGTGTGAACCAATCTTATGGTGTTATGAGTTGTTATTGTGCCAGGCAATTTCCTTTGCTATGCTATGATATGTTTATGTTAGATGTTTAAAATGAACTTGTAACACCCCATCCAACAACAAATACATAACAACAATCTGCAGCGGAAACACAACTCATCAAATAACTCAACTCGCTGGTGTTACACGCCGTTAACCACCCACGTGGCTAACAAGGCTAATACACATACATTGTACCGGTCTGATGGGCTAAATTCCCGAGCGACTACACATTACTATCCCTTTCCATTAACAACAACAACAACGTACAACTTTCACTATACCGAGTATTTATAAACTGGTGCCGACAACAATTTTGGTCTTACTACACCTACTGTATACATACACTTAAATGATTACCCATGTACAACGACTACCCGTCCTACTCTCAGAACGGCTTCCAGCACTTCATACCTGAAATAGGAAAAGAAGTGAAAAGGGTGGCCCCCAAGGGGCTCAGCACCTTTTCTGGTATGTAATCCGCCGCCCACATGCTACCGGGCCACGCACAACTAATTGTCGTCTTAGCATGCGGTTGATTATTTTTAATCATGCATGCATCTGTAACACACAACACATAATCATTTCGCCTCAACGGGCTCTACAACCGGATAATATATCCTTACTTAATAAGTCACTCATGGTATTCAATATCCCTAGAGTGTTCCTCCTCTAATGGAGCTACTTCCTTAATAGGCGACACTTACCCTTAAATCGGGTTATCCTTAAACGCCTCTTTTCTCAAACTGGGATTCATATCCATGATCCACATACTCCACATTTTACAACATATAACATACACTACATAACATCACACAACAACACTTTGCACGTTTCAACGTGCACAACATAACACCGCAATAGATATTGCTTCACAACAAAAAACATAACATAACAGGAATGGTTCTCTTAGGAACCGACCCAAACATTGTTTATACACTGGTGAGCCTAGAGAATGCTGCCAGTCTCATGATAAGCTCGTTATACAATAACAACAACACTCAATTACCGTCCTAATAGTCGGACGAGTAACTTAAGTTAAGGCGGTTCGGGTTTGGAGGCCCGAACACACCACAAACACATGTTCCCCCTAAACCGATCATAAGTCAGAATAGCTAAGCTTTGGAATAAGCTAATGGGAGATCATAACCCGTGAGGGAAACAACCATAACAAGAGAAGGGTAAGGCTAAGAAGGATACCCTCTCCCAAACAACGCGCGACCGGCCAAACCGGATTCCTCACTACTGTTAGTACATACTTACTATTAAATATTAGTTAGAACCCCATTATGGAGTCTATCACATCCACACAACATACAATTACAACTGAGTTAAACATACAAGAGAGGTCCTTACGTACACACACACAAACATCACATAATTAACTCACGCATAGCCGTGGTTAGAACGTCCCATGGTTCGGGTCGTTTAATCCGAATACCGAACTCTCATGTGATCCTAGACTCAGTTAGCTAAGGTTTAACACTTTCGAGGTTAAATGGTATCGGAGTTGAACACGCCACATAAATGAATTACTATAAACTCATTACATGATTTATCTTACAACGTGGCAAACATACAGAAAAACACATTGGCATACAAGCCGGTGTAATCCGGTAGGATACAGGTTGCACGAAAACCATACCTGTCACCGGAGTCCACTTTATCATGTCCACTTACGTTCCTCGAGCAATTCTCGAACAACTGATAACATTACATGTACTTTTATTAACATCGGGGTAACATGATTGTTTAAAGTCTAATGCTTATAACTTATCCCCGTTAATTTAGTTATATAACTTCACATTTTAACTTGTTTTACTTTTACATTTTAATACAATTTTTTCCTCCACTAAATGTCATTATAACTCACTTAACATGTCCTTAACAATCTTATAACATCATTACTTAACAATCCCCTCATTACATATCATTTTATAACCTTAACATTTAAATCATCTTACTTAACTTATCTCTCAAGTCCATATATATTTATCTTTCTAACCATCAATACTCTCTTAATGGCATACCACTAATACCACTAACATTAAAATTCTTAATTTTTTTTTTTTTTTTTGGTCCGACCGACCCACCGACCGACCCACCCCCTGGGTAGGTCGGCTGCAGAGATCATCTAAGTTCACAGTTTCAGCCCGACCGACCCAGACTGGGGTTGGTCCCCGGGTAGGTCGGCTGCAGAAACTTCCTAAGAATTGTCCAAATTGTTCCAAACTTTTCCTTAAGTCTCCCAATGTGTTGCAACACCATATGACACCTCAAACACACCTTTAGCCATGTACTAAACTCTTTAAATCACACACCAAAACCATCTTATCATTCACAAATTCCTTACAAAATTCTTAGCACTTGGAATGTTTCCTCCTTAGGATTTCTAAGTGGTACTTCACCAATATTGACCACTATACCAAGGTGTTTCCTTTACACCTTAACATCATCTCTCAAACTTCTTCTCTTACTAACTAAATTTCCTTTTCACATCTTACCTAACATCACTTCCTCCTTGTACATCAACATTCCTAAACCTTAAACAAACTTCTCCAAGACTTAAATACATTCTCAAAACACACATTGAATTCCTAGAACTTCCAAGATAATACCTAATTCCTTGCATCACTCTAAATCACCTTAATACATGTTTTCTTCTCAAGTAAACATTTGTTCACCTTTAACACTTCCTAGTTCACCAAAACTTACTTAAAACTCCTTATACATTATACAAATTTTGCCATAGCTTCTCTTGTATATACTCACATCCAAACACTTAGGTTTTTACCTTATTTCATTCAAGAACACCTAAAATCCATCAAACACATTTTTATACACAAACTTCACACATTTAGCACTACATCACAATATAGTGCATACCTTAAATTGCTTGGCACTTAGGCCCTTAAATAACATGGCTCTTAGGCCCTTAACTTGCATAACCTTAAACACTGAATTTCCCACATAAATAATGCCTTTGACCTGCAAATACATACACCAATACATATGTTCTTTACTAGTCTCCTTGAGAACACTTTACTAGGTCATTCACCATTTGCTCTTTAGGTAGTTTTAACAAGCATTATAAGCTCATTTCTCCTAAGGCATTAAACCACATTGAGATAGCATATTTACCTCTTTTCCACTCAAACTTCTTTCTTGTTTCCTTATAAACCGGTAAGGCATTTCTTTCCTTGTCAACTACTAAACAATATACCAACATTGAAATGAGTATATAAGCTTTATGCTTCATCTCATTGTAAACCCTAGGTTTACATTATTTCAAAAACATTAATGTAGTTGTTTTACCTTGATCTTTGAAGGGAGTTTGAATATCTATGAAGAGAGGACTCCACCTAGTCCATAAGAGATTGGAATGAAGCTAGAACAAAGTCACACAAAGAGCTCCATCAATGAGTATTTTCGGTCAAACACAAAACATGGAGGAAACTTGATTTTTCTTTGAGATTCCTTACCTAGAAGTAAAGGAGATCAATAATATGTGGAAAGACAAGCTCAAGCTCCTTCAATGGAGGAACTCCATGGCACCGAAATGGGGCTTTTGAAGTTTTGAGAAGATAGAAATGAAGAGCTTGATGAGAGGAAGAGAATGGTGGTGTTTTGTTTTTGATTTGGATAAGTGAGCTAGATTTTACAAGAGGTCAAAGATGGACTTCCATGGTGGTATTGGTGTATTACCGAGAGAGAACAGCAAGAAAGGAGAAGAAGAGATTGGATACGTGGGAAATGAAGAAGGAAATGAGAGAATGAGATAAGTTTTGCTTTTTGGAAGATATTTGTACTTAAAGCAAATAGTACTTAAGTTTAGTCATTCTTTATTTCCTTAGCATGTTACACAAGGGTGGTGAGTCACCACACCTTAAAACCGGCCCCCAATAGTACCTAGGGGTACTTTAGACTTTATTTGTCAATTTAATTACTTATGATAACATATGTTACAAAATAGCTTATAAAAATCACTATTCACAAAAACAAGGCACATAGAAGTGAAATTTTTGATTTTCCATTGATATAGACTTCCAATGTGATACTATATAGTACACATGTTAATTAAAGAGTTGATGGACATTTAGCCATTCAAACTCATTTACAAGACAATTTTTCAAAAACGTGATTTAAGACTCCTTAAAGCACTTTTTGTGTTTTAACTTGTTTTCAAGCTTGGTTTTCTTTGGTAATTGATTTAATATGTTCATTAACATACTTATAAGGTATAGGTATGACCATTAGGTCTTATACAAATTTATCCCAAGCTTAGAGCACATTTTGCTCTTATTGACTTTAAGGTATATTCTTGTGTTTTGTTTGGTTTCATTGTCTACCAAGGTTTCCTAAGGACTTAATTAGCCTTATTAAATCACAATTGAATATTATTTAGTCTTGGTAGGCTCTTTGGGTCCTAACCAAGTTCACTCATAGCTTAGAGCATGTTTTTGCTCAAGCCGTATCTTAGTGCTTTATTGCATTTACTATGGTTTAAATTGTTCACTGATGTTTCTAAGGCACTTTTTAGCCTTTACATACCATAGTTTAAATGTTTAACAATATATCAAGGTTTGGGGTATTTCAGAACTCGATGTTAACATGTGTACGTCGAAACGAGAAAGTGTTGTTGTGTTTGCTATGTGAGGAATGTGATATGTTGTAAGATATGGAGTGTGTGGATCATGGAAATGAATCCCAGTTGTGACAAGAGGCGTTTAAGGATAACCCGATTTAAGGTAAGTGTCGTCTATTAAGGAAGTAGCTCCGTTAGAGGAGGAACACTCTAGGGATAATGAATACCATGAGTGACTCATCAAGTAAGGATGTATTGTCCGGTTGTTGAGCCCATTGAGGCGAGATGTTATGTGTTGTGTGCGTATAGTTGCATGCATGATTTAAATATAATCAATCGCATGCTAAGACGACAATTAGTTGTGCGTGGCCCGGTAGCATGTGGGCTGCGGGATTACCATACCAGCAAAGGTGCTGAGCCCCTTGGGGGCCACCCTTTCTCTCCTTTTCTATTTCAGGTACAAGGAGCTGGAAGCCGTTCGAGAGTAGGACGGGGTAGATGTTTATACATGGGTAGCCATTTAAATGGCGTAAGCATTGTAGGCGTAGTAAGACCGAATTGTTATCGGCATTAGTTTGTAAATCCTCGGTACGGTTGGAATGTATAAAGTATATGGGTTGTTGTCAAGGGAAGCAAATGTAACGTTAAGTTGCTCGGGAATTTATCCCATCAGACCGATACAAAGTACATGTATTAGCCTTGTTAGCCACGTGGGTGGTTAACGGCGTGTAACACCATTGAAATAAGTAATGTGATGAGTTGAATTTTCCGCTGCAGTTTGATGTTATGTGTACGGTGGTAGTTGGGGTGTTACAGGTGGAGGTATGCTGCCTGTTGAATTAAAGCAGGGTGCATACTAGCCAATGTGTACGAGTGGTTGAGTACAGGTGGAGGTATACTACCCGTTAAATTGAAGCAGGGTGTATATTGGCCAATGTGTACAAGTACAGGTGGAGGTATGCTTCACGTTGAATTGAAGCAGGGTGTATACTGGCCAATGTGTACGAGTGATTGAGTACAGGTGGAGGTATACTGCCCGTTGAATTGAAGCAGGGTGTATACTGGCCAATGTGTACGAGTACAGGTGGAGGTATGTTGCCCGTTGAATTAAAGCAGGGTGTATACTGGCCAATGTGTACGAGTGATTGAGTACAGGTGGAGGTATGCTGCCCGTTGAATTGAAGCAGGGTGTATACTGGCCAATGTGTACGAGTACAGGTGGAGGTATGCTGCCCGTTGAATTGAAGCAGGGTGTATACTGGCCAATGTGTACGAGTGGTTGAGTACAGGTGGAGGTATGCTGCCCGTTGAATTGGAGCAGGGTGTATACTGGCCAATGTGTACAAGTACAGGTGGAGGTATGCTGCCCGTTGAATTGAAGCAGGGTGTATACTGGCCATTGTGTACAAGTTGGCGGGGCGATAGCAATAAGTCCTCATTTCTATGTCAACTTTTTGGATAACCACTGGCGGGCGATGGCAATAAGTCCTCTGTGAAAACCAGAAGTTCATCCCAGCAACCCAGTTGGCGGGCGATGGCAATAAGTCCCCTTGGAAAACCAACATGGAGCATTTTTTTTTAATGGGTTTCGGTCCCCAGAGGCATCCGAGTTATTTTCTTTTTGAATGGGTTTCGGTCCCCAGAGGCATCCGAGTTATTTTCTTTTTGAATGGGTTTCGGTCCCCAGAGGCATCCGAGTTATTTTATTTTTTGGGTTTCGGTCCCCAGAGGCATCCGAGTTATTTTTCTTTTTGAATGGGTTTCGGTCCCCAGAGGCATCTGAGTTATTTTCTTTTTGAATGGGTTTCGGTCCCCAGAGGCATCCGAGCTATTTTCTTTTTTGAATGGGTTTCGGTCTCCAGAGGCATCTGAGTCATATTGCATTTTCTTACATTCCATTCAGAACGGGTTTCGGTCCCCATAAGCATCCGAATCACTTCACACATCTTGCAATTCATTTAGAATGAGTTTCGGTTATCAAAAGCATCAAATCACTGACATATTTTGCGTATAAGAGGGTGGGTTCCGGTCCCTATAAGCACTTGGATACACTATGCTTTGCTTACATTTCTCACTTGTGGTAGGTCCAGGCCCCTAGAAATGCCTTGGTATAATGACATGTTTTTTATTCAGGTTTCCAGTGCCTTCGAATAGCTCGGTAAGCTCAAACATCTTTTCAAGGTAGTCAAAACCTCTGAACACAGGAAAAGGGACGAGTGAGGTGAGACAAGGTTTGTAAAGATTTTGGGTATTATCAAGCGTCAACTTGATATTTCATTGACATTCCAAAATCAAGTTGACGGGGGGCAATCTGTTATACCCAAATTTTTTACCCCATTTGAGCGAAAAGGGGTGTTTCTAAGTCTTTGAGGGGATAAGGTTAATATATGATCAATGATAGCATGAAAACTGGGATAGGTGGTATGTTTGACATGAAATTATATTGGCATAATGGTAGAGAAGAGGGAGGAGATACAAGAGGTCAATGGTTCGAGTCTATTTAATGATAAACATATTTTGTAGTTTTTGTTTCTGCTTAATCCTTCTCTTTCTTTTCTTCTTTTATTTATAATTTTCAAAATTAGATTCTGTTTGTGAAAAAGCCAAAAAAATGTTTCTTTCTATTTTCATTGATAGTTTATTTTCTTTCAAAAAAAATCCAAAACACAAAAAAAAACTTTTGAAACGTGCTTTAATAAAAAAAAGCAAACAAAATTGTATTCGCATTGATTATCCATTCCTTTTTTCTAGATAATTCTTATTGTTATTTTTCATCCTTATCCCTTTTTATTCTCTTAATTCAAATACAAAAAAACAAAACAAAACAAAACAATGTTTTTTGAAATTCCCTCATCTTTTTTAAGTGACTTTGAAATTTTTACTCATTTATAGTTTAGTTTTTAAGGTTTTCTTTTAGATACGTTTTTTATTTTTCTTTAAAATCTTATCTCTCACCTCCTGTTAACTAGCTTGTTTATTTTTAAATTCGGAAATTTGTTAAGTTGTTAAGATTCTCGAGCCTCTTTTATTGATCTACCTCTCCCCTCTTTCCACTATATAATCACTGCATACTCTTGTTATAAGGGGTGAGAGACGAGAATGCACACTGGACATTCATACACATAGAGTACACAAAACATACACGATCATTGTGCGAACAGGCTCAGGTGACATCGCAAATTTGATGTCACGGTGACATCCTTCATCCTGTCCGTTTGATATGGCCTGACATCAATAAAAAAATATTAAAAATGATCTTGTGGTCTAAATTTATGCAGAGGCTTACGAAGGGTATATTAGTAAACATCAGTTTTTCTTTACAAAAAACTCACGTGCCCATCTTCTTTATTTCTCTTTTGACCCCTCTGTATTCTCTTTTATTTCTCTTCTCGCATCTTTTTTTCTTTCAATCAATCTATGCAGCGAAAGAGGGGTTTCACATTTGCAGCCGTGACAAAAATCAGCCAGATTCACCTTCTTCCTCTCCTCAAATCTTCTCATCTCCTTCTTCTTCGCGACAGCGTTGCTCGTAATCCCCTCTCACTTTCACATCATCTGGCTTCTTCAAATAAATTTCACAGAGCTTGAGCTGATAGAAGGGCTTCAAATGGATTTTGAGCGAAAATCACAAGTTAGTCTCAATCATCCTGTACCCTCTTTTCGACAAGTGTGGAAAGGTCGTGGATATCTTCATCCCTCGAGACCGAAGGTACTCTTCCTTCCTATTTGCGGTACATTGATCTTGAAAGAAGTAGAAAGGTCAGAAAATTTTGGTTGATCAGTTTGTTTGGTTTGGTAACTTTGGGGTTTTTTTTATCAGGAGTGGGGGTTCTCGTGGGTTTGCGTTTGTCCGGTATGGATATGCTGAAGAGGCTCAGAAGGCTGTGGATAAGCTTGATGGTATATAATGCATTTTCAACCTTTTTTTCCCGCCTCGAAGTTATTTTAGCGTCCCACCACGAACACTCATCGGAGAGCATAAGCTCATTTCAAACTCACTGGTATTTATGTCGTTTGGTAGTAGGGAAGGTCGTCGATGGCCGCGAGATAATTGTTCAATTCGCCAAATACGGTCCAAATGCAGAAAGGATGTAAGTGTTGTACTGATATCTTCACTTAATAGCAATACTTAATTCAACCAATTTCGATGAAAGAGCATGATGTCTAAGTCTTCGCTGGTCTATGACAGCTACATGAAACTGTCTTATGGTATGACCAAATTGGCTCCAGTCTATCTAGGATGTTCTTCATTCTTAATAAGGGCTACTATGTATTGTTATGTCAAGAATAGTTTAAATTTCGTTTATAAAGTCTACCTCTCTTCATCTCTGAATTCCTGCGGGATTTACTATTCATAGCACCTGATGTATAAGTGAGACGGTAATCTCGTCAATGTATTGTTAATTTCGGTCTTCAATTTCTCAGTTTCCCTAATGATGATTGAGAATCGTGTTATTGAACTCGCTGGAAAGCAATGGAACTAAAAAGGGAACATTTCGAGTGGGATTGTCAGCTACATTTTAATAGTTTACAAAGTAAGTTTGTGCCGAGGCTACACCCTAGTGGGATTGACGAATACATTTTGTCATCTAGGGTTTAACGAAGACATTGAAGTAGAGTTTATTCAGGTATAGTTCTTTGTCGGTGTTGCTTACTAGCTTTCTTTCTTGTTGAATTTGTTATTTTTCTTTTCGAACGCAGCGTTTGGATTCACACTGTTTTGATTCGAAATGCAAGCGTTATTTTTGACCCATCATGCGTATAATTGCAAGTTATCTTCTTTTTCTAACTTCACCTTTCTCCCTACAATTGCTCTTGGCGTGTTTGATGTAGATGTCTCAACCTTATTATCCCTTCAGGTACCCAGGATCTTCCTCATCGACATGTAGCAATTAGCTGTCATTGAGAATGACATGGAAGGATATGGTGTGATCATCGAACGATGACTTAGTACGCTTGTATATTCTTGTTACTCTTTGTCGATATGGTGCTTTATGTCAATGCTTCTTTTGATGTTGATTCTCTTGAAGTGAGTTTCTCTGATGGAAGAAATGTTAAATTGCCTCTTGGCTTAGATGGGAATGTATCTGGTGATGCTGAGAAATCAGATGTGCCCAAGGTTACCCTACTTTGTCTTTCATTTCGAGCAAGCTCTCAGGTTAGACTTTGAAATGACTGCCTAGCTTCAATTTTGTATTGAATTCCATCCTAGCATAGATAAGTTTTGGTCTACGGATAATAATTATTTGTGATGTTACATCAAAAATGGCTAGCTGAGCTCCATTCTTAGAATTCAGAGTTTCTCCAGTCACATGGTCCATAAGATTATTGCAGGCTCTCATATTTTTACCAGTTAACTCATGAGTTTAGGCTATAGTGTTCGATTCCCACTTCTTCTTAGAAACAGCAATTCTTGTGGTTGCTAGTTTATATGTAATCAGTTTAGAGTTTGTTGTTGAAATTTCATTGTGTCAGGCCATGGTTGACTCTTGGAGCACACCCTTTCAAAATGCTTTCCGAAGTTCCAAGAATATCCAGCTGTATGAGGTACCCAATTACAGTAAACTGTTTCTGGTGTATTATGTAGTTCATTATGAATTTGTTTTGAACATGCGTTAACACATGCTTGGGGTATCTGAATGTTGTGGAGGGCATTGCTGTGTAGGCTTTAGACTTTGTTTGTTTGTCATTGGAGCCAGGTTCGGTTTTTTAAAGGCCAGCTATGAGATTATGACCAAAGTTGTCTATCCTTTTTCATTTAAGAGATCACCTGTTGGGTGATATGTATATGTATTTATCTCCTAATGGATTGATCAATCTTTAATCCTGGGCTTGAACGTCAACTAAACTGGACAAAAGTATTATGTTGTCTTTCTTTCAACAAGGGGTCCATATGAATGTTTTTTTTTGTTCAATCGACTGGAGGATAATGTCATGCTGCAAGTTACTCATGATTCAAGGTTTGTATCTCACAGGTCTCTTTCATTGATTTGTGGTTGTTATCACGGGGACCTGTTAAGAGACTACTCCTGCGGGTGATGAAGAAATCAAATGCTGGTGATGCTATGGATGATTCTCTACAAAGACAAGTAGCCTATTCATTTGGAGACCACTACTATTTCCGGAAGGAGCTCAAAATACTTAATCTTCTTACTGGGTAATGAAATCCTGTTTAGTATCAGCTGTTAAATTGATTCTGAGTGCATAGTGCTGACTGGATTTGCTGCATCCTTCACCTTCTCTACTCTAAAATGCCTCCAATGGTATATGTAATTTTGGCTGGTGCTATTTGCAATTTGCAGGTATATATTCTTGGTCGACATTTTTGGGAGAATAAGATGGCAAGGATCTGGAACTGCTACAGAGGAGGAAGTCCAATCCCTTCTAACTTGCTCATCACTTCTTCTTGAAGAGAAATGAACTTTGATCAATACAGAGTGTGATAAAAAAAAAACATGTTCATTTTTGTTTTTAAAGTGCAAGGATCTTTCACCATTTTTTTGATGTCTAGGATAGGATTCAGAAGCTCTGTTTTTCCCTGTAAGCATAAATGTGCATTTAGTTATTCCTGCTCTTCACCCGCTGTTCATAGCGAAAAGAATGATGTAAACAGGCATTCAGGTTGAAAGTTTCTAACATGGAAGTGTTACTGTCTCATGTGTGTGCCCCCGTCACCGCCTCGTGTGCACCTCATGCGAGCGTCTTTTGCTCACTCACGAATGTGAATCATTCTATTTGTTCTTGTTATGTTCTATTTTTACCATAATTTACTTAATTAAAATTACGAATATATTTAAGTGATGTGTAAGTTTTGTTTTTGTTCTTTTGTGATATTAATAAAAAAAGTGTTGCAGTGATGATACACATCCAAACCATTCCACGGTTTAGGTATCTACACATCAAACTTGGTTAGTATATGTGTCAACTTAAAATTTTAAGTTTTCGTAACTGAAATGTCATCAACATTCAAACAATTTTGAAGTTCTAATTTGTCTACCAACCTAAATTGATAAAAATATAAAGTAATATAAAATAATAATGATATACACTTTACTATGTGTTATAAATCATTTTAATGCTAAAAAACTATTATTGGGCGTATATATGAACACTAAGATATTGATTTTCTTTTAGTTAGTGAATTAATCAAAATGTGAGTTACAGTGTGCTTAGAAGACTCGCAACGTAAAGTTATTTCTTGTGGTTTGTTCGGTTTAACAAAATACTATTAAAGTTCACAATATGCCCTTAAGTGTTAAAAATTCACAAGGCACAATAGCATACAATCACACGTATAATCTTATCATTTAATCACACATCCAAACCTAAGGTGATCCTCGAGAACAATCGGAACGCCTAGTAGAGATAAAACTTGTAGCAGAGCAATTGCATTTCAAGATATCAACTCTAATCACTTAGATCTGGAATGTAATACTAAGTATTAATTCTCTATAATCTTAAACAAATTTGGTATCCCTTGTAATTACTTATGTCATTGTAATTAACCCCAATGATCGTCATTCATTGCTAATTAGGTTGTTACTTAAAGCATCCACATTCCGGATTACTAATTAATTTTCTCACATTGTTAGTAGCTAACATGGTTGTATAGTTTTATATAACCTTTAGATTAAGTCCTTATCCCATTTTGCTTCTTTCAATCATATGTATACACTCACGTTGATTTAGTTTACTACATGGCATGGACTTTAAGTTGACCCTAAGTATAGATGGTCTTAGGCCTTGTAATTAATTTTCCACTTTAGAATTGGTCAGCTTGACCCCTGGTCTACTTAGTTGGTTTGTCAATGTGGTCAACACCAATCTGGTCAACGTTTTCACTAGGTCCAAGTTGATATAGTCAACTTGTTTCTATTGACCTTAGAATACTCTTAGTTACCTATTCTCCTTAAACAAAACCTAACCATTTAGTAATTGTTTAAGTATACCATTAACCATTCTAATAATGACTTAGGTTTTCTCCCCTAAGCATACTTATCCCACAATTAAATTCCACCACCCTAATGATCATACAATTCTAAGTATCCACATTAACACTGAGGATTACAAAATCCCTAAGCTCCCAATAACCTTAAACATCAACATTAACATTAATCAACATAGGATAAGGTTCAAAAACCGAGACTCGCACTACTTACAAAAATCAAGATTGGTTTGGATGAAGTTTGAGACAAATTAGGGTTTTAGTGTAATTAAGAGTTTTAAAGAGGTGTTGGTAATTACAAGGCTAAAGGGTTAAGTTGGAGATTGCTAAAGGATAAGGGTTAGAGTGGAAAATATAATTACGGCTGAAAGTTTAAGTTTATGTGGGTTAAAAAGTGAAAGATTTAACTTTAGTAAGTTTAGGTGCAAAATGTAAACTTTAGAAAAGTTGTGGGTCAAAATGTAATTTTTGAAAAGTTATGTGGGGACAGGAGGAATACGGTCAAACCTTAGTGACTGGGAGTTTTGACCAAAAGTAAGAAAGAAATGTTAGAATTTGAATTTGGGAAGAGTTAGTTGTAGATTTGAAAATTTAGGAAATTTTGAGGGGGGATCTGAAAATTTGAGAAAGAATAGGGTGAAAATCTAAAAATTTTGGATTAGGGTCTGTTTAGAATTTTGGAGAATTGAATTTGAAACTTTGAGGTGATTAGTGAAAAGTTGAAATTGGAAATAGTTGGAATTGGTGGAAAATTGTAAAGTTGGGAAAATAATTGGTGTTATATTTGTATATTTGATGATTTGTGGTAATGGAATTATAACTGTGAATTATGAAAGGTAAGAGTAAAGGTTATGATAATTTTAATGATTAGATTATATTACATAAGAGTGTTTAAGGTTACTGTGAGCTTAGGAATTTTGTAATCCTTAATGTTTAATGCGAATACTTAAAATTGTATGACCATTAAGGTGTTGGAATTTAATTGTGGGATAAATATGCTTAGGGAGAAAACCTAAGTCATTAGTAGAATGGTTAAGGGTATACTTAAAACATTACATAAATGGTTAGGTTTTGTTTAAGGAGATTAAGTAACTAAGAGTATTCCTAAGATCAATAGAAACAAGTCGACTATAACGACTTTGACCTAGTGAAAACATTGACCAGATTAGTGTTGACCAAAAAATTCCCACGAGTCAGTCTCGTATGTAAAACTAGAGGCAAATATTACCTATGACCCATGACTATAGAGAATATTGAGTAGGAGCTTACCACAAGGTTCCCTGTAGGTAAACTGGAGCCACTACTTATCCATAAATCCCTCCTGTAGGTAAACTTGGTCTTCTACCAACGCGAGTCTCCCATATATAAACTCTTTAAAACTTTTAAATTTAGTAAAGAAGATAAAATTTAAAGTTGAGAAAATAAAGAAATATAAGCAGAAATTAAAGTACCCTCCACATGCTTTAAAACTTTTTTTTTGAATTTGCTTTATATTAAATTTTATAAATGTTTGATTAAATTAGGAACTCCCTTAAGGCTTTGGGATAATACAATTAATAATCCCCTTGTGTTTATCATAATTATTGGTAACCACCTTGAGTTTAAAGTATCTTTGACCACGAGCCCCGAACTATAACTTTGTTTTCAGGTAGTTAACTACGTGTTGATCTGTCAGCTTAATCACATTAATAATGTCAGATTGAACAACAAAACTGCTTTATCAACATCATCTAACTCTCCCTTATCCCACTTCAGATGCATTTTCGATGTAAAGTTGACGTTTTTAGGAAAATAACAATACTGATTAAGTATTGTTTTTGTCTCATCTGTCATTATTAATATAATTAAGTTGACGGGTCAGCACATTGTTAACATCTTGATAACGAAGATATAGTTCGGGAACTCATAGTCAAAGATACCGTGGTGGTTACCAATAATTATGATAAACACAAGGGGTTAAATGTATTATCTCAAATCCTCAAGGAGGTTTCGAGTACTCTAATTTTTATCTATTTTTGAACGAATTTTCATAAGTTCTTCAAAAATCATTTTAAATAATTTTATGTAATATTACATTTTAAAGTTATATATTGTAGCTTACAATAATTTATAGTTATTTTTAAATTATTATCAATATTGTTTTATGGTATCTTTGTAAATTATGTTTTAATATGTTTTGAGATATATAAATTAGCTTCGTCCAATATGTTAACCTAAGGGGGTTAACTGGGTTTTTTTTTTCTTCATATTGGTTATCTACCCACAAGGCATTACAGTGGATAAGAATTTTGTTTTTTTTTAAATGGTTTTCTTCCCCGCATTGCTAATCTTCTCGACTCCTCTATCAAATTTCGGTCCCTCTCTAATCCTCTTCTTCCCCGCGCTGCCACTTTTCTCACTACTCCGTGAAATTTCGATCCGATCCCGCTCTACTCCTCATCTTCCCCGCGCTGCCGCTCTACTCCTAATTCATTAATTAGTTTTACCCTTCTACCGGCTCCGCTGCTTGCGCTCTCTCTTCTCAATACACCTCTAAAATATGAATTTATGATACAGCTGCTAACATCTCTGTCCTCTCCTTGATTTAGGGTTTTCAATTGAAGAATGAACCGCCAAATCGACGCCAGGTAAATTTGTCTATTCATTCTTGCAATTCATCGATTTCTCCAGTCATACGAACCCTAGACGCCAGGTTCCTTCACTATAATATTTCGTCTTACTCTTTTTAAATGCATGCATTACATTGGAGCAGAATTGCCTACATGTGTGTAAGATTGCTCCTGTGATAGTTTATGTCGGTTATACCTGTCATCATACCTTAAGTTTATTGTGCCTCATATAATTGTCGTGTTCGTGGTCATATTGATTTAGATATCTTGTAACTCAACTCCCTGTTTAGCTGCAGGATTATAGACTAACACATCCTGAAGTCACCATCCTTAATCCTCCAAGCACCATCCAACACTTGAGGAATCGTCAAACAATGTTGTAGTTTGTAGCTGATTAGTTGGTAAAATGGCTAAAACTGATTCGCCCAGACCCCGTTACTATATTTAAATGGCAAAAAATGCATTATTTTATCTTTTAAAGCGGGAAGCGTTTTCTGCCTGAATTATGATTGGTCGCTACATAAAACAGAACCTGATATGCACTATGTTACACTATTTAAATGCTAGTAATCTGAGCATCATGTGGTCTATTTTTATGGTTTGAACCTTAGCTGTTTTTGCAATTTTTTAAGTGTTTCCTTTGCTAAATTTTCCGTTATTTTTACAATCTGAAGCAGCTCATAAACATCTTATCATCATCTCCACAGTCGCAACACTAACAGGCTCTTAGAGGTAGGTGCCCTTCCTTCTTTTTTTTCCTTTCAAGTTGCACCTGTCTGACTGAAGCTGAAACTTATAGATATGGTTCTTGTATACTATGTCCGTATGCTTGTATATGATGTGCATGTATTTTATAATTAACAATTTGCTTTTGCAATTGATCTAGCTAGTAGTATCTATTTGTCAATCGATGCATTCCAGTTTCTTCCTCTATCACATTCCTATGTTATGTCTGGCAACGGAAGTAGTTGACTTCCTGATAAACTAAGAATCAGGTCATGAAATATTAGTGCAGGTTCCACCTCAGTGAAGGTTCCACCTTTTTGTTAAGGAGATAACAACTTGGGTAGGCAAACTTTGGTGCTTCGATTTACAGTTTAAGTTGTTGTGCGATATTTCCTTAAGGTAGCTGCCACTGTTAGTCCTCTCCTTTTATGTCTCCTCTAAAACTAGTTGGCCATTTTTTGTCCTCACAAGTTCACTTCACCAACATTCCTTTCGACCTAGTGAACTTGTACTTGGCAAATCGTTTATTACAGGTTTACATGGACTGTTTGTCAATAATCTTCTCAAGCAGCCATTAGAGGAAAACACCATTTTCTATTGTAATGTATGTATATACTTACTACAACTTATACAAGATTATGCTAGCAAAAATAATGATGATAGAAGACATTCAATTTAGGCTGCTTGTCCTACCTTATTTTTGTATGGCAAATTTTATATCTCTACCTGATCACACAAACCAAGTAGCAGTAGAGAGATTTGTTGTTAGTAAAAAGAGATAACATGCAGCACAGGACATTAATATATGTATCTTGGCTTGGCTTCTGTTCCTCTCTTTTATTTATTTTGTTTATTTTCCTGTAATGCACAGATGTGAGTTGAAAAATAATTTTTGGCAAGCTGTATGGCCTGGATTAAACATTATTGGTTAATTGCTCATAAGTTAAGTGAATGAAATATGAATTCTTCAATTGCCTGGTACTTTGACGGAGATGCATTATCCTTGCCTTATTTTAGACCTCCACTTGTGCTAATCTGGTATTTTCATCTTGCATAAGTCTATCCGTGTTAAATCAAGTTATTTGTTCAGTGTGGTGATTATGTCTATCTCCATCCTCCATTTATTAGCAACTTGACATATTATCAAATTGTCTTTTATAAACCATATCTGTGTTGATTATTCTGAAAGTTTTTCTAATGGCATCTGTACAGTTACTGAAATTGTAGTTCATAAGGAGAGGAAGCAATTGTGGAAATTGGAAAATAATGAATTGAAGACTACTTGTTTCGTTTCTAAAGCTGATAACAAGTTAGGGGTGGGAAGCTTTGGGGAACATGTGAAGACCTCACAATATATTAGTTTTGGAGTAAACAATGTCACGATGAAGAAAAAAAGTGTTGTGTTCATTATTTGAATGGCTGTAAATTCCAGTGGGAATATGTTCAATATTTTGTTAACTCGTTAAGCTGTAAAATAGTTAACCTTTTCCTTCATTAACGAACATGTCATTCAAAATCTTTTAACCTGTGAATGTGACATGTAATCCGTTAACCTGTAACTTATAATCCGTTAACCTGTCATTCTAAATCCATTAACCTGTCATTATAAATACGTTAACATTCGTTAACCTGTCATTCTAAATCCATTAACCTGTCATTCTAAAACTTTTAACCTATCATTCTAAATCCGTTAACCTGTCATTCTAAATCCGTTAACCTGTCACCTTTTTCCTTACATTTGGTACCTTTATCCATGATTTGTTGATTTCTGGTGATTTAAACAGATGATATGATCAACAAAGAAAGGTAGTATGAGTGAACATCAAGACAATCAGGTAAAAATTCAAATTATTTATTCTCACAGTAATGAAATATATGTAATGGTTTTATGAAATGAATAAATGTTGAATTTGTAGCTAACTAATTTTTTTATAGGTCAAACCAGAAAGTATAAGATGCAGATGCATGGTTAGAAGATTGAATAAAATATCTGAAAAATTGGCTAAAGACCCCAGACAAAACAACAAAAGAAATACAATAAACAATGTGGGGTTTGGGGCATTCCTAGGGCTGCCCAAAAATGTTCACGTGCTACAGGAACTAGGCCTTTGGTTATACAAAAATTTTGACAACAATGAATCAGCATTGAGGTTGGATAGAAACAGATGGCTAAGGGTGACAACAGATGATGTGCATAGAGTTTATGGGCTGCCTCGAGGAAATTTAAGGATACAAAAACAAATAGAGAGAAAAGAAGATGGTGTGAAGTGCAAAGAACAAGTTAAAAGGCTAGCTGATGAGTTGGGAATTAAAGTAACACAAGCTGCACATGTAAAGATTGAAGAGCTGATGGATAAAATTTTGAAGTGCAAAGATGTAGTGATCTTTGTAAAGCTCTTCATACAGATTGTGATTGGCTCTCTGCTGAAGCCAAATTCCAGTTATAGAGTTGATCTTAGCGTTTTTGCTTTTGCACTAAGAACAATGGAAACAGTGGTTGAATTTGATTGGTGCTGGTTTGTGTATGACACTCTAATTCAAGCATTTGGAAGCACTGACAAAAAAACATGGTTTGAAGGAGATGCTTACTTCTTACAGGTGCGTAAAATAGAGTTAATTTGATTAACCTATTATTTTATTTGGTTAACCTGTTATGGTTTATTTGGTTAACCTGTTATGTTTTATTTGGTTAACCTGTTATGTTTTATTTGGTTAACTTGTTATATCATAAATGGTTAACCTGATATGATATGAATGGTTAACCAGATATGTTTTGAATGGTTAACCTGATAAGTTCTGAATGGTTAACCTGATATGTTCTGAATGGTTAACCTGATATGTTCTGAATTGTTAACCTGTTAAATTAAATGCAGATCCATGTAATGGACAGCTTTGCATATGATGATAAAAACATATGTTTGAAGAAGCCAACTTGTACACTGTGGACCAGTTCGATGATTGGGGAAAAACAAATGGCTTAAACTGAAAGGATTGTCTGAGGCATTGCTGTTAACAGAGGTTGAAGAAGACCAAAATCAGGAAGGAAGGGATGAAAGCAGAGTAGAAACACTTGAGGAGGTAATGAAAATTTTAAATTTTAACTTAATGTTCTGAATTACAACTATTTGTGTGGTAGTTTTGTTTTTTGTGACAGTTGTTGAAGGAACGAGATGAACTACAAATGAAGCTCAATATTATGAATACAAAAATTGAGAAAATTCAGAAACAGCGTGAAACCGATGACGAAGAAGATGGATGCGAGGAAGGAGAAAATGCTTCAGCAGCTACATCTCAAGAAGAAATACATCGAGAACAAAATGTGATGGGTGTAGATGATATTGTGATGGATTGCATTAATGATTTGAATACCATGATTGAAGGTACTATTTTTTTTCAAGTTAATGATACAAATTGAATTTATTCTAAATTGTTATACCTAACATTAGTTGTTTGATCAGATAATGAAGAAAATGCAGCTGAAGAAGAAATTCACAGAGAACAAAATGTGATGGGCAACGATGATGTTATGATGGATTGCATTAATTAAGGTACTATTTTTTTTTCAAGTTAATGATACAAATTGAATTTATTCTAAATTGTTATAACTAACATTAGTTGTATGATCAGATAATGAAGAAAATGCAGCTGAAGAAGAAATGCACGGAGAACAAAATGTGATGGGCGAAGATATTGTGATGGATTGCATTAATGAAGGTACTATTTTTTCAAGTTAATAATAAAAATTGAATTTATACTAAATTATGATAAACTAAAATTAGTTTGTATGATCAGTTGTTAAAGAAAATGTTGATGAGGAGCGAAATGAGCCAAATATGGGAGTAGAAAGCAACAGTGAGGAGGTACAAGAGCAGAGCTACATGAATATTGTACAAGAGAAAAAACTAAGAGGAAAAGATAAAGAAAAGGAAACCACAAGGCCTGAAACAGCTGAAAAACCTTCTTTGAAGAGAAAGAAACTGGCAGAAAAGAATAGGCTTATGGAATCATCCTATAAACCAAATGATATGTTGGATGAAGAAGAGAATATCATCTTCCAATATGCTATGAGTACAAAATTTGACAAGTAAGAACCTATAGAACTTTTTATTTGTTTATTTTATTCCATAATTAACAAAACTTATCATTGTGATTTAATTATTAGATACTTTGTATCATTTCATTTAAATTGGATATACAATAAATTTTGTGCATATATTTGGTTAACCAGTCCTTCATATTTGGTTAACCTGTCCTTCATATTTGGTTAACCTGTCCTTCATATTTGGTTAACCTGTCCTTCATATTTGGTTAACCTGGCCTTCATATTTGGTTAACCTGGCCTTCACATTTGGTTAACCAGGCCTTCACATTTGGTTAACCTGTCCTTCACATTTGGTTAACCTGTCCTTCACATTTGGTTACCTGTCCTTCACATTTGGTTAACCTGGCATTCACATTTGGTTAACCTAGCATTCATATTTGGTTAACCTGGCCTTCATATTCGGTTAACCTGTCCTTCACATTCGGTTAACCTGGCATTCACATTCGGTTAATCTGGCCTTCATATTCGGTTAACCTGGCCTTCATATTCGGTTAACCTGGCCTTCATATTCGGTTAACCTGGCCTTCATATTCGGTTAACCTGGCCTTCACATTCGGTTAACCTGTCCTTCATATTCGGTTAACCTGTCCTTCATATTCGGTTAACCTGGCATTCATATTCAGTTAACCTGGCCTTCATATTCGGTTAACCTGGCCTTCATATTTGGTTAACCTGGCCTTCATATTTGGTTAACCTGGCCTTCACATTCGGTTAACCTGGCCTTCACATTCGGTTAACCTGGCATTCACATTTGGTTAACCTGTCCTTCATATTTGGTTAACCTGTCCTTCATATTTGGTTAACCTGTCCTTCATATTTGGTTAACCTGTCCTTCACATTTGGTTAACCTGTCATCCATATTTGGTTATCATTATAATGTAATTAATTGAAATGTTATGCATATTTTAGGGATGAAATATTGGTTGATGATGGAGTTAACAAGATCTTGAGGAAGAATCTACTGAAACTAAAAGGAAAGGGGAAGATGGGAATTGACATTGTAGATGCTTATATCAATGTTCACAACAAGCGCAACATCAAATGGGAGACAAAAGTCAAATTTCCATCAAGCATAGCAACAAATGCTTCAAACGAAGGTGTTAACAACTTGATTAAAGAGTATCTTGAGAACAAGGAGTTGTTCGGAAATATCCCCATTGATATAAAAGATTATAAACAAGTAAGTTACCTACAATTCTCTAAATTTACATGACATTATATTAAGATTCTAACAAATCTTTGCCTTTTTTTATATATAAAAAAATCAGTTTTACTTTTCAATGGTAAAAGATGGAAAATGGTGTTGCTTTATGGTGGATAAAGGCCTACAAAAGGTTATTTGCATTAAACTGATGGCAACCACAAATGAAGATGATATGTTGGCTACTGGAAATTGTTGTGTAAGTTTTATTATCATATTTGGAAGATTCCCATTATAATTGAACATGATGAAAGTTCAAATTACTATAGATTACATAATATGTAAATTTCTGTGTAGGTTAATATGCTTCAAAGTTATCTTGACAACTTTAATGTTAGTTATAACATCAAGAACTACTCTTGGGTGGTGGAGGATTTTCCACCGCATGAGAATGAGTGGTTATCTGTAGAGATTGTGTGTATGTTGATGACTGAATGGGATGGTCACTTAGCAGAAAGTTTAATTAGAAAAGCAACGTGCACAAGCTATATGATTGCATACAGAAACTCGATCGTTGCTGAGCTGTTATGTCGTGATTCAGAGACAAACGAAACTGCAGAATTTATAAAAAAACTGGCATATGACTATGCTAGCAGCAGTGAAAAGCAGAAAGCAAGTATTTCAACAAGGCAAAAGACAACTTCAAAGAAGAAAACCTCCTCACACTTTGGAAATTATGAGTTGCTGGATGTTGAAAAAGATTTGCTTGATTATGCATGGGATGAAAGTTTGGAGAGGTAAAGAATTGTTACAATTTATTTTTTTACAACAAAGTTAATACTTAGTGATTAACTATACAAATAGTTTGATTATTGAATTATTGTGACTGAATTTCAGAACTGAGTTGTTGGTTTTTGATGGGGATGCACATTTGACGAGGGAGCATCTTCTAGAATTAAAAAGTGTTAACTGTCAAATGAGCACAGAGTTACTGGATTCCTTTGTCAACGTGCTTAATCGAAATGATATGTCTATCGCACACACACAACAGCACCTGAAAAATTCAGATTTCCATCGTCAATGGCTGTAAGTAATAAATCATTGCATTTGATTGAAATGCTATCAACTTTACTATTAATTTTAGTAAAAGCTAATATATTGACATGTATGAGTAAACAATGCAGAGCTGTTGGAAGTTGTTAGACAAATCCAATATCATCAAGGAGTTCATTGAAAATGATGCTTACTATGGCGCATGCAACCTTGATCTCTCAAAATGCAAATTGGTAAAAATATTTATTAGATTAGTAACAAATAGTTATCAACTTCACACATATGATGTATTCACATTTTTTAATTTTTACATGTTGCAGTTTTACTTCCCACACATCAGAGATGGAGAATGGATGTGTTTTGTGCTGGATATGGAAAAACAAAAGTTGGAATATCTTAATCCAAGTGATAAGAATTCATTTTTGGAAGTCAAACACATTGGAGGGCATTGTGTGAGTTGATGAAACTTTCTTTATCATTATATTTATATTTGTTTTGTCTTATCTTGACTTGATTTTGATGTATCACACTTTACACTATAATTAATTATTCTTATACAGGCTGAGTTAATTCAAGAATATTTGCAAAGTTTGGGTGTAGATCTGAATGTTAAGAAATTCAAATGGACCACTGACCAAATACAGAAGGCAACACCAGACTTTAGCAGCGGGCTGAATTTGTGTGTGCTGATGGAGTGTTGGCATGTAGGTGACAAAGTGATTGAGGATAGCAACAAGTTTAAGGATTTCTACAAAAAGCGTATTGTTGCACGCTTGGTGTATCAAGATGGGGATCTTATCGAGTTTGCAGAAAAATTGACAGAGAAGGCATTACTTTACATTAAAGAAAAGTGGAGATGCAAGAGACAAAAGAGAGAGGCCAAAAAATGAAGAAAATGAGTAACTTTCATTATATGTCTCTTGACCACGGCTGCTGCTGTCTGAGAGGCGGGTGCTAGACAATTCTAGTTGTCGGGTGTGTTATATTACCGTAGTAGCTTGTTAGGCTGTTGGTTATGCTATTTTTTCGTTTATATTTTCGTCATTAGCTATTTAAGGAAGGAACAGTAGCCTAGTGTGGGGTATGACTTGATTTGTATTCGTTGGCCACTCTATGGATTGTCAGGCTCTGCCTGATTTTACCTCTTTTGGCAGAGCACTGCTCTGAGTTACTATCCTTTTCTGTCCACCCTTTTCCCAAACTATCAATGAAGAAGATGACCGTTTATTAGTGACCTTTGTTTGCATGCTGTGCTATTTAGTGTGGTTTCATCAGATTGACATTGGTATTATGAATTAGTGTGGTTCCCTTTGAATTAACAAATTCAGTTTGTGGTGTATTTGTATTGCATTTTAAGTTGTATATGAAAGACAACATATAAATTTGAAAAGAAATGCTTTCTGTCAATCTTTAATGCTGGCAAATGGTTAACCTGTGGATTGAAAAGCGTTAACATGTCCTTCATATTTGGTTAACCTGTCATTCATATTTGGTTAACCTGTCATTCATATTTGGTTAACCTGTCATTCATATTTGGTTAACCTGTCATTCATATTTGGTTAACCTGTCGCCCGAAAATGGTTAACCTGGCACCCGAAAATGGTTAACCTGTCAAGCTTAAATGGTTAACCTGTGGCTTGAAAAGCATTAACCTGTCGTATTTAAATGGTTAACCTGTAGCATATAAATGGTGTCACTCGAAAATGGTTAACCTGTCAATCGAGAATGGTTAACCTGTCACTCGAAAATGGTTAACCTGTCAAGCTTAAATGGTTAACCTGTCACTTGAATGCAACAGGTTAACCATTTAAGCTTGACAGGTTAACCAGTTAAGCTTGACAGGTTAACCATTTAAGCTTGACAGGTTAACCATTTAACCATTTTAGAAAAATGAAGTGAAGAAGACACAGAAGTTGAAAATATAGTAGTTAAACAAAAAAGTGTAAAGATCTACAATCAACGAAAGAAATATCCCAAAGAAAAAGTGTAAATTATTACAAGTGCGCGGAGGGGAGACTATGTTCCAGAACTCAAAAAATCTTTTTCAAAAGAGCTTGAGAATCTTTTTCCTTTCCTTCCTTCCTTTGTTTGAGTTTTTTTGCAACCTACTCTCAGCAAGACTTTTCATCATCATTTCCTTGAACGGTTTGGATTTCTCTAACCTTCATTGTTTTACCAGGGAAATCTCGAGTAGTAGTTCACCTACAACAGGAGAGAAAATAATAAAACTCATTAGTGAAACAAAAAAGGTAGTCACAAAAATAATAACATCAAAAGGTAGAATTTTTAAAAGAACCTGTCTCTCGTATCACGTGAATGGTTGAATTTTTTTAAAAAAAATTGTAACAACGTTCTCTCGCGACTAAACAAGTGATATTGTAACTTTATCACGCGAGCAATTAGATTTAGTAACTTAATTGCCTTATGTAGTCAATAGTTGTAGAAATTTAGTCAATATTTAAGTACATACAAAATTTTTCTATTTACTCATAATGGTATGGTTTATTATCAGTCTTCATGTAATATAGTTTATGTTTACTTGCATGGTAACTTCAGTATTGATGGTGGGAGATGGAAAAAGAGACTAACAAAGAGCAAGGAAAGAGAATAAAAAAGGATTTTGGTGCTATAATGAACACTATGGAAGCGTCACGATAAGTTATAAATATAGCTTACAAATGTAAACATTCTTTATAGAGCATAAATAACGAACGATACTTCATTGATGGGGAAAAGAGAGAAATAGAGCAACGATTAACCGGAGGAAAGTGAAAAATATTATGAACAGTAAGAAAGAGGAGGAAAGAAAAAAGGAAAAAAAAAAAAAAAATAGAGCAATGATAAGTAATAAATAACTCTTGCAAAACATAAGCATTCTTTATAGTACGCACATAAATAATGATTCTCCATTAACAGGATGAAAGAAAAGTTGAGTAGTGGAGGAAGGAGGAAAGAAAAGGAGTAATTAACTATATACAAATACATTATAGTTTTTATATACTTAAAAAAGTAGTTAATTTATTCAACTCCTTCAAATTATTAAAAGTGAGCTGATGTTTGCATTTACCTACAACTTACTCTCGTATTGGGTGAATGGTTGAAAATTTTTATTTACGAATTGTAACAACGTTCTCGGACGACTAAACAAAATGATACTTCAACTTTATCACACGAGCGATTAGATTTAGTAAATGAACGGCCTCATGTAGTCAATAGTTATAGAAATTTATTCAATATCTTAACTTTGTAAAAGGTCAATTGATGTTTGCGTTTATCTGCAGCTTACCGTCGTATTACATGAACAATTGGGAAGTTTTTGGTTGAATTATAACATTATCCTCCGATGACTAATAGAAATGATACTTCAACTTTATCACGCGAGCGATTAGATTTAGTAATTGAATCGCCTCATTTAGTCAATAGTTGTAGAAATTTATTCAATATCTTACTTTGTAAAAAGTCAGTCAATGTTCACGTTTTTCTGCTGCTTACCATCGTATTACATGAACAGTTGGGAAGTTTTTAGTTTGAACTATAATATTATCCTCCGATGACTAATAGAAATGATACTTCAACTTTATCACGTGAGCGATTAGATTTAGTAACTGAATCGCCTCATGTAGTCAATAGTTGTAGAAATTTATTCAATATCTTAACTTTGTAAAAAGTCAGTTGATGTTCACATTTACCTACAACTTACCGTCATATTACATGAACAATTGGGAAGTTTTTGGTTTGAACTATAACATTATCCTTCAATGACTAATAAGAATGAAGCTTCAACTTTTATCACGCGAGCGATTAGATTTAGTAACTGAATTGCCTCATGTAGTCAATAGTTATAGAAATTTATTCAATATCTTAACTTTGTAAAATTAGTTGGTGTTCGCGTTTACATGCATCCTACCGTCATATTACATGAACAGTTGGGAAGTTTTTGGTTTGAACTATAACCTTATACTTCGATGACTAATAGAAATGATACTTTAACTTTATCGCGTGAGCGATTAGATTTATTCAAAGGTTGTAAAAATTTATTCAGCGTCTTGATGTCCACATTTACCTATATGTTGTCGTAATATTACCTGTACGACTAGAAATATTTTTTACAAACTGTAACAATATAAGAGTTTTAAATTTTGTCAATCTATATAAGATGATAGTGAAGATGATATGACCTAAACATATGTATATGTAACACCACTTATTATAACCGGAAAGACAATTGTGTACTCTTTTTTAAGCATTAGTCATAGAAGTATGATATTACACTTTTTCCAACCATTCAGGTAATACAAGGATAAGACCATTGACTAAATGAGGCGAACAAATTACTAAATCTAATCGTTTGGGTGATAAAGTCAGAAAATCATTTGCTTTCATCGTCAGGGTACGATGTTACAGTTAAAAAAGTTCCAAATGTTAAAATAACACTAGGGTAAAATACAAGTAAACACGGACATTATACCTGGAAGTGATCAAACATTGTCCTTATACACAAATGATTTTGCTGGCTAAAACTTAATCTTGGAAATATCATTTTCTGAATTGGATGTGTAGGTTTCGTAGTTGATCTTCCGACCCAAGCAACTCAACTTTGTAAGCGTCGTGATCAGATCAACCTGTTAATTTGGTCCATAGACATCAGGTTCCAACAGTAACAACTTATATCATGATATCATCAATTCAAACCCAAATATGTCTAAGTCCAAACACACAGTTAGCGCAACGCTTCAATCACAAAATAGTACTCATGATATGCCATCTAGTGAATGTGGGAATATAAAAAGAAAAGTACACAACTAATTGATACAAAGAAGAATTACATGTCTGTTGGAACCATATTCAGTGTACAACAAACTTCTTTCTCTTCAATTCCACCACATTTACGGATTGCAACAGCTATGAAGGTAGAATTCAAAGCGGAATATAAAAAGAAAAGTACACAACTAATTTATACAAAGAACAATTACATGTCCGTTGGAACCATATTCAGTGTACAACAAACTTCTTTCTCTTCAATTCCACCACATTTACGGATTGCAGCAGCTATGAAGGTAGAATTCAATGCCGACTGTGCTGTATACCAGGAAAAAATAAAACCCAAACACACAAAATTAATGTTTACAAGGTATGTCCAGATTTCACATGCATACTGCCACCACAAAAACACAGGGAAAGAAAAACTCAATTTGCTCCAAGGACTGGTAACAAACACAAGCAAAGCAGAAAGGTTCTGGTATTGGTATATGATCATCAAAACCTGCCTGCATACTGGAAGAGATCTGCAAAGCCAATTGGTCCACCCTTGGAGGATGAATCTATGTCCTTCTTTGCTTCTTCCAACAACCACATTGCTTATGCAAGACCCTTGTTTCAGGTCTATCTGTGCGCTTTAAGAGAAAATTAATGTGCATTATCAACAAGGCAACAAACAACTTAATTTACAAGTAAGAAGTGTAAAAAGGACTACAGTTGCAAACAACAATACCTGAACCGTATTGATCGATTTGGTCCTTCAGATTTTGTGGCCTACAAACTTAAACACAAGAAAATCAGTTTCATCAGTTTTTGTTTCTCAGAAGAGTAAAAGTAACACAAATTGATATCTCTGGTCTGACCTGATCACAAGTCATAGCATCATTCAGAGTGTGTATCTTGTTATAGACGCTTGGATCCAAGATCAAGAAAGAATATTACCGCTACATATCATGGTGGACTAGTTTCTCACTGGTCTGAATAAATATAATCTAAGACTACATCAATCAAATAACAAATCAGCTCTGAAAAGAACATATGTATTTGCAAAGATCTCAGTAGAATATTGTCGATTTAAATCTGAAAAAAGTAATTAAGGACACTACAAGCAGAAAAAAAAACGTAAACAATCTAGAGTAGTCAACAGCTCCATCTCAGAGGCACGCACGGAAAACATCAAACTTCATCAGTGAAAACACACATTTAAGTAGACAACGAACACATCTTCCTTTGTGGGGATGGGGATACAAGCACAAGATTTATTAGACATTCGAATTTCACAAATGCAACAACATTCAGAAAAAAGAGGTAGACCACTCCATCTTTCTTTTATCTATGAACACAGTTAACCTATACACATGTAAGAACCACTTCATCTGTACGCTGTTAAGATAAGACAAACGCTCATGGATGAACATAGAGAAATGGAATAGATAGACGTTGCTCAAGCTCACATCCATACCTTTAAGGTGTGCACCAGAAGTACATGAAGACATGTTCACCGACTTTAAAGAGCATCAACACCAAAAGAAGCATTGACATAAAGCACCATATCAACCACCTCATTTAACTTCAAAGAGGTAACCCAAGGAAAATAATCAATAAGCTTATACGACTAGCATCATTGAATGAATCAGCCATACAAGCAAACACAACCTACCAAAGATACCAGCTTATCTTTTGGATGATTATATTTGCACTTGGTACCGAACTTGCAAGTCTGAGTCTTCAAGAAATACTGGTGAGTTGTATCAACTTAAATTAGTACAGAAACGTCATACTATTATGTGTTAAAAGAGTCAAGTGCAAAAGCAAGTGGCAATTTCTACGATATTACCGGACAATCTGGTTCTCCTGGTCTTTCAGGAAACGACTCAATTGGATTTTGGGGTACCTACAGATTAACAATTACGTAACTTAATATAAAAGAAGGAATAATAGAACCTATAACTGAAAGAACAGCACTATGAACGAGGAAATGTGTTAAGCACCAATTTGCATTCCCCATTTACTGAAATGCTTTGCCATGCAGATGGAGAGCTATGATTCTACTTTTATTTAAAATAATCAGAAATCTTTTATTGATTCCTCAATGACAAAAATTTGGGATAGCACTGATTCTAATTACTTTGTTAGTACATTATCGGTATGCCTCCTCCACAATGTCATAGATGCATAAAAACATGATATCTGACATTATACCATTAAATGCCTTGCATTTAGATGGTTATATCATACATTCCGACAACTGTAGACTCTAGAATAAAGCAACCTTTTCTCTCTAGAAGAGTAACTACTTCACCCTCCCTACTAGCATCATGAGTAACAGATTATTCCATGTCTTCTTCTCACAGAGCTGGAGCAACAGTAGACTCCGCTTTCAAGTTTCTACTTACTTAACCCACTTCAAAGGAGTTCACTTACTGAAACATTCTTGATGATTGATTCTTTAATACTTAAGTGCATCTAGTAGACAAAATAAATGTTCAGTCCTCAAGCCAGTCTTCTTAATAAATAAAAACTGATATGACATAGACGAGGGAAAACCTCTCGGAAGAAACTAACAATAGGAACAATGCCATCGATGTAATTTCTCAGGATTTTTGGGTAGCCATAGAAGAGACCATGTTTAAAAAATTCAGACTGACTGAGGTATTGAAATACCCCAAACCTTGGTATGTTGTGTAAATGTTAAACCATGGTATTTAAAGGCTAAAAGTGCCTTAGAAACACAAATGAACCATTTAAACCATGGTAAACACAATAAAACACTAAGACACGGTTTGAGCAAAAACATGCTCTAAGCTTGGAGTGAACTTGGCTAGGACCCAAAGAGCCTACCAAGACTTGATGATGTTTAATTATGACTTTATAAGGCTAATTAAGCCCTTAGGAAACTTTGGTAGACAATGAAACCAAACAAAACACAAGAAATACCTTAAAGTCAATAAGAGCAAAAATGTGCTCTAAGCTTGGGATAAATGTGTATAAGACCTAATGGTCATACCTATGCCTCATTTATATGTTAATGAACATATTAAATCAATTACCAAAGAAAACCAAGCTTGGAAACAAGTTAAAACACAAAATGTGCTTTAAGAAGTCTTAAAGCACGTTTTTGAAAAATTGTCTTGTAAATGAGTTTTGAATGGCTAAATGTCCATCATTACTCTTTAATTAACATGTGTACTATATAGTATCACATTTGGGTGGCTATATCAATGGGAAATCAAAAATTTCACTTCTATGTGCCTTGATTTGATGAATAGTAACTTTTATAAGCTAGTTTGTAACATATGATGTTATAAGTAATTAAATGAGTCAACAAAGACCAAACACTACCCCCAAGTATATGATGGGGGCCGGTTTTTAGTAAGGTGAGTCATCACCATGTAAAATAAATTAAAGGAAGGAAGGAAAAGAAAGTAAAAGAAGAAAGTTACTTTAGTATAAATATCTTCTAAAAGTAGACTCCAATCTTCATTCTCTCATTTCCTCCAATTCCCACCGTCTTCTACCTTCCTTCTTTCTCTCTTTTACGATTTGCTATAGTACCACACAAGAACTCCATCTTTGAATGCTTGTAACTCCTAGCTCCATGGTCCAAATTCAATTTCAAGACCACCATTCTCTTAGTTAAGCCAAGCTCTACAATCTTGTCTTTTCAAACTTCAAAACCTCCATTTCGGTGCCAAGAGAAACCTCCATGGGAAGAGCTTGAGCTCATCTTTTCATGCCTTGACATTCTCCTTTGCTTCAAGGTAAGGAAACTCAAAGGAAATCCATGTTTCCTCCATGTTCTTATGTTGACCGAAAATCACCATTAATGTGTATTTACCTTGCTTTGTTTTAGCTTCATTTGAATCTCCCAAGGGCTTGGTGGAGTCCTCTCTTGATAAATATTCAAGCTCTCTTTCCATTCCAAGGTAAAACAATCATTTTAATACCTTAAGATAATATATGTAACTAGGGTTTACAATGAGATGGAGCTTAAATCTTGAAAACTCATTATGATGTTTGTATATTTTTAAGTAGTTGACAAGGAGTGAAATGCCCTACCGGGTTTTAAGAGGAAACAAGAAAGAAGTTTGAGTGGAAAAGAGGTAAACATACTATCTCAATGTGGTTTAATGCCTTAGGAGAATGAGCTTATAAGCTTGCTAAAACTACCTAAAGAGCAAATGGTGAATGACTTAGTAAGGTGTTTCTCAAGGAGACTAGTAAAGGAACATATGTCTTGGTGTGTGTAATTGCAGGTCAAAGGCTTATGTATTGTGGAAATTCAGTGTTTAAGGATTATGCAATTTAAGGGCCTAAGAGCCATGTCATTTAAGGGCCTAAGTGCCAAGCAAGTTTAATTATGCACTATATTGTGATGTAGTGTAAAATTGGTGAAGTTTTGTGTGTATAAAAATGTGTTTGATGGATCTTAGGTGTTCTTGAATGAATTAAGGTAAAAACCTAAGTGTTTGGATGTGGGTATATACTAGAGAAGCTATGGCCAAATTTGGGAAGATGTGTGAGAAGTTCTAAGTGTTTTAAGGAAGTTTTGGTGAACTAGGGAGTGTTAAAGGTGAATGAATGTTTACTTGAGAAGAAAGCATGTATTAAGGTGATTTAGAGGGATGCAAGGATTTAGGCATTGTCTTGGAAGTTCTAGGAATTCAATATGTGTTTTGAGATGTATTTAAGTCTTGGAGGAGTTTGTTTAAGGTTAGATAATGTTGATATTCAAGGAATAAGTGATGTTTAGGTGGGATGTGAAAAAGGAGGTTTAGTTAGTAAGAAAAGAAGTTTGAGAGATGATGTTAAGGTGTAGAGGAAACACCTTGGTATAGTGGTCAATATTGGTGAAATACCACTTGGAAAAATTAAGGAGGAAGTGTAAGCTTGGGAAAGGAATTGTAAGAATGACATAAGGAGTTTTGATATGTAAGAAAGGATGTTTGAATGATGATGTTGTGTGGAAGAAATGTCTTGGTATAATGGTTAGAATTGGCATGAATCATCACTAAGGGACTTAAGGAGTATAAACTATAAGTGTTGGAGGCTTTGGAGGAATTTGGCTAAGTGTTTAAAGGTGTAGAAGTTGAGCATTTTGCCGTGTCCGAACTTCCGTCCGGACATGGAAGTTCGGACAGGCTCTGTTGGGTAAAGGATTTTCTCATTCTCGAACTGTGTCCGAACTTGGGAAGTCCGGACACAAGTTCGGACGTGACTGTTTCTATCTGGGATTACTCTCGAACTGTGTCCGAACTTGGGAAGTCCGGACACAAGTTCGGACGTGTGTATGGTTTTCAGTATTAGGTCGCGGCTTGTGTCCGAACTTGGGAAGTCCGGACACAAGTTCGGACAAGGCACTGTATGGACCAAAATTGTTGTTTTAAGGTATGGAAATGATGTGTAATGATGGGGATTGATAGGTGATGATGTTATAAGGTTGTTAAGGACATGTTAGGTGGGTTTTAATGGCAATTAGGTGGGTGAAAAGTTGTATTAAAATGTGAGGGTAAAACAAGTTAAAAATGTTAAGTTATGTAACTATGTTAACGGGGAGAAGTATAAGCATTAGACAGTAAATAATCAAGCAAACCCCGATGTTAATAAAAACACATGTGATGTTAACAGTTGTTCGAGAATCGCTCGAGGAACATAAGTGGACGTGGTAAAGTGGACTCCGGTGACAGGTATGGTTTTCTTGCAACCTGTGTCCTACCGGATTACACCGGCTTGTATGCCAATATGTTTTACTGAGTGTTTGCCACCTTGTAAGATTAAAACATGTAATGAGTTTATAGTAATTCATTTATGTGGCGAATTTGGCCTCCGATACCATTTAACCTCAAATATGTGTTAAACCTTAGCTAACCAAATCTAGGAACACATGAGTGATCGGTATTCGGAGTTAACGACCCAAACCTTGGAACGTGCTAACCACGGCTATGTGTGAGTTAGTTGGACATTGTTGTTGTAAGCAAGTGTGTGAACCTCCCTTGTGTGCTTAACTCGGTTATGATACCGTATGGTGTGTGGATGTGGTAGGGCTCCATAATGGATCTCTAACTACTTATTATTAAGTGTATATGTACTAATGGGGGGTGAGGAGTCCGGTTGTTCCGGCCACGCGTGTGATGGACGGGAGTCGATATCATATCCGGTTCGGCTCTCTTGGTGTATGTATAGGTGGTATTCCAACTTGGTTTCTACCCTTCCCTTAGCTTATCCAAAGCTAGTTACTGACTCACGTCGGGCCACAGGGGCATACGTATGTTATTTCGGTGTGCTTGGGATTACTATATCCGACACACCTTGGGTATAACCGTTCTATATAACCGGACGGTAACGAGGTTGGTAACGAGCTTAACATGGGATTGGCAAAAAATCCCTAGGCTCACATGGTATACTAACTATGGTGGAGGGTTCCTTGTGAGAACCGATTTTATGGTGTTATGTAATGTTATGGTGCTATGCAAATTCCCTTGCTATGCTATGGTATATAATATATATATTGGATGTTTATAATGAATGCGATGTCATCATGTGTGCGTCGAAACAAGAAAGGTGTTGTTATGTTTTATTATGTGAAAAATGAGATATGTTGTAGGATATGGAGTGTGTGGATCATGGAAATGAATCCCAGTTTGTGACAAGAGGCGTTTAAGGATAACCCGATTAATGGGTACGTGTCGTTCATTAAGGAAGTAGCTCCGTTTTAGAGGAGAGCCACTCTAGGGTTTAAGGGATCATTGGATGGTTGGTTAAGTGTGGATGTGTTGGTTATAGGTTGAGCCCATTGAGGCGAAATGTTATGTGTTGTATGTTTGTGGCTTGTATGCATGTTTTAAATATAATCAACTGCATGCTAAGACGACAATTAGTTGTGCGTGGCCCGGTAGCATGTGGGCTGCGGGATTACCATACCAGCAAAGGTGCTGAGCCCCTTGGGGGCCACCCTTTCTCCCTTTTCTATTTCAGGTACAAGGAGCTGGAAGCCGTTCGAGAGTAGGACGGGGTAGATGTTTATACAAGGTAGCCATTTAAATGGCGTAAGCATTGTAGGCGTAGTAAGACCGAAATTGTTATCGGCATTAGTTTGTAAATACTCTCGGTACGGTTGGAATGTAATAAGTATATGGGTTGTTGTTAAGGGAAGCTAATGTTACGTGTAGTTGCTCGGGAGTCTAGTCCATCAGACCGATACAAAGTACATGTATTAGCCTTGTTAGCCACGTGGGTGGTTAACGGCGTGTAACACCATTGAAATAAGTAATGTGATGAGTTGAGTTTCCGCTGCAGATTGTTGTTATATGTTTGTTGTTGGATGGGGTGTTACAAAAAGTGGTATCAGAGCGAAGTATCGCTCTGATGGCTGAATTACCGAGCTTAGGAAGTACCGAGTTAAGATTTAAGTACTTTGGGTTAAGGGTTGAGTGATAGCGTGAGAGATACGTTAGTAAGGAACTACCAGTGAATACTGGAAACCTACAGTATCCTTCCCGCCCTCCACAATCCCTGTTTTATAACTTGGGAACAACGCCAGAGAGATGAAAGTCCTCTCATACTCGGGAATACCCGATCTGGCTGTTAGTAAGTACCTTTAAGGGTACGGAGAACCTGTCATACGGTAGATCCCGAAAACTGGGAATCCGGAGACGGTCTCCATCTGAACAATGTTAACCGCATTTAATAGCGAAGAATGAAGAATCTTGTGTATAGAAGAATAGAATTTCCAGCAACCTGGGTCGACATGCTAAGCAGTCGAGAACAACCAGCTTGCAACGCACCAACCGCGCAACAGGCAAGAAATGGATTAATAAAACCCGAGACGAGTGTCTACGGGACCACAGTTGATAAATAATACACCAACGGTATATCAACCGACAAGGGAACTACAACGTAGTGCCCAAATACGTGGAACGGGCTACAAAGAGAATACAATACTAAGAAGGGGTCTCCCAGAATGGGAAACACCCTAGTTGATGATCGTCATGCGAAGACAGTGAGAAGTCACCTAGAGAAGTTATTATCAAGACAATAACATCAGTGAGGGCCAACAAGGCCACTGATGACAGTGCGGATAAAAACAATACCACAACCGGTATGTGTTGAACTGATAGCCAGTTAGCATGGCGCACTTGCCGTAGCAAGTGCTGCTATAACAGGGCTATTCGGAAATTTATAGCCACTACAAAGTACTTGGAAAGTACAATAAAGTCAAATGTGAATGTCATAACAGTGGAAGGGCCTGTTAGCCTAACCTCTGTAATTGTAAGGACACCAGTCAGCAAAAGCTAGACTTGGCTAAGGTAAGAAGATGTTGTGAAACCATGGAAATTTTTCTTTCAAACCTAATCTTATTCAAACCCTTTTTCTTTTCAAAACCAGATTTTCTTTTGAACCAACACTTCTTTCTAACCTTCTTTTACACCAAACCAGTAAAACCAAGGGCAGTTGATAAAGATACAACAGTGGACAAACTTTCCCTCGATTAAGTTCGAGAAGCAAGGAATGAATATTGTCACGGGACAATATAAGGGAGTTGACAACAGAATACTTCGCCTAGGCGTGTGACGGACACTACGAGTGTACCAACTGTGTAGTGGGACGACCACACTCCGATAGGAGCATGTGGGCCTGACAGACCTACTTATAGGTTAGTTGGGTAAGTAGTAATGTATCAGTATGATACCCCATATATGTATATGAGTAGAGTCCGAAACACGGGAAGTAGTCGACTCCGTCTACGGTCAGCAGTATAAATCAAACGAGAGCTAGAGATTACAAGGAATGGTGGAAATTAAGGAACTCAGTTAAGTTAGCGAAACTAAAGGAATTAGTGAATTCCTTTCAAGGAAATGTTTAAGAGTCAGGAGGTGCGAAGTGCACTAACTGAATGTAAAGACAGCTTATATGACTTAAGGATCCCCGGGATTAACATGATAGCTGGAAAGCAGGGCAAGACAGATGCCTAATGTGGACACATTAATGTGCAATGAAAGGGATGAAACTCCCAGAATCAGTACCTACACTATCTGGAAATGTTGATCTTTACAGAAGAAATAATAACCAGTGAAGAACGCAAAAGGCGTGGCTAACGGAATGTACCCATGAGTGCAAGCCAGATGTAATGGCATATTTTAATAACACTCAGGAACAATCCTTGAGGGGTATTTGGATTAAACATTGTTGGATGAAGCACATAATTGAAACACAAGGGTTGAAATTAGCACCCAGTTTAGACATAAGTTGTCAGGAGACGGACTGGCAATCCTAAGGGACATCCCATGAAAGGAAACGGAATGCAACGACCTTGTCATGGAGCCCACTACAACCTCTAAACATGTAATATTGTACAGAGAAGTACATGTGTGTGGACAGCCTACAATGAGCCCAGCTCAAGGCAAATAAGGCTTATAAGCCATAAACAAGATATGTTATATAAATTCGATTGATGGTAGAAGTTTATGTGGTATAAGTGAATAGAGTGGTAAGCGAACCACTGCATTAAGAGTGGGGATACCTCTCGATATTGTGAGACCGCAGGAGCGGTAGTTATGTGAATCAAGTTCAAGAAATTGTGGAGGATGGACCACGTTGTTATTACCCCAGGATGATTTGAATAAGAATAATACGAAAGGAAATGTTTGTACCAGTTGTGTAGACAGGAAGTGTGATAAGTTGATAGCAATCACCATAGGTGTGTGAAGCTAAATGTGTAGCGAACAACGCTCAAGGGAAAAATAGTAGTATATTCAAAAATCAGCCAAATAAGTGGCCAGATAAACCCAGTGTAATGGCGGAAGCTAATATAATAGCGGATGCAGTATAAGTTGATGTTGCATATTAAGTAAGGATACGGTGCGCAATAAGCGACTGTTGCCTGAATATTGTTAGATGATAAATGGGGAATGAGCAGAGTTATGAGTTAAACCCAGTGGAGCACAACAGTAAGCGATAGCAAACGAACCGAGCAGTAAGCCGGTGACAAGTATCATGTGGTAAGAATTTCAGTAAAACACAGTGTAAATTCCTATCGCAATCGCATGAGAGATTTACTGTCAAGAGTTTACGCCTCTGCACTCTGTATGATTGAGTGTTTTGGTATTGCACTTGCGCAGTAATGATCAAGTGGGATAGCTAGGGATCAGAAGCATGGTAATTGTGGAGGAATAATGTTATAGTGGCCGATGCATAGGAAATGCAAGGCCGCACCAATAAAGAGTACTTGTACAAAACCAAATGTGGAGACATGATTAACAGCAAGTGACTACGGTAGCACTAACTGCCAAATATCGGTATGGAATATACCCCAAATGTTGTAAATAGCTGAGAGAGCACTACACACTAGGTAGTAGCTCAATCTCAACCGACAGTAAGTCGGTAGAAGCAAGTCCATCATTGTGAATTACATAGTAGTTTACGCTGTAAGCTATTGGAGAAGTGGATGGAAAGTTTTGGAACTCACCGAATTCGCTCAGGGTAAGAGATACCATGCGCCGGTTGAGAAACCATTGTTACCTAGATAAGGGTAATACATTGGAGATGTACAATACATTAACAGTAACGAATGGGGCAAACCAGCTCTATAATTATCAGGTTGCGCAACAGAGGCCAGTGAGCCCATGCGTCAGGTACCGGGTATACGTTGTGAATATGAATGGATGGCTAGTTATCAATGCCTAAAAGCCTCACAGGCCAGGACCGAAACCGTTATGAGTTACAACTCCAATGCGAATTCTTGGTTTAGGGACTAAACCGCCAATATGGTTAAGATCCTCTAATCAGAATCCATTGTGTAATAGACCGCGTGGAAGTTAAAACACTTCACGACGGCAGAACGTTTTAAGCTAGTGCTCAGTGATTGATTACGTGGGCGTAATCCCTTTTAAGGGGGGTAGAGCGTAAAGCTGCTTAGTGTGTTTTACCGTACAAGTGTACGTGAACTATGTTGTGCATTGCACAAAAATAAATTGTTATGATGGTTGGCGCGTGTGTTATATAAACATACGCATTTATTTGCGGTTAAATTGTGGTAATTGCGCACAGAAGATGCGAATACCATTGTGGGAAGTGTGTTTATCTTGTTAACAGTGGTGTGTGAGAGTACAAATGGAAGGGAGTAAAGAAACTCCCGGGGAACTAAAACCCCGTCGGTGCATAAATGTAAACCATGTATTGTATTTTGATAAAAGATATGTATATATATACAATGTGGTGATTTATGAAGGGTTATGAGACCGACATAGAACCTAGTGAGAATTAAATTCCCTAGGTAACTTGAATTAAGTTGGATTTGGATGATGATTGATAGACGGAGTTCTATCCCTTGGAGATGTTATGATTATGACTAGAAGGATTCAAAGATAGAAAATGGGATATGCTTGAATTAGTTGTTGGTTGAAAAGAGGTGGGAGGTGAAACTTGATTATCATGAGATCAAGGGAAGCCGAACACAAATTGGGGTGGAAAGATAGTTCAACACTGATGCTGATCACATCAGGGTTGGATGACTCTTGAAGCTCCCTGTAAGTGGTCACAAACAACCACGTTAAGAAAGATGCAAAGAGCATAAACTGGACTTGGAGTTGTGTTGTGTTTTCAAAAAGGATTTTCAGTGAGTATTTCCAAACAATCGATTAATATTTTGAATAAAAGATCTTCTTATACTTAACCTAGTAAAGAATATTTTTGTAGTACTTGCTCACGAGCTGAGGACGTATGAGCCTTTGTCTTCGGACCGGTGACATGAGAAGTATATATGTTAAAAATTAAGTGAATGTTTTGATCTCCCAAAGGAACGGGGACCAGAAGGTGTCCATCGCGATCGGGTTCTGCGGGATCACTGTGTATATGTACTCAACGTGGGATTCGAACCCATGGAGAGATGGAAATGGTATTTCTGTTTGATATACATGCTATGACATGTTGTTTGGTATGTGTGATAAAGGTTATTTTGACTTTGATCTCCTAAAGTGTATGCTGTCAAGGCCTATGAGTCTAAATGTGTTGTGTTACCCGGGCCTACGAGTCCAAATGTGGTTATGTCACCCAGACCTAAGAGTCTGAGGGATATTATGTAAGTGCAAGTGTGGCAAAGGTACCCGGACCATTAAGTCCGAGGTTACCATGTGAGTATGATATTTTATGTATAATGTGGATATGTTGCCCGGACCATTAAGTCCGAGGTTGGATGTAAAGGGTGGTTGGTAATGGAAGTTTTATGGCTATAAGTAGTTCCCGTATTCTAATCCAATGATGCGAGGAAATGTGAACTTCGAGGACGAAGTTCTTTTAAGGGGGGTAGATTGAAATACCCCAAACCTTGGTATGTTGTGTAAATGTTAACCATGGTATTTAAAGGCTAAAAGTGCCTTAGAAACACAAATGACCATTTAAACCATGGTAAAACACAATAAACACTAAACACTAAGACACGGTTTGAGCAAAAACATGCTCTAAGCTTGGAGTGAACTTGGCTAGGACCCAAAGAGCCTACCAAGACTTGATGATGTTTAATTATGACTTTATAAGGCTAATTAAGCCCTTAGGAAACTTTGGTAGACAATGAAACCAAACAAAACACAAGAAAATACCTTAAAGTCAATAAGAGCAAAAATGTGCTCTAAGCTTGGGATAAATGTGTATAAGACCTAATGGTCATACCTATGCCTCATTTATATGTATATAATACATATTAAATAATTACCAAGAAACCAGCTGGAAACAAGTTAAAACACAAAAATGTGCTTTAAAGAAGTCTTAAAGCACGTTTTTGAAAAATTGTCTTGTAAATGAGTTTGAATGGCTAAATGTCCATCATTACTCTTTAATTAACATGTGTACTATATAGTATCACATTTGGGTGGCTATATCAATGGGAAATCAAAAATTTCACTTCTATGTGCCTTGATTTGATGAATAGTAACTTTTACTAGTTTGTAACATATGATGTTATAAGTAATTAAATGAGTCAACAAAGACCAAACTACCCCCAAGTATATGATGGGGGCCGGTTTTTTTAAGGTGAGTCATCACCATGTAAAATAATTAAAGGAAGGAAGGAAAGAAAGTAAAAGAAGAAAGTTACTTTAGTACATAAATATCTTCTAAAAGTAGACTCCAATCTTCATTCTCTCATTTCCTCCAATTCCCACCGTCTTCTACCTTCCTCTTTCTCTCTTCTTTCTTTCTATAGTACCAACTATCTTTACTCTCTCTCTAGCTAATGCAAATCCATCCATGAATGCAACTCCATGGTCCAAATTCATTTCAAGACCACCATTCTATTCTTAGTTAAGCCAAGCTCTACAATCTTGTCTTTTCAAACTTCAAAACCTCCATTTCGGTGCCAAGAGAAACCTCCATGGGAAGAGCTTGCTCATCTTTTCATGCCTTGACATTCTCCTTTGCTTCAAGGTAAGGAAACTCAAAGGAAATCCATGTTTCCTCCATGTTCTTATGTTGACCGAAAATCACACATTAATGGTGTTTATTTGCTTTGTTTGTATTTCATCTTCTTGAATCTCCCAAGGGCTTGGTGGAGTCCTCTCTTGATAAATATTCAAGCTCTCTTTCCATTCCAAGGTAAAACAATCATTTTAATACCTTAAGATATGTAATAGGGTTTACTAGGTGTTACAATTAAAGCAGCTTGAAAACTCATTATGATGTTTGTATATTGTTAAGTTTGGAGAAGTGAAATGCCCTGCCCTAGGAAGAAAAGAAGAAGAAGGTTGAAGAGGAAAAAGAGGTAAAGATACTCTCTCAATGTGGTTTAATGCCTTAGAGAAATGAGCTTATAAGCTTGCTAAAACTACCTAAAGAGCAAATGGTGAATGACTTAGTAAGGTGTTTCTCAAGGAGACTAGTAAAGGAACATATGTCTTGGTGTGTGTAATTGCAGGTCAAAGGCTTATGTATTGTGGAAATTCAGTGTTTAAGGATTATGCAATTTAAGGGCCTAAGAGCCATGTCATTTAAGGCCTAAGTGCCAAGCAAGTTTAATTATGCACTATATTGTGATGTAGTGTAAAATTGGTGAAGTTTTGTGTGTATAAAAGTTTTGATGGATCTTAGGTGTTCTTGAATGAATTAAGGTAAAAACCTAAGTGTTTGGATGTGGGTATATACTAGAGAAGCTATGGCCAAATTTGGGAAGATGTGTGAGAAGTTCTAAGTGTTTTAAGGAAGTTTTGGTGAACTAGGGAGTGTTAAAGGTGAATGAATGTTTACTTGAGAAGAAAGCATGTATTAAGGTGATTTAGAGGGATGCAAGGATTTAGGCATTGTCTTGGAAGTTCTAGGAATTCAATATGTGTTTTGAGAATGTATTTAAGTCTTGGAGAGTTTGTTTAAGGTTTAGATAATGTTGATATTCAAGGAATAAGTGATGTTTAGGTGGGATGTGAAAAAGGAGGTTTAGTTAGTAAGAAAAGAAGTTTGAGAGATGATGTTAAGGTGTAGAGGAAACACCTTGGTATAGTGGTCAATATTGGTGAAATACCACTTGGAAAATTAAGGAGGAAGTGTAAGCTTGGGAAAGGAATTGTAAGAATGACATAAGGAGTTTTGATATGTAAGAAAGGATGTTTGAATGATGATGTTGTGTGGAAGAAATGTCTTGGTATAATGGTTAGAATTGGCATGAATCATCACTAAGGGACTTAAGGAGTATAAACTATAAGTGTTGGAGGCTTTGGAGGAATTTGGCTAAGTGTTTAAAGGTGTAGAAGTTGAGCATTTTGCCGTGTCCGAACTTCCGTCCGGACATGGAAGTTCGGACAGGCTCTGTTGGGTAAAGGATTTTCTCATTCTCGAACTGTGTCCGAACTTGGGAAGTCCGGACACAAGTTCGGACGTGACTGTTTCTATCTGGGATTACTCTCGAACTGTGTCCGAACTTGGGAAGTCCGGACACAAGTTCGGACGTGTGTATGGTTTTCAGTATTAGGTCGCGGCTTGTGTCCGAACTTGGGAAGTCCGGACACAAGTTCGGACAAGGCACTGTATGGACCAAAATTGTTGTTTTAAGGTATGGAAATGATGTGTAATGATGGGGATTGATAGGTGATGATGTTATAAGGTTGTTAAGGACATGTTAGGTGAGTTTTAATGGCAATTAGGTGGGTGAAAAGTTGTATTAAAATGTGAGGGTAAAACAAGTTAAAATGTTAAGTTATGTAACTAAGTTAACGGGAGAAGTATAAGCATTAGACAGTAAATAATCAAGCAAACCCCGATGTTAATAAAACACATGTGATGTTAACAGTTGTTCGAGAATCGCTCGAGGAACATAAGTGGACGTGGTAAAGTGGACTCCGGTGACAGGTATGGTTTTCTTGCAACCTGTGTCCTACCGGATTACACCGGCTTGTATGCCAATATGTTTTACTGAGTGTTTGCCACCTTGTAAGATTAAAACATGTAATGAGTTTATAGTAATTCATTTATGTGGCGAATTTGGCCTCCGATACCATTTAACCTCAAATATGTGTTAAACCTTAGCTAACCAAATCTAGGAACACATGAGTGATCGGTATTCGGAGTTAACGACCCAAACCTTGGGAACGTGCTAACCACGGCTATGTGTGAGTTAGTTGGACATTGTTTGTTGTAAGCAAGTGTGTGAACCTCCCTTGTGTGCTTAACTCGGTTATGATACCGTATGGTGTGTGGATGTGGTAGGGCTCCATAATGGATCTCTAACTACTTATTATTAAGTGTATATGTACTAATGGGGGGTGAGGAGTCCGGTTGTTCCGGCCACGCGTGTGATGGACGGGAGTCGATATCATATCCGGTTCGGCTCTCTTGGTGTATGTATAGGTGGTATTCCAACTTGGTTTCTACCTTCCCTTAGCTTATCCAAAGCTAGTTACTGACTCACGTCGGGCCACAGGGGCATACGTATGTTATTTCGGTGTGCTTGGGATTACTATATCCGACACACCTTGGGTATAAGTTAACCGTTCTATATACCGGACGGTAACGAGGTTGGTAACGAGCTTAACATGGGATTGGCAAAAAATCCCTAGGCTCACATGGTATACTAACTATGGTGGAGGGTTCCTTGTGAGAACCGATTTTATGGTGTTATGTAATGTTATGGTGCTATGCAAATTCCCTTGCTATGCTATGGTATAAATATATAATATTGGATGTTTATAATGAATGCGATGTCATCATGTGTGCGTCGAAACAAGAAAGGTGTTGTTATGTTTTATTATGTGAAAAATGAGATATGTTGTAGGATATGGAGTGTGTGGATCATGGAAATGAATCCCAGTTTGTGACAAGAGGCGTTTAAGGATAACCCGATTAATGGGTACGTGTCGTTCATTAAGGAAGTAGCTCCGTTTTAGAGGAGAGCCACTCTAGGGTTTAAGGGATCATTGGATGGTTGGTTAAGTGTGGATGTGTTGGTTATAGGTTGAGCCCATTGAGGCGAAATGTTATGTGTTGTATGTTTGTGGCTTGTATGCATGTTTTAAATATAATCAACTGCATGCTAAGACGACAATTAGTTGTGCGTGGCCCGGTAGCATGTGGGCTGCGGGATTACCATACCAGCAAAGGTGCTGAGCCCCTTGGGGGCCACCCTTTCTCTCCTTTTCTATTTCAGGTACAAGGAGCTGGAAGCCGTTCGAGAGTAGGACGGGGTAGATGTTTATACAAGGGTAGCCATTTAAATGGCGTAAGCATTGTAGGCGTAGTAAGACCGAAATTGTTATCGGCATTAGTTTGTAAATACTCGGTACGGTTGGAATGTAATAAGTATATGAGTTGTTGTTAAGGGAAGCTAATGTTACGTGTAGTTGCTCGGGAGTCTAGTCCATCAGACCGATACAAAGTACATGTATTAGCCTTGTTAGCCACGTGGGTGGTTAACGGCGTGTAGCACCATTGAAATAAGTAATGTGATGAGTTGAGTTTCCGCTGCAGATTGTGTTGTTATATTTTGTTGTTGGATGGGGTGTTACAGGTATAGTGATTTAAGCATAATCATTCAAGGACAGAAAATCTGAATTAAAAACATGGTGTGTATTTCTTAGCAAGTATATCACACAGACAACATCATATTGCTCAGAATGGTTTACTTCATCAAATCTTTCACCCCACGTAGGCCATTAGTGTCAAGTAGTTTGCTAAGGATATTCATTTCCTTATCCACAGTGTTTCAATAGTACACGATATTAACGATTATTCAATGAAGGGATTTCAACCACTACGTCAAGAAAACCACAGGAAGCAAATAGGGCCTTTGACATTCTAGCATAAACATATAAAAAGCAATGGAGTAGTCCCTAACACATATTGGATTCTTTATACTGCACTCACAATTGCATCCTTGTCCAGGAGATGATAACTATATCTTAACTACACAAACAAATTACACAAACGTGTTTTTATCACTAACATTGAGAAGACAATTCCTTTAGCATACAGCAAACTTAGCAGTAAGCAATGTTTATTGAAAAGAATTAAGGATTCATGGCCATGACCATTAAAGCCTTCAGTAAACTACGCATATCTTGAATCTAATGCAGGTTGCACCATTGAGAAGTGGTGAAAGCCTAACCAGATACTACCCCCCCACACCCCCACCCCCCCCCCCCCCCATTTCAACCTACGTAAAACCTCAAAATTACTATTGTAACATATTTTAAAAATATGAAATCCTCATCAATATATAGCATAAATTTGGAAAAAGCACCTTAAATGATACGAAGAGAATTAGAAAGAAGTGAACAGGTTTCTGCATAGTCACTTTCCTCTCAACTAATTTGAGTAATAATAGATATATATTTAAAGTAGAGGCACTTAACAATGGCATAGCAGTCAAAATCTAAGAAGCCTTTAGTAGAGTACTACAGTTTAGCAACTGAATACAGGCGAATTCTACATTAAAAACCATATATCTGATAAGGAAAACTTTGATATGAGGTATGTATCTGCAATAAACTACTGAGACTGGAATATAAAGACATATCTGACATAAGGTCTAAAACTCAGGATACTACAGGTTGTATCTGTAGTAAACTACTGGGACTGGAATATAAAGACATATCTGACGTAAGGTCTAAAACTCAGGATACTACAACATTTAAAGTCTATAGTTATTTTCACATAATAACATATAAAAATAAGTCTAAATAATAAACTGACTTTTAGAGTCACTCATTCCAACCAACCAGGGATTCCCCCTCGGGAACCCAAATGGGATGGTCAAACTTGCAGCTTTCTCCAAACTTACAGTTCTGGTGAGCATATAGTCGGTACAATCTTTTTCTCCTGGCCTTTGAGGATATATAGGCAAATTGCTGGAACTCTCGAACCTAGGGCGCTTGGCTAAAAAATTTGTAGACAACCAATCTTCAGCATTCCCAATTGTATTATGAGCACCCAGACTAGACGGCTTGTAGAGTAAATTACTCTGTCGTCTTCTTTTTTATGAATACTGAAGCACAAACTGATAGCAAACAGTATAATAACATCACCGAGGTAAGGTTGGTGTAGCAAAGCCATCAGGTAAGAGCTATTAAATTCATATTATCTAAGGTACTCTCGTGCCTGTAATATTCTACGCTTATTTCTAAAATGTTTTCGATTGAAAATTTAGGTCAGAACAATCTAGAACTGGTTGCCGAGGTTCTAAAAATTGAGGAAATCTTAGAACCCTAAAATTGAATACTGATTAAAACAATATAGGGGTGGAGATGAATGAATTGTACCTATTTGGTGTTCATTGCAACCGCAAGAGACAGAGGATCAGTAGAGCATCTATGTGGTGAATGAGAACAATAACAATAGTAGTAGTAGTTCGATGTCGAGGTCGTCAAAGGTATCGACTATACAAGAAATCAAGTTTTCTTATTCTTCCTCTTTCAAAATCTTCTCATTCTCCCATCCGTGAAATTGAAAAAAAAAGAGAGGAGAGAATAGACTAATTCGGCAGAGAGGATAACAAAATAGAAGAAAATGTGATGCAAACCCTAACTGATAAGGAGAAAGAAGACAGAACAAGAACCACAATTAGACAAGGAAAACGATGAAAGAACCGCTATATTTGATATCCACAAGAGAATTTGAATGATGGGAAGAGAATTTTGAGCAGAATAGTGATGGGCGCAGGGAAACGAATAACAGGTCGGGGAAGAAAGTTCGATGGTGTTGGGAGAGAGGTCTTTTTTACTCAAATGGCAACCACTCACGTGCTTAAAGTAAGAGAAAGAGATATAGAAATTTATGGACAAATTTGACCTTGAGATGTTCCCCTTACTATCAATCCAGTGGTCAGTATTAATTTACACCTTGATCCAATGGTCCAAATTACAGATGGCACCGGGACATCAATTTTGCCGATGGCACCTGAGCCGGACCCATCATTGTGCACTACACGGACACCTTACTTACTCCATTGCCTCGTCGCTGTTGTTCATCATGATTCAATCCAGCTATGCAACACAACCCTCCTTAACGTCATCTCCACAAAACTCTTCACTATCACACATCTTCACCATTAGCATCGTTAATTCCCAGCCAATCTCAATGTTTTTCAGATCAATATCCATTTACCTCTCGTATTTAGTCTCATCCTTTACTTAGGTGCTCAGAAATCACTGTAGTGATAAAGGTATTCACCACCAGTGTCGTTTTAGTCTCCGCTGAACGTCGCTTCTATGTGCCTCTGCGCGTAACTATTGTTGCCCGTTCCAGCTATGCCACTTTCCACCATCAACAAGACAACCCCTAAGGCACCTCGATACCAGTGTCTAGTTCAACCTTCGTTATCACCACCTCACCAATCAAGCCACTCTTTGTCCAACCTTAAACCTGTTCACCTTTCTTCAGACAGAATCGGCTTCACCCACCATCATCAATCATCATCCATCACCAAGCTAGTCCAGTGCGCACATCTCCAGTACAAACAGTAGTCATTACCATCCCGCGAGATTGAGCATACATACATGATGATTATATACCAGTGAAACTAGATTCACTTTTAGCGCTAATTTGTTTAGTTAAAATAATCTAGGTAGTTTATTCGTTTTTTTTATTCCTTTATATATTAAGAGTACGTAGAACTCACTCACTTCTGATATAAATCAAATCATACTCACTAGATTATAGTTTGAAACGCACATGTACGGTGAGTTAGGAAAGTTTTAGCTTCTGTTTTTTTTTTAATTGATAACTTCTGGTTTATGTTGAAATATTGTTTTTGTGTTTTAAATTAATAATCTTTAAATTGTTTTGGTAATTGTTAATTATGGTTGCATTGATATAAAGTATAATGTCATAATCACTTAGCCTTAGAGTTATAATAATAAAGGAAAAGAAGTTCATAAGGGTAATGAAGGAATCTGAACCCTTATAAATTTCATACCAAGCCCCCGAACCCATAGCGCTACAAATTGTAACAATATTTCCTTTCCAAGTTTAAAAGGTTAAAATTTAGGTGGCGACTCTACTTAGGTTTGTGTGGGCCAATTAGAATAATTAAGCTTAATTTATAGTTTCTGTTTAGTTGTTCTAATTGCAAATCGAACCTTGAGGCCTTAAGCTCAATACTTGAGGGTTCAAAACCACCGCCCACATGCTACGAGAGTGATTATTACGTGATTAAGGAGAGGGGTGTTACATTATCAGTTATCTTGTTGCAAGTGCTATTTCCCTATTGGCATCGGTGGTAATTCGTGCTATAAGCCGGCGTTATTCAGCTCAGTGTAAGTAAATTCGTGCTATATTTAGCAAAATTGGTACTTCTATCTCGATCTCATTGAGTACTACACATATTCCTTTTCTTCTTGTTATCATGATCATATATCATCCATAGTTCATATTTGTTCCCTCATCCGTTTAATTGGATGTATTGCAGATTGCATAATAGCTTGAGCAACTTGGCTCTTCACTCACTCCCAACCATCCTCACTGACGGTGGTGCATCTACAAAGGGTATTCTATCTCACTCAAGGTTATGCTTGTCCATAAGGACTAAACATTCATCACTATTAGTGATTAGCATTAAATGCGGGTATACACTTATGGTGTTTGGCTAATAAGCCATGTCTGAAAATTCTCGAACATTTAAACTGGTGTGGTTTACAATTACAGTGGCTGTATAATTTCTTCAGTAGTAGTGGTTGGACTAACGGTCTTCCCAAGGTTTCACAAATTTCTTATCTTAAGGTTTGTTTGAAAAAAAAGTTGATATAAAAATTTTGGTATAAAATAAGTGGTTAAAATTTAGTGGTAGTTGTAGTTGCAGTTGCAGCACTTGCTGTAGCAAGTGCGCAAGGCAGATGGAAATTTCAGTGGTTTGATTGTCATAGCGCTTTCAATAGCAAGTGTGTCATGCAGGTGGAAATATTGGTTCAGTAATTACTGGTCTCATTGACTCTTCGTCGTTGAGTATGGGCTACATGATAATGTAAGCATTAACATTCTGTTCATTTATATACATGGTCCATCAAGGTTTCAAGGTTACTCGTATCGAGTCCACATAACTAGTCTCAAAAGTCATACACAAAGGGCGAATGGTCACTGACACACTCCCACATATTTACAACATAGTTCTTTCACAATTCCATGCTAAGTTCATAACAAAGTAAGCAAAAGTCTTCCACCAGCGGTCTCACGGAGTTCCGGGTACTCATGCCCTATCGACTCCCTTCCCTCTCTGGGCTCCAGCATCAGTAGATGTCTGGCCCTCCCGACCGCCTCGCGGTACTCCAGATCCTCCAGCTGAGGTCTTCTGAGTATTCTTTGGTGGCTTGTAGTTACGGCTCTCAGGGTTCATCCAACACTCGAACGCCCTGGCCCTCTTTCTTGCAGTACTGGCACTCAACTTTGCGGCCACTGTAGTCGACCCCAGGATGATCCTTCCCACAACGCTTGCAATAGAAATGGCGCTGGGCTGTCCGGTGCCTAATGGTAGCATTTAGTTTAGGTTAAATCTGATGATACAAAGGTTAAGGTTACAATTTAATCTAAGATGAAGGTGTTCTCAGCCTTAGGACGTGTATATCTCAAAGGCTGAGCATCTATAGCTGGGCCGGTCAACCGAGGGACGGGCTCTTTCCCCTTTGCTCCCTGGTGACCCTGCTGCCCTTTCTTCTGGAAGAATTTCATGTCTAAGGTTTCAGGTCATCATTCATAAAGGTGTTCAATAAGGTAAGTAATTTAGAATGGAATAAGTCCTTACTTTCCCTTCTTCTTGCTATCGCCTGGAGATGCTCCTCCACCCTCAGACTCTCCCTCAAGGTTCTTTCTCTTCTTTGTCCCGAGAGTCTCTTCCCGAGTCTGGAGCATTAGCTCCGTCCTCGAGGCAGCGTCATAACACTCCTAGAATCTCATTGGTAAGTTCTCACAAAGTTAATCGGTAATGTAGTAAGTAAAGAATTACTGGCATTTATGCTAATACCTGGATGGTAGTATAGAGGGTAGCACCCATCGCCATCTGGATGTGAAACAACAATCCCCCCCGAACTTCTCGACCTTCACGGTCTCTGAGTAATCAACTCCGGGAATGAAGTCCAGCAGACCAGTGAATCGAGCGTAGTACTCATCCACGGTCAGACCTCCCTGGGAGAGTGTCTTGAACTCACGGCGCTTCTTCTGCTTGAGATGTGTCGGGTAGTACTTCCCCCTCAACAACTCCACAAAGGCAGCCCACGAAAAGTCAGGCGTAGCCAGGTGATGGTCCTTGACCAACCTCCACCAAGTGCTGGCTGCATCCTTCAGATGGAAAGCAGCATGACGACCTTCTTGTCGGCAGGTACTTGCAAAGCTTCGTAGGCCTTCTCATGTTCTACAAATAAAACGCTCTAGGGCTACGGGGTCTGGCTCCCCGAATAAGTAGGTGGTCGGGTCTCGGTAACTGACTTCAGCCAGCTCGTCTCCCTGGGATGTGGCGGGTGGGCTGGTGTTCCTCCAATTTGAGTACCAAGCTGTGCGAGAACGACAGCAATCGTCTCTGCAACTCCTGGAATCACGGGGTCACCGCCTCCACCTCTACCAGTACCACGCCCTCTAGTTCCCCCAGACATCTGTAGTACAGAATGTCACATAAATACTCGGTAATTTACCGTACACAGCCATTGGATATAGAATTGCCTTTAAGGCTAATATATTACGCAATTTACGTTACTAAAAACAATACTTTTTAAGACGAGTTGTCTCGTACCTCACAAACGTTTCCCGTAATTTCCCAAGTCCTAAGCTCACTGTCTTAACCTAGTATCTCATCATCAGAGCGGTACTCCACTCTGATACCACTTTTGTAACACCCCTCTCTATAATCACGTAATAATCTCTCACGTAGCAATATATAAAACGTCTTACAGCGGAAGATAAATAACAACAACAATACTCACTCGGGTGTCACCTGCCATTACTCGCCCATGCGAATAACGAAGCATAACTATATCCAACAACCAAAATAAATAACACTACTACCCCTGTGATAACGAGATAACTCTTATACATCATACTAAGTCCATAAACCATAACGTCGACAAGTGAGCGTCTACCCAATCCCGAATATACATAACTGTACCATAATACAATTCCCAGTCTAACATCGTTAAACAAATATAATCCATGTGCGGTAATTAAAATAAACTCTAACTACCCTGATCCCGCACTTCGGCTTCGACAATGATCAACAACCTGCGCAATGAGTGTAGTCTCAGCGATAAACGCTGAGTATGCCGGGCCTGGACCCTATTGGTCACTTAGTCATTTTAACCATCTTATTATTAGATTGGTTTCATGCTTTACCATTTTACAGTTATAATCAATAGTGTAGAAGTAAACATGCTTAATACATAACCATCCATCCAATCAACATTCATAATGCATACCATCCATCTAATCCAAACATTCATTAAATTCACAAACAACAGTTGTATAATCGAACATATCAAATAATTGCAGTATAATGTACACAATGTACAATCGCCGTAGCGAACGGTTTCCATAGTTAATTTTATTTGGCCTTCAAGGCTCCATCCATCCAAACCATGTTAATTAAATACCAGTTGGGCGTCATGTTGGGACACCAATAACCTCACCATGGACAGTAATCCTCCCGTACACACAAAGGTGCTCATTTCGCCAGAGGTCCGGAGGCCCCTGACTATTCACTTTGCCTCATAAGGCGTCCATATAAGGTCGTAGCCACCTGACCCACGATCTAAATAGGGCTCGTTGGGTATATACCTGGAGCGGAACCGATCGGGAACCCCTCAGTGATCACAAATGCGCAACCAAGTAGTTCGTAAACTACCGGGATTCCTCACCTCAACTCATACCATCTCTCTCTCATAATGTTTTAGATATGCTCTTAGTTTTATGGAGAATACAATTTTTTAATTAGCTGCCCAATGGGTCTCACGCATACCTAGAAGTAATCTAGGTTATATTCATGTTCGAGATCCATGCTCTCTAGAGACCGACAATGTCGTGACTCGTACCTAAGTTTTTACTTTAGGTTACCATATACTTAATATTAATACTAAGGGTATTATATTAAGTAACCGTCATGTCATCACATTAAACGCATATGTATGTTTATATAAGTCGATCTATAGTCGACGTAGTGTTAGTCCCGTAGGACGCTCGTGCATAAATAATTAATGCAGTAACACACATAATCACATACACGTATCCAAAACATATAACACACAAGTTATATATCAACCAAATCCGAGCCCAAGGAATTCCTTAGGACAACCCGGATCAAACCCCTTTACATACCGTACACCTTAGACCAAGGATGCGCAGTGTAGACCACTAGCTCGTCAAGCGCCTTCGTCTGAAGTATGATCTAAACGGTAATAAAACTATAAGTCAGTCTCCATGACTAACTAAATCCGGTATTTCCGAATAACAAGTAACCCCGACAGTTCATCCCGGATTTCTACAGTTAATTCTTACGGGTTTCTCTAAACCAGTCGGCTTTGTTACTAAAACTCATAGGTCGAAATGTTTCAACTGTTAAGTTTTATTCATTATATTCTTTTAATCTTTGTCCATTATTGAACTTAGGCATATAACCTATTGTTGTATGAATGCATGCATTATTTATTATCTTGTATTATTTTTCCACCATCCATTATAATACTTGTATTATATAATCCATTAATCTTGTAATAACTATATTTGAATTCAAAAACTTATAACATATAGTTTATAAACTATTTTCATGTAAAAACCTCCACCATTATATTATATGGTTTCCAACCATAATATATATCCATCCTTATATACATTATTCTCGCATATGTATATATTTACCAATATAGGTAAGTTCCATGAGTTATAAAACTCTTATATCTTATGTTACATTTTATCATCTTATATGAGATGATAATTCCCATTAATTGTATTATTATATACAACTTACATTAAGATTATTATCCTAATATTATGTAACATTTTATGTTGTATAATTACAACTCCTAAGGTTTATTCAATAAATATCTTAGTTTATAAATCTTATTTATTTCGTTTGTCACATTATTTAATGTGAATATCCTTATCTATATTAATTCCATTTAAACCATTAACACCATATAATTGTTATAACATTGTAGACCATAGTCTAAAACTCATTTTCCAACCTTTAATAATTCGGTACAGCCCTTTATTTCATTTAAATTCTATTTTGACCACATAACATTATGTAATGTTATACCATATACTAATATCATATAATATGATATTTTTATTTCCTTTAACTTATAACCTATAGTTTTATACAAACTATATTTAATGTCGCATATGCATATACATTTAAACCTTATTCTTTTCCATACCCATAGTTTTCTTTATTTACAAAATCACCCCATAATTTATACCATGTTATAATATATCATATAATATAACATTTTTAACTTATGAAATGGTATAACATATGGTTTTATATTTGTAAAATACCGAACAGACCATGTCTGTTTATAAATTAATTTCCAACCCTTTTAACTTTCCAAATTTACAATTTGACCACATATATAATGTTATGTTATATATATCATATATTATAACATTTTAAACCTTAATATTAATATAACTTATAGTTATATACATATTTAATTTCCGAACAGAACCCATATATGTTCTATATTATTTTTCAACCCACCAACTTTCTATAATCACAATGTGACCCACTTTATAACATATAGTTTTATAATATCATTAAACTATATATTATACACATATCTTATTAAATACTCTTATTTTATTCCAAAAATCACCAAATTCCACCAAAGGGTTATAAATATTATTCCTAACCCCTATATTCTCGGTTATTACTATTCCACCACATATATTTATCCAAAGTGTCAGAATGACATAATAACTATATATTATACATATATATTTTTTTAATTCCAAATCAACCAAATAAATTCCTAGAAATTCCTAATAGCCCATGGGTGTTTATAATACCATTTTACACCCTTAACTTTCGGTAATAACATATTTACCCCATATGTTATAAAATGTTACAATTAATTACTTATCTTATTATAAATACCTTAAACAAGCTATTTAACTTATCTAATTTGGTCAAAACCTACCATATGGTCAAGGTTGACCTCCTTAATATTTCCTTGACCATTACTTTCCCATTAATTACGGTTTGTACCCATATTTTCTAGAAATTACCATTTAACCCCAAACTTTATAAAATCTTATAAATTTTATTTTAAATCCTTTTAACCTCTAATTTTTGGCTTTATTAATATATAACCCCCAAATTTAATTTAATTATGGTATAACTACTAATTCCTTGCGGTAATATATATGTGTTACCTAAACTTAATTAAAACCTTATAAATACATAAATAAAATGGCCTAAAGTACATGGCCTTATTACAAACATTAGCTTATAAAATAAATTACACATAAATGCCCAAAAATGCTTTAAACTCTCGGCCTCACCATATAGTTTTCCATATTTACAATTTTCCACATAATGTCTTAAATTTGACAATTATGATAATTAATTACTTAGATAAATTTACTAAACCATTCCTTAATCACCTAAGGTCAAAATAAGACCTTTTATACATGTTCACTCACGACATATATATAAAAATATGTATAAGCACATATTAATATACCAAGTGAAGGTTTAAGTGATTTATACATTATTTTTGCCAAGTTTAGGCCTTGTTTAGCCACGGCTAGCTTAGGATAATTTTTCCACAGCTTCTTTTACATGTTTTCAAATAGCAATTAAGGCATGATTAGTCTCCAAGCAAGAGCTAACCATAAGAAGTGTTTAATGTATATTTTCAAGGTAAAATTTACCTTAGAATACCAAGGCAAGCAAGGTTAGTTGTAACACCCCCGTTAATCTCAACACAGCAGTACAAATAATGCCTAACGATATTATGACAAGTATATGCAGCGGATTCGCAACTCCATCCGGGTGCCACAGACGTCAGCCACCCACGTGGTTGACATAATCACACTACTAACAACAAGTTATGGTCCGAATGACTGGAATTAAAAACTTTAACCGAATCCAAGTACGACATGAAATACGACCAAGTACCGAGAGTCTACATCATAAGTTCTTAATTAAACAACATAAACCGAAACGTACATCTGGGGTTTAGTATTACATAGTCACAACCCATACATTAAAACACTATCTAATTAATAGTCTTGCCTAGATAGACTACCCCCATGATAGTCCTTCACCTACACTCCGACACGATCCAGCTGATCACCTGTAAAAATAAAGGACTCATCAAAACTATGCTGAGCATGAATATGTGTAGCCCGTATGTTGCCGGGCTACACACACTAGTACAAAAAATGTCTATTTCGGCGCCCCCTATTTCGGCGGTTGTAGATAAAACCGCCGAAATAGGGGCCCGAGATGTATACCGTATGCAAAGAAGGGGTCTATTTCATTTCAGCGGTTCCTAGATATGAACTGCCGAAATAGGCCCTTTTTAATAATTAAAAAATTAAAGAGACCTATTTCGGCGGTTCCTTACACGAAACCGCCGAAATAGGTGTTTCTATTTTTCTTTTTTTTTCAAATTTAATCATCTATTTCGGCGGTTCTCTGTTAGGAACCGCCGAAATAGGTCTCATTAATTTTTTAATAATTAAAAAGGGCCTATTTTGGCGGTTCCTAACAATGAACCGCCGAAATAGGTCCTTTTTATTAACCCCCCAACCCGATTCGAAACAATTACGATTTCATTAGGTTAATTAACGCCTCTTCTCATCTCTCTGTTCCGCGGCGATTGCGACCCACCATCGCCACCACAGCCGTCGCCCGCCCGCCCTCCTCCTCCTCTCGCTGTCGCCGGTGTCGCGCCGTCGGTGGTCGTGCAAGGTGGCGTCGCCGCCCTCATTCCGTTAGTCAACAGAGGCGAATAGAGGTGAGAGCAACCCTAACTTTGTATTTCGATTGTGTTTATTTAATTGTTAATTTGTTGTTAAAATTGATAGATTGTTATCACATTGTGATTGTGGATGTTGATATTTATTGTGTGTGTGAAATCTTTGCAAGATTTGGTTGTTAAACTAATAAATTTATGTATGCACACAAGGTGTTCGACGAAATGTCCGAGTGAATTTTTGTGCTGTTTTTGGCCTTCTTTTAATTATAGTTAGGTTAGCTTATTTGGGCTAGATTTATTATGCTTATATATGGGTGGAACAATGTTTGAGCATTATTTTTTTAGTATAGTTAGGTTAGCTTATTGTCCACTTAAATTACTTGTTAATTCACATTTCATAAGTAAATATACATTGTAAATAAATATACATTGATGAGTGAGATCTCTGCTAGTTATATAATTAAGCAAAATTTGTACTAATCACAAATGTAAGTTTACTTGTTCGAACAAGTAATATAAGTTAAGCAATTAAGAGTTTCTCCTTGTCTTCATAAACAATGTAGTCGAGTTGATGAGTTATCATCTTTGACACTAAGTTCCCCACTCTCTGTAGATTGTATTAGCGTTATACTAAAAAAATCTTATTGTGCTTGTTTGACTGAGCTAACGATAATGTTTTAATTTACATATTTGATTATGATATTATATTATCGTTAATACAAGAGTGTGATGCATAAGTGGTATATTGAAAATTATGGATAACATGTTAAACATGAAAATACAATTTAGGTTTGTTATGTAAGTTATAGTTTGATCTTGTCATTTATGAGTTGTTATGAACAACTTCATTCATTGGTAAAAATACTAATAAACATTCGGTAGTGTATATATATATATATATATGAGTATTGTATAGTCGTTAAGTTTAATATAAAATTATTCTAATTGATCTGAATGTTGTTCAATCTTTATGCGTTGCCTCTGTAGAGATTGGTGTTGCTACACGCGTCTCGCACGCCCGATTGAGAAGAGGGGCTGCAAACAATTCATTTATGAACCGGTATTTTTTTTTAATTTAACTCTTCATTCTCTTCATTCTCTTCACTCACTGTAAATTTGCAACCTAACTGCATATAAGGAACAAACACAACTACTGAGTTTCTCTTGTGTCTATACGTATTTGTGTCTCTACAGATAAATACTTAAGAGGTTCTTTACCATTTGATGGTAGATTGAAAGCGGAGAACAATTCATTTTGGAACCGGTAATATAATCTAACTTATCTTATCATTTTTCTCTTTTGTACTTTGTATTTGATTTCCACAAATTATTGGAATTTCGTTTGATGAATAATTTGGTATATCTTTTGATGAATCTAAAATTTTGTATTTCCAAATATTAGTTTGGTTTATGATAGGAATTTATGTGTTGATAATTGGTGAATGGTTAATAAGAGGCATGGTTGTGTCTTTTTTTACTTGTATTTTTTTGATTCCATAAATTATTAAATTTGGTTTGATGGATAAAGTTGGTATTAGTTTGATTGTGATGGAAATTTGTGTTGATGAATCGTTGGTGAATGCTTAATATAAGCATGGGATAGGAAAATTATGCAAAAGTCATGCCGATTTTTTTTTTACAATCTCTTCGTAATTAATATTGTTTGATGTATGTGTATATGTCTAACAATATCTAATTTTATTTATCAGGTCTCACATACATTCAAGTCCGTGAATCACCTCTCTTGTTTCCCGTCTTCTTCCATTACTGTTGCACTTTCCTCCTCTGTGCACAAGTAAGTAACAAAACCTTATTTTTTGTTTACTAAATGCAATTATGTATTTAAATTAAAGTGCTAGTACATAATTTAGCTTCATTCCATATTTGTTGATGCATTTGTTTTGTAATTTATTTTTTGTTGCTCCCTTGCAGAGACATATCAGAAGTGGTATTGCTGCATCTCTCGCAAGAAGCCTACTCTCAGGCACCAGTCTCCCCTATCCATAAATCCTTAAAAAACAAGTACGTATTTTAACTCTCGATTCTTTTGTTAATCTCTAAACCGGTTTGAACTTATACAGTGGAGAATTGAAAATGTTGATTTGATGATCTGAATTTGCAATTGGTTTTCAGTTAGCTAGTAAAGAATTGATTTATTTTAATGTTGGTTGCTGCCATTGTTGGAATGTTTGTGGTTGTGATGACTTTGGTGAGTGCTGAATAATAAGCACGGGATGTGTACAATTATGCAAAGGTCATGCCAAATTTTTGTAGGAAAAAGTAGTCGTAATATCGTTTAAAAACCGATTTCTGTTTTAGAAGAGCAACAATTTCTTAAATTTGAAATGCTAGTTTATTTTGTGTTTGCAACCTTAGAGTTAGGCTAGACTAATTGACAATCATCCCAGTCATGCTCCATTAAGAAATAAACATGTGCAACTTAATACAGGCCATATTCTACAAAGGCTCTAACTCACACCTGTGATCTGTTGCACATGTAGTATGGAGCATGACTGGATGTATGGTGATAGAGGCGAACATTTTGACAGAATGCTGAAAGAGTTTTGCAAAGCGCAGTGCAACACAAGGACAGGACAAAGGCGGAGAAAATTCCATGTCCTTGTGTTGATTGTGGTGTGGTTAGACATTATTCAAGCATCAACCTCGTACAACTCCATGTGAAGACCCGTGGTTTCATGCCACATTATACAAAATGGATTTTTCATGGAGAACGTGTTGAAGATAATGCTTCATCTTCCTACAGTCACGATCGGTGTAACTCAAGAACCGAGCAGACATTCCATACTACTAACGAGTCAGAACTCCCAAGCGCTTCCGGAGTCAATGTTGACAGTGAGTTGACTTATCATGATGAACAAATTGACGAGATGCTTGGTAACGTTGAGGATAACTTTGTCGACCGGCCGGATGAGTATCAAAGGTTGTTGGACGCATCCAAAACGGCGTTGTATCCTACTTACACTAAGTACACAAATTGACAGCTATATTGAATTTGTTCAACCTGAAGGGAAGATATGGATGAGTGACAAAGGTTTCACGGCATTCCTCGAGCTGATTCATGATATGCTACCGGATGAGAACGGTCTCCCTACGACCACGTATGAGGCAAAGAATGGGTGTGTCCAATGGGAGTAGAGTACAAAAAAATTCACGCGTGTCCAAACAACTATGTGTTGTACAGGGGTGAATACGAACATCTGGACAATTGCCCGAAATGTTCGTTGTCCCGGTATAAGCATAAAGATGGTGACTACTCCTCCTGAGAAAAAAAGCCCTCCAGCAAAACTGTTTGGTATTTGCCGATTATACCCAGATTCAAACGGTTGTTTACGAATCCGAAAGATGCAAAGAACATACGATGGCATGCGGAGGGTAGAAAGAGTGATGAGAAACTAAGACATCCAGCAGATGGGACTCAGTGGAGAAACATCAATAGACGGTACAAAGAACATTTCAGACATGAAGATAGGAATCTGAGGCTTGGGTTATGTACTGATGGAATGAAACCGTACGGCACATTGAGTAGTCAACACAGTACATGGCCTGTTCTGCTAGTGATCTACAATTTGCCCTCATGGTTGTGTATGAAACGAAAGTACATCATGTTCTCTCCTGATATCTGGTCTCAAGCAGCCAGTAATAGCATTGATGTGTACCTTGCCCCTCTGATCGACGATCTGAAGCTACTGTGAATGAGGGACGTGGATATGAGGGGCTTATGAGAGGTATATTTCACGCTTATCAAGAGGGCTTTTTTACGCTGTACCGTTTTGTATTCCCTGTATGACGAACTACTGCATTCCAACTGGGCATGTCGGTACAACGGTTAAAGTGAGCATTTGAACAACGCTTGCTTCAGGATAGACGTGGACATGATTTGGCATTTGTGATGGTACTGGACCGTTAAAAAATTGTGGAAGAAGATGATCTTTTGTTAGTGTATCATAGAAAGTTTCTTCTCGAATGAAACCCTGTATCGCCAACGTATTCGAGCGTAAGAGAAAGATTGTTAATGAAGGTCAAGACCGCAAATCAACCGTTTGGCCCATCAACCTCTCAGCTCTGAGGAAGTGTACGAAAAGGTTAAGGACATTGCAAATGTATTTGGAAACACATCAAAACCGGCGAAAAACATTGGAAAAAGTGTTCTATCTTTTGGGAACTACTTATTGCGTCATATTTCTGTGAGACACTGCTTAGACATCATGCACATTGTGAAGAACGTTGGTGAGGCAGTGAGTGGGACTTTACTCAATATACCCGGCAAAACAAAAGACGGATTGAAAATCAAAAAGGACATGCAAACCATGGGTATACGAAAGGAGTTACACCCACAAGAGAACGGGAAACGAATCTACCTACCTCCTGCATGCTACACGCTTTCAAAGGCTGAAAAGATTAGTTTCTGCAAATGTCTGCACTCGGTAAAAGTACCGTCTGGGTACTCTTCAAACTGGAAGAACATTGTATCGATGAAGGATTTAAAACTTTTAGGCATGAAATCTCACGATTATCATGTACTGATGTTACATCTTCTTCCGGTTGCAATTCGAGGGATATTGCCATCTGATGTCAGAAATGCTTTAACTCGGTTATGTTTCTTTTTCAACGTTGTTTGCTCCAAGGCAATTGACGTAACGTCTCTAGATGATCTACAACGTGAAATTGTTATCACATTATGTCAACTTGAGATGTATTTCCCACCATCTTTCTTTGATATAATGGTACATCTAATTGTGCACATCGTTCGAGAGATACAGTTCTGTGGTCCGGTATACTTACGGTACATGTACCCTTTTGAACGGTACATGGTACTAAAAGTAGAATGAAGAATAGGTATCGACCAGAGGGGAGTATTGTTGAAGCAACAGTGACTGAGGAAGTCACGGAGTTTGTGACCGATTATTTGAGGAGGCAGAGTCTATTGGTATCCCAAAACCACGACACTATGGCAGGTTTAAGGGTAAAGGTGTTATTGGTAGAAAGATCGTGCAAGTTTCGCGTCTACTTATTCATCAAGCACATTTGTTTGTCTTACAACATCTTGAGGTTGTTGAACCTTATTTGGAAACCCATATGGCTGAGTTAAGGCATCAAAATCCTTTGAAAAACCACATTTGGCTGACAAAAGAACAAAACCGAGTTTTTATCCAATGGTTCAAAGATCATGTGTTGACATTAGCATCATCAGATCCAGAAGCTGTAAGCGAAGAGATCAGATGTTTGGCAATCGGACCTGACACTAATATTACATCTTTTGAGGGGTATGATATTAGTGGGTATACATACTACACTGCACGCCAAGATGCCAAATCGATAAACCAGAATAGTGGGGTAAAAATTGAAGCTGCCACCACTGAGTACCACAGCGGTAACCGATCTCAACCAGTTAGTAATTGGTATTATGGTGTCATCGAGGACATCTGGGAATTAGACTATGACATTGATTCCTTTCTGTTGTTCTGGTGCAAGTGGGTGGATAACCGACACGGGTACCAAAATGATGGAGGGCTTACCATGGTTGATCTTTCACGGTTACACGGTTATAATGATGATCAATTTGTTCTGGGAAAGGATTGCGAGCAAGTGTGGTATGTGAGGATCCGAAAGACTGCAGATGGTCTGTTGTTCTTCCCGGAAGAAGGCCGGTTGTAATCGAAAATGAAAATGAGGATAACGATGAAAATGGGACTGTAGAGGAAACATCCTTGTTTCCTACTAGATTACCGGATTCGATTGATGATACCGAAAACGATTTGCTCTACGCACGATCAGACCATGATGAGGGTGTTGGGTAGAAAATATGAAATGATTTATGTTTTTGTATGTTTCAGGTAATGTTGTTAGTAGAATGTAGACTGTAATATCATCTTAACTGTTATTGTTATGCATCATAGTATTTATGTTATGAGTTTAACTGATGAAAATGCTTTATGATTTTTTTTTTTGCAGTGGATGATCACCCTGATGACCCCATTGGACGGCTTATCTCGACTGGAGAACCTGAGCCACAGCAGAATAGACCAAGTAAGCGGGTCACAAGAGGAGGAAAGAAGAAGAAGGACCAGTAGCAGTACACGAGACTGAGGCTGGCCCTTCACAGCAGACCGAAGAGGAGTCAGTTGTCCCACCAGAGGCGAAGAAGCAAAAGAAGAGAGGTGCTACACGTGGGCTGAAGGCTAACAAGGGCCCTCCTACAAAACCGGTGGACTTCAATCAGTTCAACCAACCCCATGGAAATTGGAAAGAATGACTTCACCGCTTACGGTAGCCATTTGGTGAAGTCATATTGCAACATAAACCACAACTGGAAGCAAGTGCCTCAATCATTGAAGGATACTATGTTTCAGCGTCTTCAGGTAAATCTCTACATTATTACTATGATCTTTTGTGAAATAATAGAACATTTATGTTTACTTTACTAACTGAATGATCATGTACGTAGTCTCGTTTCTCCGTGGATCCCGCACTTAAAAAGGATGTGCTATCAGCGATGTCGAAACAGTTCCGGGACCACAAGAATAAGTTGGCTGACAAGTTCATCTACAAGATGCCTACTCCAGAAGATCCAGATGATCCAGATCATGGTGGAGATGGTGAGAGACCACCATGGGAGGTTTACGAAGGCATAACAGAAGAGCAATAGGTAGAATTTGTTGAGAGGCGTCACACACCGGAGTTCCAGGTGCACTTTATTGTCATACATACATAAATTAATATTAATTTCTTATGTTTTTTTGTGTTCAATTTCACTTAACATGATCCCATTAATTTATGCAGGCTCTCCGTGTGAAACAACAAGCAAATGCTAAGAAGAATTGTACCCTCACCACTTAGGTGGAAAAAGTATTGCTCAAAGGGTACCAGAATGGGAGCAAAAGGGATATCTGCCCACGGATGGCTCATTGGATGCCAGTGGAAGAAGAATGAAAGTGTGGGAGTTAAGCCACAATCCGAAGAACTCTACTCCCGAAAATCCTCAATACGATGAAGCCACGAGAGCAGTTATTGCTCAAATGGTAAGTGATATCATTCATTTTCAGTCAAACTGTTCATTTCCTTTGTATATGAACTTATGTTAAACTAATAACTGTATTTGTGTGTTATATTAGGGTGAATTAAGCTCTCAGCTCACCCAGGGCACCTGGACCTCACAGAGGAATGATGATCCTCTTACAGCGCTCTTGGTAAGAAGGATCATCCAGGTCGTGCCATTGGGTTTGGTGGGCACGTTGGTATCCGCCAGACATTTGGCGCACCCAGGTCCAGAATCAGCCAGGGACAGTCGATTAGCTACGAGGAGCACCTGAGAGCGTTGGCTAAGATGGAGCAGAGGATTACTCAGAACGTCAACGAGAGGATCGCTCAGGCTATATCAAGGATTCAGCCACAGCAGCATGAAAGCCAAGAGGTTTCTCGACCACCAGTTGATCAGTCACCCATTCAGCAGCAGAGTGCACCGGTAGTGAGAAGTAGTGTCCCACTCGGCTGATCCGTTTCCCTATGCATCTCTACAGGTTAGACTAACATTTCAATTGAGTACATGACGATTATGATTTTTCACTTGATCACTAATATCATCATAGAAGAATTCACAATTTTTATCTAAACAAGTTCCACATAACACTCAGGCACCCACTGAGTGCCATCTGTTTTTACAAATTGGAGTAGAAGAGGTCATGGTTGCATGGGGAAAACTTTTCCCCTCTCGTCCAAGTGATATTGTGCACGGTGAACCACTCCGACATTACCATGCACGAGTGCTTCTAGACGAATTTGTTGCAGAGCATGCTGACGTCGGTTTACCGGTGCCGATCCCACAAAGACCTACCGTGCGTTCTGCACAAACTGCGACAGTGCAGTGGCCTGCACGATTGGTCAGACTCCCTGGGCAGGTATTACTCTTAACCGTTGCTATAAAACTATTGGTGTACCACCTTGCATCCATATACTTAATTAGACTAATATCATAGGATATGAGCCGACCGAAGACTGATAAGGGCAAAGGAAAAAGAATTGCCACACCTGTGCAATCAAAGGCATCCATAATTTTGTGCTTAGACCTGCTTTGGTGGAGAAGAGAATATTGGCCGGCTTGTCGACTAATATGTAGATTCTGCATTCCTTGTTGTTGCTGCTACCACCTGATTCTGATTCCCTCACTGTGGAAGATCCCGAGCGGATATTTCACTATATAGTTCAAGGAGAAGATATACATCGATTTGGGATGTATATGTGCGACTTCGAGGAGTGCTTCAGGAGGGATTGGTTGAATGTGTCGATTATCAAGTCGGCCGCCATGTGAGTGACTTCTACCTTTTATATTTTGAATTCATTAATTGGTGATGAATTAGATGTTTGAATAAAAAGTTAATGACTAATGATATTGCCTCATAGGTGGGTGCATGATAAGGCGATCAATGTCTATGAAGATCGAAGATTTGGATTCCTGTGTCCTGCTATGTGCAGTGAAGTCCAGATGACAAGTGATCCGCAAAGCCTTATGCAATATATGACGAATGCCCTCTTTGAATGTTCTAACAAGTCATTTATTATGCTGCCATATCATTCAGGGTATGATATTTGACTATTTCTCTTAGTATTATCTAAAACATATAGTTTGTGTTAGTTGCTTAATGAATTCAACACATGTGTAATTTGTGGACAGTCGACATTGGTCTTTGTTTGTGCTGGTGATGTCGAAGCACCCACGAATCTTGCAATTTGACTCACTTGGTACGGGTGCCAAGAGACCGAAGATCTCCACCGCAATACTGGGGTAATTAGTTTGTTGTCGTAAACAACAATTATTATTACTTAACATTAACTGTTTCATAACTTGCTACTGATGCTTAAAACTATATATATTGCTGATGTATATAGTTCCATGAGAGCTGCATTATCTCTCCAGGGTATAACAATGAAGAGTAACATCCCTTGGAACACTGTCAAGGTACTCTATTAATTGATAAATTTGTGTGATAATGTTTAAACTTGTTTATAACTGTCAATATGTGCGTTTGTATAGTGTCCGGTGCAGCCTAGGGGTTCAGAATGTGGATACTATGTCATGAGATTCATGAGTGACATAGTAGGAGCGGCAAACCTTTTACCAGAGCACTCGTTAGACAAGGTAACATTCTTTGAAAGTTTAGTTATGCTCTTTACATGTTGTTAGACTTGTACATTTTAGATTAATGTTCATTTTTTTTTCAAGGCTTACGAAGAAGTGTTCAAAGGTGGTCAGTATGATGATGCTCAAATTGTTGAGATGCTTGAGGAATGGTCGGAGTTCGTCTGCACAAGTTTAATGAATTGATGATCATGAAGATGTTTTGTGAACTTTTTTGAGTATGTAAATGTAACTCTGTACACTTGTGGATGGTGTAATGGTAGATTTGAATTGTATTGTGTTTTTTATTTGTAATGAAGTGTGAATTGCATTGGTTTTGTTAACTCTCAAGTTGGTGGGTCGTTGGTATTAATGGGTATAAATTGGTGATTTTTAATGTTTTTATTTGGTTATGATGGGGCTTTGATTAAGCTTTATTGTGATGTGAGCTGCTGTATGGATGAATATATATACAGGTCTGATTGAACCAAATGTGGTATATATATATATATATATATATATATATATATAAGCTAGGATGGAAAAAAACAAAAATAAAAATACCCCTATCTCGGCGGTTCTTAGAGCATAACCGCCGAGATAGGCCCCTGGGATTGACCGATGGAGAGATTGACCATGGGTCTATCTCAGCGGTTCTTAGAGAACAACCGCCGAGATAGACCCATGGTCAATCTCTCCATCGGTCAATCCTAGGGTCCTATCTCGGCGGTTGTTCCCTAAGAACCGCCGAGATAGGTACATCTAGTTCGGCGGTGCTCATTTCGGCGGTTAACAACCGCCGAAATAGGCCCATTGGAACCGCCGAAATAGACGTTTTTTGTACTAGTGACAACTACTTGGTCGAATATTATTAAGTCAGATTACATGCTATAATAAAGCAGTAAAGCACCCCACCATATCATAATATCATACACACTTCAGGGTAGCAAGGCATTAGAAACAAGCAGTCAAGCATAACATGTTGGCATCATAGTAACATCAAACACGCAACTGTGAGCCTCGATTTTAAACCCTATCCTATGTGGATTAACTTGATTGGGATCTAATCGGGTTTTAGGTCCACTTATAGCCAAAGATTAATAACTATGCCATACAACAATAATTATTAAAACCTAAGCTAGCTCACTGGAACCTATTACGAGTCGCCACCTAATTTTAACCTAGATCAAATTAGGAAATGAGAGTTCAGGTTCGGGGGCTTGATATTCGACTTAATTAGAGTTCAATTACTTTCATTACCCCTAGAAGTCGTTTTTCCTCTACTTAGTTTAACTACGGCTTATTACGAGTCGTTTTAAGCTAAGTGCGCGAGCTTCTGTTTTTTTTGTTTTTTAGCATTTTTTGACTGAAAATAAAAGTGAAAGTTGAAATTACCTAAACTAGGGTTTCGGTGGCAGAATTAGGTCAAATTTTGTTTCCGTCCGTAGCCACGGACCTAATGTCCGTAACCACGGACCCTAGTTAATCTATGTGAAAATAAAAGTCGGATTAAACAGAAAACAAAAATTTGAAAAGTCCGGGGCCACGGATAGGATGTCCGTAGGCCCGGACATAGTTTAATAAAACCTAAATTTTTAAAATTTTTAAATCCCGCCGCCGTCCGTGGGTGTCCGTGGTCCCGGACCATAGGTCCGGGATCCCGGACCACCCACGGACAGGGGTTTTATGGTGGCTCCCGAAGGTGTTTTCGGCTCAAAATTTATGCACGCGTAGCCTGAAAGGTGTACAATTCGTTAGTAATTGAAAGATTGCAGTTTGAAGTCGAATTATGTACGAAACTTGGCGAACAAGTAACAAGGCAGAAACAAAAGTAATTAGCAATACAGAAGCGTAAAAAGGTTAGTTTGAACCCAAAATTTGACAGAGAGTTAATAAGGTCGTGGAGAGTTAGAAAAGTAGAATTGCAACCTGTTTTACCTTCAAATTAGGAGGATTCTTCACGTCGGGATTCTTCGGATGCCTCATTGATGGCGGATCCAGAAGAACTTCGAACCCAGCTTCTGACTCCTTGTTGTTCTTGATGTTCTTCACGTTTTGGTGCTGTTTTGGTGGGGGTTTGATGATGGATAATGTTGTGGGAGTTGAAAAATGTGTTTTGGTGTTGATTTTGGTGAGATTTCGGTGTTTGATCGTGGCTCTGGGGTTCAAAACGTGGAGAGAGAGAGACGGCTGCCTTCTTTGAGAGTCTAGGGTTCTTGAGGTTCTTCTTTGATCATGGGATAAGGTTCCTTATATAGGCCTCTTTAAAGATAGAAAAATCCGGTAAAAACTGAGATTTACCGACGTTTTAGCTCAAGGGCTTCCAAAAGGAATTTGATTATGAAATTTTACACATGGGTAAAGGATGATATTTCTGAATTTAAAGTGGAATCGAAATTTTTGGACATTGGAATATTTTTAAATTCAATTTCTCGTCAGATTCAATCAGAAATTGCTAGAAAATTATTGGAAATTCAAAAAATCAAAATTCCAACGCCATTATGCTTCAGATGTCATCCTCTATCATGGGTTAAAATTTTAAAGCATTTTGAATTGATTTGACCCTTATTTGGAGGAGAGAGAAAGCCTATAGGGGGCTTAGGAGCCTTGAAAAATTACGAAAATGCCCCGGAGATGACTAAGCTGTCCCTAGTACTCTGAAATGTGCCGATCGAATTGGGAACCCTCGCTACTAGCCTATTAGTAGAGACTCTCTTCGGGGGGTTGAAATTTTGGGTATAACAGATTGCCCCCCGTCAACTAGACTTTGTAATGGAAATGAAAAGGCTAGTTGATGCTTGAGTGATACCCCAAAATTATGGATCTTAAAAGACCACACGTGCAATCCGACAAGTTGCGTCGAGCTATTCTAAGGCGCTTACTACCTATGAGTAAAGTGGAAGGGTGTCGAGCGGTTCTAAGGCGTCGACCACCTAAAGATGATAATGAAGTAATGTCAGACTATTCTAAGGCGCCGACTACCTATAAGGATGATATGACGTCAAGCTATTCTAAGGCGTTGACTACCTATAATGAATGAGATGATGTCAAGCTATTCTAAGGCGTTGACTACCTATAATGAATGAGATGATGCTCAAGCTATTCTGAGGCGTTGACTACCTATCAGTGATTGAAAATGGTGTTGGGTCGAGTTCTCTATTCGTGTGAGTTCTGCTTCTCTAGTGAGTTATGCTGCTCTGGTGAATCTGAATCTTTGGCTGAGAATCTGTATCTCTAAAGAGTCTGTACCTTCGGCTAAGAATCTGTATCTTCAACTGAGAATCTGTATCTCTGATCGGGTAAGAATCTGTATCTCTGAAGAATCTGTATCTTCCGGCTGAGAATCTGTATCTCTGAAGAATCTGTATCTTCGTGGTGAGAATATGTATCTCTGATCGGGTGAGAATCTGTATCTCTAAAGAATCTGTATCTTCGGGGCGAGAATCTGTATCTCTGAAGAATCTGTATCTCCGGGGCGAGAATCTGTATCTCTGAAGAATCTGTATCTTCGGGGTGAGAATCTATATCTCTGGTCTATGATGAGGAGTTTCGTACGGACGGATTCAAGGTAAACTTATGCAAATGATCATGTTGAAAGTGATGCAAATGATATGGATGATATGAAAATGACATTCGGATGCTTCTGGGGACCGAAACCCGTTCCAATGCTCCTTGTTGGTATACTATGGGACTTATTGCCTCTGCCCCCAACTGGGGTACTGGGATAACTTCTAGATTACCAAGGGGACTTATTGCCACTGCCCACTATTGTTTCTCCCAAGAAGTTGACATGAAGATGGGGACTTATTGCCTCTGCCCCGCCAACTTAGATCGCGCTCTGTCTCGTACCTGTCTCGCACTGAAGATGATACTAGGTCTCGTACTAGTCTCGCACTAGATGATGACGCTCGGTCTCGCACTGATGAAGGTGATGGGTCTCGCACTGACGAATATGATGGTCTCGCACTGATGAAGATGCATGGTCTCGCACTGACGAATATGATGGTCTCGCACTGATGAAGATGCATGGTCTCGCACTGAAGTCTCATACTAAATGGATGAAGAAAAAGTCGGATTTCGCATTGATTCTGGGTCTCGCGCTGAATGAAGATGCCGGGTCTCGTACTAAAGTCTTGAAAATGATGGGTCTCGAACTAAGAATGAATCGGAAAGATAATGGTCTCGTGCAAATGATGAAAACTGATTACTGGAGTGCCAAACACGGCAATGATGATAAGATTTATGCAATCAAAATATATGAAGGATACTCGTTCAAAACAGGAAACTGTTGGAAAAGGTGCCAAACTTGGCGATGTTGAGGTGTTATGCAAAAGTTGTAAAATGCAACTAAAGTGTTTGTTGGAAGCTTGCCAAAACACGGAACTGTTGAAAAATGTGCCAAACATGGCAATGCTTGAGAAAACTCTACTGAAAAGGAAAGTGAAATGATCATTTCCTGACTAAAAATTTCATATCTACAATTTGTTTCTTAAGAAAATGAACATGCCGCTGGTGGAAGTGTGTGGTGTTTGTTGTGGTGTTAAAGGCTTTTTTGGTGTTCAGGATTTACGATAGACCTGGGATCAGGCTATGATTTTGGATGGTGGTCTGGGTTATGACGGGCCTGATGTTTTTGTGGAGGTAAGGCCAATGACAGGCTTGAGGTGGAATGGTGGTGGTGATGTTTGAGCTCTGGGTTCGAATTGGTGTTGTCATAGCAATTGTTGGAACCAACAATTGCCCCCAGTACTTTTCCTTTAAGACAACTGAGCTAGAGTTCATGGCAATCGATCGGAACGATCGATTGCCCCCAGTATTTTCTTTTATTAAACGTGCGAACGAGTCTCGTCCTCACAGGGTCACAGCTTATGTTTCGATGTGGTGCTTCCTAATCTACACTCAGCGTGTTTGATGCTTGTACTTGTTTTCTGCTCACGGTCACAACTTCTAGACCATTGAATTCGATATTTGATGGATTTACGCATTTGATCTGTTACTTTCACGTGATTAGACACACAACTATCAAGTCGGAAGTCTTTAAAGCTTATAACGTGGCCATGGGGTGTGATGAAGGACAACGGGACCATGGAGGGATTTTTGAGGTATGTGGAGCTTAAGTGGGTGACCAAAGCTGCAACTTGCGTCTTCTCTTGGATTCATCTTCCTTGTCTTGAAGTCGTCTAGCCGCCTTGTGCTGACGTTGTTTTCGAGTCTTCTGGACTTGGACTTTTGAAGTTGTCCTTTACACCATTTCTCTTTTTGCCATTTGGATTTCTTCGAGGCACTTCGGGTTTGCCTTTTGTTTTATCCTTTCTTGACTTTGCCTTCGGGGTTTTGTGTTTCCTGGCTTTGGGCTTCGAGAGCTATTTTGATGTGAGCTCCTTAGATCCTGTGTCACTCTAGGACCATTTGCGGATCACTTCGTCATGCTGATAGCGGCGTTGCTTCTTTGGATTAATGAGAATGTTTCTGAGAGTCAGGCTCCTCGCTTCCTTGGTCACCGGGTCGAACATTCATCATTGGCTAGGTTATTTTGTGGAGCTCATAATATCGAAAAGGGATATATGAAAGGCTCAGTGGGGGTGCCTAGGGTTTAATGACAGGGTTTACAAGCTTTTGGCTATGTGGTGTTGTACCTAGGTGCTTCGTCATTCCTGATAGTTGTGTATCCATTCTTTGTTATTTTTCGCAGATCTAAGAGTAAATTTACAATTATCTCCTTCGGTCGAAGTTATGCCGTTCACCTCACCTTTGAATGTGGTCTCACCGGAGTCGTGTAAAATGACACGCTCATTCACTCATGGTTTTTTGCTCAAGACACTCTCGTGAATTTCACTTAGTGACTAGTTCACACGCTTAAACGAAAGATGAAAGATGACGTACCTAAACTCAGATTGCCCCCAGTATTGATTTGGGGTTAATGACAACAATTTAAAAGATATGGATTTGGAACCGCTTTGGGGGTTATTTGGATGTCTTGGGATGAGCTGTGGGGTTTGGTAAGGCATGTTCAAAATTTCGGAAACAAAATACAAGTCTTTGCATGCCATTGTCGGGAAATAATTATTTCATGAACCATTTTCTCAAAAAAACTTGTGTGAAATAAAATCTTTTTTGTTACCCTTTAGACTCGAAAAAGTCATCCATTTGTGAACATGAGGAAGAAAATGAAAAATCGATGCTTCTTATCGGTGGTTGAAAACGATCATTCTTTGAAAACTTTGAGCGATGCATTTGAAAGATGAATGTTTTAGCAAGTTATGCAGTAGAATGCATGGGATCCCTAAACTTTCCCTTGAATTTGAACTCTGCTGAACCGTCTGATGTCGGCATGCTGAAGACTCGAGCTCTTGACTGCTAGGATGTCGTTAAGATGACCGTGACCGTCTTCTTCTTGGACTCTGTGTGGGCCTTGAAGGCCCTTAATCTGGAGGTGATATGTACAGGCTGAAGGAAGCCATATGAACTATGAATGGGCCACTGGGCCGAGAGAGAAACTTTGAAGTCTAAGATTTGTTTGATGTTCCTGTTGGGCCTTGAGGCCAGAAACTACAATGAATGAAAAATTATCTTGAATTCGAATGAGTTGAAACCTAAACAAGTAGTTTTGAGTGGGGCCTAAAAGGTATGACACCTAGATCTAGGACTTTGGGCCAGGGCCCGAACAAAAGGTTCACCTAGACTAGAATGGGCCTTAGGCCGGAATGGAAAAGCCTAATTGATAGATTTGTTTTTCATGGGCCTAGAACTAAATTGATAATTCAAATTAGGCTGAAAGAGAAATCACCAAAGTCTAAACTTTTGGGCCGAAGCCCAAATGACACACATATCAAACCAAACAGGGCCTCTGGGCCGTAAACAATAAAGCTGCCAATTCGGGTTGGGCTGAGTTGATGTAGGAGAGGTTCCTATCAATTTCTAGGCTGCGTAGTGGGCCAATCATACAAGCAAACAAGGCCCACACAAGTTCAACATGTCCTCACTAGACGCTTTGATCAAACCGGGTATGGATCGATCCGGAGAGGTGCTTGGGGCATGGGCCCAGGTTACCACAAAGGAATAGGGCTTGCACGCTATTCTCTTTGGGCTTCCCCACTTTTTCACATCACCTGAAGGTGTGCGTCTACGGTCGGGTCTTTGACTGACCAAACATTGGGCTTGGTAAGGACACTGCCAGGAAAACGCTTGGGGCTAAGGCCCAGGTATTAAGGGGATGTGGTTAGACAACATCCTCCTCTTTTCCCCGCTTATTCACATCACCTAAAAGGTGTGAGTCCCTGACAGGGGACCCTAGATGGGTCCCGGGGTGGAACTGGTTTGTGGGACCCTCGCTCTCATATGATGCAAGGGTGCAAAATTTTAAAGTGCGCACGAAAGTAAAAAAACAAAGTAATAAAGCCATAAATAAACAATTTTTCGAGTTAAGCCCTCTTTCTTAAAATTAAACAAGTTAAAATTAAGAATTTATCCCCAGCAGAGTCGCCAGTCTGTGAGCCTCGATTTTAAACCCTATCCTATGTGGATTAACTTGATTGGGATCTAATCGGGTTTTAGGTCCACTTATAGCCAAAGATTAATAACTATGCCATACAACAATAATTATTAAAACCTAAGCTAGCTCACTGGAACCTATTACGAGTCGCCACCTAATTTTAACCTAGATCAAATTAGGAAAGGAGAGTTCGGGTTCGGGGCTTGATATTCGACTTAATTAGGGTTCAATTACTTTCATTACCCCTAGAAGTCGTTTTTTCTCTACTTAGTTTAACTACGGCTTATTACAGTCATTTTAAGCTAAGTGCGCGAGCTTCTGTTTTTTTGTTTTTTAGCATTTTTTGACTGAAAATAAAAGTGAAAGTTGAAATTACCTAAACTAGGGTTTCGGAGGCAGAATTAGGTCAAATTTTGTTTTCGTCCGTAGCCACGGACCTAATGTCCGTAACCACGGACCCTAGTTAATCTATGTGAAAATAAAAGTCGGATTAAACAGAAAACAAAAATTTGAAAAGTCCGGGGCCACGGACAGGATGTCCGTAGGCCCGGACATAGTTTAACAAAACCTAAATTTTAAAAATTTTTAAATCCCGCCGCCGTCCGTGGGTGTCCGTGGTCCGGGATCCCAGACCACCCACGGACAGGGGTTTTATGGTGGCTCCCGAAGGTGTTTTCGGCTCAAAATTTATGCACGCGTAGCCTGAAAGGTGTGCAATTCGTTAGTAATTGAAAGATTGCAGTTTGAAGTCGAATTATGTACGAAACTTGGCGAACAAGTAACAAGGCAGAAACAAAAGTAATTAGCAATACAGAAGCGTAAAAAGGTTAGTTTGAACCCAAAATTTGACAGAGAGTTAATAAGGTCGTGGAGAGTTAGAAAAGTAGAATTGCAACCTGTTTTACCTTCGAATTTAGGAGGATTCTTCACGTCGGGATTCTTCGGAGGCCTCGTTGATGGCGGATCCAGAAGAACTTCGAACCCAGCTTCTGACTCCTTGTTGTTCTTGATGTTCTTCACGTTTTGGTGCTGTTTTGGTGGGGGTTTGATGATGGATGATGTTGTGGGAGTTGAAAAATGTGTTGGTGTTGATTTTGGTGAGATTTCGGTGTTTGATCGTGGCTCTGGGGTTCAAAACGTGGAGAGAGAGAGACGGCTGCCTTCTTTGAGAGTCTAGGGTTCTTGAGGTTCTTCTTTGATCATGGGATAAGGTTCCTTATATAGGCCTCTTTAAAGATAGAAAAATCCGGTAAAACCGAGATTTACCGACGTTTTAGCTCAAGGGCTTCCAAAAGGAATTTGATTATGAAATTTTACACATGGGTAAAGGATGATATTTCTGAATTTTATAAAGTGGAATCGAATTTTTTGGACATTGGAATATTTTTAAATTCAATTTCTCATCAGATTCAATCAGAAATTGCTAGAAAATTATTGGAAATTCAAAAAATCAAAATTCCAACGCCATTATGCTTCAGATGTCATCCTCTATCATGGGTTAAAATTTCAAAGCATTTTGAATCGATTTGACCCTTATTTGGAGGAGAGAGAAAGCCTATAGGGGGCTTAGGAGCCTTGAAAAATTACGAAAATGCCCCCGGAGATGACTAAGCTGTCCCTAGTACTCTGAAATGTGCCGATCGAATTGGGAACCCTCGCTACTAGCCTATTAGTAGAGACTCTCTTCCGGGGGGTTGAAATTTTGGGTATAACAGCAACCAAGCACAACAAGTTTTAGTATAGCAACAACAATCATGTAACTAATCAGACGTGTGCATAGGTATATTATACCAAAGATCCCCACTATGGGATCAATCGAGCGTTGTGTGTTTTCATTCCTTTCCCTTATCTCCATAAAGTGTATTCTCTTCCTCTCCTCTTGCACCAGGTCTGGGATATAGTTAGGTCCCGTGACCATATCATGTAGGTGCCAATCTTTCCTTGATTCTTAAGGTTTATTTGTGAGTTCTCTTATCACCACGTATTGAAGAGCGTCTTCTCCATAGCTAATCCTCCATTTCCGGCGTCATGCGTCGAGGAAGCGGGGTCGCCTCAAGACCCCAGTATGGGTTCCACCAACTGGTATTTTACTATTCATTATCGTTATAAGTTCGACACCATAGTGGGTGTCGTTAGAAGTCCTCTATAATTTAAGAGGAGTGTTGCTTTTATATAGTTCCTTGTTTGTTTACGTAATTCGTTGTGTTTCATCTCAAGGCTTCATCAACGAGAAGGGACTACACTACTGTGTGCGTGCAAGTAATATGCAGCAATGATATATGTCACAAGCATATAAACGAGTCATAACAAGCAATCAAATTTTGTGCTAGTCTTATGGTCATTGTCAAACAAGGCACACAGCACACAAGTCGTGTAACACGGCAACATACGGACCACACATATCCATACCTTTTTTAAAGTACGAGTTGTCTCGCACTCGAAGTCCCGGTCGGAGTTCGCTATGACCAGTTGAGTGTCTAGGCAGTCTCTCTTGGACTAATCCTTGTTGCAATATGGGACTTCAGTTCTTGAGTCACTCAACAGCAGCTTGTGGGTTCTTGGAGTTTATTGCTCCAAGTTTCCAAGAGCTTGGGCTACAACTCGACCAGACAGACAGGAGAGGGACCAAGAGGTCTGGAGTTTACTGAAACTGAAATCCACACCAGGGAACTGGTTCTTTATCAGCTCTCCGTACTTTGAAAGAGGATGCCACAGGCTACCAAGGGACTACTTGCGTGTGGAAGGAATCGGGAAAATCACACGAGTTTCTGCTCATGCAGAACTGGTGTACGCAAGAGAAGTGAAGGGTGTTTTGTATATGGGCTGGTTGATGGAGTTCGTGGTTTCTGTCCACAAGGCAGTAGCATAGGAGTTTGAAATTGCAAACTCTGAGGCATCGTGTGGAACAACAGTATGTTTGGGCTCAGAAATAGACATAGTTGGCATATTTTTTTTTTGAAGTCGAGGTAGTTCACAGTGTGCTTCAGATTGCAGGAGTATTGAAAAATAAATGAGTATGGTGCTCTGGAATTGTTGTCTTCTTGGTTTCCCGACATTGCAGAGAATGAACAGAGAGGATAAGGGGTGGTGTGGGAATATTATCACTCTAGTGGATTCGTTTCTTCTGCTCCTGGGATTGACAACAAGTCCCTGTCTGGGTATGCTTGCATCTGTCAATTAAGCAACCAGGGAGTGAGGGCATGAGTGCGGTTGCAAGTTTCTAGAGAAGAGTATGGGTGGTTAGTGAAACAAGGATTTATGTCGCCTGGGAGTTTGAATTCTTTGTCTCCTGTTTTCATTTGATTCGGTCTGGTTTTTGATCGAGGAAGAAGAACGGAAAAACGGCACTGCTGCAGAGAGTGGGTGTTTGATTCTTTTCTTTGTAATTATCATAGTTTGCATAATACTAGTTTTGATTTGGTGGTATAAGTTACCGAATTCGAGCACAGCTCAACGGGTTAAAGCATTCGGGGAAGGTACAAGAGGTCATGGGTTCAAACCTCAGCGGGAGCGTCTTTGCTCCTTTTTTTTCTTCTCTTTTTTTGTATGAGTTATACATGCTTATTTATATATGTAAGACCATATAATATATTGCGTTATATTTAATTATTTTTTGTTACGAAGTTATGCGATGTTATCATTTTTATTACAACGTTACAATATTGTAACGTTATGTACGTGTATTTCTGTATTCGTACTATATATATATATATATATATATATATATATATATACTAGATTTAATTGTTCGTACGTTATTTTATGTCCAAATTATAAAACGCGTTATGATTTTATGCGTTTAATGTTCAGGGGTATTTCAACTTACCCCCCTTAAAGAGACTTCGTCCCGAAGTCTTACTTCCTTAACTTATGTTTTCCACCCCTAGCAATCTTAGGGATCCAGTCCCGCATTCATTCACGATACCCAAAGAATTAAGTCCATAACTGTAATGCTCAGCGCTTCTAAGCACCATGCCACATCAGTGGCTTCACACAAGTTCTCATAGTAGACCAAGAAGCCAGCAATGTGTATAATATGCTAAAGCGCAAGCCAAGGCACACAACATTCATTCATACAGAGCATTCAAGTACACTTACATACCATTCACATACACACAATCCAAACACACCACAACGAGTAATAACACAGTAAAAACGTAACGCGCCTACCCCCCTTAAAAATGGATTACGCCCACGTAATCCTTTTTATACCATCTTGAACCATACCATCCTAGTACCTTGGTTTAAGATGTTTTAACTCTCATGGGGCATTCTAGTTCCTATGCAATGTAGCTTACATTATGATCTCATCAACGGCCTTGATCATGTTAAGGGTTTAGTTTCTGTATCAAAAGACTCTTATCGGTAGTCGTAGTGATCTAGAAACGGATTCGAATGGATCACCTATATCCATATCTATAAATACGAGCGGGTAGAATACATTGATACATGATTCGAGATTTAGAGGCTACAACCACAGAAACTTCTAACATATATAATTTGGTAACCTTTTGACTGAAACCAATTGAAGTCAACCAACAGGGTTAAGGCCATAATTGGGCTGAAAAAATACCACTTTCTGTAACACCCCCGAATAAAACATCTAGTAATACAAACGTCGCGCCTAAACAACATCACGGTTAACTACGCAGCGGTATAACTCCATCCGGGTGTCACAGACGCCAACCACCCACGCGGTTGACACAACCATACTACCAACACCAAGTTACGGTCTGCATGACTGGAAACAGCCCTCAACCAAACTCATATACAATACAAGATACAATTCCAAATACCGAGTGTCTACAACAAGATTACCAATTCATAAACTGAACATTACATCCCGGGTGTAGTAACAACTCATACTTCAAGCATACTACTACAACTCAAGAATTATGCCCCGATGGACTACCCCATGGTAGCCATCCCGCCTACGCTCCGTTATCGTCCGGCTCAATACCTGTAAAAAAATTGGGTTGTAAAGGACTCAGCAAACTACGCTGAGTATGAACATGTGTAGCCCGTATGTTGCCGGGCCACACGACTACTTGGTCGAATATTAAAGTCAATTTTCATGCTATAATAAAAGCAGTAAAGCACACCACAATATATCATGATATCATACAGACTTTAAGGTAGCATAGCAATATCAACTACATCCAAGCATAACATGCTGACATCATAGCACATCAAACACGCAACCAGGCACAACGAGCTGCTAGTATAGCAACAACAATCATGTAAGTAATAAAACGTGTGCATAGGTATGTTATACCCATGATCCACACTATGGGATCATTCGAGCGTTGTGTGTTTTTCATTTCTTTTCTCTTGTTCCCTTAAAGTGTATTTTCTTTCTCTTTCCTTGCACACAGGTCTGGGGATATAGTTTAGATCCCGTGACCATCTCATATAGGAGCTAATCCTTCCTTGTTTCTTTAAGGGTTATTTGTGAATTCTCTTATCACCACCATTTGGAGAACGTCCTCTCCATAGCTAATCCTCCATTCCCGGATAGCTCTCTCTCTCTGTTGTTTTTAAAGGTTACTAGCCACTGCCCCGGATACCAAGGGTCCGTCTCCTTATTCCTTTTCAATGTTACTAGCCTCTGCCCCGGATACAAAGGGTCCGTCTCCCTATTCCTTTTCATTGTTACTAGCCTCTGCCCCGGATACAAAGGGTCCGTCTCCCTATTCCTTTTCAATGTTACTAGCCTCTGCCCCGGATACAAAGGGTCCGTCTCCCTATGCCTTTTAATGTTACTAGCCTCTGCCCCGGATACAAAGGTCTGTCTCCCTATGCCTTTTAATGTTACTGGTCTCTACCCCGGATACAAAGGGTCCGTCTCCCTATTCCTTTTAATATTATTGGTCTCTACCCCGGATACAAAGGGTCCGTCTCCCTACTCCTTCTAATATTATTGGTCTCTACCCCGGATACAAAGGGTCCGTCTCCCTATTCATTTCTAATGGGTATTGACTTATCGTTATCATTGGTAGTTCGACACCATAGTGGGTGTCATTAGAGGTCCTCTATAGTTAAGAGGAGTTTTCCCTTTATATAGTTCCTTTGTTTTTACGAAGTTCATTGTGTTTCATCTCAAGGTTTCATCAACGAGAAGGGACTACACTACTGTGTGCGCGCAAGCAATATGCACAATAATAGCAAGCGGGTAAGCAAGGAAAATAAGCAATCCATTCACATGCTTTACGCAAGCTCACAACAGACAAATAAGCACGGTAAAACAAACATTCGTTTTCATGCATTAGTCTTGTGGTCATAGTCAAACAAGGCACACAACACACAAGCCGTGTAACACGGCAACATACGAACCACACATGTCCATACCTTAAGTGTAACACCCCTAAAACCGGCCTAAGAGTTAAGGGTATTACACGCCGCGTATTACTACCTAATAACGCAAGGCTCTAAAACACTCAAATGCAAATAAGGCCCAAAACAGAGTTTCCATAAACATTGTAAACAAGAGTACCCACATATAGCGGAAGTAATACAAAAACCCAATTACATAACCAAACCGAAACAGAGGTCTAAACAGTAAGGCCCAAGGCTACAAGTCTGAGTAAGAATATCAAATAACAGAGCTGAAACATAAGCTAAGCTCCAGAAACAATAAGAGACCCTTGCTGATCAATCTGCAAAATGTTAAAAGTAGGGGAGTGAGCACACAACTATGCCCAGTAAGCAGCGACCGTCATCAGTAAGGTTGCTCAAAACAATTGAAATCGAAAGGAGAAGGTAAACATTACATCCACATTTCCAAATAATCAGAAGCCTTCAGAAACAGAAACAGAGTGGAACACAAGGGTTCCCATTTCAGAAACAATCCGAGTTCTTAAACAGAAAGGGACAAAACACAATACACACACTCAGAAGGGTCGAAGACCCATAGACCATAACAGGTCTCTCGGCAACGCAGAAATGACTCGAAAGAGCCAAAGGGTTCGTCAACCCATAGAACAGAAAGGGAATGACCCACACTCAGAACGACGTCTACAAGGTATACCACGGAATAGCTCGACCCAGCCATTCACGGCTCAGAAACAAGTGTAATGTCCCAAAACAGAAAGATTGCATAATCAGAAGCAAACTTGCATTTAAACATGTCCAAACACTCCTAAATCAGTAGTAAAGATCATAAGGAATCCAACGCCGCAGACGGCACTCAAATCGGAGTTCAATCGAAGAAGTTACGCTGAAAACAGAGGGGTGTCCGAACTTGTGTCCGGACGTCGAAGTTCGGACACAAGTCGAGACTCAGAAACCAGAGATGGTCAAATGTCCAAACTTGTGTCCGGACGTCAATGTTCGGACACAAGTCGAATTGAAACAGACAGGGAATTTCAGAGTGTCTGAACATCGAAGCTCGGACCGATGTTCGGACGGGTTTCACGGGAAAAGTTACGCGGAGTGTCCGAACATCAATGTTCGGACTGATGTTCGGACATACTCCGAGTTTGAAATTCAGAAGGGCAAAACACACTGTCCGAACTTCAAAACTCGGACCGAAGTTCGAACAGTGCGAAAACTGCATTTTCCAGACGACGAACAGAGCAGGAATTTATGCAAAAACAACACCACGTTTTGTCAAACTGACACACACACCAAATCATAGAGAAATGCAGAGAACCATGGGGTTTTAACCATTCGAAAACGCAACAAAACGCAAGGGAAACCATACACGAAATCAGAGAACAATCCTTGCAATATCCCCATGGCTGAACTCCCAAACCGAATCAAGCAACCACCTACCTCAACTATCAGCAGAGACGACAATCTGAAGTAGTCCGTAGCAATCCAGAAATCCGACAGAGATCCACAGCAACTGAAATCCCCAATCAACATTCCACCAATCAGAAACAAAAGAAGAAAACCCAAACGACGACGTCCCATAAATCTACAACACGAACCTGAATAAAACGCAGGATTTCCACAACCTGAAGTGACTCTCCGCCCGCGCAATTCGTAACTCCAATCACAACCGACGGCCACTGATTCAACCACAATCGAAGGCTCAAAATCAGAACTGGGAGAGAGGGAAAAACCACAGTGAAGCCCAGAATTCTTGAAATACAAACCTGATTCGAGAGGAGGAAACCCGCAGCGAAGAACTCCAATCCAATTGTAGCAGCAAAAATCTCACAGAGGCAGAAATTGAGAGAGAGAAGAGAGGAAGGGCAAACTGTCGCTCAGCACCACGATGGAGAACGCTCTTCATGACTGAACTGACGTGATTAACAATGATCAGGAAAGAAAAGAATAAGGAATTCCTTTCCTTATAAATTAATAATTAATTACCTTAATTAATTAACCGAATGACCACCTCGCCCTCGACAAATGAAACAATGTCGCTGACATCCCAACTGACAGCAAGAGATTTAAATCCAACTTTAGAATAACGTTGTAGCAGATATAATATAAGGTTGCAATTATACGGGTTATAACATCACCTCCCCCTTAAAAGAATTTCGTCCTCGAAATTGACTCACCTCACTGATCGAAAAGGGAGAAACTTGGCACGCAGCTCATCCTCGAGCCCCAAGTCGCTTCACGTTCCGACTGATCAGACCACTGAACCTTAACCATAGGCATGGTCTTACTACGGAGCTGACGAACGTCTCTAGCCAAAATACGGGTGGGTACTGCCTCATAACTGAAGTCCTCTCTCAACTGAAGCTGACTATGGTCGATCACATGAGACGGATCATGCAGGTACTTCCTCAACATCGAGACATGGAAAACACTGTGGACAGCAGACAAGGATGGGGGCAAAGCCAGACGATAAGCCACAGGGCCAATCCTCTCTAGAATCTCAAAAGGTCCTACAAACCTCGGGCTAAGCTTTCCACGCTTCCCAAACCGGACTACGCCTCTGACCGGCGACACTCGCAGATAGACGTGATCACCAACATCAAACTCAAGCGGCCTGCGCCTCTGGTCTGCATAACACTTCTGTCTACTCTGAGCAACAAGCAAATGCTCCCGAATCATCCTGATCTTCTCTACTGCACCCTGCACCAACTCAGGTCCAACCAAGACCCTCTCCTTCAGGTCATCCCAACAGATGGGAGACCTGCACCTCCTACCATACAACGCTTCAAACGGAGCCATACCAATGCTCGCCTGAAAGCTATTGTTGTAGGTAAACTCGATCAGAGTCACGTGCTGATCCCAGCTACCTCCAAAATCCAGGACACATGCGCAAAGCATGTCCTCCAGAACCTGATTAGTCCTCTCTGTCTGGCCATCCGACTGAGGATGGTAGGCTGAACTGAAAGCTAAATTCGTACCCAGAGCCTGATGCAAACTGCGCCAAAATCTAGACACGAAACGGGGGTCACGATCAGACACAATAGAAGCAGGCACCCCGTGAAGCCTCACTATCTCATCGAGATACAGACGAGCTAAGCGCTCCAAACTGAAGGTCTTCCTCACAGGCAGAAAATGGGCGGACTTCGTCAGACAATCCACTATCACCCATACGGCATCACAACCCGAAGGAAGCCTAGGCAACCCCATGACAAAATCCATCCCCACACTCTCCCACTTCCACTCAGGAACGGGAAGGGGCTGAAGCAAACCCGCTGGCCTCTAGTGCTCAGCCTTCACCTGCTGACAGGTCTGGCACTTCGAAACAAACTCAGAGATGTCACACTTCATCCCAGACCACCAGAACGACTCTCTGAGATCTCGATACATCTTCACCCCTCTTGGGTGAACTAAATATGGCGTTCCGTGAGCCTCCTGAAGGATCTCCCTACACAGAACTCTGCGTCGTCCGGCACACACACTCGACCTCTGAAACGCAGACACCCATCACTGGAGACACTGAAGTCTGATTTCTGCTCTGAAGGCACCCCTCTCTGATCCGACACAAAGCTGAATCTGACTCCTGACCAACTCTGATCCTGTCGACCAATGAAGACTGAACCTGAAGTGCTGCTATCACACTGGCACTGGCTGGTCTGACTACCCAAACACCCATACGCTGAAGCTCTAAGGCGGACCTCTGAACTCCTGTCAAAGCACAAGCTACGCCCGGAGCGCCTCTCTGACTCAAAGCGTCTGCCACAACATTCGCCCTACCTGGGTGGTAGAGGATCTCCAAATCGTAGTCATGAAGTAGCTCCAACCATCTCCTCTGTCTCAAGTTCAGCTCCTTCTGAGTGAACAAATACTTGAGACTCTTGTGGTCCGTGTAGACCTTACACGACGCCCCATACAAATAATGCCTCCAAATCTTCAGCGCGAAAACCACAGCTGCCAACTCCAGATCGTGGGTAGGATAGTTCTTCTCATAAGGCTTAAGCTGTCGAGAGCCATAAGCCACTACCTTACCCTGCTGCATCAAAACACATCCTAGTCCCTTATGGGACGCATCACAGAAGACCTCAAGCCCTTGGTCCCAGATGGCAGAGTCAGAATCGGTGCTGTCGTCGTCAACCTCTTCTTAACCTCCTGGAAGCTCTGCTCGCAAGCCTCGCTCCACTCGTACTTGATCTCCTTCCTCAACAGACGGGTCAGTGGGGATACAATCTTAGAGAATCCCTCAACGAACTTCCTGTAATACCCAGCTAACCCAAGGAAACTACGGATCTCAGCAACATTCGTGGGCCTCGCCCACTCCATCACAACTCTAATCTTCTCAGGGTCTACTGAGATACCGTCCTTCGAGACCACATGTCCCAAGAACACTACACGGTCGAGCCAGAAGTCACACTTCTTTAGCTTAGCATACAGCTCACGATCCTTCAACGTCTGCAGAACAATCCTCAGATGCTCCTCGTGCTCCTCTGCACTCTTGGAGTACACCAAGATGTCATCTATGAAGACCACTACAAACTGATCCAGATAGGGTTTGAAAACCCGGTTCATCATATCCATGAAGACTGAGGGAGCATTAGTCAAACCAAACGGCATAACTAGGAACTCGTAATGACCATAACGAGTCCTAAAGGCGGACTTAGGCACATCCTCGGCCTTAATCCTCAACTGATGGTAGCCTGAACGAAGATCTATCTTCGAGAACACTGTGGCGCCCGCCAACTGGTCAAACAGGTCATCTATGCGCGGAAGGGGATAGCGGTTCTTGATGGTCACCTTGTTCAGCTCTCTATAATCGATGCACAATCTGAAGGTCCCATCCTTCTTCTTCACAAATAGCACTGGCGCTCCCCAAGGCGAAACACTAGGGCGAATGAAGCCCTTATCCAGCAACTCCTGAAGCTGGACCTTCAGCTCCTTCAGCTCCGCCGGACTCATACGGTAAGGGGCCCTAGAGATGGGCTGAGTCTCTGGCGCTAAATCAATGGTGAACTCCACCTCCCTCACTGGTGGTAGTCCGGGCACGTCATCCTGGAAAACCTCAGGGAACTCTCTGACGATCGGGATGCTCTCCAAGCTGGATCCCTCACGCACCTCTGGTAGATTACACAAGAATCCCTGGCAGCCCTTCCTCAGGAAGCTGGCTGCCTGTATCGCAGACACAATCACAGGCGCACACGGAACTGCATTCCCAGCGAAAACAAAACGACCCCCGCCTGGCAAATCAAACACTACTCTCCTCGCTGCACAGTCTATATGGGCATGGTGCTCTGCTAGCCAGTCCATGCCCAGGATCACATCAAAACAGGTCATCCGCATCGGAATGAGGTCAACACAAAAGGTCTTATCCCGAACTACTATGGGACATGCCTTACACACAGAATCAAGAATGCAAGGAGCAATCCCGCCCAAGGGACTACTCACACATAAATCTACTTCACTAGGCACAGCAGTCAATTTAAGTCTACCCAATAAATCACAGCAGATAAAGGAGTGCGTAGCTCCCGAGTCAAACAGACAAAAGACATCTTGAGAATGGATCTGAAGGATACCTGAGACGACGCGATCACTAGCACGATCACGCTCCCCCGCCATAGCATACACTCGGGCCTGAGTCTGAGGTTTCTTCTGGTCGGACCTCGCCCCTGAATCTGAACCGGTGCCTCTGTCTCCTGAGCCTCTACCGGATGCCTTAGGGCACTGAGCGATCCGGTGCTCCATCGACCCGCACTTAAAGCAGGCACCAGTCTTCTTGTAGCACTCCCTACCAGGATGGGAGTGACCACAAGATCCACACTTCGCCCCAGCTGACGAAGATGAAGAAGCTCCCCGGCGATCTCCATATGACTGCTTCTTCTGAGGAGCAGCCTCCTTCTTCTGAGGCTCTTCAGCACGCCTCTTCCCCTTGTGGTCCTTGCCAGCCTGTCTGCCCCTGATGTCGGCCTCCACCAGCAGAGCGACATCCGCCACATCTCTGAAGGTCCGGTGACGAAGAGGTGTCACAGCGGACCTGATATCCGGTCTGAGCCCACTCTCAAACTTACGGGCCTTCTTATGCTCATCTGGCTCCGAAGCATACTTCGAGAGCGTCACGAACTTCCTCACGTACTCCTCGACTGACATGTCTCTCCCTTGACGCAGCCGATTGTACTCATTGATTTTCTGATCCTTGTAGACATCCGGATAGAACTGCTTGTTGAACTCCAAGCAGAACTGATCCCAGGTCCAAGGCTGGGGATGCCTACCATCACCATGCGCCACCACTCCTTCGCCTCCCCCTTAAAGAGGAACGTGGCGAAGTCCACCTTCTGGTCATCCTCTGACCCCATCACTCTTAGCAGGTCCTCGACCTCAGTAATCCAATGGCTCGCCTCCTGAGGGTCACCACAGCCGTCAAAAGAAGGCGGCTTTAGCTTCATGAACTCCTGAAGGGCTCTAACTCGGCCTCCCACAGCATTCGCCCCTGCTGGGCCTGCTCCTCTAGCTCCTCTACTAGCTCCCCCAGCAGCTGCAGCCATAGTCTGCATCAGCTGAGTCACAAACTGCTACACTGCCTCTGCAGCCTCTCCCTGAGGGGTCACTGGTGTCCTACGAGGAGGCATTCTGAGATACACAAATTCAAAACTTGTCAGAACTGACTCACACTTCAACAATTGTCACAACTGAACCTCACACAGGCAAACATAACCACGGACCCTAAAGAAAGCCGAACCTGTCTCTGATACCACTAAATGTAACACCCCTAAAACCGGCCTAAGAGTTAAGGGTATTACACGCCGCGTATTACTACCTAATAATGCAAGGCTCTAAAACACTCAAATGCAAATAAGGCCCAAACAGAGTTTCCATAAACATTGTAAACTAGAGTACCCACATATAGCGGAAGTAATACAAAAACCCAATTACATAACCAAACCGAAACAGAGGTCTAAATAGAGTAAGGCCCGAAGGCTACAAGTCTGAGTAAGAATATCAAATAACAAGAGATGAAACATAAGCTAAGCTCCAGAAACCGAATAAGAGACCCTTGCTGATCAATCTGCAAAATGTTAAAAGTAGGGGAGTGAGCACACAACTATGCCCAGTAAGCAGCGAACCGTCATCAGTAAGGTTGCTCAAAACAATTGAAATCAGAAGGAGAGGTAAACATTACATCCACATTTCCAAATAATCAAAAGCCTTCAGAAACAGAAACAGAGTGGAACACAAGGGTTCCCATTTCAGAAACAATCCGAGTTCTTAAACAGAAAGGGACAAAACACAATGCACACACTCAGAAGGGTCAAGACCCATAGACCATAACAGGTCTCTCGGCAACGTAGAAATGACTCGAAAGAGCCAAAGGGTTCGTCAACCCCACAGAACAGAAAGGGAATGACCCACACTCAGAACGACGTCTACATGGTATACCACGGAATAGCTCGACCCAGCCATTCACGGCTCAAAAACAAGTGTAATGTCCCAAAACAGAAAGATTGCATAATCAGAAGCAAACTTGCATTTAAACATATCCAAACACTCCTAAATCAGTAGTAAAGATCATAAGGAATCCAACACCGTAGACGGCACTCAAATCGGAGTTCAAACGAAGAAGTTACGCTGAAAACAGAGGGGTGTCCAAACTTGTGTCCGGACGTCGAAGTTCGGACACAAGTCGAGACTCAGAAACCAGAGATGGTCAAATGTCCGAACTTGTGTCCGGACGTCAATGTTCGGACACAAGTCGAATTGAAAACAGACAGGGAATTTCAGAGTGTCCGAACATCGAAGCTCGGACCGATGTTCGGACGGGTTTTCACGGAAAAAGTTACGCGGAGTGTCCGAACATCAATGTTCGGACTGATGTTCGGACATACTCCGAGTTTGAAATTCAGAAGGGCAAAACACACTGTCCGAACTTCAAAGCTCGGACCGAAGTTCGGACAGTGCGAAAACTGCATTTTCCAGACGACGAACAGAGCAGGAATTATGCAAAAACAACACCACATTTTGTCAAACTGACACACACACCAAATCACAGAGAAATGCAGAGAACCATGGGGTTTTAACCATTCGAAAACGCAACAAAACGCAAGGAAACACACACAAAATCAGAGAACAGTCCTTGCAATATCCCCATGGGTGAACTCCCAAACCGAATCAAGCAACCACCTACCTCAACTATCAGCAGAGACGACAATCTGAAGTAGTCCGTAGCAGTCCAGAAATCTGACAGAGATCCACAGCAACTGAAATCCCCAATCAACATTCCACCAATCAGAAACAAAAGAAGAAAACCCAAACGACACGTCCCATAAATCTACAACACGAACCTGAATCAAAACGCAGGATTTCCACAACCTGAAGTGACTCTTCGCCCGCGCAATTCGCAACTCCAATCACAACCGACGGCCACTGATTCAACCACAATCGAAGGCTCAAAATCAGAACTGAGAGAGAGGGAAAACCACAGTGAAGCCCAGAATTCTTGAAATACAAACCTGATTCGAGAGGAGGAAACCCGCTGCGAAGAACTCCAATCCAATTGCAGCAGCAGAAATCTCACAGAGGCAGAAATTGAGAGAGAGAGAGAGGAAGGGAGAAAACTGTCGCTCAGCACCACGATGGAGAACGCTCTTCACGACTGAACTGACGTGATTAACAATGATCAGGAAAAGAAAAGAATAAGGAATTCCTTTCCTTATAAATCAATAATTAATTACCTTAATTAATTAACCGAATGACCTCCTCGCCCTCGACAAATGAAACAATGTCGCTGACGTCCCAACTGACAGCAAGAGATTTAATTCCAACTTTAGAATAACGTTGTAGCAGATATAATATAAGGTTACAATTATACGGGTTATAACATTAAGGTTGTAGAAGTTATCTCCCCCGTTCTAGGATTTTCCCGTGCGACCGCCCGCTACGTCCCTAAATTTGTAACGCGAGCGTATTAGTTTTATGTAGTTGCGCATTGACGTTCATCAGATCCCTTATTTCCTTTTTGTTTACCTACCCTCGAGTGTTTACATAAGTATTTACCCATAATTTTTTTTCCTGGGTGTTGCAACTTCATTAATTTAACTCCGTATACTTAACGTATAACCTCCTTAGATTTTATCAATAGGACTCTAGTACTCTAGCATCAGTTGAGGTCTAACATTAATTATTACATTTCTTTTTACCTATACCACCAACTGCTTCGCAGACTTGCGAGACAAAATGACAACTCACAATTGGTACCGTGCTCCCCTCCCTTAGCTTTCAATGCTAGAAACTTATTGTTGATCTCCCCAAGGTGTGTGACAGTTTAGTTAGGTGTCTTAACAAGCTTTTACATTCATAACCGATCTAATACAGTACTGCTGGTTACCTTGAAACTTAACTAGACAGAACAGAAAGACAATACCGAACTGCAACACAAACTGCACATAACTTCATGCTACTCCATTGTTTAAGTTACCAAAACTAGTTCTTAAATTTCGCCAAGCGTATTCCTCATTACCCACGTATGTTAGCAAGGTTTTTATGTCCATGTTCAACTCTTTACACTCTCTTAAACCATCTGTATTACAATCATACAGAAACAGTGGTTTATAGAATTTCTGAAGACACAATTTGTATCTCTCTTCTTCACGTTTTCTTTTGGTTCATTGACCTGTCCCCAATTCCACCCAATTCTTCTTACCCCGTTGTTTGAGTGTTAGATCTAGGTTTTAACCTTAAGGACAGATCCCCACAATCTGTTACAGCTGTTGAAAAGTTTTGATATTGAAGTGCAAGGGACTGAAAACTGAAGTATGCACCTGATAACATCTCCTTTGATCTCTTGTTTCTAGTGGGTGAACTCTCTTCTAATTCCTCCAAATAACTATGCCAACTTAGTCCACTCTTTTAGCAATATCTTGGGTTCATTATTAACCCTCTACAACACTCCTCAAACTTCTGTAACCAGTTATACAAAAACAATCAATATCGATAATCTGAAATAAATCTGTGTATTTCTTTTCTCTTCATTCCTTCTTTTATTTCGTTAAGCTGTCAACTAATCTTCCAACTGAGTACACCAACTTAGATAAGGGTAATAGCACTGATTTGGGTTTGTTATTAAACCAACACAACCCTCTTAAGTCATCTATAACATGGTTATACAGAACACCTGAATTTTCAGACAACAACTGAAAATCAGCAACCTAACATCTACTATCCTCTTTTCTACTTCCTTCCTTTTCGGTTCATGGGTATAACTGCCAAACCTCTCACGTTATTTAGTCACTTAGTTAAGCGTTCTTAAACATAAAACAACCTATAACATACTGATAGTTCCACTAGAGTTCATTCACAAGGAATCTGAAATCTAAAAACAGAAAAGAAATAGAAAACGTGAAAGTGCTGCATTTCCCTTTACTATTGTTTTCGTTCTGTTCCAGAATTTGACTTCCAATTTTTTTTTCCAACTGGTTCACGATCTGAGGTTCTTAATAATTCAACCCTGCACCTTTACCCTCTCTAGACAATTAATCCGACAGAAAACAATGTTGTTGAAACTGAAAAAAAAGAAAACAGAACTTGTAATACTGAAACAAAACTGAAGCATACTTCTGTTTATTCCTCTAACTTTAATACATCAGGTTAGTTTTTTTTCTTTTCCTGTAACACACTCTCATGTTATCTAACTACCTAGTTATCTTTTAAATGTAGTTTTAACCCATTAATCCATTGCTTAAACTGACACAGAATAAGTCAGAAACCTGGAAACCTGAACGCATGAACTAAGGTTGGTTCTTTCTGCTATTTTCTCTATGTTCTTTTAATCTGACTTTCCACTTCTCCCTCTATGTCTTCTTGTGTAATTAAGTGTTTTTTTAGGATCTTATATCCCAGCACAACCTTGGTAATATCACAGGCACATCCAAAACAACAATTGGACAAGACTGATAAAACTGAAACTCACAAACTGGTAGTTTTACTACCCATTCTGCAATGTGGTTTCTGGTTTCTTTCTTGCCTTTCCTACCTATCTACAAATAGCCTATCTTGTTAGCAAGGCCTTAGGTGTAGTTACCAGCCGTTACTACTCCTATATTACTACTGGAAGTTAATTCACAGAACCCCTGAACCTCGGTTATACAGAGACTGCTATATTGCAGGCAAACTGGGACAAACTATTTTCTATATTTCTTCCCTAACCCTTCTGCTTAGTTATTAGCCGGTCTGTCAATTCATCCCCAAGTACCCACTAACTTAATCAAGTGTTTTGGCTATGTTCTAAACCCAAAACTACCTAGACCACCTCATCAACCCCACTGATGTGCTTTCTATACTGAAACACACAAGTCTGCAGAAAAACTGCAACACCCACCCATGGTGTTCTCCTTTTTAATCTCTTATTCAGGTTACCAGCTTGCCTTCTAATCTAATTCTAGTTCTTCCCAATTAGTGTATTAAGCAGCATTACTTCTTAGGATATTTCCGTATGTACAAACACTGATCAGGGTAAACTTTTGAAATCATTACAGAACAGTTGAGTAGCTTACTACCTTGGGCTTTTTTTTTTTTTGAAGTTGGCTCTTCCTGGTCACTTCGTGCTACTATGTACAACTTTCAGGGCCTTGAACTTCCGGCCTCAACTGAAATAGTTATCGGTTGTTAGTCTTTGGCAAACCAGACACAACAATATAGTGGGTTGGAGAATACCGAAAGCTGTTTGGAGTTGCTACCTTCTGTTTGCGTTTCAGAGAGGTATTGAGCAGCTTTTACCCATGAGATTTTCCAACAGAGCCAAGAGGGCTGTATGAGAGGTTCATGCATGAAAGAAACAAGAGGGAATTGGGTGGTTATTCTGTGTTTGTACCGGAAAGGACCAACAGAGGAGAGATTTAAAACAAAAAGGAATCCATTGCATGGCTCACCTTGCCTTGATTTACAACCAGGGTGTTGCTGATTCTTGTCAGCTCTTGCTTTTAGCGAAAGTACCGTAGAGTGCTAAGGGACCTTTGATACACTTGCTAGCTTTTCTGTGCTGGGTTTGTTCCAGAGTTACGGGAGCCTGATCCGCTACCATTCAGAGATGCGAGGGAGTAAGTAGCACTTGAGTCAGGGATCATGAGGTAAGGGTTTCAGCAGTAATATCGACTCAAAGTTTACAAGAGAAGGATCGGGAGTGATATGGTAAGATAGACAGACAGTCATGGAGGAACAAAACCTTACCTGTCGTGAGAACACATAGAAGGATGGAGGGGATTTCTCGCTGTTTTTAGGATTTGAAACACCAGGCCATTCTCAGTCTTGCAACAGAAGAATAACAGTCTTGAGCTTAGAGCTTTCCGGATAACAGTAGGTGGGAAATGATGGGATGGTTAATGTACGTACCGTTTTAACTTGCTAGCTAGACTTGAGTTGTTCCAGATTCTCAAGAGCTCAATCACTACCATTTAAAGATGCCATAGAGAGTGGGAGAGCTGTTTGCATGTGAGGAGTTGAAGGGAGTAGCTGGGTATGGTTTAGTGATCTTATCAGTCCACTGAGGGCACCACACCAGAGACGGGTGGAGTATGAAATTCAGAGAATAGAATTTTTTTCCAAGAGAGGACTGTTTGTACTTTGGTCTGATTGTTGGAGCTGAAGCCGACAACAGCATATGGGTGGTGACCACTCCTTCCTGGGACTTCCAAGCCGGATATCAGAAGGAGTACGGAAGTGTTGATTATACTATTGGCATCCATAGCTACAACTTGAGAGTTTCAATAAGGAAGTTCGTGGGGGTTCTGGCTACACCACTTGGGTTCGGACTGCACATGGCCATGCTTGGCACAGAATTTCCTGAGGTGCATTCCTTATTCAATGTATTAGTTCCAGTAATGAACGGAAGGGGAAATGAGTGAATGGTTTAGTGTGGGTTGGGGTTCCAAGGTGAATGTCGCCTGGTCAGAATCCGAGACAAGAGAATCAGCAGGAGGGATGATCCATGGCTGACTCACGCGTGGGGACTTTCTCGTCTGTGTTCTTGTTTTTTTTTTACTATAATGGTCGAAGTACTAGTTTAGTTAAATGGGTATAAGTTATCAAATTCGAGCATAGCTCAACCGGTTAAAACGTTCACTAAGCATATGAGAGGTACGGGGTTTGAACCTCAGTGGGAGCGTCTTTGCTCTTTTTTCTTCTCTTTTTTTTGTATAAGTTATACATGCTTATTTATATCTGTAAGACCATATAATATACGTTGCGTTATTAATTTTCTACGCGACTACCTCATTTTGTTACATTGTTAGTTATTTATACGTACATGTCCATATATATACGCCCCTTTTATTTTTGTCACGTTTTAGTTATATGTAACTATGCGACATTATTTATTATCTACGACGTTGTAACATTGTAATGTTACGTATATGTATTTTCATAAACGTACATATAAGTACGTAACCGTATTAATATGTAACGTTGTCATGTTTCCGGACATGTATATACCAAATTTAATTGTTCGTATATGATTTAATTTAAACTTCACCAATTTAGCCTGCTAATTATTCGGGGTATTTCAGCCTACCCCCCTTAAAGGAACTTCGTCCCGAAGTTGTTACTTCCTTAACTGATGTTTTCCATTCTTGTTAATCCTAGGGATCAAGTCCCACATTTCATAATTCACACTACCCGAGTGTGTTCATAAGCACTATGCCACCATAATGGCTTCTCACAAGTTTTCATAGTAGTCAAAGGTATTATCAATGTACAAATAACAATCCGAGGTGTAAACCACAGTACACACATTCATTCCTAGCCGAGCGTACATACACACACATAACAATCTCATACACACAACCAACGCGTGGCTGTAGGAACACACACAGTGCAAAGATTAAGTCCTGAATACGTTCTCTCTAACCAAGGGATCATGTCTATTTCACCATTTGTGCTTATAAGCACCACGCCACATTTGTGGCTCAATAATACTGCAATGTACCAATAATATTTATGTACTGCACTCATAGCAACCAGATGAACAAGTCATTCATTTATGACTACCATACATTCAAACCAATCCACACACATAGCAGTCAAAACAACACCACAAAACGTATAACAATAGGTAAAAACGCCACGTGCCTACCCCCCTTAAAAATGGATTACGTCCACGTAATCCCTCTTATATCATCCTTGAACCTTGGTTCAAGATGTTTAATTTCCATGGGGCATTCTAGTTCTATGCAATGTAGCTCACGTGATAATTTCATCAAAGGCTTTGACCATGTTAATGGCGTAGTTTCCGTATCAAAGACACTTATCGGTATCCTTACCGATCTACAAACGGGTTTGGGTTTAGCCTTTCTGGGTCTAAGGTATTGGCAGATAAGTCACTTGTTGTTCGATTAGGAAATGTGATATACGGTCCACCAGCTTTTGCTGTGCGACTCTGATTATCTTCGGGTTTAGTTTTCCCTTACTATGCCTCCCAAGGTAGTGCATAGCTTAATAGTATAGGAGTAAAAGTCTCTTGACCGACATGGGGTATTTTAATTTATACATAATCTCGGTGGGTTGTACCTTGTCTATCTATTTACTCTGGAGGTCGGAAGTTCATGTTTTTAGTGCGCTTTTAAGCATTTGAATTGTTCTTCCTCGCTGACCTTTTGGTTTTAATTTGGGTATTCTCTGTAGCAACGATTTAGTTCTTAGTATTTGAAAGTTACCAACGTGACATTCTTACAATGACATGTTTAGGTAATATTACCGCTCATAATTGCAGCCAAATTAGACGTTTTTCTTCTCTAACAGATCTTTATTTTCGGCCCACTTATGGCCTTGACACTGCTGGTTGACTTCAATTCGTTTCAGTCAAAAGGTTACCGAATTTTATATGTTAGAAGTTTCTATGATTCTATACTGTTTAACATCGGATATTTAGTTCCCTTATCATCACCATTGTTCTTATGTCCCGCCACGAAGTACAGTAATTGATTTCTACCGGTTATTTATTGCATTTGATTACGGTAGTGTATACTTTATGTATTAATAGCTATGTTATTAGTAACATCACGTTATTTCCAGTCGTCACATATTTATACACCCTGGTGTTTATCCCTGAATTTTCGGGCCATGTATCCATGTATGTTCTGTGGTTTCATTATCTAGTATTAACACCGTTTCTTTCACATTTTTACTTATCCAACTTACAAGCTTCCACCTATTTGTAGGCTATGTGTCCACTTGTAGGGGTTACGGGAATCACCCAACACTGACGTGATTAGCGTAAATGTTAGGCTACCCCTTCACCTCAATTTGTGCGCAGTGTCACTTGACCTGGCCAGGGTCAAGTTATACCTTGCACGTCCGATTTAATCAACCAATCACTTATTCAAATTCGAATTCTTATCCCACTGGTTTCTAGTCATCTAGTAATCAATTCCTGGGTTAGTATTAACATTTAGTCTATAACTTCTAGGGCTAGCCAATGGGATATACGATTCTATATTTCCAAGTTATCATATTATTAGTATTTCCTCGACGCTTACCAATTATCTTAGCCCATCAATTCATTTTGTCGGCAATTTCCAAATTTTTCAATACCAAATTACTTGTACATATTCGATTCCCTATGCATTCCTAATTTGGAACTTAACCTACTACCCGGGTTCGGCCAAGTTGGAAACATTTTGAGTCTGAGTTAGTCTAATTTATTTATTCCAATTTCCATATTAATCTTTTTTGGGCCTCATAATCCTTTTGTTACTTTCTGATTATTATTCCTTGTGTGTCTTCCTTACTCTAAATAGTCTAGCTTTTTACCTCCTTGGTCTACTAAACGAGTGGTAGGTACTCCGGATTTATCACCACTGAGGTCTCAATATCTACTTTCGATCGTTGAGTTGTATTGTTAACTCGAGTTAGGTATGGTCGATTTACTAATCATGACCTTCTTTAATTGAACCCCATTTGCTCCTTGGGTTTATTGGTATCTTGTCTTTTCTGGTATGTATGTATGTACATTGGTATATATGATTTGATCAATCCTGTTTTGAGTTCACTGTATCATCTTACGAGTATGTTGTATTTCATATTAATTATTGGAACTAGAGTTTTATTTCATGTTCTCACGGTATTCATTAATGAGACTCCATGTCATTTCCTTCACATGATCCAAGGGGTTTTTCCTTTTTATAAAGTTGAATCTTGCAGTTACCCGTGGCATTGCTTGTGGGCACTTAATAGTTCCTCTTTTGGAATTTGTTTCTACATGATTGAAACTTAGTTCTCAATTGTACCCAACTCCTCTTTATTTGGTCTCCTTGATCAAGATACTCGATAGACGTTTGAATATAGTGGCGAATTCGCTGTCATTTTCTTATCTGTTTGATTTGTGTTTGGGTGGGTAGCCATTTACCAACTAGTGATATGGGTAATGTATGGTGGTGGGTTGTTAGATGAGAATATACGTTGCATGCTAACGTAGCGGCTAGGTATTGTACATACTTCCAGGCTTTGGTTCATAAATTCATATCGTAAAGCTTGTTGCCCATTTTATTGGTGTTATATTATGTTGTTGTAGAGTAGAAGCAGAAGAGAATGACCAGTTGTGGTCGTCAGTTTCAACTCTATGAGATCGAGAGACTTAGAAGAATAATTGAATAAAAGAAGAAGAAAGGACGTGGGATTGTGTTTCTCAGGTAATGCAAAGAATGAAGAGAAACGTGAGATGGAGCAGGGAAATTATTGCATCCCGATATATTATGTTTTAGTGTAAAAATGGTGTCATGCTTCATTAAGCCTTAAAGATTGTACCAATTTTATGGTGTGATTTTCGTCTCAAACTATATTCTCTTACTTTTATTGTTTTACAAGAGGTTTTCTAAAATTAACCTCTCAAATGCATGAACTGAATAATTCACCTCATTCCCATCCTTGGCTTGATTAATTGTTTAATTAAGCTTTATTTATTTCGTAAATTTCAGGGATATCTTGGTCCTTTTTGCTTGTCAGGTAGGGTCATATCGACTGCTAAGCATGTCGACCTAAGTTGCTGCTAAAATTGGTTCCTCTATGGGTATTGTTCCTTTGGCAACGTCTTTGAACTTCACGCCCCAGTCCGAGCTTCGAGTCTTAGGTCTATTGTATACTTTAGTTTTCCTTACTGGATTGATTATAGGCCATTGTGTAAATGCCAGATCGGGTTTTCCAGAGTGTGAGGAGGCTTCCTACCTCTCCGGCGTTTTTCCTATGAATTGAAATGGATCCTAGGGACGTGGAGGGTGGGTTTAGGTGTCTGTTAGGTATCCAGTAATTACTGGGGAAGAACCCTAACTAATGAGCCTCACATACTAACCCTTAACCCCGTTTCCCAATTTAGGTTTTACTATATCTATGAATACGGTGCGGATGGATCACCTATATCCATATCTATAAATACGGTGCAGATGGATCACCTATATCCATATCTATAAATACGGTGCAGATGGATCATCTATATCCATACTATATCTATGAATATGGTGCGGATGGATCACCTATATCCATACTATATCTATGAATACGGTGTTGATGGATCACCTATATCCATATCTATAAATACGGTGCGGATGGATCACCTATATCCATAACATCTCCCTATATGAGAACTTGTAATGAAAAGAACTCATAATATCAGAAGGATACAAATGTATGTACCAATATACCATCTAATTAATGGAAACAACCATATGTGCATATATAAGACAAAAGGGTATTATAATTCAAATACGACCTTGGAACTTATAACACATAAGTATACATACATTATGGATACAAGAATGAGTGAATGTATATATGTACACATTTAGATATATATACATAGTTGGAAAAAAAAATTTTGATTGTTTGTTGGACGTGCGAGGTTGAAATTAACCCTGGTCAGGTCAAGTGATACTGAGCACAAATTGGGGTGGAAGGATAGTTCAACACTTACGCTGACCACGTAAGGGTTGGATAACTCTCGAAACCTCTTACAAGTGGACACATGAACTACAAAATACGAAGGATGCGATATCGATGTAGATGATACGAGCGGGTAGAATACATTGATACATGATTCGAGATTTAGAGGCTACAACCACAGAAACTTCTAACATATATAATTTGGTAACCTTTTGACTGAAACCAATTGAAGTCAACCAACAGGGTAAAGGCCATAATTGGGCTGAAAAAACAAAGATACTTAGAGACGAAAGACGTCTAATTGAGTTGTACACATTAAAGGATAAAAGATAGTAGTAATGCTAGGAGAGTAAACCAGCTAACTACACATAAATATGAGCAGTAATAAAAACTAAACCAATCGTGGTAACAATAACACGTCGATAACATTCAAATACCAAGAACTAAATCATTAACACCAAAAGGGTCAGCCAGACACAAAGATCTAGACGCTTAAAAGCGCACCAAAAAGCATGAATGTCCAACCTCCAAAGGAACTGAATAGACAAAGTACAACCCACAGAGACCGTATTACCCCATGTTAGCCAAGAGACTAGGCGGAAGAAACAATTAAACCATCCACTACCTTAGAAGACATAGTAAGGGAAAGCTAAACCCGAAGGTAATCAGAGTCACACAGCAGAAGCTGGTGGACCATATCGCACATCTTCCAGTTGAGTAACAAATGACCTATCGGCCAATACCTTAAACCTAGAGAGGCGAAACCCGAATCCGTTTCTAGATCAGTACGACTACCGATAAGAGTCTTTTGATACAGAAACTAAACCCTTAACATGATCAAGGTCGTTGATGAGATCATAATGTATCTACATTGCATAGGAACTTGAATGCCCCATGAGAGTTAAAACATCTTGAACCAAGGTTCTAGGATGGTATGGTTCAAGATGGTATAAAAAGGATTACGTGGGCGTAATCCATTTTTAAGGGGGGTAGGCGCGTTACATTTTTACTGTGTTATTGCTCGTTGTGGTGTGTTTGGATTGTGTGTATGTGAATGGTATGTACGTGTACTTGAATGCTCTGTATGAATGAATGTTGTGTGCCTTGGCTTGCGCTTTAGCATATTATACACATTGCTGGCTTCTTGGTCTACTATGAGAACTTGTGTGAAGCCACTGATGTGGCATGGTGCTTAGAAGCGCTGAGCATTATAGTTATGGACTTAATTCTTTGGGTATCGTGAATGAATGCGGGACTGGATCCCTAAGATTGCTAGGGGTGGAAAACATAAGTTAAGGAAGTAAGACTTCGGGACGAAGTCTCTTTTAAGGGGGGTAAGTTGAAATACCCCTGAACATTAAACGCATAAAATCATAACGCGTTTTATAATTCGTACATAAAATAACGTACGAACAATTAAATCTAGATATATATATATATATATATATATATAACTTCGTAACAAAAAAATAAATAAATATAACACGATATACTATATGGTCTTACATATATAAATAAGCATGTATAACTCATACAAAAAAAAAGAGAAGAAAAAAAAGGAGCAAAGACGCTCCCGCTGAGGTTCGAACCCGAGACCTCCTGTACCTTCCCCGAATGCTTTAACCGGTTGAGCTGTGCTCGATTTTGATAACTTATACCACCAAATCAAAACTAGTATTATGCAAACTGTGATAATTACAAAGAAAAGAATCAAACACCCACTCTCTGCAGCAGTGCCGTTTTTCCGTTCTTCTTCCTCGATCAAAAACCAGACCGAATCAAATGAAAACAGGAGACAAAGAATTCAAACTCCCAGGCGACATAAATCCTTGTTTCACTAACCACCCATACTCTTCTCTAGAAACTTGCAACCGCACTTATGCCCTCACTCCCTGGTTGCTTAATTGACAGATGCAAGCATACCCAGACAGGGACTAGTGGATTCGTTTCTTCTGCTCCTGGATCGACAACAAGTCCCTGTCTGGGTATGCTTGCATCTGTCGATTAAGCAACCAGGGAGTGAGGGCATGAGTGCGGTTGCAAGTTTCTAGAGAAGAGTATGGGTGGTTAGTGAAACAAGGATTTATGTCGCTTGGGAGTTTGAATTCTTTGTCTCCTGTTTTCATTTGATTCGGTCTGGTTTTTGATCGAGGAAGAAGAACGGAAAAACGGCACTGCTGCAGAGAGTGGGTGTTTGATTCTATTCTTTGTAATTATCATAGTTTGCATAATACTAGTTTTGATTTGGTGGTATAAGTTATCGAAATCGAGCACAGCTCAACCGGTTAAAGCATTCGGGGAAGGTACAGGAGGTCTCGCGTTCGAACCTCAGCGGGAGCGTCTTTGCTCCTTTTTTTTCTTCTCTTTTTTTGTATGAGTTATACATGCTTATTTATATATGTAAGACCATATAGTATATCGCGTTATATATATTTATTTTTTGGGAAATTTCATCAAATACCATTGAGTTTTTGCTTAATTCACGATATACCACTGTGTTTTTAAAATTACATAGGATAACATTGAGTTTTAAATTATTTCACCAGATAACACTCTGTCTTTTATTTTGTTTACTTCTTTGTTATTTTTCTTGGAAAATGACAAAAATACTCCTGTTATTAACCAATTGCGTCACAAATAATTGTCATATTGATAAATTCTATAAGATACCACCTTAGTTTAACTGATAATAGGGCAGTTTAGTCTTTTTTCTAGGGATATTAATGGAGAAATTAATGAAATATGTGACAGAGTGTTATGTGGTGAAATAAGTAAAAACTCGGTGTTATCCTATGTAATTTTAGAAACACAGTGGTATATCATGAATTAAGCAAAAACTCAGTGGTATTTGGTGAAATTTCCCTTATTTTTTTGTTACGAAGTTATGCGACGTTATCATTTTTATTACAACGTTACAATATCATAACGTTACGTACGTGTACTTCCGTATTCGTACATATATATATATATACTAGATTTAATTGTTCGTACGTTATTTTATGTCCCAATTATAAAACGCGTTATGATTTTATGCGTTTAATGTTCAGGGGTATTTCAACTTACCTCCCTTAAAAGAGACTTCGTCCCGAAGTCTTACTTCCTTAACTTATGTTTTCCACCCCTAGCAATCTTAGGATCCAGTCCGCATTCATTCACGATACCCAAAGAATTAAGTCCATAACTATAATGCTCAGCGCTTCTAAGCACCATGCCACAACAGTGGCTTCACACAAGTTCTCATAGTAGACTAAGAATCCAGCAATGTGTATAATATGCTAAAGCGCAAGCCAAGGCACACAATTCATTCATATAGAGCATTCAAGTACACGTACATACCATTCACATACACACAATCCATACACACCACAACGAGCAATAGCATAGTAAAAACGTAACACGCCTAACCCCCATAAAATTGGATTACGCCCACGTAATCCTTTTTATACCATCTTGAACCATACCATCCTAGAACCTTGGTTCAAGATGTTTTAACTCTCATGGGGCATTCTAGTTCCTATGCAATGTAGCTTACATTATGATCTCAACAACGGCCTTGATCATGTTAAGGGTTTAGTTTCTGTATCAAAAGACTCTTATCGGTAGTCGTACTGATCTAGAAACGGATTCGGGTTTCGCCTCTCTAGGTTTAAGGTATTGGCCGATAGGTCATTTGTTACTCAACTGGAAGATGTGCGATATGGTCCACCAGCTTCTACTGTGCGACTCTGATTACCTTCGGGTTTAGCTTTCCCTTACTATGTCTTCTAAGGTAGTGGATGGTTTAATTGTTTCTTCCGCCTAGTCTCTTGGCTAACATGGGGTAATACGGTCTCTGTGGGTTGTACTTTGTCTATTCAGTTCCTTTGGAGATTGGACATTCATGCTTTTTGGTGCGCTTTTAAGCGCCTAGATCTTTGTGTCTGGCTGACCCTTTTGGCGTTAATGATTTAGTTCTTGGTATTTGAATGTTATCGACGTGTTATTGTTACCACGATTGGTTTAGTTTTTATTACTGCTCATATTTATGTGTAGTTAGCTGGTTTACTCTCCTCGCATTACTACTATCTTTTATCCTTTAATGTGTACAACTCAATTAGACGTCTTTCGTCTCTAAGTATCTTTGTTTTTTCAGCCCAATTATGGCCTTAACCCTGTTGGTTGACTTCAATTGGTTTCAGTCAAAAGGTTACCAAATTATATATGTTAGAAGTTTCTGTGGTTGTAGCCTCTAAATCTCGAATCATGTATCAATGTATTCTACCCGCTCGTATCATCTACATCGATATCGCATCCTTCGTATTTTGTAGTTCATGTGTCCACTTGTAAGAGGTTTCGAGAGTTATCCAACCCTTACGTGGTCAGCGTAAGTGTTGAAATATCCTTCCACCCCAATTTATGCTCAGTATCACTTGACCTGACCAGGGTTAAGTTCAACCTCGCACGTCCAACAAACAATCAAAATTTTTTTTCCAACTATGTATATATATCTAAATGTGTACATATATACATTCACTCATTATTGTATCCATAATGTATGTATACTTATGTGTTATAAGTTCCAAGGTCGTATTTGAATTATAATACCCTTTTGTCTTATATATGCACATATGGTTGTTTCCATTAACTAGATGGTATATTGGTACATACATTTGTATCCTTCTGATATTATGAGTTCTTTTCATTCCAAGTTCTCATATAGGGAGATGTAGTATGGATATAGGTGATCCATTCGCACCGTATTCATAGATATAGTATGGATATAGGTGATCCATCCGCACCGTATTTATAGATATAGTATGGATATAGGTGATCCATCCGCACCGTATTTATAGTCTCCCCATATGATTAGGTTCTCTTAATCTTCTGGCCTTAGGTTCGACCCCAGGTGTTATAGTGAATAATTTGTCCAGTGTATACAAGCCTTTTAGGTCCTAGTGTATGCCTAGAATATATCCAGGACATCGCATGTTCGAATATATTTGTATTGGAGAACCGTATTACCGTTACTTAGGATAGTAAAGCCCACATCATTGTCCTTTTTATGAGTGATATTTCCTTATCGCCACTTATATCTTAATCAATGATTTATATTCGGCAATTGCCCTTTTTTTTGTCATGGTGATAAGTGCAAAACATATAGACTTACTAAGGTTTAATAACCTTATTATTTACAGCATTTTAAGTAATGTTTTTCACTTATCTTGCGTTTTTCCTTGAATTATGTTTTGATATTAACTAATGTATTATATGTGTTAAATGTAGGAAATAAAACCATATTAATGATTAAAATAAGTCACACGACATACACGCGCTAAACCTTACTACCGTGCCACGTCCGTGGACATTTGGGCGGACAGGATTAGAGACGTCCGGCCTTTTATGGGTGGACAGAACCGCGGACGCACAAGAAGAAACAGCGCGCCACTTTAACAGAGACGTCCGGCCATATTTGGGTGGACCGAACCGCGGACAGGATACAGACGTCCGGTCTTTTTCGTGCGGACAAGACACGGACGCAAGAGATGACCGTGGCCCGTCCGTGGATAAAAGGCCGGACAAGAGCTAGAGTGGACCGGGGATTAAAACACAGACGCAGGTCGGACGCATGTCGACACTACTTTCTTCAAATATGCACCGTCTGTTTATTCCACCGAGATTAATCTCTCCTAATGCATGAGACTTCTGCATGTTCTCATCTCACCTACTGCACCGCCATCCTTATCGTCTTCTTCAAATTCCTCTGCTATATAAACCCATTCCTCCTCTCCTATACCGAATCTATCCATCATCGATCCACTACACCACAAATCACACGTTCATCCCATTTCTCTTCTCCCGTCTTCTCCATTTTGTTTTCTTTTCATTCCACCATATCCACCTCTAGTCCCACGTATTCAAATGGCAGAACAAATACAGGAGTCGACCATACAAGATTTCTACTACTCTTGTTTCTGTTTATCTATTTAATATGTTAGGCTAGAATATGTATACTCTGGGAATGGTTATTATGTGTTTGTATTAATTTTGCAATATGTTTTACTGGTTCTATTTAAATACAGTTTGTTACGATTAAAGCTTATCTCTCGCCTTTTTAACAAATTACATGAATTTATTAAAATGCTTTACTAAATCTATTTTGATCAGAACCGTGATAAATAGATAGGTTAATTAAGCCGTAAATCTGGAGAAAGCTTATTTTGATAAGTTAGTATTTTCAGATGCAAATATAATTTCTCATATTTAAACCGTCCGTTTACATGTGTTTTGCTCGAATCTAGATTAGACCGAGCATTTTCTGGTAAACGAGTTCTTTTGAGTCTATGATTTAGTCCTTAAGATAATAAGACGAATTTTGCCAAACTATTATAATAAAACCGGTATACATAGCATAAAAGAGCAGACTATATAAACCTGAACCCAGAGTCCCGTTAAATTTACCTTTTACTTAGTTTATTTTATCTTTCCTTTTTATTTGTAAAAACAAGTCAATTAACCCCCCTTTTTGTGACAAAGCTTAGGTACTTAATAATTCCCCTTAGTCCCACGGTTCGATATCCGGTCGCCTCCACTTTACTATACTACTTCGACCGGGATTTTGTTTGCAGCCCGACAGTTATTTTGAGTATTAATTTCTTTCTCAATTGTTTTAATTACACCAGTTCCAACCTCTCACAATATACAGTCTGCACATGGTTGTTATACTAAATAGGAGAAATTAAATTATACGATATTGTATAATTGAATTTGAATCATAAGGTTGGAGATTGCTTGGCTAAGTAATATTAACCTTGACAAACATTTGAAGTAAGAAGATGTATATATATATACTTCTACATATACAATTAGTATTTAAATTGGATATAATACGTGTATAAGTAAGACTATTCTCATAAAACAAATGTGATAATAATGAATAAATGAACTAACAAAATAATGAGTATAATGAATAAACTTTAAAAGTTTATTATGAGATTATACAAATGTTACATGATATTAAGATAGGAATCTTAATCTAAGTTTGTATGATATATTACAAACTGGTGAGAATAATCACCTTACATAAAATAATGAAATGTAACATTTAATGAAAGGAGCTTTATAAGTTATGTAAATTTGTATGTGCATAAAGGCGTGACTAATATTTGTAGGAAATACGTATAAAATATGGTTAAGAACCATGCAATATTAAATGATGGGTGTTATAAATGAATAAAGTTGATAAACTGTAAATTATACAATCAAGGGTAGCATATTGCAAAGTACATGCATTATTTAATACCATGCTTGACTAAGTCAACTAATTTGACCAAAAGATCAGGTTGACCAACTTATACCTTCAATGGGAGTTTAAGAAATAACACTGTCACAATACATGCAACTATATATTATACGATTAAATCAAATAAAAATTACATATATAAATATATATATATATATGTGTGTAAAACCAAGAATATATGTATATATATAAGTATATACAATATGGTTTTAATATCATGAAATGGTAAATGACAAGTATTATGACATTAGTATAAAGATATATATACTACAAGTCATACAGTGTAATTTAAAGTATGGTTTATTATAATGAATAACGTGATATGTAATATATGGTACAATACCAAATGGTTAAATAATACTATCATCTAACGTTAGTGCATGCGCATTAAATGCTATGCGAAATAACGTTGCAGGTGTGGTCACTTCCTTCATAACCATAATTAATGATATACATATGATCCAAAGGGTTTATCTTTTTATAACATTGAATTCCACAGTTACCCGTTGTATTGCTTGCGGGTGTTTTTAATAGTTCCTCTTTCGGAACTTGTTCCTCCATGATCGGAACTTAATTCTCTATGGCTCACAACTCCTTTTATTTGGTCTCCTTGAACAAAATATTCGATAGATGTTTGAACATAGTGGCGGATTCATTGCCATTTTTCTTATCTGTTTGCCTTGTGTTTGGGTAGGGAATTAATTGAATTCCGTAATATTATACTTTGGTGTGTAAAATTGTGTCATGCTTTATTAAGCATTATAGATTGTACCAATTTTATGGTGTAATTTCGTCTCGAACTATATCCTCTCATTTCATGGTTTTACGAGGGGTTTTCTAAAATTAATCTCTCGAGTGTACGAGTTGAAGAATTTATCTCAATCCCATCCTTGGCTTATTTAATTGCTTTTGTAAGCTTTATTTACTTCCTAAATTTTAGGGTGTTTCGACCCTCTTCGCTTGTAAGGTAGGGTCATGTCGACTACTAAGCATGTTGACCCAAGTTGCCTCTAAAATTGGTCCCTCAATGGGTATTATTCTTTTGGCGACATCTTTGAACTTCACGCTCTAGTCAGAGCTTCGAGTCTTGGGCTATTATATAGTACACTTTCTGTAACACCCCCGATTAATCTCAACAGCAGTACAAATAATGCCTAACGATATTATGACAAGTATATGCAGTGGATTCGCAACTCCATCCGGGTGCCACAGATGTCAGCCACCCACGTGGTTGACATAATCCCACTACCAACAACAAGTTACGGTCCGAATGACTGGAATTAAAAACTTTAACCGAATCCAAGTACGACATGAAATACGACCAAGTACCGAGAGTCTACATCATAAGTTCTTAATTAAACAACATAAACCGAAACGTACATCCGGGGTTTAGTGTTACATATCACAACCCATACATTAAAACATACTAATTAATAGTCTTGCCCAGATAGACTACCCCCATGATAGTCCTTCACCTACACTCCGACACGATCCAGCTGATCACCTGTAAAAATAAAGGACTCGGCAAAACTATGCTGAGCATGAATATGTGTAGCCCGTATGTTGCCGGGCTACACAACTACTTGGTCGAATATTATTAAGTCAGATTACGTGCTATAATAAAGCAGTAAAGCACACCACCACACATCATAATATTATACACACTTCAGGGTAGCAAGGCATTAGAAACAAGCAGCCAAGCATAACATGCTGGCATCATAGCAACATCAAACACGCAACCAAGCACAACAAGTTGTTAGTATAGCAACAACAATCATGTAACTAATCAGACGTGTGCATAGGTATATTATACCAAAGATCCCCACTATGGGATCAATCGAGCGTTGTGTGTTTTCATTCCTTTCTCTTATCTCCATAAAGTGTATTCTCTTCCTCTCCTCTTGCACCAGGTATGGGGATATAGTTAGGTCCCGTGACCATATCATGTAGGTGCCAATCTTTCCTTGATTCTTTAAGGTTTATTTGTGAATTCTCTTATCACCACGTATTGAAGAGCGTCTTCTCCATAGCTAATCCTCCATTTCCGGCGTCATGCGTCGAGGAAGCGGGGTCGCCTCAATACCCCAGTATGGGTTCCACCAACTGGTATTGTACTATTCATTATCGTTATAAGTTCGACACCATAGTGGGTGTCGTTAGAAGTCCTCTATAATTTAAGAGGAGTGTTGCTTTTATATAGTTCCTTGTTTGTTTACGTAATTCGTTGTGTTTCATCTCAAGGCTTTATCAACGAGAACGGACTACACTATTGTGTGCGTGCAAGTAATATGCAGCAATGATATATGTAACAAGCATATAAACGAGTCATAAAAAGTAATTAAATTTCATGCTAGTCTTATGGTCATTGTCAAACAAGGCACACAACACACAAGCCGTGTAACACGGCAACATACGGACCACACATATCCATACCTTTTTTGAAAGTACGAGTTGTCTCACACTCGAAGTCCCATTCGGAGTTCGCTATGACCAGTTGAGTGTCTAGGCAGTCTCTCTTGGACTAATCCTTGTTGTAATATGGGACTTCAGTTCTTGAGTCACTCAACAGCAGCTTGTGGGTTCTTGGAGTTTATTGCTCCAGGTTTCCAAGAGCTTGGGCTACAACTCGACCAGACAGACAGGAGAGGGACCAAGAGGTCTGGAGTTTACTAAAACTGAAATCCACACCAGGGAACTGGTTCTTTATCAGCTCTCCGTACTTTGAAAGAGGATGCCACAGGCTACCAAGGGACTACTTGCGTGTGGAAGGAACCGGGAAAATCACACGAGTTTCTACTCATGCAGAACTGGTGTACGCAAGAGAAGTGAAGGGTGTTTTGTATATGGGCTGGTTGATGGAGTTCGTGGTTTCTGTCCACAAGGCAGTAGCATAGGAGTTTGAAATTGCAAACTCTGAGGCATCGTGTGGAACAACAGTATGTTTTGGCTCAGAAATAGACATAGTTGGCATATACTTTTTTTTGAAGTCGAGGTAGTTCACAGTGTGCTTCAGATTGCAGGAGTATTGAAAAATAAATGAGTATGGTGCTCTGGAATTGTTGTCTTCTTGGTTTCCCGATGTAACACCCCATCCAACAACAAATACATAACAACAATCTGTAGCGGAATACACACCTCATCAAATAACTCAACTCGTTGGTGTTACACGCCGTTAACCACCCACGTGGCTAACAAGGCTAATACACATACATTGTACCGGTCTGATGGGCTAAATTCCCGAGCGACTACACATTACTATCCCTTTCCAATAACAACAACAACGTACACTTCCAACTATACCGAGTATTTATAAACTGGTGCCGACAACAATTTCGGCCTTACTACTCCTACTGTATATATACACTTAAATGATTACCCATGTACAATGTCTACCCCGTCCTACTCTCGAACGGCTTCCAGTTCTCTGTACCTGAAATAGGAAAAGAAGAGAAAGGGTGGCCCCCAAGGGGCTCAGCACCTTTTCTGGTATGGTAATCCCGCAGCCCACATGCTACCGGGCCACGCACAACTAATTGACGTCTTAGCATGCGGTTGATTATATTTAAATCATGCATGCAACTGTAAACACACAACACATAATCATTTCGCCTCAACAGGCTCAACAAACGGATAATATATCCTTACTTGATAAGTCACTCATGGTATTCATTATCCCTAGAGTGTTCCTCCTCTAATGGAGCTACTTCCTTAATAGACGACACTTACCCTTAAATCGGGTTATCCTTAAGCGCCTCTTTTCACAAACTGGGATTCATATCCATGATCCACATACTCCACACTTTACAACATATAACATACACTACATAACAACACATAACAACACTTTGCACGTTTCAACGTGCACATCATAACATCGCAATAGGAATTGCTTTACAACAACATCACATAACATAACGGGAACGGTCCTCTTAGGAACCGACCCAAACATTGTTAATACACTGGTGAGCCTAGAGAATGTTGCCAGTCTCATGATAAGCTCGTTACATAACTCGTTACCGTCTCGTTAAATGAACGGATAACTTAACACAAGGTGTCTCGGATATAGTGATCCAAGCACACCGAACAAACATAACATAGTATGCCCCTGTGGCCCGACGTGAGTCAGTAATTGCATTGGTTAAGCTAAAGGGAAGGTTGGGAACCAAATTGGAAAACAACCATAACATACGGAGAGGATCGAACCTGTTATGACAACGACCCCCATACTCATACGCGTGGCCGGAACAGACCGGACTCCTCACTTCCCCCGTTAGCACTTGTCAGAAGTTCATCATTGAACTTAGTTAAACAATCACAACATTGGGTTAAGTCTTGTTAGACACACACAGGGAAGGGAGAGTCATACATTCACACACAAACATCACATAACTAACTCACGCATAGCCGTGGTTAGAACGTTCCTTAGGTCGGAAACGTTGTTACCGGATACCGTTCTCCTACGTTTACCTAATAGTGGTTAACTAGCCCTTCAAGCGCATTCGAGGTTACCAGTATCGGCACGTAACATACAACAACAATAACGACTGTAAACTCGTTTCATGATTTATCTTATAACGTGGCAAACATACAGAAAAACACATTGGCATACAAGCCGGTGTAATCCGGTAGGACACAGGTTGCAAGAAAACCATACCTGTCACCGGGGTCCACTTTACCACGTCCACTTATGTTCCTCGAGCAATTCTCGAACAACTGGTAACATTACATATACTTTTATTAACATCGGGGTTGCATGATTATTTAATGTCTAATGCTTATAACTTTTCCCCGTTAACTTAGTTACATAACTTCACTTTTTAACTTGTTTTACTTTCATATTTTATTACAACTTTTCACCCACTTAATTGTCATTAAAACTCACCTAACATGTCCTTAACAACCTCATAACATCATTAACCATCAATCCCCATCATTACACATCATTTCCATACCTTAAACAATGTTTTTGGTCCATACAGCGCCTTGTCCGAACTTGTGTCCCGACTTCCCAAGTTTGGATACCGTTCGAGACTCTATGGGTGCAAATTGGTGAATGTCCGAACTTGCGTCCGGACTTCCCAAGTTCGGACGCTGTTCGAGGCCAAACCAGAGAAATAAATAGGTGTGTCCGAACTTCCCATCTTCGGACGCTGTTCGAAGATCTGAATATTCACGCGCACACAGGCACGTCCGAACGTCCACATTTGGACGGTAGTTCGGACAGCCAAGAACTTCACTTTCCAAGCTTTGTTTCATCTATTCTCTTCATCCATTGACCACCCAAGCTTCATACATGAACTTAGGCATATTCTAATACTAGAATATCACTTGAATCACCTTAAAACATTGTCCAACTTGTTACTCAATCTTCTTATCAAATCTCTTAACTCTTGTAACATTTCCTTTTGGTTTTCCAAGTGGTGTTTCACCTTAAATGACCACTACACTAACATGCTTCCTCACCTTCATAACATCATCTCCCAAGCATCTCCTCTTACTGACTAAATCTCCTTTTCACAGCTTCTTAAAATTCCTTACTCAAAACCCTTGCCTATACATCATTCCCTCCTTATTCATCAACGTTACCTAAACCTTAAACAAACTTCTCCAAGACCTAAATACATTCTCAAAACACACCTTGAATTCCTAGAACTTCCAAGATAACACCTAAATCCTTGCATCACTCTAAATCACCTTAATACATGTTTTCTTCCCAAGTAAAACATTTGTTCACCTCTAACACTTCCTAGTTCACCGAAACTTACTTAAAACACTTAGAACCTCTTATACATTTTACAAATTTTGCCATGGGTTCTCTTAGCACATCATCATTCCAAAACTCATAGTTTTCACCATTAGACATTCAAGAACACCTAAATCCATCAAGAACAGTATCACACACAAAACTTCACCAAATTTACCCTACATCACAATATAGTGCACCATTAAAATTGCTTGGCACTTAGGCCCTTAAATAGCATGGCTCTTAGGCCCTTAAATTGCTTAAACCTTAAACACCGAATTTCCACAATATATATGCCTTTGACCTACAAATACATACAACAAGACATATGTTCTTTTACTAGTCTCTTTAGAACACTTTACTAAGTCATTCACCATTTGCTCTTTAGGTAGTTTTAACAAGCATTATAAGCTCATTTCTCCTAAGGCATTAAACAACATTAGGTTAGTATATTTACCTCTTTTCCTCACAAACTTCTTTCTTGTTTCCTTGTTTAAAAATCGGCTAAGCTTAGTTGCTTGTCAACTTCTAAACATTACACAAACAATGTGATGAGTATTCAAGCTCCAAGCTTAATCTCATTGTAAACCCTAGGTTTACATTGTTTCAAAAACATGAATGTAGTTGTTTTACCTTGATCTTTGAAGAGAGTTTGAATATCTATGAAGAGAGGACTCCACCTAGTCCATAAGAGATTGGAATGAAGCTAGAACAAAGTCACACAAAGAGCTCCATCAATGAGTATTTTCGGTCACTAACAAAACATGGAGGAAACTTGATTTTTCTTTGAGATTCCTTACCTAGAAGCAAAGGAGATCAATAATATGTGGAAAGACAAGCTCAAGCTCCTTCAATGGTGGAACTCCATGGCACCGAAATGGTGGTCTTGAAGTTTTGAGAAGATAGACTTGAAGAGCTTGATGAGAGGAAGAAGATGGTGGTGTTTGTTTTTGATTTGATTAAGTGAGCCATGAGATATTGACAATGGAAGATGGTGAAATGGTGGTGGTGCTGTAGCTTCACCGTGAGAGAGAGCAAGAAGGAAGGAGGGAGACGTGAGAAATGGAGGAAAATAAGAGAATGAAGATAAGTTCTAGTTTTTGAAGATATTTGTACCATTAAAGTAAATAGTAGTTCAATTAGTCATTCTTTATTTATTTGTTATGTTAACAAGGGTGGTGAGTCACCACACTTAAAAACCGGCCCCCTTTATGTGATACCCAGTGTAGGGATCACCTCCCACATCGACCGGGAGAGCGCACGAACCACACCTTATAGGTGTGGGGATACTCTCCCCTTGTGAGAGGCCTTTTGAGAGGTGTGAGTACATCACCCTCAGAAACAAAACCGTGCGGGCTGCGGCCCAAAGCGGACAATATCTCACATGTGGGTTAAGACTGGGCTGTTACATGTGGTATCAGAGCCAGGCCCAGGTCGGTGTGCCAGTGGGGACGCTGGGCTCCCAAGGGGGGTAGAGTGTGATACCCAGTGTAGGGATCACCTCCCACATCGACCGGGAGAGCGCACGAACCACACCTTATAGGTGTGGGGATACTCTCCCCTTGTGAGAGGCCTTTTGAGAGGTGTGAGTACATCACCCTCAGAAACAAAACCGTGCGGGCTGCGGCCCAAAGCGGACAATATCTCACATGTGGGTTAAGACTGGGCTGTTACACTTTATTACATAAGGGGTATTTTAGCCTTTATTTGTCAATTTAATTACTTATGATAACATAAGTTACAAACTAGCTTATAAAAATCACTATTCACCAAAAACAAGGCACATTGAAGTGAAATTTTTGATTTCCCATTGATATAGACATCCAATTGTGATACTATATAGTACACATATATATTTAAGAGTAATGATGGACATTTAGCCACTCAAAACTCATTTACAAGACAATTTTTCAAAAATGTGCTTTAAGACTCCTTAAAGCACTTTTTGTGTCTTAACTTGTTTTCAAGCTTGGTTTTCTTTGGTAATTGATTTAATATGTTCATTAACATATAAATAATGTATAGGTATGACCATTAGGTTTTATACAAATTTATCCCAAGCTTAGAGCACTTTTAGCCCATATTGACCTTAAGGTATTTATTTATGTTTTGTTTAGTTCCAATGTCTACCAAGGTTTCCTAAGGACTTAATTAGCCTTATTAAATCATACTTGAATATTATTAAGTCTTGGTAGGCTCTTTGGGTCCTAACCAAGTTCGCTCATAGCTTAGAGCATGTTTTTGCTCAAACCGTGTCTTAGTGCTTTATTGCATTTTTACTATGGTTTAAATTGTTCGCTGATATTCTAAGGCAATATTTAGCCTTTACATACCATAGTTTGATATTTAAACCACATATCAAGGTTTGGGGTGTTTCAATCTACCCCCTTAAAAGAACTTCGTCCTCGAAGTTCACATTTCCCACACATCAATAGATTAGAATACGGGGATTACTTATAGCCATAAAACTTCCATAACCAAACACACTTTACATCACAACCTCGGACTTAATGGTCCGGGCAACACATTCACATCCACACATAACATAACATATTCACATGATAACCTCGGACTCAATGGTCCGGGTATCTTAACAACATTTACACATACATAACAACCCCTTTGACTCACTGGTCTTGGGTAACATAACAACCTTTAGACACATAGGTCTATGTAACACAACACATTTAGACTCATAGGTCTTAATAGCATACACTTTTAGCACTCGAGGTCAAAATAACATTTATTACACATACCACACAACATGTCATAGCATGTATAGCAAACAAAAATATCTTTGATATACACTGTTATCCCGCAGAACCCGGTCGCGATGGACACCTTCCGTCCCCGTGCCTTTGGGAGATCAAAACAATCACTTAAATTTAAAATTTTCCTTATGAGGTTAAGTAAGAGAACTTTAATTATGTAAAGTATCTATCGACGTTTTATAAATACCAATTCAAAATCCTTTTGAAAACACACACAACTCCAAGTCCAACTTATGCTCTTTGCTTCTTTTCTTAGCGTGGTTATTTGTGACCACTTATAGGGAGCTTCAAGAATCATCCAACCCTGATGTGATCAGCATCAGTGTTGAACTATCCTTCCACCCCAATTTGTGTTCGGCTTCCCTTGATCGCATGCAAATCAAGTTCCACCTCCCACTTCATTTTCAAGCATCAAATAAATCACTCATTTCCAATTTTCTATATTTTAAATCATTCTAGTCATGATCATAACATCTCCAAGGGATAGAACTTTGTCTATCAGTTATTTCCATTCACTTTAATGTTGTTACCTAGGGAATCTCATTCTCACTAGGTTCTATGTCAGTTTCGTATTCTTTCATGAATCACTATATAGTATATATACATATATTTTATCAAAATACAACACACCATTTCACATTTATACACTGTCGGGGTTTTAGTTCCCCAGGAGTTTCTCTACTCCCCACACTTGTACCATCACACACAACTGTTGATAAATCAACACACTTATCACAATGGTATTCGCATCTTCTGTGCGCAATTACCACAATTAAACCATGAATGAATGCGTATGTTTACGTAACACACGCACCAATCATCAAAACAAATTATTCTGTGATATGCACAACATAAATCACGTACACTTGTACGGTAATATACACTAAGTGGTTTTGCGCTCTACCCCCCCTTAAAAGGGATTACGCCCACGTAATCAATCACTAAACATTGGCTTAAAATGTTCTGCCGTCGTGAATTGTTTCAACTTCCACGCGGTCTATTACACAATGGATTCTGATTAGAGGATCTTAACCATATTGGCGGTTTAGTTCCTAAACCAAGAATTCTCATTGGAGTTTGTTTAAACTCTTAGTTGGTTTCGATTCTGGCCTGTTAGGCTTCTAGGCGTTAATAATTAGCCATTCACTTGTGTTCACCATGTTCATTCAACACTTGAATCACTGGCTCACTAGTTTCTGCTGCGAAACTTTAATAACTGTAGAGCTTAATTGCCCCTTTTGTTATTTTTACTGTATTGTACATCCCCAATTGTCACCTTCATCTTGGTAACAATGGTTTCTCAACCGACGCATGGTATCTCTTACCGTTAGCGAATTCGGTGAGTTATAAACTTTCTATCCACTTCCATAACAATTTACTGTGTATACAGGTATGTATTTCACAATGATTGACTTGTTCCCTTCCGACTTACTGTCGGTTGAGATTGAGCTACTACCTAGTGTGTAGTGCTCTCTCAGCTATTTACAACATTTGGGGTATATTCCATACCGATATTTGGCAGTTAGTGCTACTGTAGTCACTTACTGTTAATCATGTCTCCACATTTGGTTTTGTACAAGTACTCTTTTATTGGTGCGGCCTTACATTTCCTATGCATCGGCCATTATAACATTATTCCCCTACAATTAACATGTTTCCAATTCCTAGCTATCCCACTCGATCATTACTGTGCAAGTGCAATACCAAAACACTCAGTCATACAGAGTGCAGAGGCATAAACTCTTGACAGTAAATCCCTTATGCGATCCGCCATGGAATTCACACTGAGTTCCTCATCACATAGTACCTACCACTGGCTTATTGCCCAGTCCGTTTAACATCACTTATCTTTCATCTCCACTGAGTTTAACTCATAACTGGTCTTATCTGCCACATTATTATTCAACAACACTTATACCACGGTCGCTTGCTGCGCACCGTGCTCTTACTCCTTGTATAACATCAGCTTATATCGTATTTACTGTCACATTAACTTCCACACATATACTTATATTATTCACATTATGGTTCGTCATTCATTTGGATGACTACCGAATGCTCCTTGAGCATTGATCATTCAAGTCACAAGCCGGCATTATTCAGCTCGGTGTTTCACTTTATACACACATACTACTAAGCTAACTGCTCTCTTTCAATAATAACATCGTCCATCCTTAACATATTTCTTGAACTTGATTCACATAACTACCGCTCCTGCAGTCTCACAATATCGAGAGGTATCCCCACTCTTAATGCAGTGGTTCGTTTACCACTCTATTTACTTATACAACATAAACTTCTACAATCAATCGAATTTATATAACATATCTTGCTTATGGCTTATGAGCCTTATTTGCCTTGAGCTGTGCTCATTGTAGGCTGTCCACACACATGTACTTCCTTGTACAACATTATATGGTTTGGATATTATATTGAGCTCCATGACAAGGTCGTTGCATTCCGTTTCCTTTTATGGAATGCCCCTTAGGTTTGTCAGTCCGTCTCCTGACAACTTATGTCTAAGCTGGGTGTTAGTTTCAACCTTTGTGCTTCTATCATGTCGTTTCGTGTAACAATTGTTAATGTGAACACCCTTCAAGGATTGCTCCTGGGTGTTACTAAGTTATGCCTTTACATTTAGTTCACACTTATTGGTACATTCAGTTAGCCACGCCTGTTTGCGTTCTTAACCGGTTATTATCTTCTTCTGTGAAGATCAACATTTCTTGATAGTTTCATCCCGTTCATTGCACATTAGTGTGTCCACATTAGGCATTTGCTTGCCATGTACAGGCTGGGTCACCGTTCCAGCTATTATGTTTATCCCTGAGGATCCTTAGGACATATACGATGTCTTTACATTACAGTTAGTGTACTTCACACCTCCTGACTCTTAAACATTTCCTTGAAATGAATTCACTAATCCTTTTAATCTCGTTAACTTGATTAGGTTCTTTTGTTTCAACCATTCCTTGCAATCCTTAGCTCTTGTTTGATTTATACTGCTGACCGTAGACGGAGTCGACTACTTCCCGTGTTTCGGACTCCACTCGTATACATATGTGGGGTACCATACTGATACATTGCTACCTACCCAACTAACCCATAAGTAGGTCTGTCAAGCCCACAAGCCCCTATCGGAGTGCGGTCGTCCCACAATTCAGTTGGTACACTCGTAGTGTCCGTCACACGCCTAGGTGAAGTATTCTGTTGTCAACTCCCTTATATTGTTTCGTGACAATATTTATTCCTTGCTTCCCGAACTTATTCGAGGGAAAGTTTATCCACTGTTGCATTTTATCAACTGCCCTTGGTTTCTACTGATTTGGTTCTTAAAAGAAGGTAGAAAGAAGTGTTGGTTTGAAAGAAAATCTGGTTTTGAAAAGAAAAGGGTTTGAGTAAATCTGAGTTTGAAAGAAAATTTTCATGGTTTCACAACATCTTCTTACCTTAACCAAGTCTAGCTTCTTGCTGACTGGTGTACTTACAATTACAGGGGTTAGGCTAACAGGCCCTTCCACTGTTATGACGATCACATTTAACTTTATGGTACTTTACCAAGTACTTTGTAGTGGTTATAAATTTCCCGAACAGCCCTGTTATAGCAGCACTTGCTATGGCAAGTGCGCCATGCTAACTGGCTATCGGTTCAACACATACTGGTTGTGGTATCGTTTTTTTTACCCGCACTGTCATCAGTGGCCTTGTTGGCCCTCACTGATCTTACAGTCTTGATAATAATTCCTCCAGATGACTTCTCACTGTCTTCACATGACGATCATCAACTAGGGTGTTTCCCATTCTGGGAGTCCCCCTTTTTCTTAGTATTGTATTCTCTTTGTAGCCCATTCCACGTATTTGGGCACTACGTTGTAGTTCCCTTGTTGGTTGGTATACCGTTGGTGTATTATTTATCAACTGTGGTCCCGTAGACACTCGTCTCGGGTTGTATTAATCCACTTCTTGCCTGTTGCACGGTCGGTGCGTTGCAAGCTGGTCATCCTCGACTGCTCGGCATGTCGACCCAGGTTGCAGGAAATTCTATTCTCTTATACACAAGATTCTTCATTCTTCGCTATTAAATGCGGCTAACATTGTTCAGATGGCATCCGTCTCCGGGATTCCCAGTTTTCGGGATCTACCGTATGACAGGTCCTCCGTACCTTAAAAGGCATTTAATAACAGCCAGATCGGGTTTTCCCGAGTAAGAGTGGACTTCCATCTCTCTGGCGTTGTTTCCCAAGTTATATAACAGGGATTGTGGAGGGCGGGAAGGATATAGTAGGTTTCCAGTATTCACTGGTAGTTCCTTACTAGCGTATCTCTCACGCTATCACTCAACCCTTAACCCAAAATACTAAAATCCTAACTCGGTACTTCCTAAGCTCGGTAATTCAGTCATCAGAGCGATACTTCGCTCTGATACCACTTTTTGTAACACCCCATCCAACAACAAATACATAACAACAATCTGCAGCGGAATACACACCTCATCAAATAACTCAACTCGTTGGTGTTACACGCCGTTAACCACCCACGTGGCTAACAAGGCTAATACACATACATTGTACCGGTCTGATGGGCTAAATTCCCGAGCGACTACACATTACTATCCCTTTCCAATAACAACAACAAAAACGTACACTTCCAACTATACCGAGTATTTATAAACTGGTGCCGACAACAATTTCGGTCTTACTACTCCTACTGTATATATACACTTAAATGATTACCCATGTACAATGTCTACCCCGTCCTACTCTCGAACGGCTTCTAGTTCTCTGTACCTGAAATAGGAAAAGAAGAGAAAGGGTGGCCCCCAAGGGGCTCAGCACCTTTGCTGGTATGGTAATCCCGCAGCCCACATGCTACCGGGCCACGCACAACTAATTGACGTCTTAGCATGCGGTTGATTATATTTAAATCATGCATGCAACTGTAAACACACAACACATAATCATTTCGCCTCAACGGGCTCAACAAACGGATAATATATCCTTACTTGATAAGTCACTCATGGTATTCATTATCCCTAGAGTGTTCCTCCTCTAATGGAGCTACTTCCTTAATAGACGACACTTACCCTTAAATCGGGTTATCCTTAAACGCCTCTTTTCACAAACTGGGATTCATATCCATGATCCACATACTCCACATTTTACAACATATAACATACACTACATACATAACAACACTTTGCACGTTTCAACGTGCACATCATAACATCGCAATAGGAATTGCTTTACAACAACATCACATAACATAACGGGAACAGTCCTCTTAGGAACCGACCCAAACATTGTTAATACACTGGTGAGCCTAGAGAATGTTGCCAGTCTCATGATAAGCTCGTTACATAACTCGTTACCGTCTCGTTAAATGAACGGATAACTTAACACAAGGTGTCTCGGATATAGTGATCCAAGCACACCGAACAAACATAACATAGTATGCCCCTGTGGCCCGACGTGAGTCAGTAATAGCCTTGGTTAAGCTAAAGGGAAGGTTGGGAACCAAATTGGAAAACAACCATAACATACGGAGAGGATCGAACCTGCTATGACAACGACCCCCATACTCACACGCGTGGCCGAAACAGACCGGACTCCTCACTTCCCCCGTTAGCACTTGTCAGAAGTTCATCATTGAACTTAGTTAAACAATCACAACATTGGGTTAAGTCTTGTTAGACACACACAAGGGAAGGGAGAGTCATACATTCACACACAAACATCACATAACTAACTCACGCATAGCCGTGGTTAGAACGTTCCTTAGGTCGGAAACGTTGTTACCGGATACCGTTCTCCTATGTTTACCTAATAGTGGTTAACTAGCCCTTCAAGCGCATTCGAGGTTACCAGTATCTGCACGTAACATACAACAACAATAACGACTGTAAACTCGTTTCATGATTTATCTTATAACGTGGCAAACATACAGAAAAACACATTGGCATACAAGCCGGTGTAATCCGGTAGGACACAGGTTGCAAGAAAACCATACCTGTCACCGGGGTCCACTTTACCACGTCCACTTATGTTCCTCGAGCAATTCTCGAACAACTGGTAACATTACATATACTTTTATTAACATCGGGGTTGCATGATTATTTAATGTCTAATGCTTATAACTTTTCCCCGTTAACTTAGTTACATTACTTCACTTTTTAACTTGTTTTACTTTCATATTTTATTACAACTTTTCACCCACTTAATTGTCATTAAAACTCACCTAACATGTCCTTAACAACCTCATAACATCATTAACCATCAATCCCCATCATTACACATCATTTCCATACCTTAAACAATGTTTTTGGTCCATACAGCGCCTTGTCCGAACTTGTGTCCGGACTTCCCAAGTTCGGATACCGTTCGAGACTCTATGGGTGCAAATTGGTGAATGTCCGAACTTGCGTCCGGACTTCCCAAGTTCGGACGCTGTTCGAGGCCAAACCAGAGAAATAAATAGGTGTGTCCGAACTTCCCATCTTCGGACGCTGTTCGAAGATCTGAATATTCACGCGCACACAGGCACGTCCGAACGTCCACATTTGGACGGTAGTTCAGACAGCCAAGAACTTCACTTTCCAAGCTTTGTTTCATCTATTCTCTTCATCCATTGACCACCCAAGCTTCATACATGAACTTAGGCATATTCTAATACTAGAATATCACTTTGAATCACCTTAAAACATTGTCCAACTTGTTACTCAATCTTCTTATCAAATCTCTTTAACTCTTGTAACATTTCCTTTTGGTTTTCCAAGTGGTGTTTCACCTTAAATGACCACTACACTAACATGCTTCCTCACCTTCATAACATCATCTCCCAAGCATCTCCTCTTACTGACTAAATCTCCTTTTCACAACTTCTTAAAATTCCTTACTCAAAACCCTTGCCTATACATCATTCCCTCCTTATTCATCAACGTTACCTAAACCTTAAACAAACTTCTCCAAGACCTAAATACATTCTCAAAACACACCTTGAATTCCTAAAACTTCCAAGATAACACCTAAATCCTTTCATCACTCTAAATCACCTTAATACATGTTTTCTTCCCAAGTAAAACATTTGTTCACCTCTAACACTTCCTAGTTCACCGAAACTTACTTAAAACACTTAGAACCTCTTATACATTTTACAAATTTTGCCATGGGTTCTCTTAGCACATCATCATTCCAAAACTCATAGTTTTCACCATTAGACATTCAAGAACACCTAAATCCATCAAGAACAGTATCACACACAAAACTTCACCAAATTTACACTACATCACAATATAGTGCACCATTAAAATTGCTTGGCACTTAGGCCCTTAAATAGCATGGCTCTTAGGCCCTTAAATTGCTTAAACCTTAAACACTGAATTTCCACAATATATATGCCTTTGACCTGCAAATACATACAACAAGACATATGTTCTTTTACTAGTCTCTTTAGAACACTTTACTAAGTCATTCACCATTTGCTCTTTAGGTAGTTTTAACAAGCATTATAAGCTCATTTCTCCTAAGGCATTAAACAACATTAGGTTAGTATATTTACCTCTTTTCCTCACAAACTTCTTTCTTGTTTCCTTGTTTAAAAATCGGCTAAGCTTAGTTGCTTGTCAACTTCTAAACATTACACAAACAATGTGATGAGTATTCAAGCTCCAAGCTTAATCTCATTGTAAACCCTAGGTTTACATTGTTTCAAAAACATGAATGTAGTTGTTTTACCTTGATCTTTGAAGAGAGAGTTTGAATATCTATGAAGAGAGGACTCCACCTAGTCCATAAGAGATTGGAATGAAGCTAGAACAAAGTCACACAAAGAGCTCCATCAATGAGTATTTTCGGTCACTAACAAAACATGGAGGAAACTTGATTTTTCTTTGAGATTCCTTACCTAGAAGCAAAGGAGATCAATAATATGTGGAAAGACAAGCTCAAGCTCCTTCAATGGTGGAACTCCATGGCACCGAAATGGTGGTCTTGAAGTTTTGAGAAGATAGACTTGAAGAGCTTGATGAGAGGAAGAAGATGGTGGTGTTTGTTTTTGATTTGATTAAGTAAGCCATGAGATATTGACAATGGAAGATGGTGAAATGGTGGTGGTGCTGTAGCTTCACCGTGAGAGAGAGCAAGAAGGAAGTAGGGAGACGTGAGAAATGGAGGAAAAGAAGAGAATGAAGATAAGTTCTAGTTTTTGAAGATATTTGTACCATTAAAGTAAATAGTAGTTCAATTAGTCATTCTTTATTTATTTGTTATGTTAACAAGGGTGGTGAGTCACCACACTTAAAAACCAGCCCCCTTTATTACATAAGGGGTATTTTAGCCTTTATTTGTCAATTTAATTACTTATGATAACATAAGTTACAAACTAGCTTATAAAAATCACTATTCACCAAAAACAAGGCACATTGAAGTGAAATTTTTTATTTCCCATTGATATAGACATCCAAATGTGATACTATATAGTACACATATATATTTAAGAGTAATGATGGACATTTAGCCACTCAAAACTCATTTACAAGACAATTTTTCAAAAATGTGCTTTAAGACTCCTTAAAGCACTTTTTGTGTCTTAACTTGTTTTCAAGCTTGGTTTTCTTTGGTAATTGATTTAATATGTTCATTAACATATAAATAAGGTATAGGTATGACCATTAGGTCTTATACAAATTTATCCCAAGCTTAGAGCACTTTTAGCCCATATTGACCTTAAGGTATTTATTTATGTTTTGTTTAGTTCCAATGTCTACCAAGGTTTCCTAAGGACTTAATTAGCCTTATTAAATCATACTTGAATATTATTAAGTCTTGGTAGGCTCTTTGGGTCCTAACCAAGTTCGCTCATAGCTTAGAGCATGTTTTTGCTCAAACTGTGTCTTAGTGCTTTATTGCATTTTTACTATGGTTTAAATTGTTCGCTGATGTTTCTAAGGCACTTTTTAGCCTTTACATACCATAGTTTGATATTTAAACCACATATCAAGGTTTGGGGTATTTCACCCGACATTGTAGAGAATGAACAGAGAGGATAAGGGGTGGTGTGGGAATATTAGCACTCTAGTGGATTCGTTTCTTCTGCTCCTGTGATCGACAACAAGTCCCTGTCTGGGTATGCTTGCATCTGTCGATTAAGCAACCAGGGAGTGAGGGCATGAGTGCGGTTGCAAGTTTCTAGAGAAGAGTATGGGTGGTTAGTGAAACAAGGATTTATGTCGCCTGGGAGTTTGAATTCTTTGTCTCCTGTTTTCATTTGATTCGGTCTGGTTTTTGATCGAGGAAGAAGAACGGAAAAACGGCACTGCTGCAGAGAGTTGGTGTTTGATTCTTTTCTTTGTAATTGTCACAGTTTGCATAATACTAGTTTTGATTTGGTGGTATAAGTTACTGAATTCGAGCACTGCTCAACCGGTTAAAGCATTCGGGGAAGGTACAGGAGATCTGGGGTTCGAACCTCAACGGGAGCGTCTTTGCTCCTTTTTTTTTCTTCTCTTTTTTTTTGTATGAGTTATACATGCTTATTTATATATGTAAGACCATATAATATATCGTGTTATATTTATTTATTTTTTTGTTACAAAGTTATGCGACGTTATCATTTTTATTACAACGTTACAATATGGTAAAGTTACGTACGTGTATTTCCGTATTCGTACATATATATATATATATACTAGATTTAATTGTTCGTACGTTATTTTATGTCCGAATTATAAAACGCGTTATGATTTTATGCGTTTAATGTTTAGGGGTATTTCATTAGTCTTCGGCCTAAATTTACACAAGATAAAGAGCATTAAAAGAGCTACTAATACAAGGTTTAAAACCGGTATAACTCAGATTAGAAGATGGCTAATTTTCACCTTGATTAAGATGCCAAAATGGTGTTTTGGCATGGATTTGGCTATTCCTTGAAGCTCTTGATATATCAACTGAACAAGCATGTTAAATGGAAGATTATAAGCCAAGGGAACAAAGCTTTCCAACCGGAAATGAAGAGAATGAAGAAATTTGTGCTTAAAGCATGTTTTTGTACCTTAAGAACTATAAAGCTTAGCTTCCTTCCTCCTCTGAATTTTCCACCGAAACACAGCCGATTTTCCAATCCAAACTCACACCAAATGGCTTGATGAAAATGGAAGTGGGTAAGCTCAATGGAAAGAGAAGAAAAAGATGAAGAAAATGGATATAAAATTGTCTTAGGAGCTTACCAAGATCAAAAGATCTCACCAACTGAACTTGGAGTATCCTTGCTGTTAAGGAAGTTGAAAGAGAGGGTATGGAGCTGATAAACTCGGCTGGAGGAAGTAAATGGAGGAAAGAGAAGATAAATGAGCTTATAAGGTAAGATTTACTACTTTATTGAATAGTCTTTAGATGACTCATTAGTAGATATTTATGTTGGCTAAATGGATGAGTATGACACCATATGTGGGCGGCAATGGGTGTTCAAGTCAAAGGATGACATTTGACCATGGTTAAAGTTAAGTAATTAAATGTTACTTTTAGGTACTATTCACCCAAAATCACTCATTTTGATTTTATTTTTAAACTTTGATTTAGACTTTATAATATAGTCTATCATGTCACATTAATGTTATAAAGAATGTAATCTAGTCTTTAAAGTGACAAAAAGTCATTATCTTAGAGCTCATACACAAAAACGTGCTTTAAGGTGTTTTAGTGCACATTTTGTGTCACAAGGTGTTTCTGAGCTTAGTTTACTTTGAGAACGGTTTCATTGTGTTCCTTACATGATAATTGATCTTAGGAATCCAATTTTATATCATATAGAGGTCATAAGACATTTAAGGTTTCTTAGAGTGCATTTGCCTACTGACCTTTAAGCCATTTATTAGAGTACATTTTTGCCCTACTTGACCTTTAAGCATGTAAATGCTTGTTCTTTGTGTTGGAATGTTGTCCAATAATTGTAGTGTGTTCCTTTATGTGTTAATATGCTTAGGACAAAGTTTTAGGTCCTAAGAATTTCATTTGGGTATGTATTTACCCTAAACAGTCAAAGGGTGCAATTCTTGCTTTGTGTTGACCATTGTTGTTCTCAATTGACTTTTAAGGCATGTTTAGGCCTTAATTAATTTGATTAGATGTTTAATCCATGTTTTAATAGTTTGGGGTATTTCACTGGGTTACACCTCTTAGAAGTGGCAACGACCACGACTTCGGATTGGTGCCCGAGAAAATCTCGGTCTCCAATTGTCGGGATTACCATCTTTCAAAACCTTTTTAGAGATATTCATTTAAAAGCCAAGAATAGGATTAGGATAGGAGAAGAGAAAACGAGTGGATGAGGCGAGCTTTTCTGCCAAGCTAGCGCTAAGAAGAAGAATAAATGAATTCAAATGAGTGTAGAATGAAAGATTATGAGTCTGATTTTGAGAGTTGAAGAAGTCGAGAGTTTGTGGGAGTAAGAGGGGATTTGAATGTTTGACAAACATGAATATCGCCTTGGAGTTAGGAAAAGGAGTTTTTTTTGGATTGGAATGGGGTCGCACCCTAGATGGGCTGCCTACGTACTCAACTCCATGTTAAGATCAGACCTTACGTAGTTCAGGGCCTTTGGAGATTTTGGGGTTTAAAGGGTTTTTGAGGTGTTTGAGAGGTAAGTCTGTGAGACGCTCGGGTCTATGAGACATTTGAGGTGTTCATGTAATGAGAGGTATGGGATATCAAGGTCTGTGAGACGTTTGAATCTTAAAATGTTGGAGAGATTGAAGTGTTCGAGTCTGTGAGGCGCTTGGGCCTATGAGACTTTGGAAGCTTGAGAGAAGCTAGAATTTGCAAGAGGATTCGAGTTTAAGGTGAGTTAGAGTTTGTATGATGACTTGAGTATGTGAGGCAATTGGAATTTGGGAGAGATCCTGGAATTTTTAGGTTCGAGGTTTGATAATGGTTGAGGAAAATCATTTTGTTGTGAAAGGGGCGGATGATCCCGAGAGATCACCCTATGTACCCCCTCGTACGTGACACTTAATTAATGGTAAGTGCTGGGACTCGAAAGATGGGGCAATGTATTTATGTCGGAAACTAGGATTTAAAGAGAAACACCATGAATGAGATGCCCTCGGTCAAACCCTAATAACGTCTCTAACTCCCGGGTTTTAAAACGTTGAAAACCGAAAACATTGAAATCAAGTGGAAAGGAGTTAGACGATTCTGAAATCCAGGCTGCAACTAGGAAGGCAGTCACATCCCTGGCACTCCGCCTCGTAAAAATCTAGGCTGCAATTAGGGAGGTTTATCACCCTAATGCCCCGCCTAAAGAGATCCAGACTGCGACAAGGGAGGTTACGACCCTAATGCCATGCCTCGAATTTTTATTTGGAAAATGAGACAAGTGATGCCTAACTAGGAGAAAATATTTTGAAAGCGTTAGACATTTCCTGTTCCCCGAAACGGCTTTTTTCAAGTTTAAAGGTTGAGTTAGAAAACTTTGAATTTTGTTCGTAATTCTCGACGAAGAAACACTGATTTTAAGAAATGTTTTTAGGAGAAAACTTTCTGTATATGTGAGAAGAACTTTCTACATTTTGAGAAGAGTTTTCTGTGATGTGAGAAGAGTTTTTCCTTTAAAATTCCACAAAATGGTTTCTTTTGAAAACTGGATGAAGTTTGAACAAAATGATTGCTTGAAAATTTGAGAAAAGAGATTTTCAGGATTTTTAAATTAAAGCTGAACTAAGAGGAATGTTTTTGGATTTTTGGAGTTTGGATGGAATCTACAATTTGGGTTTGAATGGGATTGAGTTTGAATTGGATTGAATTGAATCGAGATTGGAAAACGGGCCAAGTCAAAGTTTGGTCAAGGTCAACATTTGGGTCAAAGTCAACATTTGAGTCAAGGTAAACGTTTGGGTCAAGGTCAACGTTTGGGTCAATGTTTGGGTCAAGGTCAACGTTTGGGGTCAAGGTCAACGTTTGGGTCAAATTGGGTTTGTATTGAATTGGGTTGAAAAATGGGCCAAAAAAATGGGCCTTGCTTGAAGTCGGGCTGAAAATTGGGCCTTGCTTGGAGTTGGGCCAAAAATTGGGCCTTTGATTGTTGGGATTTTTTATTTGGATGTGCTAAGAAATGTTTTTGTGCTAAAATGAGCCTTGGGTTAGATTTGGACTTTGGTGCCCAATTTGGGCCTTGGGGTCTCGAAATAGGCTTGGGCCTCGAATTGGATTTTATTTGGACTGATTTTTGGATTTTTTATTTGGGCCAAAGATGAGCTTTTGATTTTGGATTAAAGTGAGATTTTCAACTTGGGCTGAAGGGGGGTTTTTTATTTGTGGGCTGAAGATTGTTTTTGGGTTAATTTTGGGTTTTCGGGCCTCATGGGCCTTGGAATCAGATTTGAAACGGTTTGGGCTTTTGATTTGAGGTGGTTTGAATGGGCATTTTAGAAATGGGTCAAAGATGGGCCTCATTTGATTTGGGCCAAACTTAAGTTCTAATTTGGGTCCGATTGGGCCTTACTGATTTTTGCTTCGAATTGGGCCTTGAAATGGGCTTTGAATTGAAATTGGACTTTGGAATCAGATTTGATCTTGGATTTGAATTTATTCTTTTTTTTGGTAAAGTTTTTTAGTGAAATTAAGGGGTGGTTTGGGATGGGCTTTACAAGTGTGGAAGGTATTGTTCCCCACAAAGCAAATAAAAATGAGCTAGCTGTGGGGTACCCTCAAAGGCTTAAAATAAATCCTCAAAGTTTGGTGGGTATGAGTCCCCACAAAGCAAATAGAAATAAGCTAGCTGTGGGGTACCTTCCAAAACATATCATAATAAATGGGTGACCTAGAAGGCAGTCTAGGGTTTCCTATGTCTTTGGGCCTCTCTATTGGGCTGGGCCCAACAATTACCAAGATAATCTATGACATATAAAATATAATATAGACAAATAATCATGAACTTAAAAATGAAGATAAGCAACGCAAGTGTTATGAAAATAAATCACAAAGTTTGGATATACATGCGTGTTTCTTGTCCTATTTCTTTTTCCTTAATGGCTTTGAATTGGATCAAGGTAATAAATGGTGCCAAAACAAAAGGTTCTTAATCCATTTTTATAAACTCATTTTTTTTATCTTTTATTAGCCAAACCAAGTTCCCAATATCTAACATCAAAAATCTAGGACAAGTCCATGATCACTTTTTACTTTCTTTTCTATATTTTTTTTACTCCAAAGAAAAGCCAACTACAAAATTGCTAACCTTACTTTATTAACCGATTAATGGATTCTAAACCCAATGAACCCCGCTCGTGTTTCTTCTGTAATTTCTTTTTGGAATGAAATTAAAGAAAAGAAAAAAAAATCAAGACATATATAGAACATGAACAACTCAGTATTAATCAATCTCTTACCGGATTGCCTTGACCCGATCCACGTAGCAGGGCAAGAAACATATTCACACGAAAAGTTAATATAACACACATACATTCATGAAAATAGACCGACAGACAGAAGTTATAAACAGCTCAAATAACACATGCGTAGATGGCCACACATTTGAGTTTAACATATGCTGGGTTTTCTGGGTTAGAAATAAATACCAAAACGGAAGCAGCAGATATTCCCGTGAATAAAGGGAATGAGTGAAGCTTGGAGATGTACGATTCCGCCTGCTATCCATGTTGAAGAAAACGAAGAGCAGAGCCCATATGTTGTTTGCCAGCCGAGT